>WOXC01004936.1:0-600000 GCA_011680675.1 Gymnobelideus leadbeateri
AAAGCACTATATAAATATGAGTTATAGGTATGATAAATATATCAAAGATATTCTTGATGAATAGGCAAAAGGAATAGGAAGGCTTTATAGATGATTTTCTATAATTTATCATATCTTTATGGTCAAAAAATTAAGAGGAACAGAGAATACAAGCCCCTGTTCTTGAAGTGTCTCCTATTAACTGATTTCTTAAAGGACTGGACATGGTAAAATAAAATGCAGTTTTGAAGATTTCATTCAACAAAGTGTTTCTTATGCATGGTCTTCTAGATAGTGATATCAACTAAAGTATAAAACAGGGAGATGTAGTAACATCCAAGGGATTCAGAAGTATTACAGAAGATGCTTGTGCAAAGTCCAACATAAGAAAAATCTTTATCAATTGAAAGGATTTCCAAATTTCTTCAATGATGAAATAAGACTAATTACATCACAACCTAGAAAATAACCATGCCCCCCCTTAAAACCCACAGCAATGCAAAAGAAATCTTCTAGCCATTCATATAAGAAAAAAAACATGAATGAAAATATATATTGTCTAACGTGTGGCATGAAGTTCTTTCAATATGTATATAAACATAAACATATACATACACACACACACACACACACATACACATAAATAAAAGTTGGTTTGTTGTTTTGTCCTTCGTTCTCAAAGAGGACCAAAATAACATCACTTTGTTGGAGTCAAGTTTACAGTGTGTCCAACTATGGCTGATCAGGACAATGTGAACTTGGAAGGCTCTACCACAGGTCAGGTAGAAAAAGTCCACATGAAATCTGGAGTGGATATTTCTCTAAATCTCTAAACATTTCACATTTCTTTTGAGCTACTGTATTTCCGTTTCACTCATAGAGCTTTCTTTGATGGAGGTACATGATGCTGGACAGTCCTGTGCCAGTGTCTCCCATGACACTCAACTGATTCCAAAGTTCTTCAGAGAGACCTTGAGAGTGTCCCTGTATCACTTCTCCTGACTTCCATGTGAGCACTTATCTTGTGGGAATTCTCCATAACACAGTCTTTTAGGCAGATGGTCTAAAACATGGCCAGCTCATTGGAGTTGTGCTCTCTGCTGTAGAGTTCGAATGACTGGCAGTTTAGTTCAAGAAAGGACCTTACTCTGTAGTACCTTATCCTGCCAGGTGATCTTCAGAATCTTCCTAAGACAATTCATATGGAAGCATTTCAGTTTCCTGCAGTGGAACTGGTTATACAACACAGGCATACAATAATGAGGTCAGCACAAAGGCTCTGTAGACATTCAGTTTGATAGGCAGCCTAATACCCCTTCTCTCCCACACTTTCTTTCCAAGTCTCCCAAACACTGAGCTAGCTCTGGAAATGTATGCATCAACTTCATCATATATGTGTACATCCCTCGAAAGTATACTGTCCAGGTAAGTGAACTTATTCTCATATTCAATATTTCTCCATTTGCTGTAATCAATGGTTCCATTTATGAATGATGTGGTGCTGGCTGGCGGAGAACCTGTGTTTTCTTGGTGTAAACTTGTTAGGTCAAAATTAGCACAAACAGCAGAGAACTGATCCATACTTTGTTGCCTCAGAGGCTACATGCATTGAATGCACATTCAATCTGCAAACAAAAAAAAAAATCACGAACCAACTCTACCTCCACTTTTGTCTTGACTTGTAGCCCTTTCAGGAGAAATAATTTACCATCATTGCAGCAGCTGATCTAAATATAAAAGTATGGCTATCTTGAACAGGCACTACAGAGGGATAATGAGCTGGAACCAGAATTGTTGAGAATGAGATCAGCCTAAGTGGCATTTGGAAGAGCATGCAGTATTTTCAATAAGTCCAGACGGCTCACTTTTACAAAAGTCAATCTCTTTAACATCAATATTGTTCAACTGACACATGGCTGCAAATCATGGAACACTATGGTCCTCAAAGAATCAAAGTAATAAGCAACTCAAAGGCAATACAAAGACACATGCTGGTGTCAAGCACTTTGCAGGATGATACCAACAATGACTCATTTGGAAGACACTGTCAAGGACACAAAAGCAAGAATGAGAGGCAACAGATAGAGATAGAGAGAGAGAGAGAGAGAGAGAGAGAGAGAGAGAGAGAGAGAAAGAGAGAGAGAGAAAGAGAGAGAGAGAGAGAGACTAAGAAATATAAAGATAACTCCCAGATATAAAAACAATTAGATAAAGACCTTAAGTATACAGAGCAGGTGCTCTCTGGAGAGTTTATAGAAGGTCATTCCATTCCATCCAACAATCACTTATTAAATGTCTATTATGCAGCACATACTATGCTGGGTTCTTGCTTTTCAAGATCCAAAGCAACACACAATGAAAATGTATATGAGGATTATAATATCAGAGAACAAAGCAGTCACACGAGTGAAATCATGGAATCATTAGACTATTAATTTCTTTGGTCCGAATATTTAGACTCTATTACAGTCATGTGGGTTACATTAAAATCTGACCTTAGACAATACCAATTTTAAGTCGTTCTAGACAACAAGCAACCTCATTTATTAAACGCCTACTATGTGCCAGGGTGTATGCTAGGCTCTGGGTAAACAAATATGAAAAATCCTCTCAAAGTGATATATTCTATCTGGGGAGACAACACGTACATATGGAAGTATTTGTATAATAAAAATCTAAAGAAAAAACACATAAATCTAAGTTAGGAAGGGAAGGCACTAGAAGTTGGGAGGATTAGGATAAGCTTCATCTAGAAGATGGTGCTTGAAGGAAGAGAGGAATTCTGAGAAGCACAGGTGATGGGGGGGATACATTCCATTCGAAATGGCAATTATGAGATCATTGGTAACTCTGGCAAAAGCAGTTTCAGCTGAATAATGAGACTGGAAGCCAGACTGCAAAGGGTTGAGGAGTGAAAGAAGTCAAGGCAATGAATAGAGATGCCTCTTTCTAGGAGTCTGAGTGAGAAAGAAGAGATCAAGGATGATGGTCTGAGGAGCTTATAGGGTTTCATGAAAGGTCGGGTTTTTTAAAGATAAAGAAGAGCTGGGTATGTTTGAAAGCGGTAGAGAAAAAAACCAAAGAGCTTACATTCTAAAAGACACATAGAGAAGTGGTAATCAGGAAAGAGTGACTTGGTAATATAGTGGAGTCAAAGGGTAATCGATTGATGGTCCTTTTCCAGGAATGGTAGTATTGATCTGATTATTGATCTCTGAGCTACAGGTCAAAAGGGGACAGGAGGAAAAGTGGGAGAGAAAAACACAGCTACAGGGCAGGAAGATAGACAGGAACATGGTGGGTTTGGGGCTACCTGGGATGAATAATCATCAATCAGAAATTCAGGGTCCCAGAGCAAGAACTACTTCATCTTTGGAGGCAGAGGTTGGAACACAATAGATGGCAGGAAAATAGCCAGAGAGCTATTAACATGGCCAACAACATCCCACATCAGAATAACACCCCTGGTCTTGAAGTCAGAAGACCTCAGTTCACATTCTGACTCTGATACTCACTAACTTGAACATGCTACTTAAGCTCCCTCAGTTGCATAGCCCTTACGAAACATAAATGAATTACATAGGGCTTATATACTTGCATTGTAGCTCTTAGGGTTACTTAACAAAGGTGCTTTGTAAACCTTTAGAGTATAACATAAATGTAAATCACCATCATTATTGTTATAATACAATTTAATCCCTATAGGCTTTTTTAAAATTTTAAATTGTTTCATATTTATATTTTTAAATCTATTCCTATCAACAATTTTCTACAGATGTTTGATAATAAAACTCATATTTTCACTTATTTTCCCTTGATTCTGCTTTTTTTTTCTGTAGGTAGCATTTCAGTTCTACACATGCATACACACACACACACACACACACACACATACTTATCTGCCTCTTTATCATACCCAAAATTGTGATCATCCCCTCTTCCTTTTTGCCACTTCCCTCTTCATAACTCTCTATAAACTCATCACAATGGTTAGTTTTTCTTTTCTCCATGATTTTGGCAGGTTGGTCACAAAACTTTTTTTCCTGTGGTGAGTCAAAGACTGAACTTGATGAAAGTAAGAGTAGCTCATAGATTTAAAAATAGTAGCTCATAGATTTAAATTTTACCAGGATCTTTACAAGGACCTTATACTCATGGCAGTATACAGACAATCATAGGTTTGGAGTTGAAAGGGACCGTAGAGGCAATGTACTCCAATTTATTCTTTTTACAGATGAAGAACAAAGGCCCAGGTGGGTTAAGTCACTTGCCCCAGGTTACTCAGGTCCTGAGTATTAGGGATGGGATTTAAATCCAGGTCCCTCTAATTCCAAATGAGTAATCTTTCCATTGTGCCACACTACCTCCCCAACTCCACTGATTCATCTGATTCTCATAACAACCCTGTGAATTCCTCTGAGCAGATATTATTATCCCCTCCCATGAAGAAATTTCTACCCTTATCTTCCTGCAAAGGTGACATTCTCATATGTTTTAACATTATATCATGACTTTGCAATCTCATACCAGATGCAAACATTTCTTCACATAATACTTTCCTGTTTTTCCCTTTTAAGAAGTCATTCTAAAAAAGAAACCATTCTATCGCTATTTAGTAATGTTGGCAGTCTCTAATAAACTCCCTTTCTCCTCTTAAAGTATAATAAAAATGTGCATAATTTTCAAGAAATATTTTGTTTTTACATTGCCTAGACTTTCCCCTTTATTCCTTTTCTTTCCCCCATTCCAGAGAGCCGCCCTTTATAACAAAGATTTACACCTAATATTTTTATAGTGCTTGATGGTTTTCAAAAGTTTTCACATAGAGCTCTTTGATGATTCTCAGAATCCAACAAGCAAATCATTGTTAAGTACCTACTAGGTGTAAGGCACTATGCTAGATGCTAAGAATACAAAGACAAAACCACAACTGACAAAGAATCTTCCCTTTACAGCAATGCTGTCTGAAGGTGTTGAGAAGACTGCCACCATTGCAATATAACTAAAAAGCAGTCTGATATGGCAGGAATTTAGAATCAGAGGATCTACATTTAAGCTATTTGACCTCTCTGGTGCTCAGTTCCTTCAACTATAAAATTCAAGGATTGGATTAGACAGCCTCAAAGGTCCTTTCCAGCTCTAAATTCATGATTTTATGAACTCATACTTATAGAGATTTGCAAAGCATTTTCCACTGCCCTTAAACAGAGCAGGATTCTGAAGATAAGGAAACTGAGGCTCTGAGGAATGAAATTACTTAGCTATGGTTAGTCAATTACAGAGAGATTCCATGCCTTACATCCCTGAGAGCAGAGACTGTATAATTTTTAATTTTTATATTCCAGCACCTAGCCAAGTACCTTGCTAAGAGCAGAGGCTAATAGGAAAAGTTTGTATTAGGTGGCTTCTAAATTCCTTTGCAAATCTGGGATTCTATCATTTGAAACAGCAGACTTGCAACTAAAAACTAGGTCTTCTGGCTACTTGTCTAGTATTCTTTCTACATAATCGTTCTGTGAATTTTCCCCATTTCACCAGGTTGGACCTTTCACATTTCACCCATATGCTGTTGAAGAAAGCAGCCAGAGGCCTGCTTAAGTAATTGTCAGGAGAGTTAGCGGAGCTCAGCACACCAAGGAGCAATGCTACTCCTTCACAACTGGGTTATGCTACTCACTTCCTATGTAGCAATCAGAATTCTGCTTTGATCTTTAAAAAATAAAGTTTGGGGAGAAAAGAGACCTGGATGGTTGTAGTTAGAATAGCAGAAATATTCTGATGAAATACAGCTGATTTGTTTTCAAGCCTAAATAGGCACAAATAAGCAGAATAAGTGAGGCACTTAAAAAAATAAATCTTGAGGTGCTATGTTAATGTGAGCAATCATTGTAATTTTCCCAAAAGGCCAACATTTCATAATATTATACCATAAATATAATAATCCTTTAACAGTTTAGAATTTGTTGGACTCATTAGCAAAAAGTCCTTTTGACTTATGGAGGCAATACGAAGATATAGACCAGACTTCTCTCATTTCATCAGTATAAAAGAGCTCCGAGGTAAGGACATTTCTTCTACCAAAGTAGATTAGCACTATCTCTGAAATGTATAGTCTTAGAGAGTTACTGAGGACACTGAGGGGTTAAGTGCCTTAAGTAGGGCAACATAGCCAGTATCTACCAGAAGCATAACCTGACTCAAAGGACAACTCTCTCCATCCATAGTGCCATGGAACTTCTCTGGGGTCAATATAATGTAGTGAAAACATTATTCAGTGCTACCCACCTTACAACAAAGATGATGGACTCAGGGTACAGATGGAGACATGAATTTTTGGGCATGGCCAAAGCTAGAATTTGTTTTGCTTGACTGTGAATACTTGTTGCAAAGGTTATGTTTTTCTTCCATTTTTCAAAGATGATTGGGGAAGGGGTGAAAGGGAGAGAGGGTGAATTTTCTTTATTTGAAAAAAATTAAATAAAATTTTATACTATGAAAATTAAAGTTATGAGCTAAAGGGATAGAAAAGAAAAAGTGTTTAGTAGTCTGAAGACTTGGGCTATAATTAAGCTTTACACTAATTTATTGTATGACTTTGGGCACACCAGTTCACCACCCTGGCCTCAGTTTTCTTATCTGTACAATGAGGATACCTATCCTGAGTAATTCACAGAACTAATGTGAGCATTAAAACAAATAGCAAAATTGAACCCTCTTTGGAACCCGTATACTGTCATGAGTGCAAGGACAGAGAACCATAGGAAGGAACGTTAAAGCTCATCAACTCCAACTCTGCCATTTCACAGATGAGGAAACTGAGGCCCAGAGAGGGGAATATTATTATCATCATAGTGAGCTTAATGAGAGTTCACCACAATGACAGCCATAATGACAGATGAGTTTCTCTGATTACTGTTCGTGAATTTAATTCTAAATACAATAAATTTTAATGAAAGCCCACAAGCCTTAATTACTCTTCATAAATGGTATGACTCAGTAAACATCAAGAATAATATTTTCAAAGACTGCAGCCGCATAATTACATCTCCACAACATCCTCTATAAACAGGGCTTGTGCCTCATTTTATATGCATTCTTAGAAAAGTTTAATATTCTAAACCTCAGAGTCTAATAACTGCAGGGTTAATGGGAACTTCAAGGGCTCTATCATCTAATTCATAGCTGAGTAAAAATGCCAGTTACAGTAGTAACAAATAAACCTCCAGTCTCTGCTTTAAAACCTCCAATAACAAGGAACTCTCTCCAGGAGTGGGGAACCTGCGGCCTCGAGGCCACATGTGGCCCTTTAAGTCCTCAAGTGCGACTGCCTACCCCTGCAAAATTCTAGCCTCTTAAAGGACCCCATTCCACATTTGGATTATTTCAACTAGTGGAAAATTCCTCCTTCTATGGAGCCAAAATCTGTTTCTTTGCATCTTCCAACCTACTGCTTCAAGTTCCACATTCTGAGAAGCAAAATTAACCAAATCTCTCTTCTACATAATAATACTTCAAATATTCCAAGTCAGATATCAGGCACCTTTTAAGTCCTCATTTCTCCAGTTACAATATCTCCCATTCCTTCAATTCAACCTTGTATAGTATAATTTTAAGTTCCCTCTTTTCTAAGTATCCCCAGAGTTCTTTTTAAAATGTAGCATTCAATCTTGAATACAATGAACCATATGTAATAAACATTCACTGAATAAATAGAAGAGTAAACCAACCTACTGGACAAAAGGATCACTGGTAGCAACCACTAATAGTACAAATAGTACAAAAAAAATAGTACAAAGGATTGAGAAGGAATAAAGTGAGCAAAACTATCACCTCTCTCTTTCTGAAAAACGCTCACATAGGTTAAGATCATATTAGCTTTTTGACTTCCATATGACACCATTGAACTTGACACCCACAATTTTTATACAGTAATCACCCAATCCTATATTCATGCAGTTCATTTTTGGCCAAAATGTAGAACTTTACATTTATTGCCACTACATTTCATTTCATTAGAGCCTTTAAAGATTCTTTTGGATCCCAACTCTGTTATCTCGTGATTCAGATAGCCCTCCCAGCTCCCCACCATTCCATGTTTAATAATTTGATAGAATTCAACAGACATTGATTAAGCAACTA
The DNA here is from genome assembly GCA_011680675.1 of Gymnobelideus leadbeateri. Taxonomy (NCBI): domain Eukaryota; kingdom Metazoa; phylum Chordata; class Mammalia; order Diprotodontia; family Petauridae; genus Gymnobelideus; species Gymnobelideus leadbeateri. Next base: position 8,119 of record WOXC01004936.1, read on the forward strand.
AACTAAACAGGCACTTTGTAGACAAAGCCAAAACCAAAACAGTCCCTGCCTTCAGAAAGTTTAGATTGTGTTGAGAAAAATGATGTGTATGAAGTGAAATAAATACTTAAAACATGCAAAGTAAATTGTTAGCAGAAGGGCAGGGGACACTAGCAACTGGAGAATCAGGATAGACTTCCTATAAGGGGTGGCACTCAAGGTGATCTTTGAAGGCAGCTAGGGATTCATGAGGCACAGATGTGGAGAGAGGGCACTCAAGGCATGGAGGGTAGCCTATGCAGAGCCATAGAAGGGATAAAAGATCATGTGGGAATAGCAAGAAAACCAGTTTGGCTAGGCCACTGGGTACATGAGGAGAAAGAATGTATAACAAGGTTGGAATGGTAGACTGGAGCCAGGTTACGGAGAGTGTTAGATAAACAGAGAAGTTTGTCTTTTATCCTAAGGGCAACAGGAAGCCACTGGAGTCTCTTCAGGAGGGAAGAGATTTGTTCAGACCTGTGTTTTAGGAGTATCAATTTGGCAGCTATGTGGTGGATGAAAGAGAAAAGAGAATTAAGGTAGGGAGGACAATTATGAAACTATTGCAAAAGGCAAGGTGAGAAATAATGAGGTCCTGGAATAGGGTGGCAGTCATAGGAGTAAAGAGAAGGGGCTAAATGAGAGGGAAATTGTAGAAGCAAAATTAACAAGATTTGGTGGTTGGTTGGCTGGGAAATTGAAAAAAATGGAGAATTACTGCAGTTGTGAACCTGGGTCACTGGAAAGATGGTGGTACCCTCAACTGAAACAGGGAAGTAGAATGTTAATGGATAGCTTAGAGTGAAGAAGGTTTTGGGAAAAGATGACTTACGTTTGGAACATGTTGAATTTGAGATGCCTACTGGATATCTAGTTGGAGGTCTTTAATAATCAGCAGATAATTAAGAGTTGTATTTCAGGAAAGATGGAGATAGATATAGATTTATGAGGCATCTGTATAGTAATTATAAGAGAATGCCTGGGAATTGATGGAATGATCTAGAAACTGAGTATAAAGAGGGAAAAGAAGAGGGCTGAGAATCGAGCAATACTAGCCATGCCTACAGGCAAGTAATTGATGGAAATATTGAACAGAATAGGGCCAAGGACAGAGTTTTATAGCATTCTATTAGAGTTCTGTAAAACCTGACAAGCCCCCTACCTTTACACTAGCCTGTGAATGAGCTAGCACAATTATAAGCCCCATTTCCAGTGAAGTAACTGAATCTCAGAGATGAATTGACATGTTCATAGTCACATAGCTAGTAAGAGGTCTTGATCCTGAATCCAAACCAGTTACTGAGCCTAAATCCAACATTCTTTCCACAACACAATACAATTTGTGTATATAATTCACTGTATATAGAGTCCACAGTTACTATGGAGACTAATGATCTGAACAGTGGCAACAGGAATTCTCTGGGGAAAGGGAATTCAAAGTAAAATGAAAGGCAGTCCTCAGTCTTGGCTATTTTTTTAAATCACATACACCAATATAACATTGAGTGAAACAAGATGAAATTACCCTTGTCTTTAGCACAACATCTTCGTTCTTGTTCACTGATTCCTAAAACCCAGGCTTCATCTCCACTGGATCAGGTCATACTCCTAGCTTTCATTCAGTTTCCTCTCAGGTCACTGTTGTTATCCCTTACCTATTCAACTCCCCCACTATCAGCTCTGACAATCAAATCTGACTTCTACTTCAGACAATGCCTGTACCTGGTCCTTTCAAACCTAAGACTTACATTGCTGGTTACTTGCTTGTGTTGTGAATTCTGTCCCATGACCTGTAACAGAATGTCCTGAATGACACCACTTACCCACTCCCTCAAGGTGGGAAAGGAGATATATGTAGTCAGCTCCATGGACCACAGGTGACTCCAGCCACTGCCAGATTCAAGTACACTACCATTTGTTGAACAGAACGTCTCCCAGAATTTGCTTCCCATGTGAAAAGCATCCTGGGAGAAGCCCCATCTCTGACACATACAGGCTCTACTACCCTAGTCAAGTCACTTCCCAATGCCCCTTAGCAACTCTCTAAAAACATCTTTGGCAGAGGTGTTGATCTGCATGCAAAGAGGTCCTTCATTTAGTTCCCTACACTGATGAGACCAGAGGTCCAGTTTCCTTACCCCTCAAAACAAGAACCACATGGTAACATTAGTAGCAATAGCTAACATTGATCTAGCACTGCTTATCAAATGAGATACTAGTAAAGTGCCAAACACAATACCTGGCACCTAAGTAAGTAAGCATTTCATCATTTTTTTTATCACCATCATCATTCTCAGCTGACAAAACATCTTACATCATCTCATTCAGTCCTCATGACATCTCTATGAGGTGCTAGCAAATGGTAAGAAAGATACTCAAATCCAGATCTTCCTGTCTCTCCTAAATTCATGTCTAGTGTTCCTTCCAATACACCACACTGGCTTGCCAAAGCATTATACAAATACAAATGTTAGTAGTTAGTCAATAAACATTTATTAAGTGCCTACCATATACTGGCATTGTGCTAAGTACTGAGGATACAAAGAAAGGCAAAAGGCCCTGCTCTCAAGGAGCTCACAGTCTAATGGGGACGACAGGTTGGAAACAACTATGTATAGATAAACTGGGAATATCCTCACCCACAGTGGCAATCCTCCTTTATACTATGAGTGCCTAAGTAACACCATTTGCAAAATCAGAGGTTTCAGAACCTCTATGGGTTGGTTTGTTTATTCATTTATCCAATAAATATATACCACTTACCCAAGGCACTGGGTTATTAGGTGTCTGATAAATGTTTAATATTGGAAAAGAAGAAGAGTTATGGCAGTTGTAATTAATGATTCAAAGGACTCATAGGATTAAGATCTGATAAAAGGAATTTAGAAATGATCTTGTTCAACTCCCTCATTTTAGAGAATAGGAAGGTCACACAAGGAAAAAGTAGCAGACCTAGGATTTGAATTCAGATCCTCTTGTACCAAAATCCAGTGCTCCTGTCACTGTAGCAAAAATTACCTCTCATGAGTCAGCAGTTCTAAAGGCTTTCTCTAGGCATGAAACCTGACTAACCAAGATGTTGCCGTTATGGTAACCAGAATGTTTTCAAAGATACCTTGCAAATCTGATCTGGCATAAAAGACATGATTAAGGGCATATGGAACTAGGATAAAGAATGAGCCAATGACATTGCAAGAATGAGACACCACACATAGAAAGTCTAAATGGCATGCAGCTACTCCAAGATACTAAAAGAAAGCCTTCAGCAAACACAAATCTGTGGGAGATTTCTAGTGAAGCATGGACAATAATCATACAGGAAAAGGCTAAGATCCACCCAAGTACCAAAGTAAATAACCATTCCAAAGAAAAGAAGAATAGAGATCATTGAAAAATGTATAAGTAAGGCAGTTATATAAAATATCAATAACCCAATAACCTTCCCTTTCACAAAGTTAGTATATCCCTCTCTAAGTAATGAAACCAAAAATGAAATTTTAAAAGAAAAATTGTTTTCCTCTTCTTTAGACATGGAATAAAACTAATTAAAACTTTGCAAACTCAAAAGTCATAGATAAAACTTAAAACGTTAAAATCTAAGGCCAAATAGCATATCTATCTATATTATATGTATGTGTATATGCATATACATATATACATGTGTATATGCACATAAACATATATAATATAAATACATATATACATACATATACACACATAACTGCAACTGTCCCATGTTAATAACAAAAGGGAAAAAACACAACAGAGAAGAACTGGGAAGAAAAATTCCAAACACTAACATATACACAATTTCATGACATTCCTAAATCTGGATATGCAATGTGTACCCAGGGATCATTTGGACAAATCCTATTCCAACTGTCAGAATCTGCCAGGGGCAAGGCTGACAGGCTTCAGTTGCTTTTCCCTCTGCTAACTCAAGGTTGCTCTCAGACTTGTAGGCTACAGGCTCTTCATGTTTAATGAGGGTGGGATTACTTCCTGCCCTAAACAGGAAGTTGATATACAAAGAATACATAAGATACACAAAGAATGATACTTTGATGGATCTCCTCCATCACAGTGAAAAATACCTTTTGTGAGCATACATCTCCTTGTTTTATATATTTTGAGATATTTGTGATCTGAGGGTCACTGGACAAAACAGATTTATCAGGGAACAATACACATACATATACATCAGAATAACCAAGACCCTTTAAGTTCATACACAAACACACACAAATACATATGTATTTTAAAATTCCATTTGATTCAGCACACAGAGAAATATTTACAACCAAATATTCTCTTTTGTGTATAGAGATAAATGGCAGATCATATTCAAGGAATCTTTCAATTAAGGTGCTAATTTGAGATGAGCAGTATGAGTGTGATTGAAAGGTCTACTATGCACTGTGTAAAATTTTAAGATCAGAAGAGACTCAAGATTGTATTGCAAATTTGGTCAAGTCTCTTTCTTTCTTCTCTTACCCTCATTATTTTAAAATAAGTTGGCATTCCTAACAACAACAATGGTAGGTGATGTTTATATAGACCTTTACTTTTTGGAGAGATGGGGTAGGCCTGCAGATTTCCCCAATGTAGGGAACTCCCTCTACCAATGAAGGTCAACAAATGTGCAATTTATAGTCTTAGAAAGATTCCAAGGACACTGAGAAGTTAAGTGCCTTAGCCTAGGGTCATGGAGAATGTATATGGGACTTGAACCCAAATCCTTCTGACTGTGAAATCATCTCTCTAGCCATATCTGTAGCCACAGCAAGCTGCTTCATTATTGAATTTAAACTTCACAATGACCTGAGAAGTAGGGACTAAGGTGATTATTCCTCCTCCACTTACAGATAGGGGAACTGAACCTCAGAAAAGTTAAATGATTCATTTATAGATTTTTTTCTCATTGATATATCAACGTATTATCATTTGGAGAATTAAACTACCATGCAAACAAATACCAAAATTTACCAGTCCACCTAGCCTTGCCTTGCCCCTATGAAACATACAAGTTGGGGTGGCTAGGTGGCACAGTGAATAGAGCACCGGCCCTGGAGTCAGGAGGACCTGAGTTCAAATCTGGCCTCAGACACTTAACATAAAAACTAGCCATGTGTCCGTGGGCAAGTTACTTAACCCCAATTGCCCTGCCTTCCCCTCTCCGAAAAAGAAAAAGAAAAGAAAGAAAAGAAACAAACAAGTAGTAAAATAAATGAAATCAGCCAGCATTTTGTACATTCTTCCCACACACACCTGCCCCAGGCAACTTAGAATTGCTGCACACACAGCCTATTACACTATAGTATTTTAAACATTGTAGGGGAAAAGTGTTCCATATTTCCAAAAAATATGTGTCTTCTAACATGAATTTATATTGTACAGTCAAATGGAAATAATTCACCTTGTTTACCTTCAATTTGCTTTAAAATCAACAGTGAGGTAGATAGATCATTAGTGACATTGCTTATGGGAAAGGTCCTCCAAAAGTCAATTTCAAGGAAAATAAATGGGCACTTTACTGGTGCTTTTAAGAGAGGGGGGAATATGTCCAGACTCTCAGTCTCTTTAGATTCATGATTTAAAGAAAAATTTCCCACTTTAGTTTCTTCATATTAAGAGTAGCTGCAACTCCATTCATTTCATATTTCAAAAAAAAAAAGTCAAGGCTGGTGATCAATCAATGTATCTACTTCAGGTGATGCTGGGAGAACATGAAATAAAGGGTTACAGAACGGCAGGGGATATTGGAAAGAACACTGAATTTGGAGACAGAAAACTTAAGTTTGAAGTCAGTTTTTGTTACTGTATATCCCTAGGCCATACTTTCCTCATCTGCAAAATAAGCAATTTAGATTAGATTATATCTAAGATATCTTCTAACCCTAAAATCTATGATTCCTTAGTGCCTCAAGCTTTCTCCCCTTGGAACACCCATCCTTCTACCATACTGGCCTCCTTCTCCCAGAAGTGAGTTTATTTCAGTACTCTTTATGCTTAGGCTAAAATAAAAGTCTGGATTTCTTCCATCATTATTCTTTTCATTTACTCCCTGAGACTTCAGAGTCCATAGAGATATTTTTCTGACTGTATTTTCTGTCTCACTCTATGCTAGGTGTCACAGTGGATAGAATGCCAGTCTTGGAGTCGGGAAGACTCACCTTCCTGAGTTCAAATATGACCTCAGACATTCACTAGCTGTGTGACCCTGGGCAAGCCACTTAACTCTGTTTGCCTCAGTTTCTTCATCTATAAAAGGAGCTAGGGGCGGCTAAGTGGTGCAGTGAATACAGCACCAGCCCTGGAGTCAGGAGGATCTGAGTTCAAACCCAGTCTCAGATACTTAACACTTACTAGCCATGTGACCTTGGGCAAGTCATTTAACCCCAATTGCCCTGCCTCCCCCCCTCCAAAAAAAAAAAAATGAGGTAGAGAAGGAACTGGCAAACCACTCCAGTATCTACCAAGAAAATCCCAAATGGGGTCTTGAAGAGTCAGACATGACTAAACAACTACAAACCATGTGAGCTGGGAGGAAGTTTGGCATCACATTCTATGAAAAGGCACACAATCAAAGAAGACAGATCATCTGACTGGACATGTCATATCCACATCTTTTAGGAATAACTCCTTGGCCACAATGATATATCATCCTTCCTCTGAGGTCCAAAATAGAGTTCCTTAATCCTACTGGTATCTGTGGATCTTCACCCTTGTTTCACAGAAGACTAGATGCTGCTTTATCAGAAAGTCTGAATTCATTCTCTGAAAAAAGTGTCCTAGCAATTGCAAAGTTCCAGTGATTGAGAGTTTCTTATCCTTCATCTGCCCCATTGTCCTTCCATGTCCTTTCATTTGCCGATCTCTCAGTCTTAGCTTTCAATCCCCTTCTGCCTCAGAAGCTTTTAACGTCCAGTTTGCTTCTTAGATCATTTCTTCTACCCTAAGAACTCTTCTTCATCCCCTCTGAAAAGCCAACATGTATAGCAGTCTCCCTCAAAGCCCCTCCTTTCACCTTCTCATGCAAAGACATCGATGTGCCTTGAACAAAGGCAGAGGTGAAGGCTGCCACTAGTAGGCAGACAATCAAAGCACAATCCCTATGAATAGCTCAATGATGTCCTCTGCTTCCACATTTCTTATGAAAGTTGAGGTTAAGATTCTTGAGAGGAACTACAACCTTTCATGACACTCCCATCAGAATGTCACGATAGACTGCCTGGTTTCTCTGCCTTCAAGTTCAGTGCTTTTAAGTCAGCCTGTCTATTCCTTTCCCTATCTCCACGTTAATGTTCCTATATATGGCATCTGTAATAAGTTCTAATTTACTAAACACTAAACACAACCCGCAAACCCAAACCCCACTTACAATTATCTATGAATAGCATTAACAATTTCACCATCTCTGGTTGCTGCCACAGCCTATAAACTGAGTCCTTAAATGTGAGACTTTGCAAGGGTAGATGAAAAGGTATGTTATCTCTCATGGAAATATTAATTGTAGAGTATCCTATACAACTTCAAAAGTGGAAAGGGCCTCAGAGGTCATCTAGCTACAATTTTCTCTTTGAATCTAATTCAAGTGGGAATGGGTTTCTGATAATCTATTCCAATAACTGCACCTGGTCACCCCTGCGGCCAATGCAACAGTGTGGAGCTAAGTATGATGTTTGCAGCCATGAAATAGAGGAAAGCTAAGTGGACCAGCTTGTCAAAAGAATGATATTATAGAAATACAAAGATGATGAGCTAGCACACAGCTCAGAATAATAATGCTACCAGAACATATGGGGCCTCTAGCAATTTTGAATTTCAACCCGCTCAGAGTTAATTAACAGTGACCAAGTTTAGAAGGCTCAGCCTGATCCCTTCACCAGGAATGCAAAAAGCAAAGTGTCCATCTTACTGACAGTGGGTCAGTAACAGCATCGTTGAATGAGAGAGCCAATCCAAAGAAGATAGTAGAAAGATGCTATATAAAAACGAACCTTTATAAAGAGATAATTATTAATTAGGAATGATAGGGGGAGGGAAGAAAGTTGAGGGCTCTCCTTAGAAAGGGAAACACCAGTTCAGGAAAGTATGCTATTGCTAAAAGAAAAAAAATAGTTTTATAAGATGTCTAACAAAACTGATACCTGATAATTATCTTCTGATAGTGTGTTTGGAGGAGAGAGATATGTTTTTTCCCATCATGTTTCCTCCTTGTTTGGAAGTTTCTAAGGTGTCATAGTTCTATGTTACACAGTGTAGTTCCAGAGACTCTTTGATAGAGACTTGTGATGAGATTCTTTTTTGTTTGTTTGTTTGTTTGTTTGTTTTTTTTGTTTTTTTTTTTTGAAGGGGGAGGGCAGAGCAATTGGGGTTAAGTGACTTGCCCAAGGTCACATGGCTAGTTTTTGTGTTAAGTGTCTGAAGCCAGATTTGAACTCAGGTCCTCCTGACTCCAGGGCCGGTGCTCTATTCACTGTGCCACCTAGCTGCCCCTAATGTAGAGATTTTGAAAGCTGCTGAGATGTAGTCTTCAATAAGTTCTTGATGCCCAATTTTCCTCGCTGCTTTTCTCCCTAGAGTCTCAGGAAGATATAAAATCCTGTGTGGCATTCAATACCCTTCATGACCTACCACCCTCCTACCTCTCCAGCTTTCTTACACCTTAGGTACTCTGGGATCCAATGACACTGGCTTCCTTCTTATTTAGTGCACAAGATACTCCATCTCTGTTTATTTTCACTGACTGTTCCCTATATCTGGAGTATTCCCCCTATTCATCTCACCTTCTCCTGGCTTCCACTAAGTCCCAGCTAAAATCCCATTTTCTATTTTCCATCAGACTTTTCTGATCCCCCTTCATGCTAGCATCTTCCTGATACTGATTATCTCCAATTTCTACTGTATTGAGCTTGTTTGTATATAGCTGTTTTCATGTTGTCTCCTCCATTAAACTGGGAGCTGCTTGAGAACAGAGATTGCCTTTGCTTTTCTTTGTATCCCTAGTGGTTAGCACAGTTATTGGCACACAGTAGGTATTTAACAAATACTTATTGACTAACTTGGGTAAGATATACTGTCTCTCTTGGATTGAGATGAGATGGTGTCTCACGGTAATCTAACAGGTTCATTCACTCCTGTAGAGTCTTTGGTATTTTCTAACATATAATTTTTCCAATTTTTGTTTAGATAAACAATTTTACTCATTATTCACTATTTGCCTTTTGAGTAACCATTATTTGATGGGAAGGAGATAAACTGACAGGTATAAGCTAAGGGCTACTCTCCCCAAATAAAAGTGACCAGAGAAGTAGCTTGTGTTCTGAACTTATTGGATGCCTGGACTATCGATGTTTGGGGGAGGGAGGATAGATATAAAATGAGCCCAACACCCTTCTTTGAAATCCATGAAGGAGCAAGTACCCAGCCATAATCCTTCTACTGCCCTTGGTTCCAAAGATATCTATCCATGACACTTGAAAGTCACATCCACATCACCTATGTATACATACATGCCTTACATGGGCATTTATATCCTACATACAGATGAGAAAACTGAGGTCCAGAGAAATTAGTTATTTACTCAAAGGTACTTATAAGTATTAAGTACCAAACTGAAGATCTGATCCCAGGTATTCTAATTCCAAATTCCTGTTGCTTTCACCTACAATGTATCTTACACTTCTCATTAATAACTCACCCAACAAAGAACAAAGTTTGACACACAGGGGGTGCTTAATGAATACTAAATAACTGAGCCACAGGTACACGAATAAATTTTAATTTGATCTAATAACATTGTCATTAAAGGTGTTTGTGTGAGGAAGATTTAAAGTTAGTTGCTTTTAAACTTCAGGATAATTTAAATTTTGCTGTCTAATCTTTTTCACAATGGTAAAATTATGGTTTAAGGAGGGAATAACGTACACACTAAAGTGGGCATCTTACCCTACAGGAAAGTAGGGGGGAAGGGGATAAGAGACGGGATGATAGAAGGGAGGGCAGATTGGCAGGAAAGGATAGTTAGAAGCACACACTTTTGAAAAGGGACAGGGTCAAAGTAGAAAATAGAACAAGTTGGGGGGCAGGATAGGATGGAGGGAAATATAGTCATTCTCACAATATATCTACTATGGAAATGTTTTGCATAACTACACATGTACAACTTATATTGAATTGTTTATCTTCACAGTAAGGGTAGGTGACTAGGGAAGAAGGGAAAGAATCTAGAATTCAAAGTTTTAAAATAAAATGTTTTAAAAAATTAATTTTTTGCATGCAACCAGGAAATAAGATATACAGACAATGGGATATAGAAATCCATCTTGCCCTACAAGAAAGTAAGAGGGGAAGGGATGGGGGTGTCTATAAAAGAGGTATGTATAATATACCAACATAAATGGTATTTTTCCTTTTTTTCTCTCCTTTCATAAACAGTTTTGGCATATATTTATATAGGTATATACATTATTTTTTTTCCTTTTAAAAAGATAACATTTTAGGTCTATAGCTTATAATTAAGGTTATACCATTTTGAGGTAGATGTGGTATTTGTAATTAGAGTGATTAAAATAAGTAACTATAAAGTTTGCCAAGGGCTTTCCACAACCTTGTGAAGTGGGTAGCCCAATCTCATGAACCAATGCCTTTGAATTTAAATTGACAAAGGTTTGAAATTACATCAAGAGGCCCTACTTATCACTGGTTACATTTTAATTTCATCTTTAGAAGGAATGTATAAAGTTAGATATTGCAGCTGATGAAGTGGATAGAGTGCCAGGCCTGGAGGTAGGAAGACTAGCTGTGTGATCCTGGGCAAGTCACTTAACCCTGTTTGCCTCAGTCCCTCATTGTAAAATGAGCTGGAAAAGGAAATGCCAAACCATTCCAGTATCTTTGCCAAGAAAATCCCAAATGGGGTCATGAAGAGTCAGACGTGACTGAAAACAACTGCACAACAATATCAAGTTAGATAATATCAAGTAGTTTCCTTTTTTACAAAGCAAAACCTGCCAATGTCCGAGAAAGAAAAACTAAAAACAATTTCAATCTCTACCCATTTGAAAAACAGTCATGTTTTTTATACTTCAGAGATAAATGATTATATTATTATTTGTAATAATAGCATTTATATAGTGTTTTAAAGCTTGCAAAATACTTCACAGATATTCTTATTTAATTCATACAACATCCCTGGGAGGTATGTGTTATTATTAACCACATTTCACAGATGTGGAAGCTGAGGCAGACATAGATTAAGTGACTTGCCAAAGGTCACACAGCTAAGTAAGTATCTGAGGCTGGATCTGAACTAGGGTCTTCCTGATGCTAGGTCCAGTTCTATCTGTGACACTTAGCTCCCACCTAGCTTTTGTAGGTGTGGTTACTCCCTTCTAATAATATAGATCAGAATACTTTCTATATCTTAGATCACAGGATATATTGATAGCTGCAAGGGATCTTAAAGGCCATCTAATTCAACTCCCTCATTTTACAAATGAAGAAACTGAGACCTGAAAAGTTAATTGACTTAGTCAGGGTCACATAACTAGTAAGTTATCTTAGGTAGGATTCAAACTCAGGTCTTCCTGACTCCACTATAACTCACTACACCAATGCTACCTCTTAATGTTCATCAGCTATGACTGCATGCTGGTTCTCCTTTTGTGACAGGCTCTCCAAACCAAATATGAGCTAGGCTCAATGCCTTTACACAGTGGCAAGACGTGCCACAGCTCACACTCCGCTATCATGTCCCTTGGGAGTCCAAGCTTACCCCTAGTCCGCAGGGAGGCATCCCAACAAAGGAGTGCTTGAGTAAAAATATTGCTACTTCTTAACTTTTCAACTTTTTCCTCTACCAGCTTTTTGTGCTTAGAGGTACCCACCCTCCCAAGGCATCAATTTTCTTCCCTCCAATAGATTCTCCTCCCTCCTGGACAAAGACAGCGAAAGCTTTTACATTCATACAAAAATTGGCTCTTTCTTAAAAGTCTTCACAGATGAAATCTTAGCATGAGAGAAGGAAAATTTACAGTCATCCATAAGTAAGAGAAATGAGTAAGACTTTAAAGGAACGAAGGAAGGAAGGAAGGAAGGAAGGAAGGAAGGAAGGAAGGAAGGAAGGAAAGAAGGAAGGAAGGAAAGAAGGAAGGAAGGAAGGAAGGAAAGAAGGAAGGAAGGAAGGAAGGAAGGAAAGAAGGAAGGAAGGAAGGAAGGAAGGAAAGAAGGAAGGAAGGAAGGAAGGAAGGAAGGAAGGAAGGAAGGAAAGAAGGAAGGAAGGAAGGAAGGAAGGAAGGAAGGAAGGAAGGAAGGAAGGAAGGAAGGAAGGAAGGAAGGGAAAGAGGGAGGGAAGCCTGCTAATTAAAAGGAGCAGTATGACATACAAACAGCCAGCTAGAAGGAACAGTTGCATGTTGCTCAGACAGTCCAGAGCCATATGAGTAATTAATCCTCAACAAGCCAGGCAAATGAGCCTCTGCAAGCTGATACATTGGATAAAGTTAGAGTCAAACTGACACTTGTGTGGGAATGTGCTGCTTCCTGGAGTAACAATTTAAAACATTCCTACTCACTTAGTTGAGCAAGAATTAGCCTAGTACCTTTCCAGAGATGAAGCTGCCAATTTGCATGTGAAAGAGGGGAAGGTGGGTAACCAAGCCTATCAGGAACAGTCACAAGTAGCATTACACAGTTCAATCTCCTTTTATGTTTTATTTTTGCCACAATATACAACAAAACCACTGGTGAAAGGAGAGGGGGAAAAAAGAAAGAAAAATACCATTTAAGTTGGTTTTTGATTTTTTTTTATTCTCGGCTGGTTTGAGTTAACAGCCAGTAATCAGACATTCATGTACTTAATCTAGAAGACTGGCTAAAAGTTATTTTAAGAAATAATAATAGAAAAAACAGGGCTGGAGATTCAGAATGCAAAGATGCATGCACCCCAGCATCTAGAGAGAGAAATGAAGAGAGGGATACGGATGCAGAGGAGATGAACAAGAAAACAAGCCTTAAGATTTGCCCATTCCATCAGTACACAGATCATTTAGTCTTGTCTCACAATTTAACAGTAATATAGAGAGTGTTCCTCGAATAAGTCGTATAGCTATTCCCAATGATATTATCACCTGAGAGTTTAGTTTTTATTACAAGATGAAGGAAATGGAAAGCTAGGCTATTTTACGGTCTCCTTCACTAATCCAGATATAAAAGAAATGCAACAAATAGGATTTTTTAAACTCTTTTGGAAAGGCAAGAAGATAAAAAAAAAGGAAAAGGACTACTGTTCAGGGAGGATGGATGGTAAAAATGAACGACAAAAAGGAGGCAGAACTATTCAACTTCTATTTGCTTCTGGTTTGTTTGGGTTTTTTTGTTTGATTTTTTTTTCCTGCCAATGAGAATAATCTTCTGATTAGGAACAAAGATAGTTAGCAATGAAGGTGGCTCAATGGATAGAGCACTGAGCCTGGAATCAGGAAGACCTGGATTCAAATACTGCTTCAGACATTTAACTAGTTGTATGACACTGGGCAAGTGACTTAATTCCTATTCACCTTAATCCACTGGAGAAGGAAATGGCAAACCACTCCAGTATCTTTGCCAAAAAAGTCCCCATGCATAGTGTGGTCCACAGGGTCACAAAGAGTCAGAGGTGACTGAATAACAACAAAGGAATTGAAACCCAAGATAAGTTAGGAAAGGGTAAGAAAAATACCCATGTCCAAATATCCAAATAAACTACATCCCAGGGGGCTGAAAGAACTTTTGATGTGATTGTTGAGCCTCTGCTCGTAATCTCTGAAAAGTCACGGAAAATAACAAACATGCTGAAGGACTAGAAATAAGAAGATGTCATCCTGGTTTTCAAAATGAGAGAAGGGGGATTTTTCAGTGTGATGAGGCTGATTTTAATCGTGTTTCTTATCCATAAAATACGAGGCAATATAGTATAGTGGGTCGAGGGTGGTCATAGTGGCTCAAGCCTACTTCTTTCTTTCTTTTTCTTTTTCTTTTCTTTTTTTTTTTTGCTTTTTGGAGGGGGGAAGGCAGGGTAGTTGGGGTTATGTGACTTGCCCAAAGTCACACGGGCAGTAAGTATTAAGTGCCTGAGGCCGAATTTGAATTCAGATCCTCCTAACTCCAGGGCTGGTGCTCTATTCACTGTGCCATCTAGCCGCCCCCTCAAGTCCACTTTTGTCACATATTGGCTGCCATCATGGGCAAGTTGTTAAATACGCCAGGTAGATCTACATTGTTATTTATTGTAATTACAAATCCAGAAACCCTACGCATGCGCGCACACACACACACATTATAAAATGAAAGAACTAGACCAAACTGACTTTAACATTATAGAATCCCACAATTATAATCCACATATCATTATTGAACCCCCACAATGTACACAGTACTCTTTTACTTTTCTTTTACTTTTTGCTAGAAAAACAAAGCAGTTTGCAATGGTAGAAATCCAGGCTATGAATGGTCACTTGGAAAAATTATCCAAATCACTAATTACTAGAAAAATGTAAATTATAGCAATTCTGAGGCTCCACTATCACATTCATCAGACTGACAATGATGGTGAAAAAGGGAAATGATAAAATGTTGGAAAAACTTTAAAAAAAAAAAACCATGTATGTTAATGTACTGTTAGTGGAGTTGTGTACAGTCATTCCAGAAAGCAATCTGGAGCTATGCACATAAAATCAATAGCCTGGGAATACCCTTTGACTCAGCAAGACCACTTTTTGATTTATAAACCAAAGAGATCAGAGAAAGAGAAGTTCCCATATATGCAAAAATATTTATAGCAGCAATTTTTGTTGTGACAAATGATTGGAAATTAAGGGGGTGCCCATCAGTTGGGAAATGGCTGAGAAAATTATAATATATGAATGTAATAGAATGCCTATTGTGCTGTAAGAAATAGTGGAAAGGGTGGTTACAGAGAAAGATGAGAAGATTTCTATGACCTGACATGGAGTAAAGTGAGCAGAACCAAGAAAACCAAGAAAAAATAACAATACTGTAAAAATAAGCAATATGGAAAAACACTTAATGGAACTCTGATCGATATAACGACCAACCACAATTCCAGGGCACTAATTTTACCATTATCCTCCCCATCTCCTGAGAAAGAGGCAAGATTCAGAATTAGACATGTATTTTTGGACAGAGCCCATGAGTAAATCTTTACTTGACTTAGGCACATATGTTACAAGGCTACTATGGTTTGTTTTTTCTGGGGGGGAAAGGGGAAGGTGCAGTGAAAAAGAGAAGAAATTCATTAATTGAAAATAATATTATAATGTAAAATAAAAATTTAATTTAAAAAGGCAGGGAAAGTTGGACTAAATTATTTCTAAAGTTCCTTTCAGATCTAGATCTGTGATCCTATGATCTAGGGTGAAGAAAATATGGACCAGAAATATTCCCTGCCACTGTAAGACAAGGAATTAATGCTTCTATGAAGGACAATTCCACCTCCTTCTCAATATTCCTATAGCCACATCCTCTTTGAAAACACTACTCTGATAGAATTCATGTACTGATGGAATGGGCACTGAATCATAATAACCTAGCCTAGGGGACAGAGCACCATGTAACCTCCAATCCTTCCTCCTCACATTCAGTAATTCAATTCAACAAATACTTCTTTTATACCTGCAGTATACAAGGCCCTGTGTGGGCTGCTGGGGATACAAAGAAACCACCACTTCCTTGGAGGACCTTGCATTTTGCTGGAGGTAAGGTACAGTAAGTGTAATATAAGGTAACTTGAGGAGGGAGAGCAATCATCTTCAAGTAATCACCTATAGGTATTTCAGTCAGGTTTACTGGGGTTTGGCTCTTATAAAAGAGCCAATCAGTCTGATTCATACAATCTACTTCAATATCTGTTCCTTGCTGGTGTCATCTTGCCTGCCTTTTTGCTTCACCTTTAGATCCTGCAGATTTCCTGGTTGCAGTTGTTGCCAGATATTTTCACTAACTTTCTTACGTTGCCTCTAATTCCTGGTTGCCGACTGTTTGCATGGAGTCAAGACCTCCTGCCTTGCTCTGGCCTTAGTCTGGGTTCTCTTGGTTTCTACTGACTGACCTGGTCTGCATCTACCACCACTTTGACCTTTGTGTTATTTGTGTTTACCATTTGTATAGTTCCCTTGAGCTGATGGCCTGGGGAGCTCAGTCCAGTGTAACACCAGTCTGGGAATGGACAGTTTTAGGCTATCTGCCCCCAAGATTCCACTGCCTGATTCAGAGCTGAGACTTGATTGGGGTTACTGCTCTGGCTAAACCCCCTAAGTTTTTGCCACAGTGGTCTGGTCTGGGCTTGAAAAGGATTGGTTCTTATTGGCAGTAGTCCCATAGATCAAAACCTAGTGCAGAGGTGTTCTTCCCTGCTCAGTATGGTCAAAGAAGTTGGAATACAGAATCTAGGGTTAGACAAGGGTCCTTCAAGTAAGCCTAACCCTTCCCTTTTATAGATAAGGAAATTGAGACCCAGTAAGGAAAAGTGATCTGCTGTAGACCATGCAGGTAGTAAAAGTAGTTGTCAAGATTAGAATCCAGGACCTTTGATTCCAATGCTGCAGCTCCCTAGAAATGCCCTGAATTGAGACAATATCTGTTAAGTGCTTAGCACTATGCCTGGCACATAATAAGCACTTAATAAATGTTTTTCCTCTTCTCCTAAATTACCAAAAGTATCCTGATCCTTTGGAGGGGGGGAGGAGAAGTGGGGGAAAATTAAAACCAGCCTAATCCCTCCAGGATCCTTGGGATTATAATAGAAGCAGAACCAAATATAGAATCAGAGTTGACATTATTTAGAGCTTTAAAGTTTGAAAACTGCTCCACATTCACCATCTCATCTGACCCTATGAAATAAGTATTACAGGTAGTATATATATTCATATGTATATTTCATTATATTCATTTTTAAATTGAGGAAACTGAGGCTGAGAGTATCAAAGTAAAGATTCTAGATTAGTTCTTTCCTGACCCCAGGTTCAGTGTTTTCTCCACTACACTGTGCTGTCTGGGAGAGCTGACATGAGAAACTCTATCTGGGGTCACAATTATCTCAATACAAATTGATTGAATTTGAATGATATTGCCATATAAGGAGTAGAATTTTAATTTGAGCTGACTTCCTCTGATACTTTGCCAAAACATGAACTTCCAAACATTCCCAATCCCGTCCTTACTGGGGCCCCCATATTGATCCCTATTTGTGTAAATTGTCAAAGTATGGACAATACCATGACTCTGTATTCCCACTGGTCATGGTACTAGTTGCTTTTAGGAAGTCTTGAGGGCCCTTGCTAACTTAGAAGGCACTCACTCACAATTCTTACAAATATCTCAGTCTGCGTACCACAACCCTGTAGAAAGTGGGAAAACAATTTTGGACTTGAGGTCTGCATCGACACACTCAACTAGCAAGTAACAATTTCCTCTGAAATCATAGCTACTGAGCAACTGGATTAAGGGAGATTTCTAGAACCTTCCAAAAACCATTGGCTATTTGCCATGACAAGTCATTGGATAAGGGCTCAGATCAAAAAGGAAGAATTCCAACAGTCAATAATTCATAGACAATCCTTTTCTCCTTAGGCATTTTTACGTCTTTAGTTTGGTTTAAATGATACTTAACCTATGGTAAAAGAAGGAAGGGGGGAAGGGCAACAAGGACAGATAACTATGTCATTGTGACTCAATTAAGACCTTTCCAACAAAGAAATTATTCAACTAAAAGGCTAACAATGGATTTAATAACACTTAAATAAGGAAACCACAGTACATCTTTAAATCTGGGAGTTTGCTACAATTATGGTTCCTCCTTGGGCAATGTGACCTGGGACTCTGTAATTCATGTTTGTTCTGCAGCTACTCAACAGGAGCCAATTAATAATCTTCCTACTAATATCATGCAAGCCCAAGGTGATTTTTTAATTTGAGAATCTTAAACTACAGCAAAAAAACAATGTATTTTCAACACGAAAAACATCTTAGTTTCTGAATCGTTCAGAAAGCTTAGACTAAAGGTTACTTTGAAATAATACTCATATATATAAAGTTAGCTCTATCATGCTCAGAAACATTCTGTTCCTTCCAGGGAGTTTTTATATCATCTAATTTATTTTATTTTATTTATTCTGAATTTAGCAAACACCTCCCCAAAAAAGGAAATTTCCACTAATAGAGCAGAATAGAAATGAAAGGATATGTAAAAACACATATCTCTATTTCTTACAGCTTGCTTTTTAAAATATACTATAAATTCAAAGTAATTTTCAAAACTGTACTGCTTGACTATTTCTTTCTGAAGTCCTTTAGTTCTTTTCAATGCATTTTTGAAAATGCTTCAATGTTTTTATCTTCTTTCTTTTAATTTTGGCAATCTCTCCTTCCCAAATTCTCCCCAAATCTAAACACACACACACACACACACACACATACACACACACACAAACACAAACACACACACACATAGACATTCAAGGGAAAAAAAATTCACATAGTTGCCATGTCAACAAATTTATGTTTAATTCTGCCCCCTTGAGTTTATCATCATTCTGTCAAGAAGTAGATAAGAGTGCTTCCACATTACCAGTCCTCTCAGGTGGTGGTTGTCATTGCACTGATCAAAATTCTTAAGTCTTTTAACGTTGTCTTTACACTGTAGTTGATGCTACAATGTTCTCCTTGTTCTGCTCACTTCATTCTGTGTCAGTTCACACAAGTCTATCTAGGTTTCTCTAGAACCTTTTATGAGTTCTTATAATACAATAATGTTCCATTACATTTATATACCATAATTTGTTCAATCATTTCCCAATTAATGGGCACTTACTATGTTTCCAATTCTTTACTACTTTTTGTCTCTCTTTATTCTTTTGTTTACATTTCAGAGTTTCTGCTCAGCTCTGATCTTTTCATCAGGAATGCTTGGAAGTACTCTATTTTATTTTATTTTATTGCTTTTTGGACGGGGGGAGGCAGGACAATTGGGGCTAAGTGACTTGCCTGAGGTCACACAGCTAGTAAGTCTGTCAGGTGTTTGAGGCTGTATTAGAAACTCAGGTCCTTCTGACTCCAGGGCCGGTGCTCTATTAGCTGTGCCACCTAGCCACCCCAGTATTCTATTTTATTAAAAATCTATTTTCCTCCTGTAGAGTCATATTAAATCTTTCTAGCCAAAGTATTATTGGTTATAAGCCTTTATCTTTTGCCTTGTATAATACTGTACACCAAGTTTTTCTTTTATTTAGAGAGGTAGATGTCAAAACTTGTTTATTACTGGCTATGATCCTTTAACTCTTTCCTTTTGTATTTTTATGGTATTTCTTCTATGATCTGGAAGCTATGAATATTGGCTATAAGTGATTTCATTTTGGAGATTACTTACAAGAATAACTAGTGAGTTTCTTCTGGTTCTAATTAGTTTAAGAATTTTAATTTGTGATTTCTTGAAATAGTGTATCCAGGCTACATTTTTGGTCATAGATTTCTGATAGTCTAGTTATTCTTTTTTTTTCTTTTTTGGAGCAGGGGAAGGCAGGGCAATTGGGGTTAAGTGATTTGCCCAATGTCACATAGCTAGTAAGTGCCTGAGGCAAGATTTGAACTCGTGACTCCAGGCCTGGTTCTCTCTCCACTATGCCACCTTATTGTCCTAAGCTTGAGTACCACAATTACAAGCCTGCCCCTATGTAGTGGTGCCTGGTTCAGAGTTGCAGTTTCGAGCTCTACTGATCTTCTGCACTTCCTTGGCTAGATCTCCTCCAAGGCCCTGTAGGTCTTCAGCAATCTCCTCTGATAATGGAAGCTAGAAAAAGGACCTCCTATGATTTGTCTTCATATTTCCCTTTCACCACTCATTTTAGCAGCCTTCCTTGATCTTTATTGGAATAGCTGTGGGAGAGAGCTGGGCTGAATTTACTGCGCCCTCTTACTATGCTGTCTTTGTCCATATCATTTTAAAATCCAAACCAATGTCACCAAGTCCTCAAGTGGCTAGGTACAAGTCACATCAATAACGAATGCCATTATCTGACTATTTTAAATGTATCAAAGACAAGAAGTCAACTCTAAAGATACCCAGGCAAGACAAATGGATGGTTGGCCAGTCCGACTAGTCATTTTCCCTGTATACTCATCACTATGAATTTCACCCAGAGGATATGGTAAAAGGAAATATTTTCAAATCACACAGGCAGCAACTTTATGTAATCCAACACTCAAATGTCAATAGCAAACACATACTTTTTAGATTCTCTTGCATCAAATTTTAAAAATGTATATGGTATCATCCAATCCAATCAAAAGGGCAAGGAGGGGTGCTGGAACACATAGGGACACAATCTTTGGGTCATCCCACACACCAGTAAACAAACCACTTTGGAGTATGCCAGAACTCCCGGTAAAAAGAAGAAAAATGGACAACGAACTTCTACTTAGACCAGTTAACATGAGGAAGGCTATTTTGGACAAGTCAAAATGATCATATAATTATTGCCATCCTCACACAAAGGCAAGAAAAGAGGGAGAGAAAGACCAGAAATAAAATACTGAGCAAAAGGCTCCCCAAAGCACCCAAAAGGATGATCAGAAGCTCACTGTCTCACATCTCAGCCAACATTCATCTATAGCTTTGTCCCAATTTTCCCAATACAAGAGAGCTTTCTTTGATCAAGTCTGATGTTCTCCTCAGTTCTCACTTGGGCTTCTTCTCTGTCTTCATTATGACAGATTCTGGCAGTGCCACATTTTCACCAATCTTCTCAATAGTAATTCACTTAAAGCACTAGCCCATGAATCTACTAGGCAAAGGATCATAAGATTTTTTTGAGCTGGAAGGAATCTTAAAGGTCATATAGTCCAACCCTCTCATTTTCCAAAAGAGAGAATTGAGACCCAAGGAGGTGAGGTGACTTGCACAGTCACATAACCAATTCATGGCAGAGTCAGGAATCAAACCAACATCTTCTGATTTCAAGTCCAATGACCTTTCCACAATATCACAGAGCTCATCTGCCTTAGATGAAGAGTACCAGGGAGTCTTCCTGGGGCTATTTCTTATCTGAGGCTCCACCTTATACCAACAAAAACACACAGAAAACAAAACATGGAGCTATAAAATGCAATGTAAAGGGGATATCCTCATGCCAGTTTTCAAATAAATCTTCCCATAACTGAAATCATATTTACTCCCAAAGTGAGACTCTAGCTTCAGCTAGAACTATCCTTGGGCAGTTGAGTAATCCAACAGTTCAGCACTGTTCTTCCCCTCCCCTGACTTCCTAGCTCCATTTCTAACAATAATACTAGTCTAGGCCTGCAGCAGAACTTGGCCGACGACAGCCCAAAGCCACAGCCAGGAAGGTTTCTTGGAGGATGAAGGTCTCTTAGCCAACACCCTCAAATCAAATTTCTTTCAACAAAGGCCCAATTCCATTAAGGAAACATGTCCAGCATTGAAAGCAGTAGCATAATACTACACCCACTGCAGCCTTGGGGGGAAAAAGGTGAGGTTTAAGCAACTATGGTGGATATTAGTTGGCAAACTAATCAGAAATAACACTTAATTATGTAATCACTGGGGAGGCGGCATGATCTGGTGCAATAATTACCCACCAAATATATCTAAGGGCTTACCTGAAGAAAAGTGTGATCATGGCAGAAAAGCCAACAGCCTTGAGATGATAGGGGATTTAAAAACATGCAGGGTAGGGGTGGGAGGACATAAATGCAATAATTAAGACTTACCTCTAAGTATCTGTCATCTGTGCTCCAATGATCATAGTCAACCAATCAACATTTATTTACCAAGTGCTTACTATTTACCAGATTCTGTGCTCAGAAATGGGGATAATAAAGAAAGGCAAAAACACAGTTCCTGCCCTCGAGGAGTTCACACTCCAGTGATGAAGACAACTTGCAAACAACTATCTTGGTAGAAGATAAAGACAGTGTGAATCAATCAGGACAGAGATAATCAACTAATCAATCACTAACGTTTTATATTAAGATTAATACCTTATTCAGTACAGAACTTTATAATTGATACATAGCTTTTAAATAGATTATTACATTCAAAAATTCACATCTTTTAGAGTACTTCAAGGTTCACAAAGTACTTTTCTCACAACAATACTAAGTAGGCAGTGCAAAGATTCTCATCTCCACTTTGCAGATGACCAAAGTGAGACCCAGAGAGGTAAGTTGAGTGTCACATACCCACCAAGTTTGGAGTGAGGACTCCAACTCAACCCAGGTCTTTTGGCTACGGGGACAGAGCTCATTCCACTACCCCAGACTGTTGTTTAGAACAACACTGTGAGGTAAGTAAAATAGGGATTATTATCTCTGCTGAGCAAAATGAAGCTCAGAATATTGAAGAGTGACTTGCCCAAGGTCACACTGTTGGGAAGAGGCCAAACTATGTCATCTCACATTTCTAAACTGAGCTTCAGAGGTCACCTGTCAGAAATTGTAGAAGGGATTTATGCATAGAGATGGGCTAAATGATCTCTAAAACCCCTTCTGGCTTATGAATTCTGTATTTTGTGGTCTGACCTAAACCTATAAAATTTGCTGGTGTGAAGACTTCCAAGACTTCCCTACCCATATGCAGACAGGCAACTCATCTGTATCACAATCTCAGAGAAGTAAGAAATTAAATGGTCCCTCATGGTCACATGTGTCAGAGTTATGCCCTGAACCCAGCTCTTAATGACTATAAAGCTGATCCTCTCTCCATTGTTCCCGAGCTTCCTTCTACTATATTAGGAGATTAAGGTTCATTTGAAAAGCCTTGACAAATTCCTCGAATTTAAATACTACAACTACACGGCTCAGTGTGGGCAAAGTTCTGGCCAGGATTCAGGAAGACCAAGTTCAAATCCAGCCTTAGACACTTACTAGCTGTTGACCCTGGGCAAGTTAATTAATCTCTTCCTGCCTCAGTTTCCTCATCTGTAAAATGGGGGTAATAATGGCACCTACTTCCCAGAGCTGTCATGAAGACTAAATGAGATCATTGTAAAGTGCCCAGCAGAGTGCCTTCACAGAGTAAGCTCTACATAAACATTAGTTATTATTATTAAGGGAGAAAGTCCTAGTCAGGGAATCAGGAGACAAGAACTCTTACTCCCAGACATTCCCCTAACTTGCTGAACAGCTCTGAAAACATCTCTGAAGCTCTTTGGGCTTCCATTTTCCTCTTTAAATAGAAGAGGTCTTAAAGGCTTTGTCAATAAAACAGAAGCCCTGGCTGGTTCTACATTGCAAAAGTGCTGTCTGAGATTGTCAGCCATTCAAGGGCCATATTTCAGAAGATCAGCAGCAGAAGTTTGGCCCTGGATATTTGGGTCAGCACAATTTATAATGAAGGGGTTGCAATCTGCTTTTCAGGCACTGATAATTTTACATATAATTTTACAAAGATTCCCCCAATTGCAAGAAACTCCGGGTTTAACCTACCCACACCTTATTTCTTTCCTTTGCCTCAACCTCACCTTTCAACCTCCAAAAGACTCTAACAGCCTTGAAGGCTTTCAGACAAAACAAATACCTTCTATAACCACTTGAGCACTTTTTTGAAGTGCTAATGACAGTTATGCATTGCTAACACCTTAGAATTCACACCTACTCAATTTTTCAGACAGGCAAAAATAAACATTTATTATGGTAATCATTATGATTATTGTTAATAATACCTAATGTTAGTGTAGTATTCAGTTACAAAGGTACAAAGGACTTCACATACATTATCTCATTTGATGATCACAAAAGCCTCCAAAGGTAGTCATTATCGTTCCCATTTCACAAGACAGAAAAAGTCATACTGTCAGCAACTGAGAGAACCAATTTTATGTTGGGGTTCAAAAAATCAACTTCACAAAGACAAAATGGAAGACTTAGCTAGATGGCATTTCAATTGAAAATGATCTGGGGAGTTTAGTGGACAAAAAGCTTAATATAACTCAACAGTCTGATGTGGCATCTAAGAAAACTAATGAGATTGTAGGTTGCTCAAAGCTAAGGGCAGTACACAGGCCCAGGGAGTCAATGGACCTCCTTTGCCCTGATCAGATGATCAATATTCAGTTCTCATCATCATATTTTAAATTAGTCATTGATATTTGTTGGAGAACATCCAGAAGAGGGCAACAATGATGATGGAGATCCCTGAGTTCATGCCCAACACAGATTGGCTGAAGTCACTGCGTAAATTGGAGAAGAGAAGGCTTATGGGTGACGTGATTGCTATCTTCAAGTATTTAAAAAATAGCACTGAAGATGAGAGATTAAATCTATTCTGCTAGGTCCTAGAAGGCAGAATTCATAAAATGAGTGGAAGTTTTGCAAATGGACAAATTTAAGTTTAGAGTAAAAAAACATTTTCTAATAATTTGAGTTATCCAAAGATGGAAAAGGCAGCATTGAGAAATAGTGGGTTTCCCCTTACTGGAGGGGAAACAAAAGCTCCAAGCAAATGTTATATGACCATTTGTAGACTATGTCATGGAGCAGAGTCTCATTCATGTATGGGTTACACTAGATAACGATTGAGGTCCTTTCCAAATCTGATTTCTGAGATTCTGGTCATCTAACCTTTGTAATTCCAATTCACTTACAAGTCAAGACATCACCTTCCTGATGTCATTGGTCCTCTTCAAGAACAAATGATAAACAAAAATATGTGAGTAGTAGTAGCTGCCCCACTGGGGATCCAACTGGCCAGAGCAATGTTCCTTCTTTCCTTCCTTCCTCCCTCCCTCCTCTCCTGACCTGGAGAATAATAACCTTACATGTGAGTATGTATGCCCAAAGGGATATACACTTTTGATCACTGAAACCTCACAAGATATCTTGGGGTTTGGGGACTTTTTTTTCTCTTCCCAATTTATTTATTCTATCATTTTTTTAAATGGGATGATTGGGGGGCAGAGTCAAGATGGCGGAGCAGAAACAGGACTTCTGCACTGCTCTGGCTTCCACCTTCCCCAATTTATGTAAAAGGGGACTCTGAACAAACTTTGGAGCTACAGAACCCACAAAATGACACAGAGAAGCTAACCTCCCGATGAGGAGAGGCCAGCAGCCTGGCAGGGAGTGGCCAGCACAGCTCTCTGGGAGCCAACCCCAGCCCCATGTGAGCCAAAGGCTTTAGTCCCAAGGTGGCCTGACCAGCAGCCAGCTGGAGGGACTCCAGAGCACCAGCAGCTGTGGAATTTCCAGAATTACCAACACAGAGATACCAAGGACAAAGTGAGAGGTCAGTACACTGTGGACTTTGGGACCCAGTAGCTGGGAGTACGTTGGCCTCTTCCCCCAGGGCAAGAAGCCACAAGCCACTGAGGAGCCTCAGCATAGCTGCCATGCTGCAGCTTCAGCTCCTGGCCTACAGATGGTAGGGGGACCAAGTGACCAGTCCGAGGGGTAATCGCTCTTATTTTAACCTGCTTGGATCTGGATTGCATTCTAGGGTGGAGGTCTTGGGGTGTGTGACCAGCTTGCCAGAGCGTGTGGAGGCTTCAGCGATGGCAACCAACTAATACCTCCAGCAGCTAAGAAAACCCCAGCAACTGGGACAGAAGCTCCCCTGTCTGGTGGCAGAGTCCTACTGTAGCAAAGGGCCCAGAAGTCAAGTAATTGAGCGGCAACATGACCAGGCAAAGGAAGCAAAACAAACAGAAGAATCCAACATTAGGCTCCTATTTTGGGGACAAAGAGGGTCAAAGCATGAAACAGGACGAAGACAGTGAGGTCAGAACTCCTGCACCAAAAACTTCAAAGGAAAATATGAGCTGGTTACAGGCCATAGAGGACCTTAAGAAGCAAATAAGAGAAGTGGAGGAAAAATTGGGAAGAGAAATGAGAATGATGCAAGAAAATTATGAAATGAGAGTCAACAGCCTAACTAAGGAAAATAATACCTTAAAAAATAGATTAACTCAAATGGCAAAAGAGGCTCAAAAAGCCAATGAGGAGAAGAATGCCTTAAAAAGCCAAATTTGCCAGATGGAAAAAGAATCTCAAAAGCTCACTGAGGAGAATCATTCCTTCAGAGTTAGACTGGAGCAAATGGAAGCTAGTGACTTTATGAGAAATCAAGATGCTGTTAAACAGATCCAAACAAATGAAAGAATAGAAGGCAATGTGAAATATCTCATGGGAAAAACCATTGACCTGGAAAATAGATCCAGGAGAGAGAATTTAAAAATTACTGGACTACCTGAAAGCCATGATCAAAGAAAGAACCTAGAAATCATCCTTCAAGAAATTATAAAGGAAAACTGCCCTGATGTTTTAGACCCAGAGGGCAAAACAGAGGTTGAAAGAATCCACCAAACACATCCTGAAAAATATCCCAAAAAGAAAACTCCTAAGAATATTACAGCCACATTCTGAAATTCCCTGATCAAGGAGAGAATATTACAAGCAGCCAGGAAGAAACAATTTGAATATTGTGGAAACACAATCAGGATAACACAGGATCTGGCAGCTTCTACACTGAAGGACAGAAGGGCCTGGAATATAATATTCCAGAGGGCAAAGGAGCTGGGATTAAAACCAAGAATCACCTACCCAGCAAAACTGAGTATCATGTTTCAGGGAAAAATATGGTCATTCAGTAGAATAGAGGACTTTCAAGTATTCTTGATGAAAAAAACCAGAGTTGAATAGAAAATTTGACATTGAGATACAAGAAGCAAGAGAAGCATGAAAAGGTAAGCAGGGAAGAGAAACCATAAAGAACTTATCAGAGTTGAACTATTAACATTCTTACATGGAAAAACGAGAATTGTAACTGATGAAACTTTTCTCAGTATGAAAATAGTTGAAGGGAATAGAAATATATATGTGTGTCTATATTGGAGAGTATATGGGCATATGAATACAAATGTGAATGTGTATATATATATATATATATATATATATATATATATATATATATATATATATATATATATATATAACCAAAGTAGAGAATAGAACAAGTGCAAGGTGGGAGAGGAGGGAGGGAAATACAATCAGTCTTTTACAAAATATCTACTATGGTAATGTTTTGCATTAGCTACACATGTGCAACCTATATTGAATTGCTTATCTTCAAAGTAAGGGTGGGTGACAAGGGAGGAAGGGAATGAATCTGGAATTCAAAGTTTTAAAACCAAATGTTTAAATATATATAATATACTATTATCAATACTATTTTATATGTAATTGGAAATAAGATATATAGGCACTGGGGCATAGAGATCCACCATGCCCTACTGGAAAATTTGAAGGGGGTTTGGGGAAAGATATGGGAGAGAGTAGATTAGAGGAAGGGAGATCCTGCTATTTTGGGGAGGTGGTAGGGGAAAAATGGGGAGAAAATTGGTAACTCAAAATCTGGCAGAAATGAATGATGTAAACCAGAAGTTAATAAAGCATTTGAAAAAAAATGGGATGATTAACTATTTTGTTCGATGTATTTTCATTTATTATTTCTTGAAATAGAGCTCTGGGAAACCAGGCATTGATAAAGTCCATTGAGATCAAAAGGGAACTACTTGACAAGGCCTTAAACCCAAATCACTCTGGCTCTCACTGATTGGCCAATAATAGGTCTCTCTGTCCAGTCCTCACTTGGTTATTGTTTGGGTTTTGGTGACTCAGAGTGAATATAAATAGCAATTGTTTCTGTTCTTCCAGAAACCCTGAGGGTTTTCCCCTCCCAGACTGATTGTTTTTTTTTCTTTTGAGTAGGCAAACTAAGCCATCTTTTGCCTTATTTTTTATGTAGCCTTATCACTTGATTGGATACAACTTACCTCAGACAAACTGAGACCTGGGAAAGACCTAAGCCTAAAAAGACCAAGTTCTCCTACTGCATCTGGGTCATCTCTAGTCATCCTGACCTTTTTCTTGCTATTGGACTCAGATGACCCTGGAGAGAGAGTGAGGCTAATGATTTTGCAAGCCCTGCCTCACTTAAATCCAATTTACTTGCAAGTCAAGATATCATCCCTCTGATGTCATTGGTCCTCTTCATGAATGAAGGACAAACAACAATCTAGTTACAGAGAACACTGCCACCCTCGACATCCCATCTTTTTGGGGGGGGGAACAAAGCAATTGGGGTTAAGTGACTTGCCCAAGGTCACACAGTATGTCAAGTGTCTGAGGCCAGATTTGAACTCAGGTTGTCCTGAGTCCAGGGCCAGGGTGCTCTATTCACTGCATCACCTAGCTGCACCCCCATCTTACTTTTATATAGCTCTAATTCCAAGGAAGATTTTCCTTAAGTCAAAGTATAAATATGCCCCTATTCAACTTTCATCCATTGTTCCTAGTTCTACCCTCTGGAACAGGCAGACCAAATATAATTCCTCCTTTCACCAGAGACCTTCAAAAAATTAAAGAACACCAATATTCTCCCCTCCTCTAAGTCTTCTGTCTCTAGGCTAACCAGACCAAATTCTTTCCATTGATCCTCACATGACACAATCTCAATGCCATTCACTCTTATGTTCACCCTCTAACTTATCAACATCTTTTCTAAAACACCTAGAATTAAACTCAGTACTCCAATGTGGTCATATCATGTCAGAATTCAGCAGGACTATCACTTCCTCATTCCTGAACAGGATGCCTCTCCATGCAGACTAATATTCTATTGGCTTTTTTGACTATTATATTACATTGTTGACAAATACTGAGCTTGTGTTCTATTAAAATACTCAGATCTTCTTCAGACCTCCATTTATCTATGCCTCTTTCATCTTAAATGTAGAGAGGTGGTGCAGTGGTCAGAGTACTAGACTTAGAATCTGGAGGACAAGTTCAAATCTTGCCTCAGTTACAACATGTGTGGCATAGGCTCCATTCTCATTTATATTCATTCACTTCATCCAGCTATCATCTGTAAAAGGGAAAATTGGAATAGTACCTACCTTAAACAGGGTAGTAAACATCAAGTGGGATAATGTATGTAAAGAGTTTTGCAAATGTGGAAGCACTATATAAATGCTAGTTATATTATTAACTAAGGCAGCTAGGTGATAAGGTAGATAAAATGGCAGGCCTAGAGTCAGGAGGACTCATCTCCCTGAGTTCAAATCCAGTCTCAAACATTCATTAGCTATGTGACCCAGGGCAAGTCACTGTTTGCTTCAATTTTCTTATCTCTAAAATAAACTGGAGAAGGAAATGGCAAACCACCATCTTTTAAAAAAAATGCCAAATAGAGTCACAAAAAGTAGGACACAACTGAAAAACAACAATACTATTAATGGGAAGTTAAGTCATTATGAGATTTTACATTTATCAATATTAAATTTTAGTTAGTTATGACCTATTGAGATCTCTTTTAATCCTTATGCTGACATACAACTAAACATTAGCTATTCTGCCTAGAGTTGTCACCTATAAATTTGAGAAGTATGCCATTTCTAGATTTATCTGAGTCACTGATAAGTGTTATTTAGCATAGACCCTATTACAAGCTCCCCTGGACTCCTCTCCTAGAGACCTTTCCATCCAAGTTTATACCAAAACATTAAAGACTACTCTTTAGATCTAGCTATCTCCCAAAACAAATAATTGTACTATTGTTGAGCCCATCTCTCTCCATTACCTAGGCAGCTAGACGGCATAGTAGATGCAATGTTAGAGTTCAAATCCAACCTCAGAAAGTCATTTAACCTTTGTCTGCCTCAGTTCCCTCAACTATAAAATGGGGATAATAATAGCACCTACCAATGACTGGCCATGTAACCTTGATCAAGTTACTTAATCCCAATTGCTTTAAAAAAAATAATAGCACCTACCTCCCAGGGCTATGGATAAACAGGGATAATTTGTAAAGCACTAAGCACAGTGCCTGGCACATAGTAAGTACTTAATGAATGTTATTCTTCCCTCCCCTCCATCTTGTTCACCAGGATAACACAGACACACACACACACACAGACACACACACACAGACACACACACACACACACACATGCACGCACTTTACAAAATACTTTGCTAATATCAGTAAGATCACAAGGTCATAGATCCAAAGGTGATGGTTAACTAGTCCAATTTTCTCATTTTATCACTGAGGAAACTGAGGCCTATGGAGGTTAAGTGATTTGGCCAGGTAATCTACAGCTACAGTGTTCCCTTCATCTACCACTCTAATAACACTGTCAAAAAAGATAATGGGGTTAGTCTGTTCTCAGTGAAGTAATTCTTCATCTTTGTGGTCACTGCCATTCCTTTCCTCTCCACATGCTGATGAACCTTTCCCTTAATTAAATCAGCCTAGGAGTTTGCCATGAATTGATGACTTAATGACTTAAAGTCTACAGACTGCATTCTCTTCCCTTTTTCAAAAATCAAGACTTTTGTCCTTCTCTAGGCCTGTGGCAGATCTTGAATTCTCCACAGTCTCACAAAGATCATTGACGGCAGCTCAGGCACCATATGCAAGAGTTCCTTCACCATCATGGCATCAAATGGACCTGATTTACAAAGTATCCTCTTACTGTCTCCTGACTTGAGACTGAACATTAATTCCTTCTAAGTTACTTTTGTTTTATCTTTTTCATCTAAAGATCATTCTCCTTGTCAAAGAAGACAGAAACAAAATGTGAGGAGAGTAGCAGCCTTACTAGTTCTATCTTCTTTCCATCAGCTCCTAGCATCCTTCCATCTGCCCCAACCAGCAAATGGATTTCCTCTTTTATCCTCTTCATTCTCTCAATCTAGCTCTCACAAATACCTCTTTTTGACATCTGCATTCCTTGCCAGCCTCAGCTCATTCTGAGTAGGAGATCTGACGCTACTCTGACAAGGCCATTCCATGCTTTGGATTCTTCCAGTTACCTTCCCTTGCTTCCATCTTCTGTATGGGACTTAAAAATCTGAGTTTGTGGTGAGTGCCCTAAACAGCCACATCACTGTCTTCAGAACCTGCCCCTTCCCCTTCTCACTTCTCTTTGTGTCTTCTTCAGAATTTTAACCCTCCTAGACTGACTTCCCCTGGAGAATTTCTATCCACAGGATCATACTTATTCACTAGGACCACATAAGACTGAAAAACGCTTCACTAAAATACAAGTAAAGTAAATCCACAGCATTCCCTTAGTCAAATCTCTGAATAAAGTTAGCCTGTTATGATTGCTTCTTGACAAAGTCAAGTTGGCTTTTTGGGATCACTACTTCCTTTGCTAGATATTCAATAAGCATCCCTTTGAGTACACACTCACTGCCAGGAATGGAAATCAGAATCACAGGCTTACAGTTTACAGACTCTAGTCTCTTTCCTTTTTTGAAAGTCAAGACATCCGTTTTTCTCCAAACCTGTAACACCTCTTGCATTCTCCACAATCTTTTTTTTTAAATAATACTGCATTAATGCGTTTTGATCTTTTATACCACCTGCCTTTCCCAGTACATCTTTCATTCCTTTCTGACTAAGCAAGCTATCCCTTGTTTGAAACAAAAGGGGAAAAAAAGAGAAAAGAAATATTTTGAAGTAGCCCAATTAAACCAACTAACATATTAACAGTGACTGTGATTATAATATACAATATTCCATTTCTATTTTTGGTTTTCAGTTGTGTCTGACTTCTGGGAGCCCATGTGGGATTTTTCTTGGCACAGATAATGGATTAGTTTGCTCATTTTACAAATGAAGAAACTGAGGCAAATAGGGTTAAGCACCTTGCCCAGAGTCACACAGCTTGTAAGTGTCTGAGGTGAGATTTTAATTCAGAAGGATGAGTCTTCCTGACTCCAGGCCTGGCACTCTATCTACCATGCCACCTAGTTGCCTAGTTCCATTCCTATGCACATCTACAAAAATGGTGAGGAGGCATATTTTTGCAATTCTGGCACCAAGACTGAGCATTATAATTGTATAACATTTAATTTTAGTCAGAGAGAGAGACAGAGAGAGAGAGACAGAGACAGAGAGAGACAGAGAGAGAGACAGAGAGAGACAGAGAGAGAGAGAGATTTTCTCAGCTATGCTTACTTCACTCCGTACCAGTTACGATTAGCCTTCCCAGGCTCCTCTGGATTTCTCATACACCCTGTTTCTTTCGAAGATACATCCCATTACATACACGTGCCATAATTTGTTTGGCCGTGCCCCAATAGACAGATACTTACTTTGTTTGTAATCCTCTGATACCATAAAAAGTGTGGCTATGAATTTTTGGGATAAGAATTCACTATTTGACAAAAACTGCTGGAAAAACTGGAATATAGTATGGCAGAAACTAAGCATAGACCATTATCTAATACCATATACCAAAATCAAGTCTAAATGAGCACATGATCTAGGTATAAAGGCTGATACTGTAAGTAATCTGGGAAAGCAAGGAATAGTTTACCTGACAGATTTATGGAGAGGGGAAGACTTTATGATCAAACAAGAAATAGAGAGCATTATAAAATGCAAAATGGATAATTTTGATTACATTAATTTGAAAAGGTTTTGTACAAACAAAGCCAATGTAACCAAGATTAGGAGGGAAGTGAAAAATTGGGAAAGAATTTTTACAGCCAATGTCTCTGATAAAGGCCTCATTTCTAAAATATACAGAGAACTGAGTCAATTCTATAAGAACACAAGTCATTCCCCAATTAATAAATGGTCAAAGGATATGAACAGGCAGTTTTCAGAGGAAGAAATTAAACATATCTATAAGCATATGAAAAAATGCTCTAAATCACTATTGATTAGAGAAATGCAAATCAAAACAACTCTGAGGTACCACATCTCAAAAGCCATATTGACTAAGGTGACAAAACAGGAAAATGACAAATGCTAGACAGGATGTGGAAAAATTGGAACACTAATGCATTGTTGGTGGAGTGGTGAACTGATTCAACCATTCTGGAGAGCTATCTAGAACTATGCCCAAAGGGCTATAAATAATTTCATACCCTTTGACCCAGGAATACCACTTCTAGGGTTGTATCCCAAATAGATCATAGAAGTGGGAGGAAGACCCATAGGTACAAATATATTTCTAGCAGCTCTTTTTGTGGTGGCAAAGAATTGGAAGTTAAGAGGATGCCCATAGATTAGGGAATGACTAAACAAATTGTGGTATATGAATGTAATGGAATACTATTGTGCCATAAGAAATGAGGAGCAGATGGACTTCATATTTACCTGGAGAGGCTTACATGAACTGATGCTGAGTGAAAAGAGCAGAACCAGGAGAAATCTGTACACAATTACAGACACAACATATGTGTGATGACCAACTTTAATAGACTGGAATCTTCTCAGCAGTGCAGAGTTATAAGGCAACTCCAAAAGACTCATGATGGAGAGAGATGTCTACATTCAGAGAAAGAACTAGAAAGAACAGAGTTTGAATGTAGATTGAAGCAAATTACCTGCTCTCTTTCTTTTTCTTGTTTGGTTTTGTTTCCTCTTTCCCATTGTTCATTCCATCTGTTACAATCCTTCTTTATAACCTTACTAATGTCTAATGTGGAAGTATTTGCAGATCCTATACTTGATTGCATGCTGCCAAGGTGGGGAGGGAAGGGGAGAAAATTTGAAACTCAAGGGACTGTGGAACTGAATCTTGTACACTAAAAGTAAACAAACAATCTAATAAAGACAGAAAAATAAATTATAAAATAAAAAAGAAAGAAAGAAAGAAAAAATTGTGGCTATGAATATTTTGGTACATAAGTGACCTTTCTTACTATCTTTGACTTCCTGGGAGTATATGGCTGGTGGTGAATTCTCCAGGTCAAAGGATATGAAAAATTTAGTTTCTCTTTTGGAATAATTCTAATTTTTTTCCATTATAGCTCCACCAATATCGATTCTTTCCATCTTTTGTCATTTTTGCCAATTTGCTAGATGTGAGGTGAAACTTTTGACTTATTTTGATTTGCATTTGTATTATTATTGTTGATCTGGAGCAATCTTTGGGAGGGTTGTTAATAGTCTGCAGTTCTTCTTTTGAGCTCCACCATCTTTCAAAGATCACTGACAATGTTTCAGCAATTGAATCTATCAGTTCTGTCAGTATATGAGAATGTAATTCATCTGGGCCAATTACTTGCACTCATCAAGGGAAATCTCAGCGATCTCTTATTACCACCTTATTTATCTTGGGCATCAAATCCCTAATAACTGCATTTATTCTTTCCTTTCCAGTTCAAAGATCATTCTCTTTGACAAGGAAACAGAAGCAAAATAAAAACTGAGCAGTTTTGCTTTTTCTGTTATCAATAATCACAGTCCCAAAGACCCCATGTCCTTCTTTAATCCTCCTTTCCACCAATCTAAATTTTTAACCCCTTTTTGCTTTTGCTAGCCTCCCCCATCAGCCCCAGCTCATTTTGATGTCGAACATGCTTAATAATATATGCACAGACCATGCTACATTCTTGAAGGATCAGAAGTCACTACATTATGCATAATCTAGAGAACTTTATAGACTAAATGTCATTCTCTGAATAAAATTCATTTGCTGGGAAAACAAGAGGATAAGACCTACCAGGTGGCCTGCTATAGATTATTTCTGTTTTTTGGGTGAACTGTTAACCTTCACTCTCTTCTATGGGAATGGATAAGGAGGAAAACAATGAAGTTGGCTGGGCCATAGTCACTCCTCCATTATCTTTGATAGAAAATAACAGGATATCTGCCAAAACCTGCCAATTTAGAGTATCCAGGTATTGGTACTCCCTCTAGAGCCATATAAGCTCCTTTTCTCCTAATACTTAATGACCTGCTCAAGAAAAATTAATTACCTATCCAGCAACTATTTGTTCCAGTTCCTTCTAGAACTACACTATAAAATAGCTATAGCTTGGTTAAGAATGTTGCCAGTTTACATATTCAACACATAGTTTGAAATCGTATCCTTTATACAGGGATAGAAACCATATTAAAACCCTTGTTTGGAAATGATTTATAGCTTAGATTTTACAACCTGCTTCCAAGCCCTGAAGTAGATGATACTAAAATATTTTACAAGCAATCAGTCAGCCTCAAAGCATGTAGATGGCCTGGGTAAGGAATGATAACAGAAGCAAACCAAAGAAAGTGAATGAATTGGAGGTTTTTCTAAGGAAGTAAAGCAAGTTAAAATGTTATTTGAACCTTCATTGGTAAGCAGGGTGTGTTATATTACTATATAGTAATGTTAACCAACAGAATAAAATTGTCTCTGCATACTGGGCCAGAAACCCTCGATGGCCTTTCCAAATGCTATCAAATATAATTTTAACTAAAGCATCTTTCTCCAAAATTTAATTATCTATTATAATTGTAAGCCATTTTCTCTGTAATAACAGCATTTATAGAGTGCTTTAAGGTTTACACAGCTTTTCACAAATGTTGTCTCATTTGATCCTCACAACAATCCTGAGGGGTTGGAGCTATCATCATTACCATTTTTACAGATGAGGAAACTGAGACTGTGCAAGGTAAAGTGACTTGCCAAGGGTCACACAGCTAGTAATTATCTTAGGTAGGATTCAGAATCAAGTTTACCTGAGTTCACAGGGGTACAAGTTCAAGCCTAGCACACCATATTCTGTGACACCTATATGCTTCTGTAGATCATGAGTCTGTGACCTTGGGTTAACATTCAAATTAGGGGGGTTGCTAGGTGGTGCAGTGAATAGAGCACCAGCCCTGGAGTCAGGAAGACCTGAGTTCAAATCTGGCCTCAGACACCTAACACTTACTAGTGGTATGACCTTGAACAAGTCACTTAACCCCAACTGCGCTGCTCTCCTCCCTCCAAAAAAAAACAACAAAAAAAATTCAAATTACAGCTGCCAAAGATTGATAAAAATTGATAAAAGATTGATAAGATAAAGGACTTCTCTGAAAGCCAAACACAGATTGAGGTAGATGACAAGGCAACTTTTGGGGGGGGGCGGGGTTAAGGGTTGTCTGGAACTGATAACAAAGGTTGCTTTTAGAATGGATCCTAATCAAAATAGCAGCAAGGATAATGGATACTGTAGCTGTTATTATCATCAATAATACCCTAAAGCAGAAGTCTACTAACCTGCAGACTTGCAGAGAGGCCATTTTTATTTTCTTCTTAGATTCTTCCATGACAGAGAGAGCAAAGACTGATGCTGGATGGCCACATGTCAAAGACACTGGAGTTGATTCTTGCTCAGCCACAGGTCCTTTCCATCCTAAAGTTTCTGTGATATGACCTTGGGGCTGGTTTTGATTAATGACTTAATTGAAACTGTATTTAATGAGTTTTTGTGTTCCAAGTATTAAAATAAACTTTCTTATATGCAAATTTCATGATTTTTTTGTTTTTTAAAAAAGTACTTAGATGTTTCCCTTTCCAGATCTTTAGGGTACAAAGCTATATATGTGGAATAATAGGAAATAATTTAATTTGGAGTCAGGAAGCTAAGATTTAAATCCCACCTCTTCCTCTTTGGTAGCTTAAATTATCTTGAATAAGTCACAACCTTTTTGGCCTCAGGAAGCTCATTTAAAACTGCAGGAGTTACTGAGGTACCACCTCACACCTTTCAGATGGGTTAATATGACAAAAAAGTAAAATGATAAATGCTGGAGGAGATTTGGAAAGACTGGTTGTTGATGCAGTTGTGAACTGATCCAGCCACTCTAGAGAACAATTTGGAACTATGCCCAAAGGGTTATAAAATTGTATATACCCTTTGTTCCAGCAATACTACATGGGGTGGCTAGGTGGCGCAGTGAGTAGAGTGCCGGCCCTGGAGTCAGAAGGACCTGACTTCGGATCCGACCTCAGACACTTAACACACACAAACAACAACAACAAAAAAACCTAGCCGTGTAACCTTGGGCAAGTTACTTAACCCCAACTGCCCTCCAAAAAAAAAAAAAAAAAGCAAAAAAAAAAATACTACTGCTTGGTGTATATACCAAAGAGATCAAAGAAAAAGGAAAAGAGCATGTGTGTGTGTATATATATATATATACACAAAAATATTTATAGTAGCTTTTTTGGTGGTGGTAAGGAATTGGAAATTGAGAGGGTAACCAACACCTGGGAAATAACTGAACAGGCTGTGGCATATGATTGCAATAGAATATTATTATAATAATAATCACAAGAAATGATGAGCAAGATGTCAGAAAAACCTGGGAAGACTTATATGAGCTGATGCAAAGTGAAGTGAGCAAAAGCAAGAGAATATTGTACACAGTAACAGAAATATTGTAATGAAAAGACTTAGTTACTCTGATCAATATTCCAAAGATCTCATGATGAAAAATGTTATCCACCTCCAGAGAAAGAATTTGAGTGGTCTGAATAGACTGAAGCACACTATTTCTTTCTCTTTCTTTCTTTCTTTCTTTCTTTCTTTCTTTCTTTTTCTTTCCTTCTTTCTTTTCTCTCTTCCTTCCTTCCTTTCTTTCTTCCTTTCTTTTTTCTTTCTTTTCTTCTTTCTTTCTTTCTTTTCCTTCCTTCCTTCCTTCCTTCCTTCCTCCCTTCCTTCCTTTCTTTCTTTCTTTTGTTGGTTTGTTCAAGTCTCTTACACAAAATAACTAATGTGGAAATGTTCTACATGATTGCACATGTATAACCTATATAAGATTGCCTATCATCTCAGGGAGATGGAATGGAAAAGAGGGAGGGATAGAATTTGAAACTCAAACTTAAAATGAAAAAAAGAATATTAAAAATTGGGTTTTTGTGTAATTGTGGGGGAAATAAAATACTTTTTTAAAAAGAATGAGGGAGTTAGACTTAATCCTTAAGTTTTCTTCCAGTTCTGAGGTCTATAATTTTATGTTCAACTAAGGATCACAGTGAGAAAAAAATAGGAACCACTACAACATATTAAAAGTTATGTTAAGGATATTAATATAAAAGTAGGTCTTCAGAATGCTAATTTCATGAAGTACCTGGAATTGACTGATAAGCAAAAGGAGAAAAAACCTGGAAGCATATATGAATAGTATGTGTCTGGTTTGGAGGAAAAGGGAGGATTTGGGGGAATATGGGTAAGGAAAGAAACTGCTTCTTCAGAGAGAATCTGAGATTAAATAAACCCATTTTATTTAAATGATATATGTTGGATAAGAGTGCCTAAGAGTGCTGCAATGAAAATCCAAGAGGACAAAATCCAGAAATATTACTTTAAGAATGAGTTGGAGAAAAAAAGGGAAAGAAAGAATCATGAAATATGACTTTAGAAAGCAAGAAAAACCTTTGGTGAAACTAATTCATGGCAAAGAGGATCTAAGGGAAAGAGGCTATCTAAAGAGATGATAGAATAGATTCCTGGGAAGCAAGCACCTAATGTGGGGACCTGACAATACCAAGGACTTTTCACCTGAACCTGAACAAACTGTAGCAGGACATCAGCAAAGAAAACATTGAACGTCTGCAAGGTTCAGTGTCAGAGGCCAGTCTACAGTAGAAATAGGTTGAAACTAACAATTGTATTGATATAATAAGATAAGTTGATCTAATTAGCTATACAGTATATGTATAATTTAATTATTCATACAGTATGGCCCACACAAAAGTTTTATTCCAGTGCCTCATTGCTGTGAGGAAGTAACCTGGGTTTCCAAGAGTTATGCCATTAAATTCTGGAAGGTTCTGCCTTATTGGAAATACTTCCATCATGGTCCTAGGAACAAACTGAAACTGTTTTCTGAGAACCAGTCTAACAAATCAGCAAAAGGCACATCATCAGTAGGTTGGCCAAATGATTAGGAAACAATTTTTACAATGGCAATTCCTGACAGAGATAAAAACAAAAAAATAGTTCTATTAGTCATCTGCTTCTTCTAGGACAACAGCAGAATGAAAGAAATGGGGAGAGGGAGTCCTAAGAATTATATAGCTTTAAAACCTGCAACAAATTTCAACTTGATTATTGATACTCTAAAGGTGAGAACCTTGGCTAATAACCAATATATGAGAGAATTGTGTCCAACAGAGTAGAAACAGCATGTCCATGCCACTCTCCCCACCCAGACTACCTCCAAACTATGTAAAAGGGGACTCTGAACAACTTCTGGAGCCCCAGCACCCACAGAACAACACAGAGAAGCTAACCTCCCACTGATGACAGCCCAGCAGCCCTGCAGGAAGGACCAACGAAGCACCGGCAGCACAGCATGCAGTGTGCGGGGAGCCAAGCACAGGTCCGCCTGAGTCTCAGTTTTAGCCCCAGGGCGGCAGGGCCAGCTGCCAGCTGGAGGGACCGCAGAACACCAGCAGCTGTGGCGATTCCAGAATTATCAACATAGACATGCCTAGGACAAAGTGAGAGGTTAGTGCCCTATGGACTTTGGGACCAGTATTTGGGGAACATGTCGGCTTCCTCCCCTGGGGGCTAGAAGCCACTGAGGAGACATGCCATTTTGTAGTTTTCAGAGGCAGCTCCAGCTCCTGGCCTGTGAACTGTAGGGAGATCCAGCGATCAGTCTTGGGGGGTAATAACTCTTGCTTTAACCTCCCTGGATCTGGATTGTGATGTGGGGTGGAGGTCTTGGGTGGGTTTCCAGCTTGCCAGAAACGGGAGTTGCCCCCCTCCACACACGTTTGGGATGAAAGTTCCAGTCTGGCGCCAGAGCCATACTGTGGCAACAAGCCCAAAAGTCAAGTAATTAAGCGGCAACATGCCAAGGCAAAGGAAACAAATTAAACAGAAAAATGCAACCTTAGACTCCTACTTTGGGGGCAAAGAAGATCGAAGCATAGAGCGAGAGGAGGCCTGTGAGGTCAGAAGTCCTGCTCCAAAAGCCCCAGGGGAAAACATGAGTGGGTTGCAGGCCATAGAGGACCTTAAGAAGGATGTTAAAAATCAAATAAGAGAAGTGGAGGAAAAATTGGGAAGAGAAATGAGAAGGATGCAGGAAAAGTATGAAATGAGGGTCAACAGCCTGACTGAGGAAAACATCACCTTAAAAAATAGACTAACTCAAATGGCAAAGGAGGCCCAAAAGAGCAATGAGGAGAAGAATGCCTTAAAAAGTCGAATTTTCCAGATGGAAAAAGAATCTCAAAAGCTCACTGAGGAGATTCATTCCTTCAGAGTTAGACTGGAGCAAATGGAAGCTAATGACTTTATGAGAAATCAAGATGCTGTTAAGCAGATCCAAACAAATGAAAGATTAGAAAGCAATGTGAAATATCTCATGGGAAAAACCACTGACCTGGAAAATAGATCCAGGAGAGACAATTTAAAAATTATTGGACTACCAGAAAGCCATGATCAAAGAAAGAACCTAGAAATCACCCTTCAAGAAATTCTCAAGGAAAACTGCCCTGATGTTTTAGATCCAGAGGGCAAAATAGAGGTTGAAAGAATCCACAGATCACCTCCTGAAAAAGATCCCAAAAAGAAAATTCCCAGGAATATTATAGCCAGGTTCCAGAATCCCCAGATCAAGGAGAAAATACTCCAAGCAGCCAGGAAGAAACAATTTCAATATTGTGGAAACACAATCAGAATAGCCCAGGACCTGGCAGCTTCTACACTGAGGGATCGAAGGGCATGGAATATGATATTCCAGAGGGCAAAAGAGATGGAATTGAAGCCAAGGGTCACCTACCCAGCAAAAACTGAGAATTTTGTTTCAGGGGAAAATATGGTCATTCAGTGGAATAAAGGACTTTCAAGCATTCTTGAGGTAAAAACCAGAGTTGAATAGAACATTTGATATCCAGACACAAGAAGCAAGAGATGTCTGAGAAGGTAATCAGGGAAAAGAAATCAAAAGGAACTTATCAAAGTTGAACTATTTACATTCCTATATGGAAAAGCAATAACTGTGACTGATGAAATCTTTCTCAGTATGAAAATAATGGAAGAAGGGTGTATGGTCATATGAATACATATGTGAATGTATGTATATATGTTCACAGTTATACATGGATAGAAGGCATAGGTTGAATTTGTTGGGAAGGGAGGATACTTAAGGGGTGAAATTATGAGGTGAGAGAGGAAAGTGGCAAGAGGAGATGGGGAGATACAGGGTAGGGTAAACTATCTCATGTAGAAGAAGCAAGGGGAAGTGATTGCAAGGGAGGGGAAGAATAGGAAGGCAAAAAGGCAAAACCACATTCTCATTGAATTTGGTTCAGGGAGAGAATGACATACATACTAAATGGGATATCTCAACCTGCAGCAGAATAGGGGGAAGGGGGATGAGAGGAGGGATGATGGATGGGAGGGCATCCTTGGGGGGAGGGGAGATTGGAAGTACCCACTATAGAAGAGGGACAGGATCAAGTAGGGAATGGATCAGGTGGGGGGTGGGATGAGTGGGAGGGAATTATAAGCAGCCTTGTACAATATATCTAGATGGTAGTGTTTTGCATAGCTAGACATGTACAACATATACTGAATTACTTATCTTCCCAGAGGGAATGGGTGACAAGGGAGGAAGGAAATGGATCTGAAATTCGAGATCTTAAGATTAAATGCTTCAAATATATATAAATACTATTATTAATACTCTTTTGCTTGTAATTGGGAGATAAGATGTGCAGGCATTGGGACACAAAGATTCACCTTCCTCTAATGGAAAAGTTGAAGGGGGTATGGGAGAAGATATGGGAGAGAGCAGATTGGAGGAAGCGAGATCTTGTGGGACTACTATTCTGGGGGGGGTGGGTAGGGGAAAAACAGGGAGGAAAATAATTGTAACTCAAAATCTGGTGGAAATGAATGAAGTAAAACAGAAGTTAATAAAGCATTTGTTTAAAAAAAAACCCAATATATGAGCATATTTCTGGAGGAATTGTCTCAATCATGACATTCTTAAAGGAAAGGGACCTATATGTACATAAATTTTTATAATAGTTCTTTTTGTGGTGCAAAGAATTGGAAATTGAGAGGGTGTCCATCAATTGGGGAATGGTTGAACAAGTTGTGGTTATATATTGTGATGGAATACTATTGTGCTATAAGAAATGATGTATAAGATGGTTTCAGAAAAACCTGGTTAGACTTATATGAACTGATATAAAGTGAGGTGAGCAGAACCAGGAGAACATTGCACATAGTAACAGCAAAAGTACAATGATGATGATGATCAACTATAAAAGACTTAGTTACTCTGATCAATATAATGATCTAAAAAAATTCCAAAGAACTCATGATGAAAAACATTATCCACTCCTGAACCGAGTGCAGATTAAAGCATACTGTTTTTCATTTTCTTCATTTTTCTTGATTTTGAAGGTTTTTTGAAACATAGCTAATATAAAATATATTTTACGTGACTTCATATAGGTATCTTAATAGGTATATTTTTTGCTTTCTCAATGGATGGGGAGGAGCTAGTGGGACAGAAAGAATTTGGAACTCAAAAATTTTTTAAATGAATGTTAAAAAAAGTTCTTGCTACAAACAAAACCAGAAAGAAGCAAGAAATCATAGCTAAATGGAAGGATAATTTACAGGTACTTTGGAAAGGTAAAATAAATGAGTTAGCAGAGTAGGTTTGATCTCCAAGAAACATTATTTTGTGGGACAGCTGGTCACAATGTATTACAGTATGAACATGAACAGTAAGTATTTGCAAAAAGAACACCACACAACAAACATTTATTAAATGCCTATAATGTGCCAGGCACTATGCTAAGAACTGGCAATCTAATGAGGGAAGACAACACACAAAGGGAAGGGTGTGGGAGGAGGAGAGGAGGTATCTAGCCAGGGGGCATAATGATGGTAGAGGCAAATTAATGAGTAAAGCCAGTGGAAAAGAGTTGGGCTGTGATTTTTCTGTACCCTCTTTAAATGAAGGCTTTGAGTAGAGTTATTTTCTCTACTATCCAGTCTTCCAATCAGAAGGGCTCAGGCTACAGAGGGAACTGTTCAAGTATGAGTACTAAAGTTGATGCAATCTCCCTAATGATGAGAATTATTTTCTATGAACATAACCTAAGAACACCAGTTGCGGAACACAAAGTAATAGAGAAATCCTATGAAGAACTTGATCAAACCCTCCAAATCAAATCAGATGAGAAAAGATGAAGAGGAGAACTATATGGGAATGTATGATTCAGGAGAAAGAAATGAGAGAGGTTTAAGACTTATATGTGTGTGTGTGTGTGTGTGTGTGTGTTTAAGATTATATAGAAGTCTCATGCCTCTCTATATTATGAACACTTTATTTAAAAAAAAAAAGAATTAGGGGGTAGCTAGGTGGTTCAATGAATAGAGCACCAGCCCTGGAATCAGGAGGACCTGTGTTCAAATCTGGCCTCAACCACTTGATATTTACTGTGTGACCTTGGGCAAGTCACTTAACCCCAATAGCCCTGCCTTCCCCCCTCCAAAAGAAAAAGAATTAGTAGAACTCAGACATAGTGAAGACTAGAATATATCACAAAAAATGAAACTGACTATATTTTAACATATATGAAAAGCTTTATTACGAATATGCTATTCTTGAGTAACTAATATCAGAATTTATAACAATCAAGAAGTATAGAAATAGAAAAAAGATATGATGCACAGTTAAGAAAATTTAACTCTATCCAAAATAAAAAAGAAAATTTGAATCTATATCAAAGTGCTAAAAAAATTTTAAATAGTATATAAATAAAAAATATCAAAAACAATTTTAATCATTTTACTCAGAAATTAAAACAACATAAATCAACTACTTACAACAAGGAGACCAGAAAGTACCTTGGTCAACAAACATTTAACTTACTTGCTACCTTGAGAGCAATGGCTACCAAGGACAATATTAGATTAGAATATAAAGTCTATGAAATCTGACAAGATTGGATGATGGGCAGTATTGTCCCATAAATAGAAGAGAAGCAGTAAAGGGTAAAACCAGCCTAAAGAAAGGTTGACAAGCTATACAATTAAGCAAAGTCATCCCAAAGGCATTCAAGAATGAAAAGGGGGAAAAGGATGAAAAACAATAGAAAAATGGGAAAAAATTTAATTATTAGAAAAAAATTTTTCTCCATCAAGGATAGAGGAATCACCACACTTGGACCATATAGCATCAAACAGTGTCTGAAGTGCTTACAATAGAAATAGAAATGGTACCAAAGAGAACAAAGACAGGAAAAACAACTGGATTGAATCAAATATGTCTAAATAAAATCCATCACAGAGGCTAGAGACACAATTGTGAGGATTCTGAAAGACTTATTTAAAAGGCATCTAAAGGTAGGTAAGACAGTAAAGACATAGAAAATCACAACTTATTGATTACCAATAAAAGGTGACCAAGAAAACATAAACAATTATCTATCTATAAGACTTCTCTCCTACCATTACAAGATCTTTAAGGACCATCCATACACAGTAGATCCATTTATGCTCAAACTGAGTATCAGTTGGAAACAGTGGCTTTTGCAAATGTAATTGAACAATGGGCCACATTTTTACTATTTCACAATTGACTGAAAAATGTAGATAATGAAGGAACCTATTGTGCTCATTTGTTGTTGATTCTGAAAAAGCGTATCACTCAATAGAATAAAACACTGCCTTAAAGGCTTTTTTGCAACGAGATGACTGTTATCTATATATCAACTATTTAAGATTCTTCAGAAAATGTAACAGCAAAAATATAGCCAGTTCTTCTGTAACTGATTTATTTT
The DNA here is from genome assembly GCA_011680675.1 of Gymnobelideus leadbeateri. Classification (NCBI taxonomy): domain Eukaryota; kingdom Metazoa; phylum Chordata; class Mammalia; order Diprotodontia; family Petauridae; genus Gymnobelideus; species Gymnobelideus leadbeateri. Next base: position 52,758 of record WOXC01004936.1, read on the forward strand.
GAAAATGTGAATTTGTTCCAATATGGGTAACATACTAGGGAATAATTAGAGTATAACAGGAATTTTGTGTTTGCTTATACACAGTTTTGTGCAGAAACAACGAGAACACAGAAAGCTTTACCATTTTATAAAAACTCATAAGTTGCAAACCTTCCAACACCCACTTCTACAAGCAAATTTCAGGTCTTTTTTAAGGTGAAGTTACATGTTTATTACGTATCTTCTGATGTAGGAGGACCTGTGGGCTGAAGAAAGCTGGTTACCGCTACCCATCCCTAATCCCCAATCTGGACTACAAAAACCACTAAGTTGATGATGAATGTCTGTTGTTAAGATTTCAGCATAGCCTTGCCCACCTTATAGAGCTTATCTAACACTATATAAACACACATAAAGAGAAATAGAGAAAAATAGATATATAGAGGTAGAGATAGAGATAGAGACAAAGATAGAGGGAGAGAAAGATACCTATATATCTGGGACAAATGAATAATGGGCTAGGTCTGGAGTTGACAAAGATGGGGAAAGTATTCTGGGCTGCTTTCAGGAAACTACAAAGTACTTTTACTAACCCCCAAGCTTTCCATGAAGTAAACATTTTACCAGAGTTCTGGCAATGTTATGATATCCTTGTGATGTCAGAAGAAAGCAAGGAAGGCCTCCAAGCAAGCAGAGAGTTTCTCCTGCAACAAATCTTTGAGGAAAGATGGATGATTGTGTGTAGATGGGCTGCAATCTGCATGATTGGAGGGAACTCCCAAATTGATGTGGTCCACTTCAGTTTTGGAACTTCTAGTTGATGCCCTAAGATTTCCTCATTCTAGAGTAATACAATTTTGTGCCCTTAACAATTAAGCACATAGCAATCCATACTAAGGGCAGTGGGGTATTTTAAATGAATGTGGAGCTGGGCTACAGTCCCAAACTTGAGGCCCACATAGGAGAATTTCTCCTCTGGTTCCTGGAGATCAGTAAAAGGGACCAAAGACAAAGCCAGGGAGACTATTTTAAAATGAGTTAGATAGTTTTGTCACATCACATAAAAAAAATTTTCCATTTCAGTTGTAACCCAGAACTATTTTTTAAAAAAGCAATAACAGGAGAGGAGAAAGGTCAAGGTCACAACAGAGAACCAGGTTCCTACCTCATGGAAATAAAAATACAATAGACAGGAAAAACAAATTCAAGGATGTGAGTGCAGAAATGAGAATGTCTGGTAACTAGAAAAAAGTCTTTTAAAACCATTCTTCATAAAGTAGAGGGATGGGAGGAGATCCAACAGATCCAGGAAAAAACAAGACTAGACAGAATGTTCTACAAACTAAAGTAATCAGTTAAGGGAAATATTTCATATTGTATAAGGAAAGAGAAAATGAGGCCATAACAATATCCATAGTCATTAGCATTAACATATCACTTAATGTTTGCAAAGCAGTTTACATGTTATTTCATTTGATCCCCCATCAGCTCTATAACATAATATTACAGGTCCCCCATTTCACAGATGTGGAAACTGACACATAGCGAAATTAAGTAACTCACCCATGCTCACACAGCTAGGTTTCTCCTGATTTAATTTCAAGACTCTCTCCTCTACAGCTCATTGCTTATCTAGTAACCATCTTTTCTCTAGTTGATATCACATTCTTCATTTTAATTATGAATTTCTCAAGATTTTCTGAGAAAAAACCATTAATATTTTAAATTTTATTGAATACAAATTTTTCCTTTCTTAAAAAATGGTAATGCATCTGTTTTCTTTTCTAATGAAATAATGTTTGCTTAAGATTTCAGGTTCCGGGGCGGCTAGGTGGCGCAGTGAGTAAGAGCACCGGCCTCGGAGTTGGGATGACCCGAGATCAGATCCGGCCTCAGAAAATGAGCACCCACGCATAAATAATGACTAGCCGTGTAACCTTGAGCAAGTTACTTAACCCCAATTGCTTATAAAATTAAAAAAAAAAAAAGATTTCAGATTCCTCTATGACTTGTTCAGGGACCACAGAGGGCTCATGTGCCTTTGTCAGGTTTCCGAGAAACTGCATAAAGAGGAAAAGATGTAAATCTCAAATCCCTACAAAAAGTTTCCCACCTTCCTTTGCCAAACAGGGGATTACGGTAGCAGTGCCAGCGTTTACAGCCATATAGTCTAACCACTAAAACAAAAGTTAAGTAACTTAAAACAATCCGTGGTTATCAGCAATGCAATAAAACCCATTGAGAAATGGTCACTGGCCTGAGTCACAATGGGGCAATGGACAAATGGAAAACCATATGAACAAAAATGAAATTCAGTATCTGTCAGCCTGAAACCAGCTCCCAAATATTGCATTTGTTCCCATTGACTTTCTACTGTAATTCACATCTAAAGAGAGGTATGTGCTATTTAAGGCTGTATTAGAAGGTTTTATTTTACATTGCTGCTACAGATATTTGTGTTTGGGGTCACATGTTATAAATTCTATGGTGGGTCTTTGAGACTGATTCATCTCTTTGTTCTTCTCCTTGGCACTTATTACATGAGGGCAGGGTAAATGGTAAACCTAAATGCTTCCACCTAAATCCCTCTGAATGTGACTTTCCACTTAACACAATATTAATATTTTTGGTTTTTTCTTGTTTCATTTCACTTCAGCATCATAGGATTAGAGGTTCAGTGGCAGGAAAGACCTTAGAGATCCTCTAGTCCAGAGGTGACTGATCCAAGGTCACAAAGCTAGGAAGTGGCCAAGCTAGAATTTGACCCCCAGTATTTTGACTTTGAATTTAGGGCTCATAGTCTGAATCTCACATTACATTCCTTAATAAGAAAAAAATGTGTTCTGGGAGTCATAAAATTCCAGAGTAAGAGAAGTTATTTTATAATTCATATTTTTCTACGATGCATTTGTACTAAGACATCAATTGATCATCAAGCAGTTATTAAGCACTTACTATGTACCAGACACTGAACTGAGCTCTGGGGATACAGAGGCAGACTTGAAATAGTGCCTGCCCTCATGGCACTTACATTCTAACAAGAGACAGCTTATACACACACACACACACACACACACACACACACACACACACACACATATGTGCATAGAACAATTACAAAATGAATAACAGTATTTTGGAGATAAGTCACAACTCATGCTTTCAGAATTCACAACCATTCCCAGTTACATTGGCCCCATCTTCACTATCTATCTATCTATTTATTTATTTATTTTTCCTTTTCAACATTCACTCCATAAGATTTTTGAGTTCCAAATTTTCTCCTCATCTCTCCTCTCCCCCAACCCCAACACAGCATGTAATTTAACATAGGCTCTACATATACATTCATATTTTTTAGATTTCTTTATTTATTCTTAGTTTCACAATGCAATTTACTGTCATTTTAAAGATTTGCATTTATGTGTGAGGCCAGCACTCTGCTTAATGCTGGAAACTTTGCCTGTAATGACGGCAGGTTATTAACATGTAGACAGTAAAACTTGGTTGTAGCCATGTAGTTTGAAATACTTGAAACACCTGGTCTGCAGGCAAAATTTAAAAAAAGAAACTGAGGTATAAAGGTGATTGGTAACACCCAGAGTATGAATAAGATCACTAGGAGAGCGCATTTAGTGAGAGAGAAGAGAAAAAGACCAAATAAAGGAGGGAGGGTAAGAAGAGAAAGGAAAGGGAAGAGAATGAAGAGGGGAAGCAGAGAGAACAGAGGAAAGAGAGAAATAGTAATTGACAAGGTAAGAGAAAAACCAGGACCATGAGGTGTCAGAGAGTCCAAAAGAAAACAAGAGAATGGAGAAGGAAAGTCATTGGATTTGGGGATTAAGAGGTCAAAGGTGTCCCCCTCTTCATTCTCTTCCCACTAAAATTGGAAACAGATGAAGGCTTACTAGACATGGAGAGGCTTAAGCTGGACAAGTATGAGAAGGACTGAGAAATGTGAAAAGCAAGAGGAAAGACATTCCATGTCAGGAGAAGAGTAGTGAGGTAGAACAGAGGATGGAACAGGGGATGTGAAATCAGTAAGACCTGAGTTCAAATTCAGTCTCAGAAACTTACTAGCTGTGTGAGCCCTTAGGCAAGGCACCTGTCTGCTTCAGTTTCTTCATCTAAAATATGAGGATAAATAATAGCACCTAATGTTTATTTTATGTTCATTTTATTTATGTTTATATTATATTTATTTATTATTTATATTTACTTATACCTTACATATTTATTTATATTGCATTTATTATATTATAAAATATAAATATTTTATGTTTATTTTTGTTTTTCAGTTGTTTCAGTCATGTCTGACTCTTTTTGACCCCATTTGGGGTTTTCTTGTCAAGATACTGGGATGGTTTGCCATTTTTTTCTCCAGCTCATTTTATAGATGAAGAAACTGAGGCAAAAATGGTTAAGTGGGGGCGGCTAGGTGTCGCAGTGAATAGAGCGCCGGCCCTGGAATCAGAAGGACCTGAGTTCGGAGCCGGCCTCCGACACCTAATCCACACAAACAAAAACCTAGCCGTGTAACCTTGGGCAAGTTACTTAACCCCAATTGCCCTAAAGGGGCGGCTAGGTGGCGCAGTGAGTAAGAGCGCCGGCCTCGGAGTTTGGATGACCCGAGATCAGATCCGGCCTCAGAAAATGAGCACCCACGCATAAATCAAATGACTAGCCGTGTAACCTTGAGCAAGTTACTTAACCCCAATTGCTTTAAAAAAAAAAAATGGTTAAGTGACTTGCCCAAGGTCACACAGCTAGGAAGTGTCTGAAGCCAGATTTGAAATCAAGAAGATGAGTATTTCTGACTCTAGGCCTGGCACTCTATCCACTGTGCCACCTAGCTGCCTACCCCTCTCCACCACATCTGATATTATTTATGTTTAAGGTCAAATACAGGGTTTAGAGATGGAAGGAACTCAGAACATCTAGTCATAGCCCAACTAAGGCCCAGAGAGAAATGTCACAGAGATAGCATAGCCAGTGGCAGCATCAGAATTTGAACTCAGGCCTTCTGAATCCAAATCCAGAGGAGAGATCCATCAAACCTCAATATATCACAAATACAAAGCAGCTATTGTATTTGTATCTTCCTATCTTTAATTTTTTTCTAAATCCTTAACAAATGAAAAAAGGTAGCTTGTTGATAGATGTATACTTCTCCACAATTTTATGTCCTAAGATTTTATCTATGGTCTTTGAACAGGACCTAAATCATTCTCACTGTACTCTGCTTTCATCTTTCCCTTTACTCCTGAAATAAATCCACTCCACTGCATTGACTCCATATTTTTCTTCCCAATGTAATTTCAAGATAAAACTGACCTTTAAAGAAGAGTTAAGCTCATGATTTGGGGAGATGGGGGACTAGATTTTTTTTTAATCCTCTTGAAATATTTCAACAATCTGAAAGATCTTCAAATAAATCAATCAGTTCTCTCCCTTCCAAAAGTAAGATCAGAAGCTTTTCGATACAGACTGAAATTTCTATTCACAACAGATGTGGCCACAGGCAGATGGATGGACAGCAGGAAAGAGGCTGTGCAACTGTGAGATTGCCTTACTGGGACATTACCTAGGACATTAATAATTTAACACACAATGAGAATTGAGCCCTCTCCAATATTTTATGTAAAAGAGAAAAAATGATGCTTAAAAAGATGAAGGATGATAGGCACTCCCAGAAACAACCTAAGGTATATATCACAAACTGAAGTATTTATGTACAAGTCATTTTGATCAGTTTCCAGTTATGAATCAAGAAGACTAAGAAAATGTAAAAAGCTAAACCAATGACACAAAAGGAAGAAAGAAAAAGTTGTTTTATCGACCAAATTATATGTTAATCAAAAGTAATCATTTAAAATTGGGCTGAGGACTACTGAACTATCAGGTATGTGGCCTATGATATTAAGTTCCTGACTACTCCCTCAGATAATCTCGATCCACAGATAAAAAAATTCCATGTGATTCAGAAGTACTCACAGAAATCCTAGAATGACCAAAGTTAAAACTCCTTAAGTACATAGACAAGTCATTTAAGCCTGTTTGCCTCAGTTTCCTCATCTGCATAATGAGCTGGAGAAGGAAATAGCAAATCACTCTAGTGTCTTTGCAAGAAAACCCCAAATGGGGTCATGAAGATGTGTACACAACTGAAATGATTAAACAATCACAACAAAGTAAAAGGACTCTAGATCCCCTTTTTTTATATGAGAGAGGATTTTTTAAAAATCCATGGTGTAAAGAAGGACCCACCTGGTTTAGCTTTTCACTAAACCAAGAGAAAACAGATTACAAAGTTACTGTGTTTCCATTTTATGACATCTGGTGTCCAAGATCATTCAAACTTCATGGAATTTAAGAGATACAATGGACCTCAAAGACTGTCTAAATCAGTATCTACTTAGAGGCAATATTATGTGTTATATTATTATGTAGTATATATAGTATTATGTGTAATAAAATACTATATTATATCATATAATAATATGATATATATTATATTGTTAAAGAAATCTCTAGAACATCTATTGGCTCCTTAAATTACTTATTCCAATATTTAAGAACATTGTTAAATTCTAGAGATCTATCCCCTTTTCTTGTACCTGAAATTTACCCTACCCATCTTTCAAAGCCATCCTCAAATACCATCTCCTCCATGAAACCTTCTCTGATCTCCCAACCCAAGCTAAAAATGACCTACCCTTCCTCCAAATTCTTATAGCACTTTATACCACTCCTATACAATAATTAAATTCTACTTTCTTTTTTAAAAAAATATTTCCCCCAATTACATGTAAAAACAATTTTTAACATTTTTTTTAGTTTTGAGTTTCAAATTCTATCCCTTTCCTCTCCACCACCCAAGACAGTAAACAATCCAATATGGGTTATATGTGTACAACCATGAAAGACCCAAATTCTACTTAGAATCATTTGTAGGCATGTCTTATCTCCCCTGCTAGATAGCACTCTCCTCAAGGGCAGGAACTAGGTCTTATTTATGTATGTACCTTCCCCAGCACCTAGTACCAATGCCTTGCGCATAGGAACTTGATTTTTAGATTTAAGTATAGCCCAAATCCAACCTAATAAAACCATCCCTCTTTTTTTACTACACTACACTTAGTAGTCAGTCAATAAACATTTCTTGAATCAAAATTATAGATGTTAGTGAATGACAGTTTTTTCATCCTTGTATCATGCTCCCTTTTCTAAAATCCACTTAAAATGTGAGACCTTAAACTATAAACTCTGTCTTGATACATATATAGAAAATGCAATGAAAAGATGATTTTAATACCCTCCATGTTCCACACTTACTAACATCTTGCCATAGAGAAGGATGACATCCATTTTTGTTAAATAGCACATTTTGATATTCAATCATTTCAGACATGTCTGACCCTTCATGACCCCTTATGGGATTTTCTTAGCAAAAATACTGGAGTGGTTTGCCATTTCCTTCTCCAGCTTATTTTGCAGATGAGCAAACCGAGGTATACAGGGTTAAGTGACTTGCTCAGGATCACACAGATAGTAAGTATCTGAGGCTGGATTTGAACTCTGGCACCTAGCTACCCCAAATAACACATTCATTCAATTATAATACAGATTGCTGTGTATATGCATATATCTATATGTGTGCTGGCTACACACTTCCCATCAAGTATTATAATAGTTTGCTCTCTATTAATGCCATAATAATAATAATAATTAATATGAATATTTATGAAATGCTAATGTATCCTGAATTGTGATGCATTACTAAACAAGAGATTATATTTACATAGTACTTTAAAGCCTTTTTTTTTGAACCACATAAATATCCAAGGCATGGTCTATAAGGTAGGCTCCTTGGTATAAGGAGTTCTCACATGCATGTGCTTTTCTCTTGTAATAAATCAAATTACTACCCATATCTGGTGGAGTCATGACTTTTGATTAACAATCACTACAATAAAATGAAAAGAATACTGACTCTTGGGCCAGGAGACCTGGATTCAGATGTTACCTCAACACTTACTACCTACAACCTCATTTAATCTTTATAGACTATAGTTTCTTTATTTGTAAACTGAGTAAAGAGGGTGAACTTGACAGTCTCTGAAGTAGGGTAGGTAAGTGGATAGAATGCCATTCTTGGGTTCAGGAAGTACCTGCTTTAAGCCTTGCCTTACTGGATACTGGCTATGTGACTGAGCGAGTCACTAACCTCACAGTGCCCTAGACAACTCTATAATTTGCAGAACAGATGCAGATCTGCACTGAGTGATTTTCCACACTGGGAGTTCACAATAACAATGAGATTTCAAGTCTGGTCCAAAATGAACATGATTTCTTTCCCACCACAGAAATATCCACCAGATTTGAAAGGACCATAAGAATGTTTAAAATGAACCCCTGTGGAGGATATAAAGAAAGACACGGACAAGAAGAATACAAAATGAGGTGTGGAGGAGCTGATACCGGTACTCGGAGAGAGTACCCACAATGAAGAGAGCATAGATTCCAGACCACATAACAGTTATATAAATAAATACGTATATTATTTCAATTTTTTAGTAATTGCATTTGATTAAGGTCATCTAAAGAGAATTCTCTTTCTCTTACCCTCCAAAAAACTTTCTAACTCATTAACCAACCCCAGACCTAAACCCATCAAACATCATTACATCAACCCCCTAGGCTGACACCAAACCTTTCTAAGCTACTTTTTACCTCTATACTATTACTTAGAAAAGAATCCGTGGGCAATCATAATCAGTTACAATTATTTGCAAAAGTGACTTTTATCTGAGTTGTTTCTTTCCATGATTAACGATTCAAATGTATCCCTGTTAGAAGTACACACTCCATTGCATTCTAAGTATGAATTGTGAGATATTCTATGAATGAATAATAATAATAAATGCTTTTAGATAATGCTCTTTCATCTTACTCTAAGTGATAAAAAGGATGAGGAAAAAATGTAAAATCATGCACTAAATCTCTAGAGGGATTTGTTAAAATGGAAATAAGGTACTTCCTGAAAGGTATGTGGACTAAGCTTATCTATTTTCATCTCTGTTCTGTTGTTTGAAGAGGAAACCAGAAAAAAAAAAAAGAGGCATTTATATGCTGAAGCAGGATTTGAAGAAGAGAGTCAGATATCCAGTTTCTCATTTCTTATTTTTGGATTTCAAAAGCCTAATGGAGGCCTCACAGTTAAAAAATAACAATAATAACATAACAAAGCAAATACACTGCAATCTCTGAGCAAAGAGTTGGTTCTCATGGCAGTTGGTGATGGGAACAGCTCAAGAGCAATGTTACATGGGATGTCCCAAAACTAAAACCAAGAAAATGAACCATGCTAAAGGTAAAGTGGATCCTTCCAGTCTTCTTAAAAAGTTTACCATGCCATCTGCCTCATTACTAAGCAATGTTAGGAGGAGGGTGGCTCAGTTTTCCAAGCCTTTGCACTTATATAATCCTTTCCTAACATAAATGAAGCTGCATTTCCTCATTCTCCCAAAGATGGAACATTTTAGAAAGCCTTTTTTCCCCAGAATTCCAAAGGAAAGATAAATGCTCTTCCTCTTTCACTAAATAACATTTTAAAATAAGTTCTTAAGAGTTAACAGACAGAAATCCAAAAGAAGTGGTAAATTCTGAAAAAGATCATAAAACTCAATGTACATATAGTAAGTAAGTGCTTATTTTCTCCACCCTAAGTGGAGGAAAAGGCTGTTATCAAATGACTTGGCTACTCTGAAAAATTATTTACACTTTGAAATAATCATTAATTATTGATCAAAATAAAATTTGTGACAATGATAAATATAAAATGAAAGTTCATCCTATATGTCTGTATGTACAAGTATATAAATCTACTGTTAAACATCAATAAAAGTAATCTGCATCCTTCATAGATTTATTTCTAAAGATATTAATGATGGACAACTTCACTTACCTCAGAATAGGAAAAAAGTCATTGAGATGGAACAGCATCATTCCTCTTCTAGGTTAAAAGCATTTGAGTTGTGCCCCTTGAAATCTAAAGGAATCTAAAATACAAAAACAAATAGGTAAATGATAGTTATACATTTGTACCTCCAAAACTCAGGCAAGATTTTTCAAATTACGTGGCAAGATTAAAAACAAATGGAGAAGTAAAAGTTTTAAGTTAAAAGATAATTATTTACCAAGAGAGAGAAAGGAGGGGGAGAGGAGGAGAAAGAAAGGGAAAAGGGAAGAGACAGGGAGGGAGGAAGGGAGGGAGGCAGAGGAGGGAGGGATAAAGGGAAGGAGAGAGAGAGAGAGAGAGAGAGAGAGAGAGAGAGAGAGAGAGAGAGAGAGAGAGACTTATAGATAAAGAAAAAGAAAGGTTATTTCTGGGGCAAGACTCACTGAATCACCTTTTCCCCTCTGTTTTAATGACTGAAGAGCAGTAGATTAGTAATGAAATGTAAACAAGATACTAAATATTAAGTTTAAGTATTCGTAAAAGCAAAGAAAGATAAAAATATTTTTTTTTCAAGAAAAGAAAAGGGAATTGGGCCGCAGCTGTCCACCCTCCCTAATGTGCTTTGCCCTGGGAGGGTACGGTGCTCTCTGAAGCAACACTTCAGTGGGGAGTAAAGACACTGACCTGCTATGAAAGGATCATGTTCAGCTCCACTGTTTGCTGAACAGCAAACAATTATAAATGGTTTCACGGAATAAGATGTTAAAACATAGAAAATCCTCACATAAGTTCTCCCTGAGGAAAAGAAGGAATCTACCAGCTTCAAAATGAACCAGTGGTGTTAGAGGAAGAAAAAAAAAGCAGCTCTTTCTGGTGCATCAAAGACCCCACTGTGCTGCAGAAACAGTGAACAGGGTTGTTGGAGCCAGCAGGGCCGGGCTGAAGACAGCTTTTCAATATGCTCTCAGCATCGGGCACCCGGGGATGGCTGGAGTCACCGCTCTTAGACAGCAGTTGTACTGCTTTCAAGAGGGAATCTCTCAGAAGGATGGTGCTGAAACTAAAACCATTCGGGGAGTCTGGCTACCAGCTCCTTAAGCAGCAGCTTTCCCATAAACACTTTTATTAAGAAATAAAAGGGGAGAATAGGATGGGTACAGACCTACTGTGTGGTGGTATCTATTAAATTGCTTACAATAACATAGTCCTTCACTAATAAAATCCCAAAAGAAGGGACCATGACCTGCTAATCTGCCCATTTCCTTCACTGCTGAGCCCAATCCCTCCCTCATGCAGGGTAGGTGTTCTAATTAATGTCTATTGAATGGATATTTGTTGAATAAATTTACTCATATAAGCCAGAGATTTCAACCACATTGGCACAGAAACATCTGCTCCTTCTTGAGGCTTTTTACAGCCAGAAGATAGCCAAAAACATTGTGGTTACAGTGTTCATATTGAAGGAATGTTAATAATGCTCCTTCTCAAGTGAATAGAAGGATAATTATTACTGAGAAGCCTTTTACATACATTCTCTGAGTTGATCCTCACGGTAACCCAAGAGGTAGGAGTGATTATCATCCCCATTTGGTAGATGAGGAAATAGGGGGTGGGGGAGATTAAGTGGGTCACCTGCTGTTTATGTTAACAGTTAGTAAACTACCTCAGATAGCATCTGAACATGAGTCTCCATGATTTCCAGACCAATACACACATCCAATGAGTTTTAATGATTATTATTCTCCTTGTATTTGGGATGCAGGAAAAGGCAAGTTTTATTATTTCCATTTCATAAAGTAGATAATGTAGTAAACAAAGAACGGCATACAAGCATCAATGGGACCAATCAGGACAAACACTGAGTCTAGACTCCCAGAGTCAGCTCTACTGAATATCATTAAGATCATCATTTCTGCAGATGAAGTAATTGAGGATCTAAAAGGTTAATGACTTACTCAAGGGCACCCTGGTAGCCATTGGCAAGTCTGGGATTCAAACCTGGGTTTCCTCTGACTCCAAAGCCTCCATCTGTATACCTAGGATTCTGTTCCCAGTTTAGATTATTTTGCCTTCATCTCTACAGGCATAACAAAGCACTACATAAGTGCAGCCAGACACTTTATATTCATCATTCCACTGCCTGTCCACTTTCTTCTCCCTCTCTCTTCCTTCCTGCTTTTCCCTCGCTATTTAAGCCAACTCTAACTGGAATCACACTTAGCAGCTGGAAAGAACACTTAGATTTAAGTCTATCACTCTTTAGGGCTGGCATATGAGGACTTCAAAAGAACTCACAGTTCAGTTTTCTACCTCACATCCTAAAATCATGGACCCTTCCCTTTATGTCATTCTGTGTTAAGTGGCTTCACTTGGGTTTTAATACTAAATCTTGCATCATAAATGCTGAATAAATGAATGGGATGTATCCTCACTGTCTTAATATTCTTTGTTGTTCAGTCGTTTTAGGCATGTCCAATTTTTCATGACCCATTTGGGGTTTTCTTGGTAAAAAAACAAAAAAAACAAAAACACAACACTGTCATTTCCTTCTCCTGCCCATTTTGTGGATGAAGAAACTGAGTCCAATAGGATTGAGTGATTTTCCCAAGGTAACACAGCTACTAAGTATCCAAGGTGAGATTTGAACTCACAAAGATGAGTGTTCCTGACTCCAGGTCTGGCACCCTATCCACTGAACCACCTAGCTGGAATAGAAAAAAACCTCCTTGTACCACATTTATTTCACAGCTGAGACCCACCAGCTCAAAATGGACCGTCACCAGAAGCAATATAATCTGGACTTTTGATTGTGAGAATTCCTCACCACTCTTGTAAAATTACACACTCCCATCGGCTCCAAAAACTCCTTGGCACTAGCAGAACCATAATACAAGGCACTAAAAGAAGCCAGGAGGACATCACAATGACTTCCTTCTTCTAGGAGAGTTGCCTCTATAGTAGGAGTCCTATACCCTCAGGGAACAATGATGTGACCCCAAAGGCATGAGATCAATCAATTCAGTGATGAGAAGATGGATTTCATCTCATCCTCCCACAGGGTAGGGTTGTGTGTCTCCCACACAACCACACTACTCCTCTCATATTATTACTTATTCCACATTCAGTGATCCTTAACCTACTTCTGGGGGGTAAAGAATGCTCAGCTAGGGTCTCCTCTGCATCTCTCTTCAGGAGACAGATGAGAATAGATCAAATAGACAAGGAGATATACAAATTCACTGAAGAAAAGAACTCTTGAGAAGGTCCTTAAAAAGGAAAAATGGCCAAATGAAAAAAGAGGTACAAAAGGTCACTGAAAACTGGAAGGTAATAACCTCATGAAAAATCAAGAAAAAATTAAACAAAGTCAAAAGAATGAAAAAATAGAAGAAAATGTGAAATATCTCATTTTAAAAAACAACTGACCTAGAAAATAGATTAAGGAGAGATAATTTGAGAATTATTGGACTACCTGAAAGTCATGATCAAAAAAAGAGCCCAAGCATCATATTTCAAGAAATTATACAGGAAAATTATTCTGATGTCCTAGAATCAAAGGGTAAAACAAATTGAAAGAATCCACCAACCACCTCCTGAAAGAAATCCCAAAATGAAAACTCCCAGGATTATTATAGTCAAATTCCAGAGTTCTCAGGTCAAGAAGAAAATATTGCAAGCAGCCATGAATAATCAATTCAAATATCATGCACTGCAAAAATCACAAAAGATTTAGCAACTTCCATATTAAAGGAGTGGAGGGCTTGGAATATGTTACACCAAAAGGCAAAAGAGCTACTAGGATTACAACCAAGAATCACCTATCCAATAAAACTAAATATAATCATTCAGGGAAAAAAAATGGATATCTAATGAAATAGGGGACTTTCAAGAATTCCTGATGAAAAGACCAGAGCCAAATAGAAAATTTGACTTTTAAATATAATACACAAGCATAAATAGGTAAAAGAAAGCACCAGCCCTGGAGTCAGAAGGACCTGAGTTCGGATGGAGCCTCAGACACTTAACATACCAAAACAAAAAAACCTAGCCATGTGACCTTGGGCAAGGTACTTACCCCCAATTGCCCTCCAAAAAGCAAAAAAAAAAAAAAAGATATCAATACATTTTGGGGAGGCTAGGTGGTTCAGTGAGTAGAGTGTCGGCCCTGGAGTCAGAAGGACCTGAGTTTGGATCCAGCCTCAGACACTGCACACACAAATAAAAACCTAGCCGTGTGACCTTGGGCAATTTACTTAACCCCAATTGCTCTCCAAAAGGCAAAAATAAATAAACAAACAAACAAATGAATGAATGAATGGATAAATGAATAAACAAACAGATAGATAGATAGATAGATAGATAGATAGATAGATAGATAGATAGATAAAATAAAAGGAAAAAGAAACCATATGATATTCAATAAAGTTAAGTGGTTTACATTCCTACATGGGAAATGATACTTTGTAACTCCTAAGAACTTTATCATTACTGTGGCAGTGAGATGGAATGTATGTAAAGGGTCTGAATGTGAGTGGATTATGTTGGGATGGTCTCAAAAAAATGAAACATAGAAAATGAGGTATACGCTGGGAGGACGGGGAATAGAAAAGAAAAATGGGGAAAATTATTTCACATAAAAGAGGTACTCAAGGAAGAGTTTTTACAGTGGAAGAGAAAATAGGGAGGGGTTGGCAGTCAATGCTTGAACCTCACTCTCATCAGAAACAGTTCAAAAAGGGAAGAATACAACTATAGAGAGAGAGATGGATATAGATATATTTATACACACACACACACACACACACACACACACACACACACATATATATATATATATATATATATATATACACATACACATATGTATGTATGCACACACATATACTTAGGTGGGTATATAAATCTCTCTTACCCAAAAGGGAAGGGGATAAGAGAAAGTGGAGATTAGGAAGGGTAGGAGTAAGGAAGGTAGTAGTAAGAAGCAAACCATACTTTTGAATAGGGAAAGGGTAAAAAGAAAAAGAAGGATAAACAGAAGAAAACAAGATGGAGGGAAACACACAGTTAATAATCATAACTGTGAATGTGAATAGGATGAACTCATAAAATGTAACTGTATAGCAGAATGGATTAGAAACCAGAATCCAACCATACATTGTTTACAAGAGACACACTTGAAGCAGATAGACACACACAGTTAAGATGAGGGGCTGGAACAGAATCTAGTATGCTACAGCTGAAGTAAAAAAGGCAGGGGTAGCAATCATGATTTCAGACAAAGTAAAAGCAAAAATGGACCTAATTATAAGAGATAAACAGGGAAACTACATTTTGCTAAAAGGTATCATAGACAATGAAGTAATATCAAAAAAGTTTCAAAGCAAGTTCTCTGATGAAGACCTCATTTCTCAGATACATACTGAGTACAAAACTGAGTCAAATTTACAAAGATAAGAGCCATTCCCCAACTGATAAATGGTCAGAGGATATGAGCAAACAGTTTTCAGAAGAATAAATCAAAGCTATCTATAATCATGTGGGAAAAAATGCTCAAAATATATTGACTAGTGGAAGGAAAATTAAGGTAATTCTGAGGTGTCAGCGCATACCTATCAGAAATGATAAATGTTGGAGGGGATGAAGGGAAAATAGGTACATTAATGAACTGCTGGTGGAGTTGTGAAACAATTTGGGCATTTGAGTTAGGTTTTAAAGGCTGGATAAGAATTCAAGAGGCTCCTCAAGCAAACCCTCTCTGAGTCCTTGAATCAGTAATACCCTTTCTACCTTGGGTCTCACATAGCACTTTCTTTGCTTATACATTCATTATATAAGTAATAGTGGCCGATGAATAGATGTTATGGGAAAAGCACTGTATTTGGCATCAGAAATACTGGCTCTATATCCTCTATTCTCATTTAGACTCTTTACACTTCAGTTTTGTCACCTAAAATGAAGATAATAATACTTGACGTAAGTCAGGCAATAAGTATTTATTAAGCACCTACTACATACCAGGCATTATGCCATGAACTAGGGAGTGGAGTAAGAAAAGCTTTGTTCATTGTTTTTAAGAAGCAAGCAGAATGTGCAGTGGATAGGGCGCTGGACCCGGGGTCAGAGAGACCTGAGTTCAAATCCTTCCTCAGATGCCTACTAGATCATTTAACCTCTGCTTCAGTTTCTTAAACTGTAAGATGAGGCTAATAACAGCACCTACCTTTGAGGACTGTTGTGCAGAGATAACATTTGTAACGTGCTTCGCAAACCTTAAAGTCCTATACAAATGCCAGCTATAGTAATTATTATTACTGAATTGTGTGCTATGTTTATTATATATTTATGAGCTCTTTAAAGTTCTATAAAGGTGAGCTATTGTTGTGATTCTGCATTGAGAGGGCTACACAAACAGGCCTGCCATTAACCACATTTTAAAGCCATTAGAAATCACCTACCAAAGGGAAAAATTAGTAATATTTATAATTTATGAGTGAACTGTGATCAATAACATTTCGCCCACTTAGAAAATTGCATATTCTGTTCAATTTACCAAACAAATAAAAGAGCTCAGCAGTTTCCTTTTGTGAGAAGCACAGATTGCAATTAACTCTCTCTCCCATAAAAGTGATCTAATCCAGCTGCCTCCCCAGTCACACAACCAACCAGGAACAGAGATCAGAAAGGGACCCAGTTCCAGAGTTCTTTCTGTCACACTATGAATGAGTCTAATAGACCCATTTTACAGATGGACACACTAAAATGATAAAAGAATGCAGAATTTATCCATCTAACAAAAAGAGGAAAAAAACCACTCTTTTCTGCTGTACAAACTTGCCTACCCAGAGATAAAGCCAAATTAACACATCCATCCAAATATAATTTCAGATTTAGTTCTGCAAATGTCAAAAATCACTGAAGAGGCACAATTCCCTTATCCACAAAGGTCAGTTATTTGGTTCTATGTTTCTTCATAACTCCTCATTTAACATTTCTACAGAGGCCACATACATTTTTAATAGCTCTTGTAGACATAGGATTCTCAACACATACTTTTGGTAACTGCTTGGCTGCTACTGGAGTGTTCCAGATTTAAAATCTGTGAGGAATGGAATACCACAGAGAGCGTGTATATTTGTGCTTCCTTGGGAAAAGCAGGGAGCCAGAAGTCCACGCTTCAGATGGAACAGTGGGAATCATAACTAACCTACAACTAAGCCTTTCACAGGGAAGCATGCTTCTCCTGGAATCATAAAGTCTTAAGAAATGAAAAGGCTATTTATCCAACCCCCAAACCACTGTAGGCACTATAACATCTCAAAAGGGCCCAGTCTCTGCTTTAATACCTTCAGTGATGGGACACTCACTACTTCATAAGAGGGTCCATTCTGTCTTTAGAGAGTGATCATTTTTCTTCCCATCATTGTCTAGTCATTTTCATGGTCAGCTCTTCATGACTCCTTTTGGGGTTTTCTGGGCAAAAAATATTGGAATGGTTTCCTTCTCTGGCTTATTTTACAGATGGGGGAAACTGAAGGAAACAGGATTAGGTGACTTGCCCAGGGTCACACAGCTAGCAAGTGCCTGTGGCAGGATTTTAACTCAGAACTGACTCCAGACCTGGCACTCTATCCACTGTGTCACTTAGCTGCCCCTGACCCTACACATAGACTCTCTTCAAATTGTTTCACTATAAGTTATGACCTCTAGTCCTCACTCCTAGCTGTGAGAGCTAAGTATGAGGCTACTTAGGAGGCCCTAAAGAAATTCTCATCATTCAAGATTATGAACACAGGGGGTCTATGTCATAAATTTTATAACATACCCATGCCAATAACTATATGTATTTGCTACTGCTCCACTAAAAAGCAACATGTTATGTATGTAAAATTACATCCCAGTGTCTCCTTATCTCCTAGCTTCCATCAAGTGTTTCTAGTTTTGGTCCCCCATTTAGTCCCACCTTCCACATGAGAGTCCTGCAAATGCTTGAATGCAGTTTTCAGAACTCCTCTCTTTCCTCCTCCAGAATAAAACTCCCACTTCCTCCAATTATTCCATATATCATCTTGTTCCTGGGCCATTTCACCATTCAGGCTGCCTTAATCTAAATATGTTCTGTATTGTGACTATCCCCCTTTAAATGGAGTATTCTAAATGTGGTGTGGACCAGCACAAAGTACAGTAAGTGCCATCAATCCCTTTGTTTATTGCAGAAAAGAGTTCTAATGTTTAAAATATATTAACAAGCATTTTTAAACTGCATTGTCTTTTTCATTGCATACATATTAGAAAACAAAAACAAGTAATTAACACCAAAAAAATTCAGTCTTGAAAATATAATCATAATCGTAAAGTAATTTAAATGCAAAAATATATATTTTGTACCTTTTTCTGAAAAAAAATAGTTTCACAGCCAAAAATTTCTTACTTACAAATTTGGGCATTTTTTAAATTCCTTTTTTTTACTTCAAACTTTATAAACACCAAGTAAGAAGAATATTTCCATACATGTGATAGAACAGAAAAGAGGATTGTACATGAAACTACAAAACTCTCTTATGTACAGCTTCTTTTCAAGTACATAATAAAGTCGACATGCAACTTTAAAAGCTACCATGTTTGTCTGTGATTCCTTCTGCCTTCCTTCTGTCTTCTTCTTTGCATTAAAAAAAATCCTTCAATGACCTTTCTTTCTGTCTTTTTGGGGGGACAAACCTATTTAAACCCTTTCCTACATCCTCCTATCCAAAATGGAAGAAAAAACCCTCATAACAAATATGCACAAATAAAACAAATTCTGATACTGGTCATATTCAAAAAACATGTATCTTGTCTTGCATCTTGAGTTCCTCACCTCTCTCAGGAGTGAATCATCTTCCTTGTTTTGGATACTAGCCTTCCATTAGTGTAACCTGACATAATGTTCTCTTTTCGACATTCATGACCTCAAATGGAGTAACATGACTTTGCAATCACCTAAAACCCTTTAAATCTTTTTTTCAAGTGAACTTCTGTTAAGCTAGGACTCTTCAATATTTTAATTATTCAGTTTACTCTTCAACCAATGAGCTGGTTATTACACTTCTTCCTAAGACTTTGCATCTCTTTCATTTTGACCATCATGGCAAATTGTTAAAAATATGTCTATTGTCTAGCATAGTACTGATTCATCACAAGTTGGCACAAGTAAGAAAAGAAAATCATTTTATATCATCTTCCAAGTCATTGATAAAAACACTGGGATGGGGTCAAGGACTTACTACAGCAAATCATTAAAGGCTGTCCTTTAGATTGACAATGATCCATTAATTGATAATTATGGTACAGTTGTTTACTCTTTCAATAAGCTAGGGGCCATGTAACTGTATTTTCATCCAAGCCCGCTCCTCTTATGGGATCCCAGCATTTAGAGCTAAAAAGAACTTTTGAGATCACCTAGTCCAGCCTCTTTGTTTTAAAGAATGAAGAAACTAAGACTCAAAGTGGCCAAGTGACTTTCCCAAGTCACCAAGTTAAAAAAAAAAAAGATCCAGTCTATCCTTTTGCTTAAAAAATCAATTTGTTAGTTTTTAAGTTACCTTTAAGTTACCAGGAAGTTGGGCACTCTACATTATTCACAGCACCACTGTGATAAAGCAGGAAAACCCCCAAGTAACTCAGCTTTCTACTTCAGATATAGAACCAAATTTCTATTTCTCTATAGGAAGCAATCAGCAACCCATCGATCTCTATGATTACTTACTGCTCACCTAGGAAACCAAATTGGGGTTTATATCCTTTGAGATATAAAACAAGTTTTGCAAAGGTTGTTAGATAAAAGAATCTAAGAAAAGCTCCTCACCTATCTCTCTCCAATTTTTTAGCTCCAGGGTTTAACAATCCATCTGGAAAGTAGCAGGAAGTACCTTTAACTGAATTATAGTGGGATTCCTCAGCACCTAATCTCCCTCCACATCAGTACCTCCAGACTTCTCTAGCTTCCTTCAAGTCCAGGGTTAAACTCCACCCTCTAGAGGAAACCTTTCCCAATTCTATTAGTTCTTTCCAGGGATGTATCCATTGATGATTGCACTCATTGCCAAAGTTAACTCAGTGTTTGGGAGGCTCCAAAGGAAAGTGTGGGAGAGAAGTATTACATTGACTACCAAACTAAAGTCTACAGATCATTGTGCTGATCTCATTGTTGTATGCCTGTGAAACCCTGGACAGTCTACCAGCACCATGCCAGGAAACTGAATTGCTTCCATTTGAATTGTCTTAGGAAAGTTCTCAAGATCACCTGGAAGAATAAGGCACCAGACACTGAGGTCCTTTCTTGAACTAAACTGTCAAGCATTCAAACTCTACTTCAGAGAGTGCAACTCTGATGGGCTGGTCATGTTGTTTGAATGCAAAACGTATACTTGCCAAAAAGACTATTTTATGGAGAATTCCCACAAGGTAAGCATCCACATGGTTGTCAGAAGAAGTGATACAAGGACACTCTCCAGGTCTCTCCTGAGAACTTTGGAACTGATTGTGTGACACATGGGAGACACTAGCACAGGACCGCTCAGCCTGGCATGCCCCCATCAGAGAAGGTGCTGTGCTCTTGGAGCAATACAGAATTGAACAGCTCAAAGGAAATGCAGGATGCGCAAATTTAGAGTATCCATTCCAAATGTTCACATGGACTATTTGTGGTACATCTGTGGTAGAGCATCCTGAGCTCATATGGGTCTGATCAGCCACAGTCACACACACTGAAACTCGATGCTAGCATAGTGATGTTATTTTGGTCCTTTTCGAGAATGAAGGACAACAATCACCACCAACCACCAAAGTTAGTACCTTCCCTGTTGATTAACCCCAATTTTATCCTAAATATAGCTTGTTTATACAAAGTTGTTTTCTTATGCTCTCCTGTATTAGACTGAGCTCCTCGAGGGCAGGAACTATCGTTTGCCTTCCTTTGCATCCCCATATATTAGCACAGTGTCTGGCACATAGTAAGCCCATTAAAAAATGCTTACTTACTGACTAAAAGCAACATTTTCATCACAGTCAAGGATAAGGCTGAAAAAGATCATTCATCAGTACTCTGAACTACTAGTCCTAAGGCTCCCCTGCCAAGCAAAAGTATAGCATCCCTCATGATGCTGATGTGGCAACATAGCTCAGGTGGAGAAGAAAAGAGTCTATGAGGCTTCATTCAGAAGGAAAAAATAATCTTTTAGAGTTAAAAGAGTCCTTAAAGATCACTAAGTTTTCATTATATAAATAAAGAAACTGAGGCCCAGGGGGAAGAAATTACTTCCCCAGGTCCAAGTACTAGCTCAAAAATATCCAAAATGCCAAAATGCCTGAAATATTAGAAAATTCCAGGTGGTTCTATGAAAACTAATAAAGCCAGAAGAAATAAGCAAAACCCCAATAGCTGATTTTTTAACAGAAGGACTAGTATTTAGGCATATCTCAAAGGACCAACCTGTGTCAACTAACACTGCATTTACACATGCTAGAGACAGTAGGATGAAAAATTGTCTTTTGAAGTAAAATTATAATATCTGCTTGTAGTCATTTGTATTTAAAGTGTTCATGCATAAATAGGAGAAATCATAGCAAATTAGAGTTAAATTATAAAAAAAAAATCTTCCATCAATCAGCATAATCAATGTTCCTAGTCCTTCTACTGTTTAATTGGCAGCCAATGCTCAGAGGCATTTACCAACAACTCAGAATACCACACAGAAATTTCCAAACAAGAAATAGAACAATCTAAGCAAAGATAGAAAACTGCTTGTAGCAGAAGAAAAAAGAGAAAACCAGAATTAATTCAGTCAACAAATATTACTGAGTACCTATTACTTAATCACCGAAGAATTTCCAGAAAGTATTCAACAGATCTGATCCTAACTCAATTGAAGAAAGCGTAGGGGAGAAGAGGAGTGAGAAGAACCCATTAAACATAAAAAATTAGGTCAGGAGATGTGAAGAACTCTCCACACTATCAAACACAATGAGAAACAGAACCAGTATAGGGTAGAAGAAAAAGAGAAATCTCTCAACTCCTCAAAAGAAAAGAAAAGAAAACCCTTAAAAAATCACCATGCATAGTGTGCTTTACAAAATCGATAGGGTTTTTAAAAAATCCATGGATCTGCCAAAATTTTGCAAATTAAGCCTAATAAATGCATAAAGCTTCTTCAGAAATATTGCATTGAATCCTTCAAGGTAAATATTCATTTTTAATGCAAATAATGATGCTCTGGCTCAGACTCACTGATTCACAGCAGCTTTTTAAACAGACTACACAATTTTACTGCCCAAGGTCCTTCCTCCTTAAAACCT
Source organism: Gymnobelideus leadbeateri (assembly GCA_011680675.1). NCBI lineage: Eukaryota > Metazoa > Chordata > Mammalia > Diprotodontia > Petauridae > Gymnobelideus > Gymnobelideus leadbeateri. The sequence continues at coordinate 75,028 of WOXC01004936.1, forward strand.
ATCATTTTTTAACTGGCTTCTCTTTCACCACTTCTCCCTTGTGCACAGACTGAGCTCCCTCACCCCTAGCTCTCTCCTCCCTGGCTCCAAGATCAGAACTCTCTCTCTCTAATAACCTCCCTTTCCTCTACCTACCATAAAAAGAAACAAAAAACAACCCACAATAACAATCAGCAAGCCACCAACCCTTAACCTACAAAGAAGAGTGGTCCCTGACAAAGAATATTCTTATTTTACCCATCCATAGCATGTCTGGAATAAAGAGCCCTGGTTCATCCATCTGCTCAGTTCCCCTTTGAGTCTAGCCCACAGTCTTAAACTGGGACCCATGTGTAAGCTTGTACAATTTACAGGAACTAGTTAGTTCTCTGATAGCAAGAGCATTTTCCTTCCAGGGGAGGAAAAATGAAGAATTTGAAGAAAGGAAAAGATTCAGACTCAGGAGATTCTCTACAGACCATATTCCCAAACACAAGGCAGCATACAGGACCAGCTGGCCATGACATCAATTTCTTTGACTTTCCAAAAGGACACAAACATAAGTGGTGAAAATGCCCTATGTAACTCAGCTAAATTAAGTAGTGTGGTATTGAGTGTCACGTATAGAAATGCAAAATGTTGTATAAACAAATAAAGGCATGCAAGGAAATGACAGGGTCCTTGATCATAGACACTGGCCTTTTCTCTCCAATGTGACTAGACTATGCTATAAATAAAGAAGCAAATAGTTACAAAACCACATAATGTCAGGATTTAAAAAAAAATACTAAAAATCCTTGGGATATAGTTGGGAGAAAGCTTAGAGGTCATCTAACCTCAATAATAATAATTTACTAAATTAAAATTAATTCAACAAATACTTATTAAGCACCAAATATGAGCAAGGCAGCTGCCAGGTTGGGGGGTTTGAGGTCTGCATCACTGGAGGGAATGCTTACACCAAGAAGATAACAGACCTATTGGGATTAGAGAATTGCCAAATCACAAGACTAGATACTGGGAATAAAAAAACCATCCCTCAAGGAGCTTTCATCATCCTGATTATCTGTAATGATAATAATACAGAATAATTCGTAATAATTTAAGGTTTACAAAATACTTTCTGCATAACAGTCCTGTGAGATAGGGTAGTTCAAGTATCCTTATCCCCATATTTCAGACAAGAAAACTGAGGCTCAGAAGTTAGGTGACTTATCTAGGGTCACACAGCTAATATTAGAGCCTAGATCTGAACAGGGTCTCCTGATGCCTAGTCTGGCATTTCATTTACACCATGCTTGATCTCTGAAAGATCTGTACAAAATCAGAGAGCAGGGATTAGAACTCAAGTCTCGATCTCAGTCTAATGTTGGTGCAACAAAGTACATTAGACATAAATTACTAAAAAGTCAAGGACCAAATAAAACAAAGTCAGTAACAGACAAATACTTTACCAACAAACTTTTGAAGGGAAGCAATTTAATTAGAGCAATCTTTTTTATGTTTTAAGCATCTATTATGTGCAAAGTACTCTGAAGGTGCTGAGGATACAAAGACATAAACAAAACAGTCCCTGACTTCAAGAAGCTTGCATTTTACTAGGGCAAATGGTGCAAAACAGTCTGTGTGCAAATTCAGAGAGCAGACAGAAAAGTAAGGGAAGATGGGAAGGGGGTGCTCTCACCCCCAGGGATCAGGAAAACTCCATGGAGGAGGTGGGTCCTGCACTAAAACTTAAAGGAAGACATGGATTTTAAAATGTGGAGGTTAGGGGGTGGGGGATGCATTCCATGTATGAAGGATGGCTTATGAAAATGCACAAAGGGAAGCTCAGCTAGGTGACTCAGTAGATAGAGCTTAGAGTCAGGAAGACCTGAGTTCAAACCTAATCTCAGACACTTATTAGCTATGTGACCCTGGGCAAGTCACTTAACCCTGTTTGCCTCAGTTTCCTCATCTGTAAAATGAGCTAGAGAAGGAGATGGCAAAGTCCTTCAGTATCTCTGCCAAGAAAACCCCAAATGGGGTCATGAAGAGTCGGACACAACTCAAAACAACTATACAACATAAGGATACAGAATGTTGACTTGGGGAGACATGAAAACTTTCAGTAAGTGCCCCCTATGTGCCAGGCACTATGCTACACACTTACAAATATTATTCCATTCGATCCTCACCACAACCCTGTGAAAGGGAGGTGCTATTGTGATCCTCATTTTATAACTGGGGATTTGAGGGATCTCAAGGATGGAGATCTGAAGAATTTGAGGCACAGAGAGGTTCAGTGACTTACCTGTGGTCACACAGCTAATGTGTCTGAGACCGGATTTAAACACAGACCTTGCTGTCCCCAAGTCCAGCACTATATTCCCTACACCATTTAAGTACTTCAGGTAGTAGCTCTGAAGATAGCCAGCTGTCTAGTTTGACGGGGACACAGAACTGGTAAAGAGGAGTATAAAATAAGGCTGGAAAGGTAGATAGGAGCCAAACAGTCAAGACCCTTAATGCCAGGATATAGAGTTGATATTCTTTTCCTCAAAGGAATAGGGAGCTATTGAAGGTTTTTAGTAGGAGAGCAACACGTTTAGGCCCATGCTTTACATACATTATTTTGACAGCTGTGTAGAGGATGAATTGAAGATGGAAGAAACTAGAAGCAAACTGACTAATTAGCAGAATGTTATAGAACAAAAGTAATAGGTAACAAGAAGCTGGACCACAATGGTGAAGGCAGGAATAGAAAGAAGACATCAGATCCAAGAGATGTTTTGGAAGTAAAACTGATGGAGAGGCAACTGATTCAACATAGAAGGTGTGTGGAGGGTGATAATGAGGGTGAGTTACACAGATAGTCTATTAAAATCACATCTTCTCTGTTCAGATCAACAAGTGTTTATCAGGAGCCTATTCTGTATAAGCTTCTGTGTTAAGCAATTTTGATTATAAAAAATTTTTATTAAAAAATGGAAAATTGATCTTATCTTCCAGAAGAAGCACATTGTATTGGGGGATATAACCTAAGAAAAAAGGTATGTCTATTTCCAAAGATGATTAAGAGAAAAGGAAAAGAACCTATATGTGCTAAAATGGTTATAGCAAATCTCTTTGTAGTGGCAAAGAATTGGAAATTGAGGGGCTGGCCATCAATTGGGAGATGGCTGAGCAAGTTTTGGTATATAATTGTGATGGAATACTACTGCGCTATAAGAAATGAGGAGCTCAGTGATCTTTGAAAAACAAGGAAACGCTTGAAAGAATGGAGAGTGAAATGAATAGAAACAAGAGAACACTGTATACAGTCATAGCAATGCTGTTATAAGAATGACTTTGAGCAAATAAGTAATTTTGTCTATTATAAATATCCAAGTTAAATATAAAGGATATATTAAAATGCTATCTGTATCCAGGAAAATAACTTCTAAATAGAAGTGAAAAGACTGGGTACCTCATAAACATTGGCTGAATGACACATAATTGTTCAAGGTGCCTGCAATTGAGCAGAGACATAGAGAGCAAGAAGACTAAGTCATAAATCGGTCTACCTAGAATGCATCATCAAAACCAATGGGAAACCTAAGAAGGAGATAATGATTTCTGGCTTCCCCAGAAGTGTTATAACTTAACTCCTGACAAGAAACAATTCTATTGGAAATTGAGGGGATGTCCATCAATTGGGGAATGGCTGAACAGTATATGAATGTAATGGAATATTATTGTACTATATGAAATGATGAGCATGCAGATTTCAGAAAAGTCTGGAATAATTTATATGAATTGATGCTTAGTGAAGTGAATAGAAACAGGAGAACATTGTACACAATAACAGCAACATTATGTGATGACCAAGATTAACTCTTCTGAGCAATGCAATGATCTAAAACAATTCCAAAAGACTCATGATGGAAAATATTATCCACATCCAGAGAAAGAACTATGGAGTCTGAATGCATATCAAAGCATAATATTTTCTCTCTTTTTGTTGTTTGTTTTGTGTGTGTTTTCTTTGTCATATTTTTTCCCTTTTGGTTCTGATGCTTCTTTAAAATATGATTAATGTGAAAATATGTTTAATATGATCATATATGTATAGCCTATACCATATTGCATGCCATCTTGGGGAGGGAGGAGGGAAGGAAGAGGGCAAAAAGTTTAGAACTCAAAATATTACTAAAGAGAATGTTGAAAACTAAAAATTAATTAATTAAATTTTAATTAATTATTTAAAATAAACCATTCTAGAAAGGATGACCTTCAGTGGGTTTGGAGTTTTTTGTTGCAGTTTGGTTTTACACAGTGGTCCATCAAGTCAATAAGCACCTACTAAAAATCTATAAGGTAAAACAGCATGGCTTAGTGAATAGAATGTGGGACTTGGAGTCAGTAAGACATGATTTCAAAACAGCCTCAGATACTATCTGTGTGACCCTGGACAAGTCACTTAACCTCTGAGACAACTCCCTAGGACTTAACAACTGAATAATATAATGAGATCTGCATTGGTGAAGGGACTTCTCACAGCTACAGCTAACAAAATCATAAGGTGTTAGAATGTCGAAAAAATACTATGCCACAAATTACTGTATTATGTAAGTCTCTCTCTAGTATTCCTTGGGCCCCAAATTATCTGAAGAGATGCATAAAACAATTTGGTTCAATGAAAAGAACTTTAGGGCCAACTCTGCAACTGGCTAACAACATGACATTGGACAATTCACTCAAACCTTCTCTGTCTCAACTTTCCCCTCTATAAAAAGAGAATGTTGAATTGAATGATCATTATCATTTCTTCCAAAGCCAAGAATCTAGGATTTGATTTATTTCCCATCATTCTGCCTTAACATTGTTTGCTATTTGCAGGTGAAGCCTTCAGATCAGAAAGGAAGGAACCAACAGATGAATGAACAAGCAAACAAACGAATGAACATAGGAATGAAGGAAGGAACAAAGGAATGAAGGAACGAATTGAGGAAAGAAGGAAGAATGGAAGAGAGAGAGGGAGGGACGGAAAAAGAAAGGATTTATTTGTACAGTACTTACTATGTGCCAGGCAATTTGCTAAGTGCTTTACCAGTGTTATTTCATTTGATCCTCACAACAACCTGGAAAGCAGGTGTTGTTATTATCCTCACTTTACACTTATAGAAACTGAGGTACAGAGAGGTTAAGTGACTTACTTAATGTCACAAGGTTAGTGTCTGAGGCTGGATTTGAACTCAGGTCTTCTTAACTCCAGGCCTAGTGCTCTATCCACTGTGTCACCTAGAGATAGCTATATTCCTTTCCCTTATTTGCTGTTTCCCATTTTTTTTTAAATATTTTTTTATTTTATTTTATTTTTTAAATAGCATTTTCAGCTTCCTAAGCAAAAGGGTCTTCTAGTAAAACTGTCCAAAACCATGTATATGGATACTACTGCTGTTTGGTCATTTCAGTCATGTCCAACTCTTCATGACGCCATTTGGGTTTTCTTGGAAAAGATACTGGAGGGATTTGCCATTTCCTTCTCCAGATCATTTTATAGATGAGGAAACTAAGGCAAACAGGATTAAATGACTTGCCCAGGGTCATACAACTAGTTAATGTCTGAGGTCAAATTTGAATTCAGATCTTCCTGACTTCAAGCCCTACACTATAACTACTGCACCACCCCAACATGTGGAGATGCAGGCTATATAAAGTTAATTTTCTCTGTATTATGTAAGTCTCTCTCTGGCTAAATTCTACCCAGGATGCTGCCAAGTTTCTTAGTCCTCCCAGCCCTTGTACTAAATGCATAGGATCCAGAGGATGACTGACATTGTGACAGATAAAAAAAATTAAACTTTTAACTATACCTGAATAGTAATTCTAACCCTCTCCTCAGATAAAGTAACATCAACAGTTCAGAGAGACTAGAATGATGTCAAATGTGACAGAAATGTGCTGTACCCAAATACTCCATCTTCTCTTGCAAATGCATTACTTTCACCACAACCATTTTTTTTTATGTTTGGTAACACTTTAGCTGTTACAGACTTGTATATTCACTGCCCACGTGTTTAAAAAAAAATAAAAGAACAGAAACTTTTAAATTTCTATCTAATAGAATGGATTCACAAATTCCACTGGGCTTGAGCAGAAATAGAGAATCATTTTTATATCAAGAAGCATTATCTTAAGGGGGAAAAAATCCTTGGGGCATAAAAAAAAAAAACAAAAAGCAACTCTTCTTACAGTAGTCATTTAAAAGGCATAGGGTTAGAACTGCTTTGCTATTCAAGCAATCAGCAACTAAATTGAACTGCAGAAGAAGAATGGATGAAATTTAATTATTAATAGGAAGAATAAAACTTTAATCAATAAATTTACAAATAATGAAAAATATATGTATGTCAGCGCCATACTTTGACCAGGTAGGAAGGGTAGATGGTAGGAAAACAGGAATAGATTAAAATAAAGGGAGGAAGATAGAACCATAAAGAATGAAGAGTTATGAAAGGAAAGAAAAAGATACACTATATCAATCCTTTTCCTATTATATAAAATTGTGTTCCCCTGGATACCACAGGTATTTGGTAATTGGTTTTAGCCCAATCCTACCACATTAAAACCAAAAACCCACAGGGAAATTATCCAGGGGAAAGGACCCCCCAAAGTAATGCACAGAACTCAGCATCAATTAACCCTAGAACTCTTTTTTTGTGCATGCAGAACTCTTAACAGATAGGTTCCCAAAGTGGGTGATACTGCTCCCTGGGGGATGCTGGAATGATCCAGGGGGCAGTAATAGCATCAGGTGCAATTGGGGAGTATTGAATAAAAATAAGGGGGTAGTACAAGCATAAGAAGAGAAGGTAAGAAAATTTTGAAAAAATTTGAAAAAACATTTATATGTGTTTCATCTGTTGTGTAACAGAGTTAAAGTCACAGTGATTACATTATTTTCCAAATAAACATAAAAATGCAAATTATAACTAATCAGTGGTCAAGTCCAACAACAGGTCAAGCAAGTGTTGGCAGGTGAGCATGTGGTACATTTTCAGGAAGTCCCACAATGCATTGGCAGGAATATGTTCATGTAATGACTTGTTTATACTACAACAATATATAGTTATGTAACATAATGTTGCATCATCAAAATTTCAATACAGAGAAAAAACACAAATTTATAATAAATTATTAAATTTAAGATGTCATTTTAAAAAATATATTTTTTTTAAATGACTCAAATTTCAAAACACATTAAACAATTAAAGAAAGTAGATTTCCAGGGGGATGCTGAATAATTTTTTAAAAGGGGGCATTAGGCCAAGTAAGTTTGAGAACCTCTACTCTATCCACTAATCTCTTAGATACGTATTTAGCAATTACAGCATTAAATCAACTAGAATACACACAAATTTCTGATATTCTCCAATATAAGTCTTCAGTATAGTTCATAAACATCAACCCTACGGTCAATAAAACTTTGAAAGAATCACTTTCACGACCCACAGAGATTTTTTAGTCCTCTCCTCTATAGCTAAAAGTTAAGGAACCCCTGCTCTATCACCTCCGTCTTCTGGAAAGCTGTACCTCTCTTAACAAAGCTGAAGATCACACAAGCTTTTTTGATTACCACACAACACTACATTTATTCTTATTTAATTTCATCTTATTAGATTTCAGCTGAAAGGCCTAACGGTGTGGGGTACCTGCAGCCTCAAGGTCACATGTGACCTTTGACTGAATCCAAACTTCACAGAGCAAATCCTGGTTAACTGGTTCCCCCTGGCAACCTGTCAAGATCTTTCTGGATTCTCTATCAACCAATGTGTTCTCTATCCCTTCCACCTTCATGTCATCTGTAAATTTGATTAGTAAGTCATCTATGCCTTTATCCAAGTAACTGATAAAAAATAATAATAGCCAACATCTATATAATGCTTTAAGGTTTATAAAACACTGTGCAGAGGTGGGGGGGGGGATATACACATCATTTGTTCTTTACAGCAACCCTTTGATACAGGTGCTATTATTTCCCCATTTTACAGGAAAAAAAATTGAGACAAACAGAGGCTAAGTGACATGCCCAAGGTCACATAGCTAGTAACTTTTTAAGGCAGCATTCTACTTTCATGACTTTTAGTCCAAGGTTCCATCTACTACAACACCTAGTTTAACACCAAAGTGCCATGGACAGAAAAATCCCAAGAGAACTCCATTGGAGACCTCCTGCAACACTGATAATGAATTTTTAGTCCAACAAGAAACAAGCCCCGCCTCAGGTATATTACACCTTCCATCAGGAATCTTTCCCCCTTCTATTTTGAGCTGTGCTCCAGAAGTACAAATCCTCTTCTGAGATATTACCTTAGCCAGTTGTTTGCTTCCCAACTCTGGATCCCTATCCTTCAATGACCAATAGTATGGTAGACATGTGAAAACAACATGTGTTCCCATGGCCTTTAGTTTCTTGCCCTCAACTTTATAGTCATTGGAAATATCTTTAGACTCTTTGTCACGGTATCATTTGTGCTCATGTGAATAATAGGCAGTTGTCTTCCATTTTGATCATTCTTGAGAGGTTCTATGTAATGTCTTAAATACCTGGATATGTCCCATCCTGGACAATGCCCTAGGAATACAACAAACCTCTGTATAGTTGTTATCAGCTTGATAAATAACTTCTTCAATAACCCTGCGCAGGACACCAATATCTACTGTTATTCTTTTCTTCTTCTTCTGACCATTACTAGATGATCTCTCACCTAATAACCTCTGCAGCTCTACCATAACATTCTTTGAGTGAAAATCAGCTTCTTCTGCCTCTGAACATCTAGCTAAATTGTCTTCAGGAAGATTCCCAAATCAGCTTGAGTCTAACCTTTTCCTTCCCTTTCTCCCCTATGGAACCTCTTCTACTTTCCAACATCTTGGCAAAGTTCATCTCCCTTCTTCTACTTCAGATCCCTTTTTTCCCATATGAAGGCTCGTTTCTCTTTCCTTTAGGAATACCCCATTTCTCCTAACAATTTGGAGTACAGAGAGCAATACTGCAGTTCCTTTAGCGCCTTTCTCCTGGGGTGAAAAGACCAGATGACAGGTGAAAGGAACATAGATAACAGCTATTCGGCTATGGCAGAAATACAAGCGCTAGACATTTGATCCAAGTCCCTGAACAATTTCTCCTACTCTCCATACTGGGTAAGATTTTCAGTAACCTACATCTACCTAAAACCTCCAGACCCACCTTTTCCCTATACAAGAAGTGGAGAAGTCCCTTTCCACCATCCCCACTCTAATGAACAGTACTGAAACAGTGACTTCCATCTTCACTCTTCAAATCCTGAAAGAAACAGCATGGTGTTTGCTCCAAAGGATCATGGAAAGGTTGCATGAACATCTGCCAGCCAACAACTCATCAAACTTCCTGGGTTTTTAGGTTCTGAGAAGGATCACAAGTACTTCAAACCCTAAGGCTGCAACTGTTAGTTTCCATTTATATTCATTCCTGTAAATCCTTTAAAGCAGAAGGTCCTTTCCACAAAAACACATCATTTTCTTTTTTAAATGGATGAACTATGTGACCCTTTGGAGGATCATTAAAAAAAAGAGCAGCTAAATAATGCAATTGTGACCTCTCTAGAATCCATAAAACCCTTTTTCCCCACAGAAAGAGAAAGGAGGAGGAATACCAGCAGAAAAAAAAATGCAGCCAAAAGGGGACTTGAAATGTTGCAAGAATAAATTCTCATGAATTTTCATCACCATATTTTCAGATTTTGAGTGAATAAGGAATTATTCTAGGGAGAGGATTTTTCATGGTACGTTAACAGACCATCACAATAGCTTGGTGAGGCAGAGATACATAATTACATAAAATTGGAGAGGGAGGATGGTATCCCCAAAATTTCCTCCTTATTCACTACAAAAGAGCTCTGTGTTAATCCCTTGTCTTTTCACTCTCTATATACCCTTTCTTTATTGATGTCATCAGACTCCCAAGGGTTCAAATAGCACCTTTATGTAAATGCCCTACAAATAGACATGTCTTATCCCTCTCGCGAGTTCCAGGCCCCCATCTTCAGATGCCTGATGGACATTTCTACCTAGATGGCCCACAAAATGAAACTCATTCTTTATCACCAGAAATCAAGTCCTTTTCTTAACTTCCTTGATTCTGTTGAGGGCACCATCAGGGATCCAGCTAATCAGCTTCACAACCTAGGAATCATCATTCATCACCCTCATTCCCATATCTAGGCAGTTGTCAAGACTTGTGGTTCCTATTTCCATAGTATCTTGCATATCTCTTCCCTCCTCTCCACTCATATGGTCCACCATCCTGGTTCAGTCCTTCATTGTCTTTCAATGGAACAATATGTTGCCTTCTAGTTGGTCTGCCTGCAGTAAGCTCCAAACAGCTGCCAAATATTCCAAAAGCACTTTGTTACTCCTCTGTTCAAGAATCTTCAATGTGGGACAGCTAGATGGCCCAATGGTTAAAATACTGACCATGAAGTCAGGAGTACCTGGATTCAAATCTGACCTTAGACACTTACTAGCTGTGTTACACTGGGTGCCTTAAAAAAAAAAAAAGAATCTTCAGTGGCTCTCTATTATTTTTAAAATAGAGCCCAAATTCCCATTTGGAATCTAAAGCCCTTCATATCTCCAAAAGATAAGGGATAACAATAACTACAGTTAATTATGATTTTAAAAATAAGTAAATTAAATAATTGTTTATTTAATAATTTTAAATAAATAAAATTACCAATTTTAATAATAATTGTTAATAAGCTTTTTTCCATCTCCAAAAGATAAGTGGTACAATAATAAAAATAAGTTAACATTTATCTAGAACTTTACATATATGATCTCATTTTGATCCTTAAATCTTATGAAATAAGTACTATTATTATCCCCATTTTATAGATGAGGAAACTAAGGGTCAGAAGGACTTAAAAGACTAGATTAGGGTCATAGAAGCAGTAATGTCTGAGCAATGATTCAAATCAAACTCTTCCTTACTCCAAATCCAACACTCTATCCACCATACCATGTTGCCTCTAAAGAATATAAACAGTTCTCATAAAAATTGCAAGTTATTAACAACCATATTAAAGAATGCTATCAATCACTAATAACAAGAGAAATGCAAATCAAAGCAACTCTGAGGTTTCACCTCACAACCAGCAAGTGAGCAAAAATAACACAAAAGGGTGACTGGTCATTGTTAAAAGTTTTTAGGAAAAGTCGAGCATACTGATGCGCCACTGGTGGAGTTGAGAATTGGTCCAACTATTCTGAAAGGCAATTTGGAATTATGAGAAGAAAGTGACTAAAATGCCAATACTCTTCGACCCAGAGAATGCAATACTAGACATATACCCCAAGGAGGTCAACAATAAAATGAAAGGCCTCATATACAAAATATTTATAGCATCTATCTTGTAGCAAAGAACTGCAAACAAAGTAGAGGTCCATAAATTGTATAATGGATAAACAAACTGTGATATATGGGTGTAATGGAATATTACCGTACTGTAAGAAACAATGAATATTAAATACAAAGGCATATGGGAAGATGATGTAAAGTGAAATAAGCTTGAACCTAGAAAACAATATCCATGATGACAATGATATAAATGGAAAGAACAGTGACAAAGAACCTGAAATGGAAATGCTGTAAAATATCATAATGATGAGGCCAGGTCCCAAAGAAGAGATATGAGAAAGACACCTTCCTCCCTTCTTTGCAAAGGCAGAAGACTGCTGGTTTGGGATACTACAGATACTGTCAGTCTTTTCCAATGTGTTGGTTAGTTTTACAGATTTTTTTCCTCTTTTTAATTTTTGTTCCAAGGGATGGCTTTATGGGAAGTGGTACAAGGGTAGATATATAGGGAAATGAAAGTGATGTTTTTTTTAAAAATTATTATTTTTTTAAAGCCTTTCACAATCTGACTCCAAATAATCTTATCAGGATGATTTATATATTACCCACCTGATGTTTGAAGAGAAAAGACCTACTTACAGTACTTACAGTACAGTACACACATGAAATCTCATATCCTACATTTCCACATGTTTGTACAAGCTATCTCTCTCCTGCCTCCCATGTTCTGCTTTATGTGTATCCCCTAGGTCTCTTTAAGGTTCAGCTCAAGAACCACTTCCTACAAGAGGCCTTTCTTGATTCCCCAGTTATTAGTGCTGTTCCCCCAATTATTCTCTATTCATTTTGTGTACACACACACACACACACACACACACACACACACACACACACCCCTATACCTATTTTACTTGCCTGTGAAAATATTGTATTTTCCCCCAACAGAATATAAGCTCCTTGAGAATATGGACTATTTCATTTCTGTCTTAAATCTTAGTGCCCACCATCTGAGATGACTGACAATTTATCCTGTATGTATCTTGTATATACATAATTGTTTACATGTTGTCTCCCCCAATAGACTCTGAGAGCAGGGACAGATGATTTTTTTTATCTTTCTTTGTCTCCCAGGGCTTAAAACAGTGCTTAGAACATAGTAAATACTTTTAAGATGTTTGTCGAACTGAAATTAAATTTAATTACTCTCACATATTGCAGAATGCAAATGGCACAGCAGGAAAATCACTAAACTTTGAAATAAGAGGATTGGATTTGAATACTTGGTCTAATTTTTATGAACTGTCCCTTAGCCTCCCAAAATTTTCTCACCTACTAAAAACATGGGGCTAATATGATTTAACAATACATTCTTTATAGGGTTGCAAGAAAAAGAGGGACAGGAGAGAGAAGGAGATGGAAGATAACTGGAGAGGAATGAAGGGAAGGGAAGAAGAGGAGGGGAGGCTAAGGAACAATTTTTATCTCATTTGATCCTTACAACAACCCTGAGAGGTAGGTATTATATTATCTATATTTTACAGTTGAGGAAACTGAGGCAAACAGAGGTTAAGTGACTTGCCTAGGATCACAGAGCTATAAAGTATCTGAGGCTAGATTTGAACTCAGTTCTTCCTGTGACCAGTCTCTATAGTACTGTAGTAGACCAGTGCTCTAACCATTGTGCCACCAGCTGCTCTTAAGAGAATTCTGTAAGCCATAAAGTTCAATTAAAATGTGTTATTATCTCCCCAGCTTGATTTACTTATATATAGAATGTCTACTATTTTGTAATTCTCCCTATTTTTTCAAAATTTTTGACTGAGTAATATACATATATTCTCCATTTGCTTTTCTGTTATCAGTCTTAGAACACTCTTAGATCAGTCTGTTTTCTTGACATACATTCTAGGTTTTACACTCTATACATGGAGTAGCATTGCATTATATGCAAATTCAGTGCCTAATAAATTCTGCCTAATCATCCTGAAACCTGGAAAACCCTAGCCCATATGTTATTATTAGCTAGTTTAGCCTAGCACATGGCAGTCACTCAATGGTGAGTTTAATTGCATTGAAAAATTAGCACTTTTAAGTCTCTGGCCTCTGATACTGTGATCCTGTGTCTAATCCCCAAAGCAGTCAGGCACACTTCTCCTTTACATTGTTAATGGTCTCAATTACCTCTGCCTTTCTAGGAATAAGAAAAGGAATCCCAAAATGAAGAAGAAACATGAGCGTCATACGCTGTTTCCTCATAATTTGGGACACCAAGGCATTACTCAGCCCTGGAAGATCAATGGCCACCAACAGTCTGATAGGGAAATGGAAAAGGAGCCATTTAGTACAGTATAAGGCACATGAAGACACTCACAATGCTAATTTAATTAAAAGAATGCCATTGACTACCCTCTCCTATAATACATAGATGTCACAGGGATCTGTGGGAAAACCCAGCTGCCAGGTTTCATGAAACTTTTTTGGGCAATGGACTATGACTAGGGTTATTTAAACTACAACAGGCTAGTTAATTAGGGTTTTTGTTGTTGAGTTGTTTCAGATGTGTCCAAGTCTTTGTGACTCCATTTGGGGTTTTCTTGGCAAAGATACTGGAGTGGTTCACCATTTCCTTCTCCACTTCATCTTATAGATGAGGAACTGAGTCAAACAGAGTTAAGTGACTTGTCCAGGGTCACACAGCTAGTAAGTGTCCAAGGTCAGATTTGAACTCAGGAAGATGAGTTTTCCTGTTTCTGAACCCAGTACTCTATCCACTGTGTCACCTAACTGCCCAATTAATTGGAGTGACAGCTGTTCTTCACAAGATCATGGATTAAAAGGTGAGATGGGGAGAAAGATAGATAGATAGATAGATAGATAGATAGATAGATAGATAGATAGATAGATACATAGATAGATAGATAGATAGATAGATAGATAGATAGATAACATATAGATAGATGTAGATAAAGGAGAGAAACAGGGAAAAGCAGAGCACGTACTGAGAGAGGGTAGGTGGCTTGCTCAGGCTCACAAAGTTAATAAGTTTCTGAAGAATGATTTGAGCTCAGATCTTCTTGAACACAAGTCCAGGACTCTAGTCAGTATGCTGCCTAGATAAGGAGCAAGACAGTCCCTACCCTCAAGGAGCTTGCATTCTAATGGGGAAAGATAACATATAAGGAGTTATTTAGAAAACTGAAACCCAGAGAAGTTACATGATTTATCTCAGTTCATGCAGAGATAAGATTTAAGCTTCGGCCATCTGGCTCCGGCTTCTGCAATCAATCCACTGCACAATAATGTGAAGAGGTAACCAAACAGATACCATGTCTTGGAGGAAAGGAAGAAGGGAGAGGCATGTGCTGAAGGAAGGAAGAGCACAACCCAACAGGATGGGCTACAAAATTTTTCTTATCTAACCTTGGTCTTTACGTCTTCACAGAAATTTTTTATTCTCTCCTTTTAACTGTCTAGCATGCTATTTGCAGCGATTATTCCAAAGTTTCTCAATCATTCCTCAGAAACCCTATAGCAATCCCTCTTCCGTCTCAAAGAGTATCTCACCTCTTGATTTACTAAAAACAATGCCTTCTACCCCACTTTATACTTCAAAATTCTTCTTCACACCCCCTATTCTCTTCTTTGTTTCAGTATTTGATGAAGCATTGGGCCTTCTCATTTCCTTGGTGTATGATCTGAATCCCTTCCCTTCCCAGCTTCTCCAGGAGTCTGTCCCACCTCTCAATCACTTCCTATTTTTCATGCTTTCCTTACCTACTGACTCGTTCCCCACCTGGTACCAAGATGCCAAGTCTCCCTTACTCATAAAAAAACCCTTCACCGTATCACGCTATTGCCTCAAGCAGTTACCTATACCTCTGCTCCCTTTCCAGTCAAACCTAGAAAGACTTTTCTTCACTCATTTTCTCACCTCATTCATTTCTTAATCTTCTCTAATGATTTCCAGCTTCAACACATGACAAACTGCTCTCTCCAATGTTACCAACAATCTCTTAAATGACAGATCTTCTATTTCATATCTCAGCAGTCCCCTCCCCCTAAATACTCTCTCCTCCCTTGGCTTCCATGACACTTCTCTTTCTTGGTTCAGCCACCAAAGGGGCAGCAGAGAAGAACCTGGATTTGGAGCCAGATAATCTGAATCTGAATCCCAACTTTTCATCCTGTAATGGTGAGCAAAGAAGTAGTTCACACCTTGTTTCAGCTATTTAGTTAACACCTTTTTTCAGTTCAAGTTTCTTCTGAGCCTTGCCCATGATTGAGAAGCAGAAGCTGTGAACCCTGTAAGTTGTGAACCCTAGAACTTGTGAAGGGGAGGAGCTAATGACCATATAGAAGGAGAGGCCCAGGCTGGAGAGAACAGAACAGAGAAGAGAGCTCTTGGGGTGGAGAAGGAGAAAACTTGTGGTATCCCAGAACTCTATGTTTGTCCATTCTGTCTGTGTTGGTGTTTGTTTGTGATACTTTGTACAGAAGCCCTGGGACCTTACTGGAAGCCATGAAAGAGGATTTTCTGGTTGTCTGTTATCTCCAGAAGTCCTGGATGAGGGTTTTGGAGGTGCTGGGACTTTAGTGATGATTTGTGTTGATCTCTTGGACCTTGTTTGTGGGTCTGTATTGATTTCTATACTGATGATTTGTGTTGAGTTCTCAATCCTTGTTTGTTGGTCTGAGTTGCTTTCACATGCAGATAGTGAATTAATGATGGTGCAGGCAATGTTTTTGAATATTATTGTGGCTCTGTTGAGCTTTGTCTTCCCAGAAACAGGAACTGTGAAGGACTTGAGGTAGAATGGGCACTGTGAGCTTCAATATGGAATGGGAACTGGACAAGAAACTGGAACAGGAACTGGACAAGGATCTGGGAGCTGCCTGCCTTTGAAGCCAGGTGACAGTTGTGTAGATCTGGGCAGGAGCTGGGACCATGGAAGAGGAACCATGGGAGCTGAGAGCAAGCCTTGAATCAAAATTAAAAGATCTCTTCTTGGGTACCTGATGCTGACTGAGAAGGTTATGATTTACTGTGACCTAAGGGTGGAGAACTTTGACCTTTGTACTTTGTGTCCATTAAGGAGACAAGCCTCCTTAAGGATGACTGAATTAAGGACTTCCAAAATGATTGTTACTAAATGATTGTACTTTGTTTAAAACTATGTGGCCTTTTTGGTGAAAACTATGTGGCCATTTTAGTGATAAGTTGTTATGTCATGACATTGTGAATGATGTACTTTGATTTCTGTAAATGTTTTGTCTTAATTTACTGCTGAATAAATAGAGAGTTCACTATGCTATGTAATCATAACCTTGAAGCTGTTCACAGCAGCAGTCCTCTATTGCTCGTGCTTGGCTTTATACTCCCTTATTAGCTATGTGAATTTTAACAAGTTATTATATTTCTCTAGCCCTCAGTTTCCCAATCTGAAAAGTGAGAGAATTGGAATAGATGGCCTCTAAAGTTCCTTCAAGCTCTAAACCTATCATCTTATTATCTTGTCTAAATAGGTTTCACAGTCTCCTTTACTAGATGATCTTCCTCCTCCTCCTACTGCCCACTAAATGAAAGTATCCCCCAAGTTTCTATCTTTGACCCATTCCTCTTCTGTCCCTTGGCACTCTCATCAGAGATCATCCCTATACAGATAGCTACCAAATTGGTCTCTCCAGACCTCAGCTCTCTCTTGAACTGAAATTCTGCATAATCAACTACCTACTGATCTCCACCTGAATGTCTCACAGATATTTTAAACTCAACATGTCCAAACCAGAACTCCCACCTACCTTTCCCATCTTGTTTCCTATCACTACCCTTTGCATATTCTCTGTCCCAATAATAACAGCTATTCCTCATACCCAACATTCCATCTGCTATCTCTGTACTTTTGGATGATTGTTCTTTCTTATCTGTAAGGCATTCCCTAGTCACTTCCATCTTGCAGAATATCTACATTCCCTCAAAACACATCACATTTTCCACCTCCAAGACTGTACCTTTTCTGATCCCTGCAGTAGATTAATACTCTCTCCCTCTTGAAATTACTCCCTATTATTTGGAATATAGTTTTTATTTGCTTGAGTAGATATAATATTTTCTGGAGGGCAAGTACCATTTTGTTTTCCTTTTTATATTTCTGACACCTAACACAATACCTTGAAAATAGTAGGTACATTATAAAGTAGATATGTTTATAAAATAGAACTGAAGTTTAACCATTACTACCTGGCTTTCTAGTAACTACAGCTTTCCCCAATCCCTTTTCCTGTGTTTGAATAGAATTCAATTCCTAAAGATCTCTTAGGGCAGCGCTGCACTTAAGGGTACTAGAATTAGAGTCAAGAAGGCTTAGGTTTGAATCCCAATCCAGCCATTAATTAGCTGTGCAACCCTGGGTAAGTGACTTAATTTTCCAAACTTCAATTTGCTAATCTGTAAAATAGGAATATTTATAACAGTAGTCCCTACCTTACTGAGTTGTTGAATGACTCAAATCAGATACTTTTGTAAAGCACTTTATAAAACTTAAAGCACTATATAAATGGCCACCATCAATATCATTACCAAAGCTATTACTTTCTTTTTTATCATATCCCTAGGGAGATAAAAGAAGGATGAAATGACATAAAAAGAATGAGAAGGGATAAAGGGTTAATCATAATCATTGTATTTTATCATTGAATAACAAGGGTGATTGAGTGAACCACATTTTAAAAAGCCATTCTTGGACAACAGCTAAAGAGGAGTTCACTGAGCTTACTTAGGAAGAACGTAAAATGTAATATCTTTTCTTCACTCAGGAATCTTTTTGATTCCTGAGTGTTTTATTACTTGACTCATTATAAAGTTAATAAGCATATATGCAATTTCATAAAGGTTTAAGTATGAAATTCTGCTTTGAACTAAGCACAGTAAGAAAAAATAGCTAAAAATTTCACTGACTACAAACAAATGACCTGGGTTGTATCTAGTCATAGAGCCAGAAGACTTGAGCGACATGAAAGACAGCCAGGGAGGATCTAAGTATGCCTGTCTCCTCCTCCTGCAGAAGAAGCCTCTGCCTCCCCATTAAAAAAAAAAAGCCAGCTATAGAATGTTTCCCTACTTAAGAATGAGTTCTACCCTAAGGCAGGATGTGAATAAGGTTACTATAATTCCTGGTCCCACCCCATGACACAAACCAGGATAGTACAGCAAAAGTATGAAGAAACAGCTCCAAGCTCCCATGCTATAGAATTGGAAAAGTAAACGATCCAAACCTCAAAGGCAAAAAAGATGAATCTGAATGAATTGCTCTCATTCAGTAAATCAAATAGATCTACAATTTTCCAGAGGTCCAGTCTCATCTGGCAGCTGGTGGCTCAGTGGATCACGAAGGATGCTACCAAGTAGCACTCAAAGCAAGTCGTGCTTTAAAACCGGCGTAAACATTCTCAATGTATTTGTGTCCCTTAATCAAACATTCAAAAGAATATTCAGAGAAAGGAAAATTCTTTTCAATTGACCTCCACGTAGGTTGAGACTTGTTATCCTTAGCAATGGTGGTTCTAACGTTGTTTTAGAAAGTTCTTCAATAATTTAAATAAGTATTATGTAGCTTTAAATTGCTTTTCACTGTTTCTGAAACATTAAAGATTCAATTGGTGGGAGGGGGAGTGGCTACCTTTTTTTGTCTGTGAAGCTTTATCCAGAAGTTTGTGTGTGTGCGTGTGTGTGTGTGTGTGTGTGTGTGTGTGTGTGTATGTTTTAGCAGCTTTCATACCAACTACAACAACAGAATAGTTGGCTAAAAGCTTTTTTTGTTGTGTATTGTTATATCTACTGTGGCTTGAATTTTCAAATAAAAATGTATTTTTTTCTTACCATGCTTATTAGTTCAAAGCAGAATTTCACACCTATTCCTTTATGTAATGGTATATATGCTTATTAACTTTATAAAGACTCAAGTAATAAAACACAAAAAGATTCCAGAGCAAAGTGAAGGTACTACATTTTACACTCTTCCTAAGCTAGGTGAACTTCTTTTTAGTGGTTATCCTAGGATGGCTTTTTTTAAGTGGAATGCAATGTAATCCAAAGATATACCAGCATCTTATAAAACAATGGGCAGGAATCTTACCCATTTAAACATGTCGTTTTCTGCTCTTATTCTTAACAAGTGAGATCAAACCACATAAAACAAGTGCCTTCACCTCAACTATGCAGACCTAGTCATGGCAGTCCACCTTGGAAGTGTTCCATAACTGAGTGGCATCTGGGCCAGCAAACTTTTCCAAACCAAATGGTAAATCATTTATGAGAAAGACTAAAAATGAGTTTGCCAGAAATAAATGTAACATTTTGAAAATTTCTTTGTGGTTTCTATCATCAGTGAATTTTGAATGATATTATTCTTGCTTCTAACCACTGACTATATAACACCACAAATGAGCTAGCTTTCTGGCTAATATGCTACATCTTTTAGGATCTGAATATGTGTTTCACTAATTCTAGTTTGCTAGCATGCCAACAGCTGAGCTCTCTTATGATTCTGTATACATTATGATACTCAAGCCTTCACAAATCTCACAATTGTACCTAGTTACTAACAAATTCAGAGACCAGTAATGAGAGTGAAACCTACGATTCTGAACTTTAAAGGTCCAGAAGGTATCTCAGCATTATGTCATTCCAGAGTTTGGGTCTACAACCAGCAACACATCACCTAAAGTATGAAGGGATTCAAGCCTCCCTCAGCATCTTGATATTCCAGAATCCACATGAAGAACTAGGGACACAGTGACCATAAAAATAATAGATGATAAGATCTTAAAAGTCTGGCATTCATGAAAAATGCAAGTGACTAGTTTTTGCAGATAAAAGAAGACAAAAGAACACAACAGCCAATACATATTCTTAGTAATATATAATGACAGCTGTATGACCTTGAAGTCTCAGTTCCTCTGGGTCTGTTTTTTCCTTTGGAAATAAGAGACAATCTCTAAGATCCCTTCCAATTCAATTAAATTCAATCAAATATTTATTAACTTGTTAAGACAGAGAGAGAGAGAGAGAGAGAGAGAGAGAGAGAGAGAGAGAGAGAGAGAGAGAGAGAGAGAGAGAGAGAGTATGGTTTGGTAAATAAGACATTTTTGGAATCAAAAGACTTGGGTTTAAATATTGCTTCTAACACATATTAACTGTGTGACCATGAACAAGGCACTGAACCTATCAGTACCTGGGGCAACTCTCTAAAACCATTAAGTTAGAGACAAGTTTTTGATCTGAATCAGTGGAAAGAGTTTCTATACCACAAGTCCCCTACTGTAATGAAATCCTATATCCAACTCTTTTCTCATTCCTTCTGCCACCAAAAACAAAAAACACAACACAAGAGGTGTAGACTGTGTTGGGTTCTGGGAGTTTAAAAAAACTTTTTTAAAAACTGAGGTTTGTTGGAAAGGACCCTTAAATTTATAACCAAGAGATCTGGGTTCAATTCCTGTATCTATTCTATTAGGATGAACTCAGGCAAGTTAATTCATTTCTCTAAGCTTTAGATTCCTCATCTATAAAAGGAGAATGAAACTTAAACTACTCGTCCCATAGGATTGTTGTGAAGAAAGTATTATAGGCATAAGTTAGAAGACTATTACAATAATCTAATGTAATGTACTAAATCTTTAAAGACCTTTTCATATGGAATAATGGAGTGCTGAAAATGGCAAAAAAAAAAAAAAAGTACTTTTCTCCATAGGAAAAGATTTAAGTCAACTGTTGAAGTACATAAGATATTTCCATTATTATGGATGAACATTCTAAAGCTTGAAAGAAGTAGGAAAAGAACTCTGGTTTAATAAAAAGAGGTGTGTGTAAATAAACAGAGTCTTCAGGTAGTGTTTGATTAGTTTGGGGGAAAAAAAAACTTTGGTATAAATATAAAGACTCAAATTACTTTGTAAAAAATGAAATATGATGCCTCACTAGACTATTGGTTTAAATCAATGGTATCACACCCAAATAGAAACAGAACCCTGGTGCCCACATATTACTTAGAAAACCACAAATTACCATCATCTATGTTATATTATATTTTTAAATTTATTTTGTTAAACTTTTCCTAATTATATTTTAATCTAGTTCTTCTCTGACTAAGGAGTTTTTGGGTAGGCTGCAAGTTTGACATCTCTAGTTTAAGGAAACAAAGAAAGAACTTTTTGTTTATTAAAAACTAGAAAAATATGAGTATGAAGAAAGTTTCAAGGACACATAATGACTAGAGGACAATATCAAGAACCTAGAGCTGCTGAGAATTATGGTCTCTCAGTTTATTTGCATACAACTGTTTCATAAGTAGAAAGTAAAACTAAAAAATGTGAAATCATACAGACAATTAAAGATTGAAATATGATTTTTAAAATATAAGGGGGCATGGCACATGTACAGACTGCCTCTAATTGTATCTTTCTCTGTGAAAATGCTGCCTCCTGCTCCTAACAAAAGCAACTCAGGCAGAGCTAAGTATTAAAAAGTAACCAGAGAACTGTCATCCAGTCATCCGACAGAAGCCTTCACCTATGTGACTACTGTCTAGTTGAAAAGAGTGTCAACTTATTGGAAAAGAGCTTCAGTTCCAGATATCGCTCTTTAGCCTGACCTAAAGCTTAAGAGAGGTGAAGCCTCTTAGAAGTGTATGCTGCTATATTCTACCCTGTCCATTTTGAAATGGAAAAGCAGAAAGGGAAAAGACAGGTACTGCTGCTGCTTCGCTATGTAATAAGACCTGGCTAAGCTTGCTTTGCCTTAGCCAACATCAACCTCTTGGGCTTCCTAGTTCTGTGGCTTAAAGGGAACTTTTGTTTAAATTTAAAAGCAACATTTTCCAAACACTCTTTTAAGCATTATAAGTTAAAGGGGTCCATAAATATTATGTCTGAGTATAGAAGAGAGGAGGATTTGCCCAGTTATAAGGACCAACAGACAATTAGTAGTAGTTCCATATGGTAAAGATGTTCCTGAATTAGCCAACAGTATCCAAACCTACTCTAGAGTTCTGAATTATCTGCAAGGACATGTGTTACCCACCCTCACATGCTTCCCTGTCAGGTTCCTTTGTATACACACCCACTCTCCTCCACAGATTGTTACCACATTAGTAGGAAAGCATGTCCCAGGTTTATGTGTAAATGGTTATGTATTTTATTATTTATACACTTGATTTAATGTAAGAATATTTGTGTTATTGTTGATATTTCTAAGGAATTGGTTGTTTAATATCTAAAGAATTAGTGTGAGTGACTGCTTATATAGTTAAAAATTGTGAGCTCAATAGTAGTAGTGAGTAGGAAAAGTATGCTTTCTCTCAACTTCATCATTCCTAGGACGCTTGAGAGTTGATATGTCACCATGAGGTGGCTCTTCTCTGGGAACCTGTCAGCATGAGGGCAGCTTGGAAGAGTGAGCCAACCAAGAGAGTCAAAAGATGTCAACAGGTCCATGTGAAATGTATGAGGTGCTACACAGTGGGCCAGAACACCACCATTACATTAAGGAAAAAGCAAACAAGGACCCAAAGTAAGCAGGTAGCAGTGGAGTAGAAACATGAAAGTGAGCACAAAAGATACTGTGGGTATAAAATCAATAAGTCTTGGCAATTAATTGGATGTGAGCAATAAGGGAATAAAAGGAAGAATCAAAGATTGATGAGATTTGGAGCATAAATAGCTAGGAGGATGGTGGTGACATTAACAGAAAATTCTATGGTTCTATCATCATTATACTAAGTGTGGAAGATAGACCAATCCATCTCATATACCATTTGGTTACACAGCTTTCTCAATACTGCTTTGTCTTTTCTTTTATTTCCATTAATAATTTTAACCTTCAATCTAGTACTTTACAAGGAACTTTTTAAATTTATAAAGAATAAAAGAGGCATGTTATAAAGGTACAGAGTGTTTTGTCTTTCCTTGCCAGTTTTCTATCATTTTAAAGGGCATTTATGCTAATAAAGACCAAACACTGACATTAACATGTCAACATAGTCTGAGGTTCAATTCAACAAACATTCGTTGAGTATTTAATACATGAAGGACCCTATGGGAGGCTTTAAGATAACTATTTTTTTTAAATTTAAAGATATGTCCTTCCTTTAAAGAATTTATAGTCTACTGGGGGAGATAAGGCAGATACACACATAAGTAGTCTCCAAGGTTGAACATAATGGGGGCAAAGAAGAGATACAGATAAAAATGAAAGATGTCTAACTAATGACAAGCCACAAGTAAAGGAGAATGCACTAATCTCCACATCCTCTGATTAAGAAACTAGAAATAAGCAACTGGAAACACGCACTATGCTAAGTAAAAGGGACTATTACTTACCAATAAAATTAAATAGTTTAATCTGCTACTTACTAAATACTAATAAATGCTATTTAATCTATTACTAACATTAATAAATTCTTGGCATTTTCTTTAGAGATAGATCCTAGGTTAACATGAGCACTTGATTTTAAGTTCACAGCCACTGGATAATTTACTTTTTCGTGCTGAGTTGTGTTTCCACTACTCATCCACACTTTCTTAGCTAGTCAGGAGCAGGTTTAGAAAATTTAGATATGCTACTTATATTTACACCACTCAGATCAAATCCTAGAGCAGCTAAACCCATTCATCTTCATGACCCTTGGAAAATTTTTTAATTTTCTATTCTATCTCTTCACCAAAGTTCTAGATAATGTTATTCAGTCATTTCTGCAGTGTCTGATTTTTTGTGACCCCATTTTGGGGTTTTCTTGGCAAAGATATCTGAGTGGCTTGCCATTTCCTTCTCCAGCTCCTTTTACAGAAGAGGAAATTCAGGCAAACACAGTAAAGTGACTTGCCTAGGGGCACACAGCTAGTTAAGTGTCTAAGTTCAGATCTGAACTCAGGTCCTCCTAACTCCAGGCCCAGAATTCTATCCACTACACGACAGAGTTGCCTCTCTAGGTAGTATGCTTCCTCCTCAAAATGCAGGAAACTTTCTGTGGTGGCCTTACCAAGAAAAAGAAGCTATCTAGAAAAAAAAAGTCGATCTCAAGAGGAACAATTTCCTCAACGGCTCTGGGATCTATAAATGACACTTTGTTATAAAACTGCCTTTTGATGATTTGTAAGAAATCTTACAACATTAGAAATTATCCTATTCTTCTATTCTCTCCCCCTCTTTCTTACTCCCCCCTACCATTTCACTTTCCTTCTTTGCTCCTAAGATCCCATGACTTCATCATCTCCTTTTCTCCCTATTCTCCATTTATCCCTCAGTTGCCCAGACAAAGGCAAAACAGGAAGTTGCCTATAAAATTGGAAGTAGTAAAGAGGCACCCAACTTAGAAGGATTCCGAATGAAACAGTTAAAAAGAAACTTCACCTTCCATTCTCACCATATTCTAGTCATTTCTGCCTTGTTTCTCATCAGATTTTTTCCTATTCCTGTGTAACAAAAGAAGTCTATTTCACATTGAATCTCCTCTACCCTATGACTAATTTCACAGGTTTTATTAGGAAGTTTATCTAACCTGTTTTTAAAAACTTGCAATTAACTCAGTGTTCAAGCTACCTACAATAATATTCACAATAATAATAGTTCACATTCATGGACTACTTAATAGTTTACATAATTTTAATCTTCACAACAGCCCTGTAAGGTGCAGCATACAGTGAATGGTGTTCCTATTCCACTGGAGAGCTAAGGGAGGTTCAAAATGTGAGTTCAAAATAAAACTAGTTTCTATTCTAAATTTAGGGCTTCTCCACTGCCTTGTACTACTCAAAGCTTCTGCACATCAGTCAGAAGAGACAGGTCTGTTCAGCATCCCACCCCCATCATAAAAGATGGTGTTTTGGGAGAAGCACCAATGAACTTGGTCTTCTGGGCAGCTACTATTCTCTATGCCTATCTGCTTCATTAATTCTTGCTCCAGACCTGGTTTGGCTTCCATTCTTCCTCCCCACCAAATGATACTGCTTTGAACTCTAGTACTCATTTCTAAATTATGCCCTGGTTACCTTGCCTGTCTGCCTGATTAGCTTCCAATAGACCTATACTTTGATCTATGGCACTGGCCACTTATTAAATCTCTGGCTAAGATAGCCAGCTATCAACCACTAGATCATGTTTTTTTTTTCTTTGTCCCAGAACTACACTATGTTATGGGATGCCCAGGTGAATAAAGTGTGGCTTTGTCCCCGGTCCCAACTTTGGAAGGACATGATGATCTTCCTCTCTAGTTACTGACATGCATCAGATGACTCCAGTCAATATAACTGATTGGCAGCTAACCTCAGCATTTGCCAGCACTGACTAGCAATAATACAAATACAATCATTAGTTTCTCAAAAAAAGAGCCAGTCATTCTTATTTCTCTATAACTATGCAATTCTCTGCTCTACACAATTTACTTAAAATTGTTCTTGCTTTCTACAGATTTTCTGCTATTCCTGCCTCATTGCATTTTATGCTTTGCTTATTTCATATCTACTAGAGTCCTACTCTGATGCTTCGTCGCAGCTTGGGCGTGACTCTGACATAGCCTAATTGGCTGGAAAAGCTTTGAGTGCAGGCCCCCTGACAAACAATAGCTGTTGTCCAACTCAGCTTACCAGTCTAGCTAAGTTTGAGAGGCTCATCATTGGGTGACAGACCTGTTAGAGCAATTCTCAAAGTCTATCTACTAAGCCACTGAATGGCTGCAATATGCCCACCCACTTGAAATCACAGATCTTTAACATACTCAAGTATTATTTCTTAGGATTTCAACCTAGAAGTCACCTAGGCCAGCACTATAGGTTTAAGGATGATAGAACTGGCCTATAGAGGGTGAGTGATTTTGCCCTTGGTTACATAGGTAGATCTAACACAGGTGGGATTAACACTCAGAACCTCTGTCACCAAAACCAATGCCCTTTCCATGACTAACCAGATGGTCAATAAAGGTTAGAATGCTACTGAGGGTACTATTTTGCAAATGCATCTTTCTTTTAGATAAAGCAATAATTTATATGGGGTCCTTTATTTTCATTTTAGTGTTTTTCAACATTTTCCCTCCTTGTTGTGCTCTAAATATTCTTAGTTGATACATCACCATACTGCTGGCCTCTGTTTATTTCTTTCTTTCTTTCTTTCTTTTTTTTTTTTTTGCTTTTTGGAGGGGGAAAGGTAGGGCAATTTGGGGTTAAGTGACTTGCCCAAGGTCACACAGCTTGTAAGTGTTAAGTGTCTGAGGCTGAATTTGAATTCAGGTCCTCCTGACTCCAAGGCCTATTCACTGAGCCACCTAGCCACCCCTTTTTTTTGCCTGTTTCATGAAAACTCTTTTGCATTCCCCACACCCACACCAACACCCTTTTTTGTTTGTTTATTTTTTGATATTCAATAATGGCAGCAATTATTCTTTTTATTTACCATATGCAGTTGGTAGCTTTGTTTTCTTTTATGGTTTTTCTTCCCTGTTTATGATAATGCTCAGAACCTTATCTTTCCTTCTGTTTTGTCTTGATTTTCCATTCCCAAAAGCTGTGAATTTAAAATAAGACATTTAAACCTTAATGTTCAATCAACAATTCTATAGCCTCATGCACACATAGGAAGTGATGATTAATATTGTTAATATGATTGCAAGTAAATTAGATTGAATGCTCCATGGCCAGTGGGCTCCTCATCATATGTACCCCAAATAGAGTTTGTATGCAGTCTCTGAGTAGGAAGAGCAAAGCACAGGGCATATATTTAAATTTTTTAAATTATATTTTTAAAAATTAAGACCAACAAGTATCTAATCACAGGAAGAATGTAGGGGGTTCTGTCTCTGAAGATTTCATTAAATAATGAGAATTAAATCCTAAAGGTACTCTCTGATCACAAGAAACAACTCAAATGTAAAATTAGCTGTTTCGTTTGTGAACTCATCACCCCACCATCACCTCTATAGAGCCAGCAAACTATCCAGGCCTAGTCACAGTCATTGCCATCCAATATTCCTTACCCACTTAAATGAGGGCACACTGTAGGAATCATCATACAGTGAGGATTTATGTTAGCCCTCTATGAAACCCAAACAGTCACTAAAATATGCTGGGTATGTATGTGGATGTTGTTGAGATAAAAACATTGCATGTCACCAGAATGACTGATTTCCTCATTGACCTTTTAGTCAATATTCCTTTAGCCAAGTCCCTGTTAGGTAAATAGATTCATTTTCTGATTCCAAACCAGGAATGCTGAAAAAATAGTTTTAAGGCAAAATTTACAGAGAAGAAATGTATGCATACTTTAAACCCTTCTAAACACTGTTACTATCTTTTTGGTGGAAAAGAAAGTTGAGGCCTTAATGCCTTACATCACAATTGCACCCTGAACTAAGTAAATATAAACAACTGATATACATTCTCTTTCCTGCACTATTTAAGAAGGTACCAGGAAACTGAGTTCTTCAACTAAAAACCCTTTTGGAGTTCCTCTTTCCAGTGCCTTTAGAGTATAAGCAAGGCTTCTAAAATACTCAAAATTTTGATAAATCTTCATCTACAGAGACTGGATTTTATCAAACAACTAAAAAAATTCATATATGACTACAGAAAGACAGAATGACTTCAAAGTCAGAAAAACATAGATTCAAGTCATGCCTCTGACATATGGCAAGTTATTGAACTTCTCAATATTCCCCAGAGATTCCCTAAGACTATATAATTTTTGGAACGGTATGCCTATTGGCATTCATGGAGGGAGTTTCCTCACCAGAACCTCCCAATGTTGATGAAATCACAAGTGTGGATACACACACACACACACACACACACACACACACACACACACACATAATAAAAGCATATAAGTATATTTTTATATGTAGCTGAAAAACTGATTCTAAAGGCAACTCTTTAAAAAAAAGAGCCCTAATAATGTTGAGTTTCAAAAAAATGTTGAAGTAACTGTATAGACTGACAAGGTGGCTATTTTAAAGGTCAATACTCATCTGGATGTATATGTATATTTCTTTGTAGAGAGAAAAAGGAGAAAAGAGAAAAATAAAGAAGGGAGAGAGAATATAAAAATGGAGAGAGAGGGAAGAAAGAGAAGTAAGTGAATGAGGAAGGAAGGAGAGAGGAACAGGGATTGGAAGGAAGGGGGAGGGAAAGAGAGAGAGAGAAAGAAAAGAAAGAAGGAAGGAAAAAGGGAAGGAAGGAGTGAGGGAAGGAAGAAAGGAAGGAAGGAGAGACAGATGGATGGATGGAATGAAGGAAGGAAGGAAGGAAGGAAGGAAGGAAGGAAGGAAGGGAGGGAGGAAGGAAAGAGGGAAGGTGGGAGTGAGGGAAGGAAGAAAGGAAGGAAGGAGGGACAGATGGATGGATGGAATGAAGAAAGGAAGGAAGGAAGGGAGGGAGGGAGGGAGGAAAGAGGAAAGGTGGGAGTGAGGGAAGGAAGAAAGGAAGGAAGGAGGGATAGATGGATGGATGGAATGAAGGAAGGAAGGAAGGAAGGAAGAAAGGAAGGAAAAAAGGAAGGAAGGGAGGGAGGGAGGAAGCCAGGCCTGTGTAATTATTTGGCTATCACACTTCTTGTGTTATTGTTAGAAAACTGTAAGCCACTGTTCTGTGAAGGATACAACTTTGACTATTAGTCAATCAGTTGAGTTACAGGTCTGAATATGGTAGCAAGTTTGATGAAAATCAACTTTAATGGAAACAAAGGAAGTTAGAGATACAGAGGCAGATGGCTTTGATTCACTGGGTTAGAGAGATCTTTAAGGAAGGAGTAATCAAGTACCCTGGATAGCTCCCTGGAGGGAAGTTGTTCTGACATTCTCAAAGTAGAAGGAAACCTTTTCTCAAATCACCAAATATACTCATCAAAATGAATGTATTCTGTAAAATGGTTGAAAAAGTTAAAATTACTTGTTAAAACCATTTTTGTCGTTCATGCAATTACTGACAAGTCATAATCCCCATATTAATTCCAAGGTATAATATTTGCTAAATTTTTATAATTTCTAGTCTCACAGCAAAAATGCCCAAGACCAGGAAACCTGAGGTATGAGAAATCAGGTACATTGAAGAGTTCTAAAGAAAGACTTTATGTCTCTTTGCCTAAATGAAAAGAATGAAATTCAACTATAGGTGTACTGTAGTGACTAAATGGGTCTGAAAAGAAAACTGTATCTTGTGTAATCACCAAAAAGAGGCTTTCTCACCTGATCAGTGTCTACTTATCCTAAGAGGCAACTTAAGTCTATAACTAGCTCTCCTGGAGTGACTCTCCTGTGTTAATAAATTCCAGAATCTCAATTCATTAGCCTAATCCTCAACATCTCCAAATGGGTTCTCCCAAAATAAGGAAAATAAAACACCAGGAAAAAAAAAAGCTTAAGTTCGAAGAAAGTATGAATGGGAAAAATATATTGTTAGAGGACCTAAAAAAGTGGGAGGAATATAGAGAGAGGGAAAATAAGAAACAACTTCAAAGATAATATAATCATGATAAATCTAAATGAATAAGGAAAGAATTAGTAATTTAAGTAGCTACATAGAGCAAGAGTAAAGGTGGGACTTTTAATTGGCTATTCTCCCAAGTTGCCACAGGTACCAATTTCTCACTTACCACTAAGGGAAAAAATGAGCTCTTGAGAAAATTTTATAAAGCTAAGGAATTATCACTTTTCCAGGACTATGTTCTGGTATTAAATATTATGCAAAAGTTTATATAAATTCCAAGGTCAGCTAAAAATACTACATGCTATAATGTCCCCAAAGTCTTTTTTTTCAAAAGCTTTTAATAGCACTACTTAATGCCTATGTTCAGCTGTCCTTTTATTGCCTACCAATAAAGAGGTGTGACTGAATGATGCAGCCTCTAAAAAATCCTCCCCTCCTCTTAAGGGTACTGAACTGAGGGGGGAAACCACAATGAATATGTGTTTTCCTGGCCCCTTTAAAACTACAAAATAAAAGAGGCACTTTAATCTAGAAATGAAAACATTCTACTTAAATGACATCTCATTTCCAAATGACCCTAACCAAGAACAATCAACAACCATAGGCTTTATGTGGAAAAAAGAGAGTAGGAGGAGGGCACAGCCCTTGAACTTGACCTTGGCTTTAAAAGGTTACAATGAAAATGACAGACAAAACGTCCATAAAATGGTCTAGGAAAAACACTTAGTTAACAGGAATTTAGCTTCTCAGTTTCTGTAGGGAATTCTTTTTTTTTCTTAATTTTGTTATCCATTGCATTGTTAATAATTTCTAAGCCTGTAGTCAAAGGGCCATTCATAAATATATTATCATCACCAACAAATATCTGGAAAATTTTGGGAAAAAATTTTTACAAAAGCACGCCCTGAATATAAAATGCTTTACCACATATGTTCTCTACATTTGTGCCTCACCATCATTATACTCTAAAATTAAAACTCACTCTCCCATGGACCTGTGTACACTCTTGGGAAAACCTGCCCCAGACTTTTTTAAGGGATAAGAGGGATGTTTTGTATCAACTGTTTACCACTTTAGGAAATACCTGTTTTTAAAAGCTAATTAAGTCTAGCTGAGTGATAATCAATGGATAACACTCCAATGGCAGTTTGAGAGGGATAGTTCTAGAATCCCAGCCTCCAAAGAATTACCCCCTAGATAATCTAGAATAGAGAAATAATCAGATAATTTCTGGGGATGCAAAAGGGAATGGGGCAAATAGCCCCAAAGAGGATTTTGCATATAAACTATGTATAAGATAGTGGGGGGAAGCACTAGCACCTGGGGGAATAAGAAAAAGTAGAAGGCACCTTGAAGGAAACTAGGGAATCTAAGAAGAATGGGTAAGGAGAGAAATAATCCAGGCATCAGGCCAGCCAAAGCAAAAGTATATTGACAGATTGTCACATATGGGGAATAAGAAGAAGATCAAGCTTATGAAGGAAGTGTCAGAAGACAGCTTTATGGACACACACACATACACATCCATATATGGATACACACACACACACACACACATACATACACACACACACACAAATATATAAAGGTTTATGTACTCATGCTTATATATTCCATATAATCAAAACTATGATTAAAAATATATTAACAATTTTATTGCTTATGTCCTCTTTCAATCTCCATTTGTCTTCAATTCTGTAGTTATTTCCCTTTCAATAAAAACTATATATGTGCATTTTAAGGACATGAACCAATACGGAAAGGTCAGTTATCCAAACTAGTAAATGTGATAATATTGTTTCAACCTAAAATGGGGGAGGGGGGAGGGCAGGGAAATCAAATCAATAAAGTCCACAAGTTATGACATTAAGAAAAATTCTCCCAATGGAAAAATAATCTAATGTATTAGCCAGGTAAAGAATGCATATTAAGTCAAATGAACAGTCCATCGATCCAGTCTATCGGTGCATACTGTCTAAGGCATTAATGATAAACAATGAGCTAGGAGGACTTGGTTTCTAACCCTGGTTCTGTATGACCCTGGGAAAGTCCCTTTACCTCTGTGAACCAAGTTCCTTATCTGTAAAATGAGAGGGTTGAACTAGATGACTCTAAAGGCCTTTGCAGTTCTAAATCTATCATTTTAGGAAGAAGAGAGAAAGCTAGATTGCATGTGGGGAATTATATAGTGCTTCCAGTGATCCCAAGCTGCTCCCTGCTACCAAAGCCTATTTTTAAACACCAAAATTCTCCCTATTATGCTATATGCTGTGATTCATGAACATGATGGACTAAAAAATCCAAAATTACAGGTAACCCAAAGGAAATGGAGAGATATATGATGGATCTAAGAAGCTGGTAGTATACAGCAGCAATAACCCGTGAGCAATGAATGTGATCAAATATAGCCGTGAGGATAGAGATAACCAGAAAAGATGGTGAGCCTCTGACAAGCAGATGGACAGTCCCAGTGTTACAACTGAGATTTGGGTGTGAATCCTGCCTCAGATACTTACTAGCTATGTGACCCTCGGTAAATCTCTTAACCTCAACTTCTCTAATTGTAAAATGCAAGGCAGTGTGGCAAAATGTCTAGAGAGCCCGCCTCCAAGCCAGGAAGTCCTGTGTTCAAGTCTTTCCTCTAATACACATTGTCTGTGTGATTCTGAGCAAGTCAGCCCACTTCTCAGTGCCCTAGGGAGTCTCTAAAACTATAAGCTGCAGAGAAGACGCACATTAACAATAAGTAGTATCAGCATTTTTTTAAATCTTATTAGAGTTATCATATGACATTGGCCGAAGAATATTCTTCACCAGAGGATTCTCTGTACCAATAAAATCTCAGATCCATTCCCTATCCCTAACCCTCACTAAAATGAAGATAATCATAGCATCTACCTTAAAAAGTCACTGTGAGGACTAAATAAGACAATATATGTGGTGTTTTTTCAAACTTTAAAGTCTGATTTCAATGCTAGCTGTTATGGGTATTATTATTACCCACAAAACATTCCAAGGCCCATAGCAAGGTCTCCAGGCATACTGAATAGAACTTCATGAAGAAACAATAGAAGAACATAGAAAAAAATCACACAAATTGGATTAGAGGGAGAAAATTTGAGTTATAATAGGTGGAAATGACAGCAATAAAGAGGGTATCCACATTGAATGACATCACAGGCTCATCAAAGTATAAAGGTACCAATCATATCTGATATTGCCATAATGAAAACTTGAGATTCTGATTCTCTAACTTTTTTTAATCCTACACCTGCTGATTATTTCCTGTGTGGTTTTTAATTTGTCATATCCCCTCTCCAGTCTCAGTTTTCTAATCTATAAAAAAAGAGGATGCCATCAGAGGTTTTTAATTGGGAGAGGGGGTCTGTGAACTTGTGGGGTTTTTTTTCATTTTGATAATTTTATTTCAATATAATTGGTTCTCTTTGTAATTTTATGTATTTTATTTTATGCATTTAAAAATTTATTCTAAGAAGAGGTACACAGAATTCACCAAACTGTCTATCAGAGGGGTCTATAAAACAAAAAAAGTTTAAGAACCTCTGGACTAGATTATGTTTACAATCCCTTCCAATCCTACACTTTATATTAATAGAGAAAATAACAAAGAATTTCACAATCTAGTTAGACATCAAAATGAAAAACTCATGGGCCAGCACACAAAAATGTTGGATAATGGGGTGGTTAGGCGGACAGAGCAGTGAATAGACCACCAACCCTGGAGTCAGGAGGATTTGAGTTAAAATCTGACCTCAGACATTTAACACTTACTAGCTGTGTGACTTTGGGCAAGTCTCTTAACCCCAATTGCCCTGCCTCTCCCCAAAAAAGCAAAAAAAAAAAAAAAGTAGGATAATGATCTGAGCATGTACAAATATTTATTAATTCTTTTTTATTGTTTTCTTTCTTCACAATTTCCTTAATCAATGCTTTTCTTAGATAAGAAATCTTCCAAAGAATCTTTTGGATAGAGTCAAAGCTCACCAGCTGACTGGATACAAAGATACTCAGAAATAGCCCCTTGTTGGCATTTCTCTTTTATTTTCTGCTTTGGTCATCTTTTCATTTTCTTGGATAACATGATCAACACCTACTCAGTCAACAAACATTTATTAAGCACCTACTATGTACCAGGCATAGTGCTAACTGCTAAAGATACAAAGAAAGGTGAAAGACAATTCCTGTCCTCAAAGAGCTCACAGTCTAATGTAAACACTTAGAAAATAGATGTATCAGGAGATGGAGTCTCCAAATCAATCTCTCAGTGTATTAGAACAGGAACAATATTCATTCCAAGCAGATTCTCATAGAATGTCACATTGAGATGCTGGAGCATTTCTCAGTAGTCAATCAGTCACAGTCAAATCTAATTAAAATTTCCTGCAA
This sequence comes from Gymnobelideus leadbeateri, assembly GCA_011680675.1. Lineage (NCBI taxonomy): Eukaryota > Metazoa > Chordata > Mammalia > Diprotodontia > Petauridae > Gymnobelideus > Gymnobelideus leadbeateri. The sequence continues at coordinate 109,241 of WOXC01004936.1, forward strand.
CTTTGCTTCAGAAGTTTATCCATAAAATTTGGTCTTTGCCTGACTTGCCTACTGTAAATCCTATTAACCAGACTCAGCAGGACCTTATACTGATCCTGAATAATTTCACAATTTTTTTAACCCTTATGAAATCTCTAGTAAATTACAACTTTTTTTCAAAAAAGCATAGCTTCTGAATCTTTTCAGATTTATTTTTTTTATTGTCTTCCATCTCAAATTATCCAGCTGCTTGGTTTCAACAGCTGAGCAGTCATGTTTTCCAGTATGCAGGAAGCAAATCATTAGAAATAAGATATGTGGAACATGAAGCATTTAAACAAATAACCAGTGAAATAGTTTAAAAGAAATCACACAACCCTTTTCTTTCAGTCTAAAACCGGGTCACCATGACCCACAAATAACTGTAACCATTAAAGGACCAATTAGAAAGGCTTCAAGTGCTGGAGGCATCTTAGTCCCCCTGTAACCATGCCATGTTCTAAACCTTCATTTGCAGAAATCCAGTTCTATCAGTTGCCAGGTCTATATAGCTAGCTCATCCTAGTGAACTTGACAGGTTAACTTGACTCACCAACACAAAGCCATCCTCTAATGGGTCACCATAACAAAGGGCCTAGATTCAAATCCCAGTTCTTGTATGGTGTTGGAAAATCACTTAACCTTCTTAGATATCAATTTTCTTATCTGTAAAATGAGGCATTGGCTTCTAAGGTATCTTCCAATCCTCTCTCCCCTGAAGTGGCCTTGAGTTCCTGAAAGGTAAACCAGAGGGATCTCATGTTCTAGTAGATCCTACAGAGCTGGAAAGGTTTTGAATATGGACCAAATGGTGAACAAATGTGTCTGTTCTATTTGATAGCCTGGACCGCTAAGGTGAGAGAATCTCATCCCTAGAACACTGGCCAGAGAGTGATGGATTTTTGGCCACTGTCACTTAACTGAGTGCCTTGTAAAGCAAGAAGAGGCAATGATCTGTGAGAGTGGAAAGAGTAACCACACTGATGGAATGTAGTAAATAAATAGCTCACATTTATGAAAGATTTTAGCATGACTGATGGGGAAACAGGCTCAGACACAGGGGTTGAGTGATTTTCCCAGAATCAAATGACTTGTAAACAACAAGGGTAAGATTGGAACCCATGACTTCTAATGGTAAAAATCAGTGAACACCTTTTCACTGCCCCCCTACTGAAGTCTAAAGTAATTAAACTGTTATGGTGGTTTCATCAGCACTCATGGTTCAGTGACATCTGTGTGGATCAGTGGTGTCAAACAAATAGAAATGGAGGCCACTAATCCATACATAAGGACACATAACATATAGTGTGTGTATATATCCATATACAAGTACATATAACATATATACATATGAATATATATCTGTATTAATGTATATGTATACATAATATAATATATACATACATTTGTTCTCCCTCCCAGCTATCTACCAGGGGTAGGGAACCTGTGACCTCAAGACCACATGTGGCTTTGAGACCACATGTGACCCTCTAGACCCTCAAGTGCGGTCCTTTGACTGAATCCAAACTTCACAGAACAAATCCCATTAATAAAAGGATTTGTTCTGTAAAACTTGGACTCAGTCAAAAGACTGCACCCAAGGACCTAGAAGGCCACGTTGGCCTTGAGGCCACAGGTTCCCCACCTCTAGTAGACTCTGATATTTTGAACCTGGGGAAACCTCATCTTTCATCTTACCTAAATTGTCCAATCAGTCCTTTCAGGACTCTAATCTCTAGTCTGCGACAAAAGACAGGAATTAATTGGATGAAATAGTCTTGGCTACTGTGTTAGCACACTAGTTAAGAGTAAAATACTCTAGTTAAAATGAGTGTCCTCGGGGCGGCTAGGTGGCACAGTGAGTAGAGCGTCGGCCCTGGAGTCAGAAGGACCTGAGTTCCGGATCCAACCTCAGACACTTAACGCACACACAAACAAAAAACCTAGCCGTGTAACCTTGGGCAAGTTACTTAACCCCAATTGCCCTCCAAAAGGCAAAAAAAAAAATGAGTGTCCTCAGGAGTCATTCATACTATTAATTTCAGATGCCTCTGCAAGGCTTATAAAGGGGAAAGACTTTTGGGTCATCTCTCCTGTAACATCACTTAAATGGAAGCTGACTCAGCATATATTGGGGCACCAGGCTGGCCTGATGGTCTGATTCATAAAGACTAGGTGTTGAAACTGATGGGGCCAATTCTTAATATATAGCTATATCTAAAAACAAAGTTCAAAAAAAGAAGGAATATGGGGCGGCTAGGTGGCACAGTGAGTAGAGCATCAGCCCTGGAGTCAGAAGGACCTGAGTTCGGATTCGGCCTCAGGCACTTAACACACACAAACAAAAACCTAGCCATGTGACCTTAGGCAAGTTACTTAACCCCAAATGCCCTCCAAAAAGCATTAAAAAAAAAGAAAAGAAAAGAAAAGAAAAAAGAAGGAATAGAGTTATACCAGGACTCAAACCCTGATTTTCTGATTCCAAAACCAGAGTATTTCTCAAGATAACATGCTCATACTCTCTCTACTTTATTTCACAATGAGCAAATCAGCAAAGAAAACAAAAACTGGGAATAGTTAATGTTGGAAGAGTTGTGAAAAAGCAGGCACACTAATTTATATTGTTGTTAGAGCTATAAATTAGTCCAGCCATTTTGAGAATCAATTTTACATTAAGTTAAAGAACGAATTAAATTGTTGATACCCTTTGACCCAGAAATCCCACTCCTGGAACACATTACAACAAGGAGAAAGGAAGGAAGGAAGGAAGGAAGGAAGGAAGGAAGGAAGGAAGGAAGGAAGGAAGGAAGGAAGGAAGGAAGGAAGGGAGAGAAAAGTTCCCAAAGATACCAAAATATTTATAGAAGCACTTTTTATAATAGCAAGAGAAACAAAAAAGATGTTCATGGACTAGAAAATTTGTAAACAAAGAACAATATATAATTGCAAGAGTATTGTGAGGCTCAAATGAAACAAAGGCTTTAATATTTATTTTTTGCTTTTTGCAGGGGGGTGGGGCAGTTGGGGTTAAGTGACTTGCCCAAGGTCACACGGTTAGTGAGTGTTAAGTATCAGAAGTGGGATTTGAACTCAGGTCCTCCTGACTCCAGGGCCAGTGATCTAGTCCCTGTGCCACCTAGCCACCCCAGGCTTTAATATTTAAATGCCAATTGTTATTGTTGCTATCATTGTTTCTGTTGCTGTCGTTCATCAACAGCAGCAGCCTACAGTCATCAGGCCTCCAGTTTGGGGAATGTCTTTGCCATGCTGCTTACTTTTGCTCTTTCTTTTTTAACTCTTTGATAAGAGAGAGCTCTCGAAGTAAGGAGAAGGCAGGAGATATTTGGAAATGAGAGAGATGTGTGCTTTTGTAAATAAAAAATTTCAAAACAAACAATAAATGTTCCCTCTCTAAAATCTCAAGGGCTACAGATTGAATTTAAACAAGGAAAAATGAAAGTCAATAACTCACACTTGGTTAGTTATTATCTGAACCTCAAAGCAAAAGAGGATTGCTTTATCTTATACTGTAACTTGACCCTCTCTGCAGTGAGACAGGAGTGTAGAAACCAGGTTACATATAAACCACTTCAGTTTGGTGCAGTGAAGAACAGAGCTGACAATGTATTGAGATGCTTAATGAACCAAATTTGGGGAAATGAATAACTCTAGGGAGAATGATGCAACAGAAGAATAAATTAAGACAGAAGTGTGGAGGTTGGCCTGAGACACACTATAATTAAGACACAAAGGATTCAATCTCAATGAAAAGCAATGCAAGTTACAAAAGGCTGACAATTTATCTTCCCACAAAGAACTACCTTGACCTTTTAAAAAAATACACTTTATTGAAGCCTTCATTTTTACATCTTGTTCATTTCTAGGGGGGAAACCCCTACTGCCATGAATGAACCTTCCTTGGTGACATTATTGTGATAATAAAGAAAAAAAAAACCCATACATTGACCATATCTTCTGATGCAAGCAACATTCTGCTCTAGAAGCCTCCCACCTCACTGCTATGAGGTCCCCTCCCTCTACCTATAAAGAGAGAACTAAAAGAGATATTTTTGTTGCCGTTGTTTACTCAGTTTTTTCAGTTATGTCTGACTCTTTGTGATCCCTTTTGGGGTTTTCTTTGCAAAGAAATGAGAGTGGTTTGCCATTTCCTTCTTCAGCTCATTTTATAGATGAGAAAACTGAGGCAAACAGGGTTAAGTGACTTGCCCAGGGTCACACAGCTAGTAAGTGAATCCAGCTGGGGCTGAATTTGAACTCAGGTCTTCCTGATTCCAGGCCTGGTTCTTTATTTACTTCATCACTTAGCTGCCCCTAAAAGAGGTACACCTGTCAGGAAAAGTAGGTGGCAGCAACAGAAAGTAGCTGTGGTGGGGTGAGAGGGATACGATGGCAGCAATGGTAACCATGATAAGACCAAGAGCTTGGAGCACTATATTAGGTCTCCCAAGGAAGGCACCAGCTGTTTGGAACCTGCCCTGATCACTCCAGACTTCAGCTGTCAGTATAGCCTAGAACAGAAACAGAAATGAAAACAGAAGGAATTAAAGTATCCTACCAGTATAGGTCCTGAATAAAATAACAGAAGAAAAGGGAAAATTCTTAAGCTCATAATGAGAAAAATAAATAGGTCTCATAACCAGAACAAAAGAAAAATAAGAGATGAAATTAAATTAGGTGTGAGAAATCAACAACTCTATCAGGACTGGGATATTGAACAACATTTAAAAAATAGATGCAAAATACAAAGGATAAAGAATAATGGCCAAAACTACAGGAATTGATGAAGACAAGATCAATATTACTCAATAAAAGAAAATACCAGGGAGATGAAGGGTACATATAAAAAACAGGTCTGCCTGATGTGCATCCCATCTTAATGGTATCTGGACAAAAAAACTTGCTGACACACTGGAAATTTTTGTTTGTTTCTGGTAAGATTCTGAGCACCAGAATCTGGTAGAAGAGCAAGCATGGTCCTAAGAGTCACTGAAGAGGTCAAGGACAATTGTTTCCAACTAGCCAATGAATTCGATTTCAGTTCTCAGAGAAATAATGAACTGGTGCGAAGAGATATTGGAAATCATGCACAATATTACCAAGAATCTATAATTCTATTAAGTACAGTGGAAATAGGAGCAATAATCAACTCAGGCATTAAAAAGCTACAAATTATGGCAGGCAAACATAACAGCTTTTCAGATGACTATTAAATGACTGATTTAGTACCAAATTGAATATATTATTACCCTTTGGCATTCAGAGTTTTCAACCAGTCACTCACTTATATTTAAAATGGTTATTATAATTATAAAGTATTTTAAGGTTTGCAAAGTGCTTTACATATGTTATCTCATTTAATCCTCACAACAACCTTGGAAGGTAGGTGCTATTATTATCCACATTTTGTAAATGAGGAGACTAAGGAAAATAGAGGTCAAGTGACTTGCTCAGGGTCATAGAGTTAATAAGTGTTTGAGGTCTCAGATGGGATTTGAACTCAGGTCTTGCTGACTCCAGGTCCAGAATTCTTATCCACTGCACATCCTAGATGTCTATTAATTGTATATAAAACAATGTGCCAGGCTCTATAAAGAATAGGATGGGGCGGGGTGGAAGGAGAAGAATATACACATTCCCCTCAACCTGAGGAGTCTGCAATGGAGTACAACAAAATAGCATGTCCCTCTCCACCTTCCCCAACCCCAAGCCTACAATCTAACAACTATGGGGTCTCTGGTGAAGCAGCCAGAGCAAATCCTTTAAAGCAGCTGCCAGTCACCTGATAAAGGACTGATCTGGATTCACACACCACCATGCATAGCCCCAAGAGACCAACAACAATAGATGGCATCTCTAGAAGCAGTTCACTATGACCTGGACTGTAAAGAAAAATCTCAACATTCAACAAATATTTATTGGAGATCATAAGAAGAAAAGAGGGGGAAAAAGTAGGTTCTCTGTAGACCTCTTAAACTGTCTCTACCTCTCCTCTTCTTATTCACTTAAATAGTCAAGAAAAGACTGATTTTCAATAACCAAACAGATTAAAAGCATGGAACCAGTAGGAATCAAAGAAAGACAATTCTTACAATAGGCTCCAATGACTCTTCTGGAAAGCAAACTAGAAAATAGCCTTCAATTCAATTGCTGACTAAGCTTACTAAAGGTAAAGTAGATTGGAAGGACTTTATATCTGTTAAGACATTGGGGTGGGGGGGAATTACTATAGGTTTTAGGTCTTAGTTAATTCAGGAGTTTGTATTTAAAACCTTTCAGAAGGAAACAATGTATCTAGATCATAAAGAAAACCGATGTGATGAGCTTTGCTGGTAGCAAAAACATAATAAGGCACTTGGGGAAAAGCCTTTCTGCTTGAGAGCTGCCTAAGGAAATTAAGGCAACATACCATGTCACCCAATCAAGAGACTATCATGGAGCATTTAAGATGCAAGTCACTGAAGTAAACTAAATATGATATACATTTTTTTCTCCAATGTCACAGTTTATGTTGTGAGCGAACATAGTGAGAAGGCTTTACTGAACATACCCACATTGCCTTTGTTACATTTATAAGCTTTTTCTAAAGAGCCACCTCGAGTCTCTCCCTTCTTCCATCTATCCTCTGTTCAAACACTAAAGTGATTTTCCTAAAATTCAGGTCTGATCATGTCACCCACCTACTCAATAAACTCAAGTAGCTCCCCATTGCCTCCAGGGGCAAATACAAAATGCTACGTTTGGCATTCAAAGCCGTTCATAACCTAGCCCCCTTTTACCTTTCCAGTCTTCTGCTATCTTTCTCCCTAACCTGTACTCTTCACTCCCAGTGGCACTGGCCTCCTGGCTGTTCCACAAACACTCCATCTCTTGACTCTGGGCATTTTCTCTGGCTATCCCCCATCTCTGGATTGCTCTCCCTCCTCCATTCTGACTACTGACCTCCCCAGCTTCAAGTCCCAACTAAAATCCCACCTCTTACAATGAGCTTTCCCTAACACTTCTCAATTCCACTGCCTTCTCTCTATTATTTCCTATTTATCTTGTGTTTAGTTTGCCTTACATACGTATTTGCTGCATGTTGTCTCCCCCATTAGACTGTAAGCTCCATGAGGGGAAGGGTTGTCTTTACCTTTATCTGTATCACCAAGTGCTTAGCACAGTGGTTAACACATCTTTATTGAAATGAAGACAAGTAAAGGATTCCTCATGGGTGGACCAAAAACAAACATGAACCAAGTTTACAGATTCATGCCCTCTCCCATCTGTCTTTCTCTCTGTCTCTCTATTTTCTACTCCAACTTTGCTCTCTGCTCAGCCCTCTCCTCCCACTTTCTGTCTCCCCACCAGCCTTCACTCCTTCCTTTCCCTTTTACCTCTCAACTCTCATCTTAATAAAAGTGACTTTTGAAGGCTATCCCAGGTCAGGTGACAGATTTTATGTCTATCCTCCAAAAAAAAAAACACGGTTAAGGATGGAGAGGTTTACCCCCAGGTTGACCAAAAGGTGATGAATGCTTCAGTCATAACAACTCTCAAAAAAACAAACTATCTAGTAATTCATAGAGGGTTAAAATGTATATCAATAAGGGTGGCACCCATACCAGCAAAGTCATAAATACTAAGAGTATTTTCATAGACTGCACTACAATTTATTTTTATAAAGTAAAACCTCACTGATCAGTCTAATTGGTAAGAATAAAAGTCTGAATAAGTGGGTAGTTTTTAATTGACATGTTTTTTAAAACATACAGTTTTATTATCATGTTTACTGAATAATACTCCTTCCTCTTAGCAGATATTTTCACAAGGACTCTTTCTGAATTCTATGCTCCATTGAAAGAGTCACACACGAATTTTGAAAAGGTAGTGGTGATGAAGACAAGGTGAAGAGAAGAGAATTCTGTGATGATGTTGCTCTGACATTCACCAAAGCCAGGAGCCTAATTTCCTCACTGGAAGGGTAGGACCCATACCTAAAATCTCCCAGCTAATCAAAATTTCAAAAGGCACTGACTGGTAAACAGGGGGAATCATAATATTGTATCTGAAATCATTATGGAATAGGTTTTAGGGTTTCTTAATTATTTTGTATATCAGGAACCTGATGATGCCTTCTCAAAATATTTTCTTAATTCATAATCAAAGGAGATGCTAATTTTCAGTTAGAAGTTAGTCAAAATAAAGTTGTCATTTTTTCCTATCCAAGTTCACAGACCTTCTGAAATCTCCTGTGTTAGGGCTATTTAAATTTCTACTAATTAGCACAGACTTCTGTCAGAGGCAATCAACAGTTTCAGATTTTATTGTTATTCATTTAGAACAGAGAAAAACAAGATGCTTTGGAAGTAGTAGTAAAAACAAGGAGAAACAAATATTCTTGCTATCTATTCAGTCCAGGTTATCAAAACCTTTTTATTAAAAAAAAATGAAAACCTTTGAAAATATTTTAATTAAAAGAAAATTTTAAGATAACTACAGATAATAATTTAACAAAATTCAATGATAATGTAAAAGTAGGAGATCCTACAAGAAATCATGATCTCCAGCAAAGCTGCTGGACCTCCCATTCCTCCTACACCAGTGTTGGTCCACTCAAGCAGAAATCTTTGGCTTATACCCAGAATCTCAGAATTGCAACAAAGGTTAGAAGTTAAGATGGGGATGAGGGAACTTTCATAGTAATATGTAAAAGTATACCAATTCTTACTTCAGTATTTCTAAAGACCAATGATTTCACTGATGTCCTCCTTCCACTGCCAAAAATCACAAGACTTTTGTGCCTTAGTTGCTAGTTTCATGAGTTGCTCAGGTCAAAAATTTCATCACCTCGTAGCCAGCTTTCTGGTGATAAGGACATCCATGCTCAAGATGATCCCTGAATAACAAATACAGTCCAGTATCACACCCTTCTGATTTCAATATGTTCCCTAACAAGCACAGAGCAATGCAGAAAAGTCCTTTCAAATATACAATTACCATCATTTTAGACTATATCAGCATAACTAGCAACACAGTGCCTACTGTTGCAAAAATACATCATCATAATTGAAACCCCAGGAGGCAGTGATTTTATTTATTTGCTTCAAAACAGCAGCCACAGTAAATAATAGCCCCTCTGAATGATATTTATGGATTCACACTACCAACAGCAATGGTGTAACAGAACAGAAAAGAACATTGGTATAAGAGTCTGAGGAACTGGGCTCAAATCCAATCTTTGCTATTTAATAACTATTTTGCCCTCTGGGACTCTTCTTCCTCCTCTGTAAAATGGGAGGACTATACTGGCTCATCACCGAGTTCCTTCCAGGTCTAAATCTTTGACCCTAATTCATTACACAAATCACTAAGATGTGAATCTCACAACTTCAATGACTACTAGTCTTACTACCTTTAGAAGTTTGTTTGCCATTGTTGTCAGTGGGAAATTATGGAGGGAAAACTTTTGCATTTCCACCTTAAAACTGTGGGAGATATGAAATGCATATAAGAAGGGAAAACATACAGCAACTACAGTGCTTTCAAGTATATTTAGTGATTCCACTAGGCTAATGAAGATCTCTTTGGGGATCTGCTTCAAGGAACAGTTCAGAAATATAATTGGCTTATTAATTACTAACATATAAATGATTTTTAAGTGTCCAGATTTCTGCTACCAATCCAAAACAGCATCAAGGTATAGCGAAAAGGGGCAGCTAGGAGGCACAATGGATAGCGCATTGGGCTTGGAATCAGGAAGACTCATCTTCCTGAGTTCAAATTTGGGTTCAGACACTTACTAGTTGTGTGACCCTGGGCAAGTCACTTAACCCTGTTTACCTCAGTTTCCTCATCTGCAAAATGAGCTGGAGAAGGAAATGGCAAACCACTCTGGCACATTTGCTAAGAAACCCCCAAATGTGGACACAAATAGTTTGAAACTACTGAAACAACCCAACAATAACAACATAGCGAAGAGAGATGGGGATTGCAATCCTGGCTCTGCAATTTACTGTCTGTGTGAGCTCGGAATTGCCTGTCAATCTCTACGGGCCCCAGTTTCCTCACATGTAAAATGAGGAAAAAAGGAAGGAAACAAACATTTTTTAAGCACTGTACCACGTGCCAGGCATAGCACTACGCCCTTTACAAACATTGTCGCATTTGATCCTCACAATATCATCACTTAACAAATCACAGTGGACAGAGATAGAATAAGTGACTTGCCCAACATCATAGCTGATAAGCATCTGAGGCTGGATTTGAACTCAGGTCTTCCTGACCCCAGATCCAGCAATCCACCACCCATTGCACCATCTAAGGTACCTCTGTTTGAATGAGATAATTTCTTATGTTCTAAAACACTATGATTCTATGACTCAACAAATTGTTATTGAGCATCTCTAGTAAAACCACAAAACAATGTGATCTCTTAATCTCTGGGCCATACACAATTTACAACTTAGTTGACAAGTCAGAACACAATCTGTAACCAAAAGGCCTCCAAGTAATCCAGTAGATACAGCACTGACCTTGGAGTCAAGAAGACCTGAGTTCAAATTCTGCCTTAGACATTTACTAATACTGTGACCTTAAGCAAGTCACTTAATATCTCTAAGTCTCAATTCCCTCATCTGTAAAGTAAAGGGGTTGGACTCCATAGCTTTTTAAATTCCCTTCTTGCTCTAAATCTCTGATCTACAGATTACAAAGACAACATAAAAAGACTATCAAAGTCCTATTTCATTTACTTGCAGCAGTTCTTGAAGGTTATGCTCCCAAAGTACAAGCTTTTGTACAGTGTATAAAACCATAAAGGCAGGTTAGTCAATAGGCTATGTGTCAATCATTCAAGAACCAACTTAGCTAATTTTTTAGGGCCACAAGTGATGGTTGGGTTTTTTTTTTCAGCCACAGCAATTCACAAAACAACATCTAATAAGGCACAGAGAAAGCACCCGCACTGATAGAAACACTGATTCTGGTAGTACAGATGAATAAATGTATATTAGGAAATGTGTAAAAGAATGGAACAGATCCAAGTGCTATGGAAATTCAAAGAGAATATCATGATGGCATGGGGTAGGTAAGACAAGGTTTCAGATAGGAATTAAAAGCAATATGGAGAAAGTCTGAAATAGGCAGGACACAGGAGACAGAGAAGAGAAATGGACATGAGCAGAGTTGGTGAAAAAAAAAAAAGAAAGGACATTGGAGGTAAATATGGGGTGGGGTATTTCACGAAATACCAATAAAAACAGGCAAAAAGATGAGCTGGCCTTCACCAATACAGTCCTCTATTACAGTAAAACCATTCTATGTTATTAACCCCACCTTAATAATTACTGCAGCCTACACAGACTCAGGAACTCAAAAGGAACAAAATACTAATGTTAAAGCCCCCGCTCCATGGCATTCATAACACAGGGTCAAATGATGAAGGACCAGGCTGGATTTAGACTTGATCTATTTTCCAGTGGGAGGCACAATTGCATAGACTCTTGGAAAGGAGATTGGCATAATGAACTTTAGAGCTTAGAGGACACAGGAAGAACACTTGATAAATGTTAGTCATTTTCACTGAAGGGAAAAATCATAAGATTAAGAACCTAAAAGCCTAGGTTTTATTTTATTTTTTAAAGATATATTTTATTTGATATCTTTTACATAATAGTCATTTCCAAATAGGACCTATCGCCAATATCAAATGAATCATTCCTTGTAATGCAGAAAAAAGAGTTAGGTAAATTAGCCAGCTGACAGAGTGACCTTATCCTACAGTGAATGAAACATTCTTCATCTATAGGTCCCTATTTTTATAGCAAAAAAGAGGCAAGTTTTTCTTGTTCTCTTCTCTGAGGCTATCATTGGTCATTACAATTATTATTTATCTCAATCTTACTGTCCTTTTCATTTTCATTACTGTGATCATTAAGAACTAGATTTTAGGCCCACAATTTACTATCTATATAACTTTGGGCAAACCCCTGGTTTCCTCATCAATATGATGGAGATAATCATACCTCCTGGGATTACAATGTGTAAGAAAGCTTTAAAAACCTGTAAAAGTTCATAAGAACATAAGTTATTCATTTTACAATCTTGTTCACATTACTTATAAAAAGTATGACTAAAAAGTATGGCGCACTGAAAAGAGCACTAGGCCTAAAGTCAGGAAGACCTGAGTTCAAAAGTGACCTCAGACACTTATTAACTTTGTGACCCTGAGCAAGTCACTTAACCCTGTTGTTTCAATTTATTCATCTGTAAAATGAATCATAAAAGGAAACGGCAAGCCACTCTGGTATCTTTGCCAAGAAAACCCCAAATGGAGCCATGGAGAGTCAGACATGACAAAATTACTAACCAGCAACAATCAAATGAAAACTTCAGTCCAACCCCTATTCAAAATAATCACAAATTCCAAATTCTTCACAAATTAATAATATTGGTTTGCGATATTGTAGTATGTATCATATGCATGTGCACATATATATTCTAAATAATACAGTCAGTCATCATTATTTATTATTTGCTATGTGCCAAGCATCATGCTAAGTGCTGAAGATAAATACAAGCAAAAATGCAAGACAGTTTCTACCCTCAAAGAGGCAGTGATGTGGTATAGTGGACAGAATGAGGAATCTGGAGTCAGGAAGACCTAAGTTTGAATCAAGTCTCAAACACATATGAGCCTGTGTGACTCTGGACAAGTCACTTAACCTCTTTCTGTCTGTTTCCTCACATGTAAAATAGGATAATAATAGCACCTATTTCCCAGGGTGGTTGTGGGGATAAAATGAGATGATATTTGTAAAGTGCTCTGCAAATCTTCAAGCACTACAATTAATGCTAAATATTATTACTATCACATTCTAATGGGGAAAGACAACACATACAAGGGCTGGGGCACTCTATTAATCCCAATATAAGCCATATCCCTAAAATATCTATTTAAAAAAATAAATAAACACAGAAAAATAAAACCAAAGGACTTCTCTCAGGTTTTATATAAGTTAGAATGCAGGAGGTTGGGGGTAGGGAGGAGTGAGGGGCAGAAGGAAGGTCACCTATATGGTAACCATTTTTTAAACCAGAATCCTGAAACACTCAAGAACTTTAATAAAATTCTGGTTAAGGGATATCATGAATCACAACATTTTGGACAAATTCCAGTTTGGGCCATTCCATTCTACTTGTCAACAATGACAATTTCTACCTACTGTTCCACTGAGTGTAACTCTCCATTTCCTATCCGAAAAGTAGCCTAAAGGGTCTATACATCATTGCTACAAAAAGAAGCCTTGTTTAAGAGTTAGTGAAAATACTCCCACTGACTATATGCCAAAGGCTTCAGGATCTCTGGGTTAAAGGTACAATGCAAACGTTAGTCACTGAATCAATAATATTCACTGAAAATAATATCTTCCAGCTGTTCTTCCAAATAAAAAACAAACAGTGGAAATCAGAAATGCCTAGTCCCAAAAGACCCTTCCAACATGGTCATATCCTGTGAACTTAGCACTGGGCTTTGATTTTTAATGACCAAGGAAGGGGGTCCTAATCTTGATCTTGAAACTATATAACCTGTATGAGGCAAACTATAAATCCAGACACCAAATACCTAATCAAAAACAGAAGTTGGTATCATTTAACAACCTGGTCTAGAAGTCAATCATTAGCAAGTTTCAGGTTTTGAAGAAAACGCTTCTCAAATGCAAAGTTTTCTTAAAGCAACTAGAGGAGAAAATGCATTAAGGGACAGAAATGACGGACTGGTGACCATATTTTGTAGGACTCTTTTTGAGCAATTTTTTTAAAGAAACAGACAAGTGGGCAACTTGGTGGCTCAGTGACTAGATCACCGGCCCTGGAATCAGGAGGACCTGAGTTCAAATCCAGCCTCAGACACTTAACACTTACAAGCTGCATGAGCTTGGGCAAGTCACTTAACCCCAATTGTCCTGCCCTCCCTCCTCCAAAAAGAAGAAAAAAAAAATAAAGAAACAGACAAGGCAGAATGACTTTCCCAGAACAACACATCAATTTTCCCCTACAAAAGCATTTCTCGTTCTCCAATAGTTAAGAAAGGTGACTCCAAACTACTCAAATATCTAGAAATCAAAGATATCAGGATGCTAGAGGGACAAATTACTGTCTCCCTGAGAATATTTTCACCTACTCTCACAAAGGCTGTCATTTGAAAAGCATTTATAATAAGTGCCTAATATATACCAGGACTGTACTAAGTGCTGGTAAGCTAGAAGGCAATTTAGTTGAGCCATCTAATTTCCCATGTTGCTCAGTCTTCTGACTACAGTGTAATTCTAATCCTTGTACTTAAATGATTTCTTCAATAAAATTAGACACACAGATAATAATAATAATAAGAACTAACATGTATATGGTGCTTTAAGGTTGGCAAAGTTCTTTACAACCATCTCATTTTATCCTCATAACAATCCTGAGAGGTAGATGCCATTATTATCTCCATTTCACATAAGGAAACTGAGGTAAACAAAGATTAAGTAACTACTGGACTTAAACTCAGGTCTTCCTGATTCCAGATCCAGTGCTCTATCCACTGGACCTCCTGCCTGCCTGTCTTGAATGAAGATGAGCTTTTTTTTTAACTAAAACACTATCTAGAGCCATGTATTTAAAAAAAAATAATGAAAAGGGGAACCATAATAAAGCGAAAATTAGTTTTAATGTGTCACAAAGTATTGTACCAAAGTAAGCATTAATGACTTCCACAACCCCCTCAGTTTTTGTGCTTAGAATTTAGTTAGTTACTGCTGTTGTTAGTAATGTATCTAATATACCATTCAACTCTATTCCCATCACTCCTTGGCTTTTATGTCGAGACTAATATTTGGTTCATTACTGTCATTCAGGGTATTCTCTACCAAAAAGCAGGATACCTTGGTATTTAACAAGACAACAAAGGAGATAATGAGGGCAAAAGCCAAACAATAGAATGATTCTCTACCTCATAAATAAATTAGTAAAATCTTCTGCATAGTCCCTAGGGGACCCTCAACACCAATAATCTAACCCCCAACACCAATCCCAAAGCATTTTGGGGAAGCAAGGCAATCACCACTGTAATTCATGTGTCTGGTGGGGGGATGTTTGGGGTTTCAGTGCCCTTGCCATAGCATTGTGGCACCATCTCTCATTCCCTATGCCTTTTAACTAACAGTGATCTGTTGAAGCTTTTCATGATCTTGGGTACCTCTGAGATTCAGGATTCTGTTGGGTTCCCTGGGTTCAGGGACATGTGAAGACATTTCACTCCATATGAGCCTCCTTCCTTCTACTCACTCTGACCACAGCCCCTCTTGTCCACTGACTCCATATACCAGCCATGTGAAAAGTTAGATAAGAAAAATCAAACCCAGAAATTAATGGCCAAAAATTCAGACCAGAGCAAATCAAAATACTAATACAATGAAATACTTAGCAAGCTAAATGATTACAGAAAATCTTTGGTTAGCCTTTTATTCTTTTCTTTTTTTTTTGCCAGAGACCATACATTTTTTTTTAATTCATCTAGTGAATTTAAAAACTCAACTGAGGGCGGAGCCAAGATGGCAGAGTAGAAACAGCACCTCCAAGGCTCTCTCCCCACCAGATTACCTCCAAACTATGTAAAAGGGGACTCTGAACAACTTCTGGAGCCCCAGGACCCAAAGAATGACACAGAGAAGCTGGCTTCCTGCTGAGGACAGCCCAGCAGCCCTGCAGGAAGGACCAGTGCAGCACTCACCAGGCAGAGAGCTGAGCCCAGATCCCCCGGTTTTTGCCCCAGGGCGGCCAGGCCAGCAGCCGGCTGGAGGGACCCCAAAACACCAGCAGCTGTGGCGATTCCAGAATGGTCAACATAGACATGCCTAGGACAAAGTGAGAGGTTAGTGCCCTATGGACTTTGGGACCAGTATTTGGGGAACGAGTCAGCTTCCTTCCCTGGGGGCTAGAAGCCGCTGAGGAGACAGGCTATTTTGCAGTTTTCAGTGGTGGCTCCAGCTCCTGGCCTGAAAACTGTAGGGAGATGCAGAGATCAGTCTAACCTCCCTGGATCTGGATTGTGATCTGGGGGGGAAGTCATGGGGCGGGTTTCCAGCTCGCCAGAAATGGAAGTTGCCCCCCTACATGTTCGGGACGAAGCTCCCCTGGCTGGTGGCGGAGTTCTACTGTGGCAACAAGCCCAAAAGTCAAGTAATTAAGTGGCATCATGCCAAGGCAAAGGAAACAAAATAAACAGAAAAATGAAACATTAGACTCCTATTTTGGGGGCAAAGAGGATCAAAGCATGGAACAGTCAGAGCACTGTGAGGTCAGAAATCCTGCTCCAAAAGCCCCAAAGAAAAATATGAGCGGGTTACAGGCCATAGAGGACCTTAAGAAGGACTTTAAAAATCAAATAAGAGAAGTGGAGGAAAAATTGGGAAGAGAAATGAGAAGGATGCAGGAAAAGTATGAAATGAGGGTCAACAGCCTGACTGAGGAAAACAACACCTTAAAAAATAGACTAACTCAAATGGCAAAGGAGGCCCAAAAGGGCAATGAGGAGAAGAATGCCTTAAAAAGTCGAATTTGCCAGATGGAAAAAGAATCTCAAAAGTTCACTGAGGAGATTCATTCCTTCAGAGTTAGACTGGAGCAAATGGAAGCTAGTGACTTTATGAGAAATCAAGATACTATTAAACAGATCCAAACAAATGAAAAAAAAAAGAAGGCAATGTGAAATATCTCATGGGAAAAACCACTGACCTGGAAAATAGATCCAGGAGAGATCATTTAAAAATTATTGGACTACTTGAAAGCCATGATCAAAGAAAGAACCTAGAAATCACCATTCAAGAAATTCTCAAGGAAAATTGCCCTGATATTTTAGACCCAGATGGGGAAATAGAGGTTGAAAGAATCCACCAATCACCTCCTGAAAAAGATCCCAAAAAGAAAACTCCTAGGAATATTATAGCCAGGTTCCAGAATCCCCAGATCAAGGAGAAAATACTACAAGCAGCCAGGAAGAAACAATTTCAATATTGTGGAAACACTATCAGAATAGCCCAGGACCTGGCAGCTTCTACACTGAGGGATCGAAGGGCATGGAATATGATACTCCCAGGCAAAAGAACTGGGACTGAACCCAAGGGTCACCTACCCAGCAAAACTGAGTATTTTGTTTCAGGGGAAAATATGGTCATTCAGTGGAATAGAGGACTTTCAAGCATTCTTGAGGAAAAAAAACAGAGTTGAATGGAAAATCTGACATCCAGACACAAGAAGCAAGAGATGCCTGAGAAGGTAATCAGGGAAAAGAAATCAAAAGGAACTTATCAAAGTTGAGCTATTTACATTCCTATATGGAAAAACAATAACAGTGACTGATGAAACCTTTCTCAGAATGAAAATAATGGAAGAAGGGTGTATGGCCATATGAATACATATGTGAATGTGTGTACCTATATTTACAGTTATATATGGATAGAGGGCATAGGTTGAATTTGTTGGGAAGGGAGGATACTCAAGGGGTGAAATTATGAGGTGAGAGAGGAAAGTGGCAAGAGGAGATGGGGAGAGACAGGGTAAGGTAAACTATCTCATGTAGAAGAAGCAAGGGGAAGTGATTGCAAGGGAGGGGAAGAATAGGAAGGCAAAAAGGCAAAACCACATTCTCATTGAATTTGGTTCAGGGAGAGAATGACATACATACTAAATGGGATATCTCAACCTGCAGCAGAATAGGGGGAAGGGGAATGAGAGGGGGGATGATGGATGGGAGGGCATCCTTGGTGGGGAGGGGAGGTTGGAAGTACCCACTATAGAAGAGGGACAGGATCAAGTAGGGAATGGACCAGGTGGAGGGGTGGGATGAGTGGGAGGGAATTATAAGCAGCCTTGTACAATATATCTACTATGGTAAAGTTTTGCATAGCTAGACATGTACAACATATAGTGAATTACTTATCTTCCCAGAGGGAATGGGTGACAAGGGAGGAAGGGAATGGATCTGAAATTTGAGGTCTTAAAATTAAATATGTTTCAAATATATATAAATATTATTATTAAAAAAAAAAAAAGAAATGATGACCTGGACAAGGCAGTCAACCTCTCTAAGTCTTTTTCTTCACCTGTAAAAAGGGTATAATAATTGCATCTACCTCAAAGAGGTGTTAGATAAAATGAGGGGAGGCTGGGTGGCGCAGTAAGTAAGAGCATGGGACTCGGAGTTGGGATGACCCGAGATCAGATCCGGCCTCAGAAAATGAGCACCCACACATAAATAATGACTAGCTGTGTAACCTTGAGCAAGTTACTTAACCCCAATTGCTTTAAAAAAAAAAAAGATAAAATGAGATAATATAGATATAGACATACATTGCTTTGTAACCTTAAAATTGACAGTAATGATTATTGCTGGAGGCCAATCACTGAGACAATTTCTAGTCTGATAAGTACTACCACTTAGGAAGGTATTTGTTTTTTCACATGTAAATATAACACAGATCAATACATGATGGAGGGTGGCACTCGGATGATAATCACTTTTTCTTGCTCCAATAGGACTTTTTGAGCATTTATCTCCACCAATGGTTCTGTGTTAAATTATCTGAATGCGTCTATCTCTGACCTAGGCTTCATAAAAAAGGCTAATACAATCAATGGAGGTGTGTGTATGTGTGTGTGCATGTGTGCACACGTGTGCGTGTATGTGTGTGTGTACACATGCATGTATGTGTGTGCGTTCCAGAAGGATGCCTTTGTCATTTTTAAATTAGAGATTGCGTTAGGAAGCAAAACATGGTCTGTGGAAACAAAGTTCACAAAGAAGCCAAAGAACAATTCTTGGTACTTTTTAAAATGATCATTGCTCAATGCTATCAATCCTTGGGACAGTTTAACAATACCCATGAAACTGGCTCCTCTGGAGGATGTTTGCCAAGTTTTGCCCTAGTGGGCACAAGTGAATCCCAAATAAACCAGTTTTGCCCCCACATAGAGTTCACACAAGGTAGCCCTTCCTAAATCAAGTCCTAACCAGGTTCTAGCCACTAAAAGCATATACCAGAATGAGATACCCAAAGAGGGAAAAGTTTGAGTTTCTGCCATTCCCAAAGTGTTGCCTAGACAAAGCAAATGGTGACGCAGTGAATTGCCCTTTTACGTGCCTCCCCCAAAATGATCAATTTAAGGAGAGGAGAACATAAGAAAGCAGCAGAGCTCTTCTGTTGTGGGGTTACTGACTTGAGAGAAAAAGAAAGCTTCAAGAAGGATGCTTCTAGGTGACAAAAAGGGAAATACTCTGATGAATTGTTGATAGAACTGTGAATTGGTCCAATCATTCTGCAAAACTATTTGGAATGATGCTCCAAAAGGCACTAAATTGTTTGCTCTCTTTTGACTCAGCAATGCCAATACTAGACAAAGAGATCAACAGAAGTTGAAAAGGACTTATATGTACCAAAATATTTATAGTAGCTCTTTTGTGGTAACAAAGAACTGGAAATAAAGGAGGTTCCCATCAACTGGTGAAAGGCTAAACAAACTGTGGCACATGAATGTAACAGAATATTATTGCACCATAAGAAATGATGAAAGGGACAGTTCTGGAGAAACCTCAGAAGATTTGTATGAATGATGAAGTGAAGTATGCAGAACCAGTAAAACAATCTATACAGTAACAATGTAATGTTCAAAAAAAAAATTGGACATAAGAACTCTGATCAATGCAATAGCCAACCATGATGCCAAAGAATGGTTGAAACATACTACTCAGTTCCTTACACAATGGCGATATACTCAACGTAGAGAACGAAACATACATTTTTTGACATGAAAACATGTGGATTTTTTAAATTGACTATGCTTCTCTGTTTAAAAAGATTGTCTTTTCTTCGTTTACAGAGGGGCAATGATTGGGGAAAAGGAACTAATGATAGTGTTGCCCAAAAAGAGAGAGAAAGAGAGAGAACAGGGTCACTGAAGCATTTTTTATATGCACAAAAGAGAAGAGAAGGAAACATAGACAAGCAGGTCAGCTTTGAAACTAATATGCTGAATTTATTATCTACTTCTTTTTTTTTTTTTGCGATTTTTGGAGGGCAATTGGGGTTAAGTAACTTGCCCAAGGTCACACGGCTAGGTTTTTTCGTTTGGGTGTGCGTTAAGTGTCTGAGGCCAGATCCGAACTCAGGTCCTTCTGACTCCAGGGCCAACGCTGTACTCACTGTGCCACCTAGCCTCCCCCTATTATCTACTTCTTTAAAAGCAAGCTGCACATAATAACATGATGTTTCTTCTGTTCTGTTATATATAGAAATATTCTTTCTTTTTGGAGTTTAAGTTCAGAATTTTAAAAATTAATTTTGTTTTTTAAAGGCTGCTTATCCTCCAAGGAGTTGGACTAGGACAATTTTCTTCAACACCATTGTTTTCACCTAACTTGTATAGCCAGAGACTCTGCCTCACTGCTATCTAAAAATAGAATACTAGTGGAATTCCCCAAGCCCCCTCTCCCAGCATAATACATAACTCCACCCCTCTTTTGCTTCTATCTCCCACTTCCCCCCTTAGTGTTTGGCTGAACTGATTGGAAACCCAGAGAAGTACCAGAAACTCATACCATAAAAAGATCTAACCTAGGGCTCTTTCTCATGCCAAATAACACGGGTCAAATTCTGCCTTCTCCAATTAAGAACCCCTCTGTTTATCACCTGCAGCCCCTGCTTCTAGATGTCTAGCTAAACTCTCTGCAAATGTTCTCTTTAATTTCCTATAAGTGTGTTAAGTTCTTTATGCCTCCAGGCATCCCTATCCAGGGCAGAAATATTGCTGTCCCATGACTCTGCTTGCCATATATTGGCATAGATGTCATTGTTCTTATTCCTGGCCTTGGCATAAGGGGCATTTTTCTTATCTAAAGAATGAATGTTCTGAACATGGGCTGAATTCAATCAATGTGCCCCCTCTTTAACCTATTATTGAATCTCGTTCACCTCTAAATCAGGACTTGGTTAATAGATTAATATGGGGTTGTGTGTCATTCCTTTTCATAGAATAAGTACACCAGTCTGGATCTCATTTCACAAGTCTCACAGAAGCATCTATTTTCAAATCTTATATAAGCTCAGATTCACAAAGATTAGTTATAGAGAGAAATCAACAAGCATGTATTAAGCACTATATGCCAAGCATTGTACTAAGACCTGGGGATACAAAGAGGGGCAAAAACAGTCTCTGTCCTCTAGAAACTTACAATCTAATAGGGATGGTGTGGGGAAGACAATCTCTATCCATTTAGCCTAACACTACTTAAAAAAACAAAAACAAAACTTAAAACGAAAAGAATATACTGATATTCCTACTAAGAAGGTAATTCCTAACAGATGACACAGTGGAGGATGAGGAGCACTTCTACCCCACTCAGGGATAGACGTGATCACATATATCTTCACTAGGGTTAACTCATGGCATGACCTCTTAAATTCTCTATTCCCCTCTCCATCTCTTACCTGGGAGTGAGGAGGCATGAAGAAAAACCCAAAGGCCCCAGGTAAAAAGTTACTGAAGGTTTTAATCTAGGGTAAAAGTCTCAGTTCCATGTGGCTTCCTTCTTCTACAAAACTAAAAATATTGTAAATAAAATTCATTAAATTCCCTGAACCTTCCCCCACCTACCCACCCCAGGAATTTATTGATTGTCAAATGGGAAAGTGGTTTCTCAGTCAGTTGAATTTAGTGTAATCAACCATCCACAGGTTCCTCCCCAACATACTGCACTCTATGTAGCAAAAATATTAACTCAACTCAATTAAAATTAATAACTAACATTTATATTTAGTGATTTAAGGTTTGCAAAGCAATTCATACATATTATCTCATTTGATCCCTCTAACAAGTGATATTATTGTCCCCATTTTACAGGTGAAAAAGCTGAGTCTGAGAGAGGCTAAGTGACTTTCTCAGGGTCATACAGGTAGTACCCAAGGTAGGATTCAAACTCAGATATTCTCAGATCCAGGTGCAGCACTCTATCCCTTGTACTACCTGCCTGGGCAACATCCTATCTTAATCTAGTAAACCCAGGTTAAAAATACTCAAATAACTAGTAAGCAAAATTTATAAGAACAAAGAAACACATAGAAATGAACCATGCCACCCACTGCACAAAACCAAAATGTAGCCACTTCCCACTAGATTTTCTCAATAAGCTGATCTGGTGATCTAGGGAAAGGAGGAGGCTCCTGCCACTCTAAGGCTTAAAGTCAGTCTCCTGAAAATGGTCTTCCATCATCTCCATGTCCATCTGTTGCTTCTGGAGCTCCGGCCACCCCTCTTTCCAACTCTCCTTTTGTGTCTTTCTCCAGATTTAAAACTGCTGCTATCATGGAAAACTCTGCCCTTAAGTTACAATCCCAACATGGCCTCCTGTCTCCAACATAGCCTCCTGTCTCCTTGAAATAGGGAGAAAGACCACTTCCACAGCCTGTAGTAATTTAGTCCCCCTTTCAAGGCATCCAGTACAAGCCTTTCCAGAAAGACTGTGACATACACATTACTAGTTGAACAAAATTTAAAGCCAGGAAAGGCAGCATTGCCAGAGGCCCTGGATTCACAGTTCAACTCTTCAACTACCTATGGGGATAATCTTGATCTTGGGAAAGTAACAACCTCTCTGGCTATGACTTTTCTTACCTGCTAAATGAGGAAACTGGACTCTATGGCCCCTAAGTTCCCTTTTACCTCTAAATATACACTCCTATAATCTTAAGAAATTCTCAAGGAGATCATCACTTTCAGCATCTGCTGCACATTCCAGGCTCTCCTATATGGTTCTTGGCCAGATTAGATAGAAAGCTCTGGTTCCTGCCTAGAAGTTGTTGGCTCCAGCAAAGACTGGAAATTGGGAAGGGCAGAAAAAAGGGGGTGATACTAATATGTGTGGGCATATCACTTCTTACTTTAATATTTCAGAAGATCCATCATTGCACTGATGTAAGAATTCTTTCTAGCATAATGGATCACTTTCAAATGATAGACAACCTTGAATATCACTAAGTCCTTAGACAAAGACAAATCCAGCCATAAATCTTTCCAGATTGGTATAGGGGCTGCCAGAGTGTGTTCTACAAAGGTGCAGCCTTCAAAAACCTAGAAGTACCACCACGCCACAATGGGGCATTGAAATGGGATTTAAATGGAAGGGAGGGCTCATCTTGGTCTGATCAGTCACAATCCTATTTGACTCCAACATAGTTATGTCATTTTGGAACTCTTCAAGAATGAAGGAGAACAACCACCAACCAAATGAAGGGGAAGAGGAGACATGCATGACATTGGGAGGAAAGCTTAAAGAATTATTTCATACATAAATGGTACTCCCTAGTCCAGAAAGTAGCATTTTTAAGGGCTGTCTCATTGCCTCAAAACTACATCAAAGATACAATTCAGCAAATACTTACCAAGAACCAAGTGAAAAGATATACTTGCAGCTATCAGAATGATTGATGCTTACTAACTGTGTGACTTTAGGAAAGTCACTTAATATACTTAGGTCTCAATTTCCTCAACAGAAAAAAAAAAAGAGAGAGAGAGACTAGATGGCCTCTAAGGTCCCTTTCCAGTCTTCCACCACCGACATAACACAGTCCCTTCCACAAACAAGACAATAACAACAGTCCTCCAGATATGGTGCTCCAGGCTGGTGAACAATTGCATCTTCCATAACTGCCATGTTTATGCTTTCTGTAGTCTTCAGTGCTGCTTATCCTCAACAACTTTAAATATCTCTAAGTACTTGAATATCATCCCTGTGAGTTAATAAGGGGGGTAAATAAGCATTTATATAGCCCCTACTATGTTCCAGGCACTATGCTAAGTGCTTTTTTTTAACCAATATTGTCTCATTTGATCCTTACAATAACCCTTCAAGGGAGGGCTATTCTGATCCTCATTTTAAAACTGAGGATACTGAGGCAGACAGAGGTTAAGTGACTTGCCCAAAGTCACTTAACTATTAAGCCATGGTTCCAATATTCTAACCCAGGGAAGTGAGAAGGGAATAAGCATTTATGAAGCACCTACTATGTGCTAGGCACTGTGCCAAGTGCTTGGGATACAAAGAAAAATAAGAGCTAGTCTCTGTTCTCAAGAACCTCATAGTCTAATGGGGGAGTGTTATGTTAATGGGATATAAGATCCTCCTACCCATTAATAGGCCTCATGTGGAGCCCATTAAGGGAAGCTTGCTTAGGGGAAGACTTGTTTGTAAGAAGGCTTTCACACCTTTTGTTAATTTCTAATTAGACACTGAGTCAGGAGGGCTGTGATGCCCTCTGGCTCTGAAAAGGGGTATATATAAGCTGAGGTTAGCATTTTGCTTTGAGGCTCACTCACTGGAAGAGTGTTCTTGTGACTTGACCAGATGAGACTCTGGGGAGCCATTAAGGAACCCCTCCAGTTTTAAAAACTCCACATGTTGGTGCTTCTCTTTCTGGTAACTATGTATGTATTGTCTTGGTGTAATAGAAATGCAAATTTAAAGATCTTCCCTGCCTCTAGGCCCTTTGATAGGCTTAAGTGACCCTGAGAACCCTCCTTGATTTGAAAATATACTCTGCCCCCTAATAGGCTGAAGGTGGTCACCTGGAGCCTGTGGCAGGAGGCTTGGTTTTCAGGAATGCCCACACCTTGTTGCTTTGTGATTGGACAGTGGGTCAAGAGGGTGATTACATTCTCTGACCCAGGAGAAGACTATATAATCCCTAATGGGAGGCTTTGCTTTGGGGCTCACTTTGAGAAGTGTTGTGTGACTTGACCAGAGAGACTCTGAGCAGCTGTTGTCTACCACCTCCCCCACCCCCCTACCCCTCCACCCCTACCCCAGGCTTTGAAAACCTAGGTGTTGATGCTTCCCTCTCTGGTAACTCTGATTTGGTATGGATGTAATGGTTGGACAGTTTGGAAGCCTATCTGCTTGATCTGTTTCTCTGTCTTGTAACTTCTATCTGTATACTCTGAAGTTTGAGGTGCTGACCTTTTTCCCCTGAACTAGGTAAACGATATATGTTTGATTGATTAAAATAAGCTTGTTAACCCATTTTGAGTTGCTTTCCTTTAGAAAAGCAGATCTAAGAACCTGTGTTGGCAGCCACCCTGGGGATGCTGGGGTGCTTGCTGCTACACTTGGTCAGACAATTGGATCTGCCTGTTGATCTGTGCTAATTTCTCAGACAGTTAGAAGCCATTTCTGTTGGTCTTTATTTCTCTGCTTGTATTTTCTCTGTATTTTCTCTAAAGTTCAGAGTGCTGACTTTTCCCCAAACTAGTGAATGTAACCTAAAAAGATTGTTGACCCCTTAAATAGCTATCTTTCCTAGCAAAGCAGATCTAAGAACCTGTATTAGTAGCCATCCTGGGTATGCCAGTGTGGTTGCCGCTACAGGTAGACAAGATGGAAAACAACTACATACAAACACAATACAGATAGAATTAACTGGAAATGATCAAAACAGGTAAGGCACTGTCATTAAGGAAAGAAGACATAGGCCCTGCCCTGTAAGAGCTTAACAGTCTTAAAAAGGATGTTCAAACAACCATAGCAGAAATCAGAATACAATCAGGGTGAAAAAAGAGATTCAAAAAGAAGAGCTGGGAAAGATTCAAAGATAATCCTGATATTTTATATAGCACATTAAGGTTTACAAAGCAATTTGCACTTCTCCCATTATTTAATCACTTCTAACTGAAAGAATCGAGGAAGACTTATTGGAGGGGATGGATCTTGAACATGTACTTAAAGAAAAGGATTTTGACAGACTTGGAGGGTGTGAGTCATAATGGACAACATGAACCAAGGCATTAGGGAGAGGGAAGGCAGGAAGAAATGAAATAATAATGAGTTGTCTCATATGCCTAGGGCTCAGAGTGTGGAAAGGGATATATTATGAGATGAGGTTCCAAAAGCAGGCTAAAACTAGAAGAGAAACATCTGACTAAAGAGTTTAGATGTTATTTTACAGTCAGTTGGGAGCCACCAAAGGCTTCTGAGTATGAAAGCCACATGCTCTGAACAGTGCATTAAGATTATACCATTAGCATTATAAATGATGGAATGGAGTGAGAAGAAACTAGAGAGAAGGAGAAGGTATCCTCCAAGTTAGGAGCATCCAAAGGAAGACAACCAGAATGGTGAAAGAAGTCAAGTACACACATTATGAAGATAAGGAAATAAATGTTTAGCCTAGAGAAGATGGGGTGTGGTGGAGGAAGCAGAATGATAGTATCTTTAAGGACTTGTTGTGTGGAAGAGAGACCACGTTTTTTCTGTTTGGTCCTGAAAAGCAGAATTAGGAGCAATAGGTAGAAGCAACATGAAGGCACATTTAGGGTTACTATAAGAAAAAACTTCCTAACAATTAAAGCTACCTAAAAATGGAACGGGCTACCCCAGGCGGTAGCAGATTCCCCCTTCACAGCAGGTCTCCAAAGAAAAGCTGGATGACCTTTTGTCATGTGTTGAAGTAGGGATTCTTTTTCAGGTATAGGTTAGACCAGATGACCTCTAAGGTCTCTTCAAACTTTGAAATTGTGTGATTCTGTGATTAGGTTTATTTCCCACTGTGTAAAACCTTTCTGTGGGAGCACATGACTAAATGGAAACTCTGTAGAAGCAATAGATGTATTGAGGTCAGCCTATCATTAGAAAAGATTCTGGGCACATCATGTAACAAGGATAAAAGACAATAGATGAGCAATCCAACTAAAATATTAGATCCCAGAGGACTATAAACACCTCATCAGAAGGTAGAAAACCTGATGGGTCAAGCAGCAGTGGTCTGGCTATTGCAACAAAGGGGACAACAGTAAGTATAAGAGTATGTGTCAATTCTAGTGTTCTGTAGATCTTTTTTTGATTTCTTATTAAGGCTTAATCGCTGAATGGGCACTGCCTCAATCAAATTGAGATCTGTTAAAGACCTTAGCTTGAAAAGGCCAAGGTGCCTCACTGGATCCAGGGTCATTTCTAGTTGTCCTGATTCATATCTGGTCACTAAACCCAGATGGCTCTGGAGGAGAAAGTGAGGCTGGTGACTTTGCACAGTCATCCTTCACTGATGTCATGGTCCTCTTCAACAACAAAGGACAAAAATAGCAGCAGCAGCAAGATCTGTCTCTGTATGGTGATAAGCAACAGAAAGTTGAATATCAATATATGAAATTGAACTTATGTAGATGACCCATACTTACCTCATTCAAGTATCAGAAGGTGATTCCAGATTCTAATACTTGGACACTTGGTGAAAAAGGCAGACAGAGGCAGATAAGTCAATAGAATGCTGGGCTTGGAGTCAGGAAGCTCTGAATCCAAATTTTGCCTCAGATAATTGCTAATTATGTGACCATGGGCAAGTTATTTAACCTTTCTCAATCTCAGTTTCTTCATCAGTAAAGTGGTGATAAGAATAGCACCTACCTCTCAGGGTTACTGTGAGGATCAAATGAGAAAATAGATATATAAAGAGTTTGGCAAAATTTAAAGAACTATATCAATGTTCATCATTGTTATTCAGTGATTTTTTTCAGTCATATCTGACTCTTCATGAGCCCATTTAGGATTTTCTTGGCCAAGATAATGGAGTGGTTTGTCATTTCCTTCTCTAGCTCATTTTATAGGCTGGTAGAGGTCATGATGGCAAGCAAACAGGGCTAAATGACTTGCCCAGGGCCATACAGCTAGTAAGTGTCTGAAGCCAGACTCACAAAGATGAGTCTTCCTGACTCCAGGATTGTAGCTCTATCCACTGTACAACCTAGCTGCTAGTTGTTGGGGGGGGGGGGGGGTTATTATTTTGATCAACCCTCTCAGCCTCCTCCTATCCAAACAGAAAATGCCATTCTTTTTAGTATGTCTTTATATTGCAGCATCCCTATCCCTCTAAACACTTTAGTTACAGCTCAGTAATCTCTCTAGTTACATTTTGTCTTCAACTAGTTACTAGAGCATTTCTGGTTCAGAGGGAGTATATGACTATAAGGTGTCCCAGCTGGAATGGGCTTCAGAGGTTATCTAAGTAGAGAATCTCAGGAGTCATCCAGTACAACCCATAACTGAGAAGGAATCTTCTCCACAACATTCCCTGGCAAATGATCATCTAGCATCTTCTTGAGGACTCCCCATGATGAGGAAACCCATTTCCTCCCAACACAACCCTTCCCACTTTGGGGCATCTTTAGCTGTTATGAAAATCTTTCTTACGTCAGCCTGAAATCTAAATGCTGCTTTCACTCTCTGGTTTCCTCTGAGGTCAAGAAGAGCACATCTTTTTTCTCCATTGGATCATAGGATAATAGATTTAGATCTGGAAGGGACCTAAGAGGTCACTGAATAGTCAGTCAGTATTTATTAAACACCTAGTATACAACAGGCACTGTGCTAAGTGCTACAGATGGCTACAAATGCAAAGAAAGGCAAAACAAAAACAAACAAACAAACAAAAAAAAAACCCAGCCACTGCTCTGGAGGAGCTCATAGTATAATAGGGGAGCCAGATGAAAACAACTATTTACATAGGAAAATGAGAAGAGGAGATTCATTGGAAAAAACCCTGCTGTTGGGAAAAACTGAAGGCAAAAGGAAAGGGGACAACAGAAGATGAGGTAGATAAATAGTGAAAACAAGGAAGATGAATTTGGACAGACTTTGAGGGACAATGGAGGATAGAAGAGCCCAGTGTGCTATGGTCCATGGGCTCACAAAGAGTCAGTCACAACTGAACGACAACAACATGCAGGATAAATTGGGGGAGAGGGAGTGACTTCAAAGGAAAGACATTAAGAATAAGGAGGACTAGGTAAAACTTCAAGAAGAAGCAAGACTTCAGCTGATACTTGAAAATGAGGGAAGCCAGGAGGCAGAGATGAGGAGGGAGAACATCCCAGGTATGTAGGACATCCAGGGAAAAACTCCAAGTTGGAACATGGAATGTCTATTCAAAAAGCAGCCAGGAGGCCATTGTCACTGAAACACAGAATAATAGGAAGAAAGTAAGATGTAAAAAGACAAAGAAAGTTGGAAGGGGGAACAGGTTAAAAGCCAAAAAGAAGATTTTATATTGCAACCTGGAGGTAATAGGGAGCCACTGGAATTTCTTGAATAAGGGGATAATATGATTCAGGAAGATCACATTGATTCAATTTTATATTCTTTTTGGCTCCAAATTCTTTTCCTCACCCACCCATTGAGAAAGCAAGAAAAATAAAAACCATTACAAATATGCATAGACATGAAAAACAAGTTTCCACATTAGCCATGGGAAGATCATATTGGCAGCTAAGTGGAATATGGATTGAACTGAGGAAAGACCAGAGGCAAGGAGAGTAAACAGAAGGCTGTTGCCATAGTCCAGATATGAGGTGATAACAGCATTAGACCAAGGTGGTATCAGAATAGAGAAGTCATCTCTCTGGGCGTTTCCTCAACTATAAAATGAGGATATTAGGGTAGCTGATCACGAAAGTCCCTTCCTGCTCTATATCTTATTATCCTATGATTCTAGTTAATAGCTAAGCACTAGTAATGATATTTTGGAATCAATCCCTTTGTGGCATAGAATCTGTTTTTCCCTTTTCTTACAAGAAGACCCAGGCTGAATCCTGGCAGGAAAGCACTGCAGCTGGTCTTACATATCCAAAAACAAGCCATTAATTGGACACTGAAGAATGTGTAGTAAACATGTCAGAAATAAGCCACATTTACTCTGCTTCATCCATTTCACCCATTTCATTCCTGTCAGTCATGGCTGCCCAAATACAGAATGTCCCAAAGGTCTCACTGTAGTTTTAATCTATTAAGGCTGAAAAACTCACTAAGATTTTTATGACATCCTGTTGTTTCATTTGGTTACTATGCACCATGAGAAACAGAGAAACTGTGAAGCCTTTCTGTTTTGTCACTATCAGAGATGCCATCACTTCCCATGCTAAGAAACTAAACAAAGTATCTGTCAGCTGCTAAATCATAGCCACTCCTAGGATAGGCTCATAATTTCACAGGTCTAGAACTGGAAGGGAAGAGACCTTAGGAAAGAGTGTTGCGTTGCCAGAACCAGATTAAAATGTAACCAGGAAATGTTAAACAAAATAAATAAAAATATAATATAACATAGATAATGTTAATTTGTGGTTTTCTAAATCAGAATGCATCCTGAGTTTGATACCACTGTCTTAGATCTCATCTTGAATAACCTCTTTATACCGTAGTCTGGCAAATAAATGGTGCTTAATATATGTTTGATTGAGGAAACTGAGGCCCAGAGAGGATCAGTGACTTGACTTGCCAAAGGTCATACAGGTAGGAAATAGCAAAAAGATCTGGGGCATGAATCCAGTTCTTCTGACTGCAAAATGTCCTTCCTAATCTTGATCACAACCCTTATGAAATCAATCAAGACCAGAAAAAAAAAGCATTTGCCATCTTGTCCCCCAGTTTGAGGCAATTATGAGAGACAACATTGGGCCTGGGGTCAGGAAAACTCAAATCCAACCTATTAGCTATGTGACCCTGGGCATTTAACTTCACTAAGCCTCCATCTACCTCCATTTCCTCATCTGTAAAATGGGATTAATAATAATAACATTCACTTCCCAGGGATGTTATAAGCATCAAATAAGATAATTTTTGCAAAGTGCTTAGCACAATGTTGTTGTGGTTGTGGTTGTCATTCAGTCATGTCCACATCTTCATGATCCCATGGATCATAACACATCAAGTCCTTCTATTCTCCACTATCTCTCAAAGTCTATCCAAGTTCATGTTCGTTATTTCCATGACACTATCTATCCATCTCATCCTATGACATCTCCCTTTGCCTTCAATCTTTCCCAACATCAGGGTCTCTTCCAATGAGTCCCATCTTTTCATTATGAGACCAAAGTATCTTAACTTCAGTATTTGGACAGCATAATACCCGCAACATAATAGGCACTTAACTTCCTTCCCAATCTCATATAGCCCTCTGTATGCACTATCTAGTCCAAATCTCTCTCCTTAATTCTAGTTATACATTACCCACTTCAGGTGCCTTCTTGACACTTCCATACCTGAGCAGGAACCTTCTGTATAACAATCCCCAACAAGTGGTTATACAACCTCCAGCAGAAAACTTCCACATATCTCAAACTTAACATATCCAAAATGGAACCCATTACATTTCCACCCCATTCCCCAAACCTCCATAAAACTTCCTTAGCCCTATTGAAGCTATTAAAGTCCTTCCAATAATCCAGATTTGCACATTTGGACTTCAAAATCCAAAATCTTTCAAATCCAAATAGCAGAGATGCCTCATGGACTGCTTCCATAAACTCTCATATATTTCCACTTCTCTCCACTCACAGTCTCCACCTTTGTTTATCCAGGGGGTGGGAAACCTGCAGCCTCAAGGCCACATGTGGCTTTCTAGATCCTCAAGTGCAGCCCTTTGACTGAATCCAAACTTCACACAACAAATCCCCTTAACAAAAGGATTTGTTCTATAAAACTTGGATTACCCCCCCAAGGGGTCACACCCAAAGACCTAGAAGGCCAGACCTTGAGGCTGCAGGTTCCCCACCCATGGTTTATAACCTCATCATTTTTCTCCTAGTCTAGTTCAATACCTCCTACATGGTCACCCTGCATCTAGCCTCTCTCCTCTCTAATATTTCTTCTATGTAGCTACCAAACTTATATCTCCAAATTAGAAATCCAATTATGTCACCTCCTACTTAAAAATCTTCAATGGCTCCCTACTGTCTCTAGCACAAAATACATATTCCTCTGCCTGCTGGAGCCCTTCATGGTCTGGCTCAACACTTAAGCATCTCTTACTACCACTCTTCAGTGCCACACAATGCCTCTCCTGATTCACACAGTTATTTGTACTTTTCTTTCTTGTTAAAGAGGCAGCTTCGTTTCACTGAAAAAATCAAGGAGACCTGTGTTCAAGTCCTGCCTGTGACACATATTGGCTATGTTTTACAGCACAAGTCAATCTCAAAGTGTTCTAGACAATCTTCTGTGACAATCAGGTACAATAAAGGTGCCATCCTGATTTAGTAAAGGAATTTTTCTCACTGAGGAGTGATATTCTCTGTACCAATGAAATCATGGGTCTGGTCCAAGGGTGGGGAATCTGCACCCTCAAGGCCACATATGGCCCTCTAGGTCCTCAAGTGTAGCCCTTTGACTGAATCCAACCTAGAGGGCCACATGTGGCCTCAAATATATATATATATATATATATATATATATATATATATATATATATATATATATATATATATATATATATTTGCACACTTGTCATATCTCCATGCCCAGAAGAATAGAAGAATTAAAACTCCTTAAGGAAAATAGATATTTCCTTTTTTGTATACCCAGCACCTGCCACAGTCTTGCATAGAGTAGGCAGCACTTAGGGTCATAGATTTCAAGCTGACTGTGACCTTGGAAGCCATCAAGTCCAATTCCACATTTTATAGCCTGGGAAAATGAAATACAGAGAGATGAAGTGATTTACCCAAGGTCACATAGCTAGGGAGTATCTGTGGCAGAATTTGAAATCAAGTCTTCTTTACTCCAGGTCCAGTACACTATCCACTCTACTACCTGGCTACATAGGTTTAACAAATGTTTGTTGAATTAAACTGAATTCTTGGTGTCTTTAGAACTTATAAAATTCCAAAAAAAAGGATCCTATCTATCAAAGATGGTAAAAGCTAAATTTGATTGTTTAGACTCTCTTTCTCTTCTAGGTTTAATGATGAAACAAAAGGCTCCCTTCCTCCAAAATATCTGAGGATTCACTTAAATTTGCTTCAGGTAGCTATTTATATAGGCTGAACTACTTTTGTGATCAGCAATTCTAAAAAACAAATGAACAAAAACAAAGTCCATATACTTAATAGCTGAACACAGAATTTTAAATTATGTGGCAGGTGAGATAGAGATGTCAAAACATCATTATTGCAGTGAAGGTTGTATGGCAAAGACACAACTTAATCCCAATTATTTTTGTAGTTCAGTCATTTTGGTCACGTCCAACTCTTTGGAATCACATTTGGGGTTTTCTTGACAAAACTGTTGGCCGTTTCCTTCTCCAGCTCATTTTACAAATGAAGAAACTGAGGCAAATAGGGTTAAGTGACTTGTCCAGGGTTACACAGTATTGTTATGGAATTTAAGATCTTTCCTGCCCCTAGGCCCTTTGATAGGCTTAAGTGACTCTGAGAATATTCCTTGATTTGAAAATATACCTTGCCCCATAATAGGCTGAATGTGGTCACATGGAACCCAGGGTAGAAAGCCTGGTTTTCAGGAATACCCATACCTTGGTTCTCTGTGATCAAGAGGTCAAGAGGGTTGTGACATTCTCTGAGCCAGGAGAAAGCTATATAAACCCTGATGTGAGGCTTTGTTTTGTGGCTCACTTTGAGAAGTATTGTGTGATTTGACCAGATGAGTCTCTGGGCAGCCACTGAGCCCCCCAGCTTTGAAATCCCAGATGTTGGTGCTTCCCTCTCTGATAACTGTGACTAGGTATGGATGCAGTGGTCAGACAGTTGGAAGCCTGTCTGCTGAATTGTTTCTCTGTCTGCCTGTAACTTCTGTCTGTATACTCTGAAGTTCAGGGTGCTGACTTTTTCCCCTGAACTAGATAAATGATATGTTTCATTGGTTAAAGATTGTTAACTTATTTTGGGTTTTTTTCCTTTAGAAAAGCAGATCTAAGAACCTGTGTTGGCAGCCATCCTGGGGATGCTAGGGTCCATGCTGCTACAAGTATCAAAGCTGCATTCGAACTCAGGTCTTATTGACTCCAGGCCTAACTACTGTGCCACCTAGCTTACCCTCAATCCCAATCATACTCAGCATTATCTGAGGAGTGAATTGTAAACAACCATTATGTTAAATGGGCTTAGTGTAACCCCTTTGAAAAAAAATGATCTTACTATAATGCTAACCTGACCAACCAGATATCCTTCACTCAACATATGTGATCTGTCGCCACTTCTAGGGACATTAAATTTGGAATGGCAATGATTGTCAGGCATGCATATTTATTCATTTTTTTAAATAACTCAACATTCAGGCTTAAATATTCCCAATATACTAATATCTAAATATGTAAAACTTGAAGATAAATTAGGATGTGATTTTTATAAAATGATTCACTGATTACATTACTTTAAAAGATCAGGAATCCCTAGTGCTTTTTACAAATATTTACAAATACTCTGTTGCTCAGCACTCATTATAATTTCATCATGTTCTCTGGAACCTTATCAAGGTCACATCAACCCTGAAACTCACACTTTCTCAGTACTTCCTCTCCCTGGGGCCTCTTCTTCCCTCAGTTAGAGAGGGTGAAAGGTGGGGTGGGGCATGTGAGCTCCTTGAGATCTGGGACTGTCTTTTGCCTTTCTTTGTATCCCAAGTACTTAGCAGAGGGTCCAGAAGACTGTAGGTGCTTAATAAATGTTCATGGACTGATTGATTATAGTTGTGACTCGGGCCTCATTGACTCTTATCTGAACTACTGCAATAATCTCTCTACATCTGGCTTTATCCTTCACAAAGTTTCCTTAAGCACAGGTCTAGCCATAATCATTCTCCTATTCAAGAAGCTTCCTTGTCTCCCTCTTACCTCTCAGGTAAATTACAAATTCCTCCATCTGGCATTTAAAGACTTTTACAATCTGCCTCCAGCCTGTCTTTCCAGGATATTCACACCTGGCTCCTACCCCATACACTCTACATTCTGGACAAACTGGCCCACTTTGCTGTCTCTCATGCATAGAATTCCAGCTTCCACCTACATGCCGGTGTACAAACTGTCTCCCACCATTAAAATGCTTTTTTTCTTCACCTAAATCTCTTGAAATCTTTAATTCTCTTGAAGGATGTTCCATCTCCTCTAAAAAGCATTAGTTCATCCTAATTCATTTGCCTCCCACCCCAAAATCCTTTTGTATTAATTGTGTGTATGTGTATGCACATACATGTATCTACGTACATATATACACATACAGACAGTCAGGTGGAACATTGAAATTGTAGTAAAGAAGATGAGTTCAAATCCTGCCTCAGACATACCCTGTAGAACATGAATAAGATATTTCGCCTCTATCTGCCTCAGTTTCCCTATCTGTAAAATTGGGACAATAAGAGTATCTACCTCCCAGAGTTGTTATGGGGATCAAATGAGTTAACATAAGTAAAGTGCTTTGAAAACTTAAATGAAGTTAAATAAAACACATTCGTGCTATATAAATGCTATTATATTTAATATATTAAATGTGTGTGGGTGCACATTTTTAAATTTCACTTACCTATGTGCTTGTTTTTTCCCTGCCAGTAAAATCCAAATTCTTTGAGTGAGACTCTTTGTTATTGTATCCATAGTACCTGGTACATAGTAGGAGCATATTAGATGCTTGATGAATTGAATTTCTCTCATTTATCTAAAATTTATGTTTTGTTTTGTTTTTCAAAAGGCAAGGAATGCTTTCTTGTCTTCATTCTGACCAGTATTTGGTGAACACGTCCAAGTTCACCCTGGCCTTGTTCTTATTGACTTGGTTCCTGTATCTTTCCAGGATGAAAAGTCCTAATCTATTTTTTTTTCCTCTTGGCACCTCTCTTGTTATGTCTTGATTCCTGGTTGAGGCGGAGGGAGTGAGAAGGGGAGGGAGTGAGAAGGGCAGAGGTGTGGGACAGATTAACAAGTGACCTATGAACAGACCCAAAAAAGGATGGGGGTGACAAAGTCAAGATTCAAAAGGGTAATCAGTAAACTATTCTGAGGGGAGAGCCAGAATGCTAGAGAGAACTGCACAAGAGACTAAAATCAGAATGTGAGAACAAAACATTAGGTGGTAGAGGTCAGTTGGCTATTGACAGTTTGTCTTCCACAGACTTCCCTCCTCACCCAAGTAAAGGTTGCCAGACTGGGACATATATGACCATATGTACTTATGCAATCCAATTGCTTCTGTATGCATTTCAAGGTACTGAGCTAAAGTTCGGATCTCTTCAAAGACAAGAACAAAACAAAGGAAGACACTGAGGCCCACGCCATCCCTGATGGTAACTTGATTTTCAGTTTTCAGAAAACTAGAATCAGGATATTTTCTAAGAGTCAAATAAATGGTCCTTTCTCTTATCGCAGCAAACCGTCAGACTGATGAATTTCAGAACAAAGACTGTAAGATTTTAGGGCAGGACAGAACCTTAGAGATCACCTCTTCCAATTCTTTAATTTTACAAGAAACCCAAGGTCCAGAAAGGTGAAGAAACTTGGCCAAAACTATATGACAGAAAGCCTATCTCCTCAATTTCTTTCTGCTTCAGGTAAATTCTCCCATGAAGTATTTTTTTTATCTGACTTTATTTTTCTATTGATATGTGTTCCCAGAGATAGTGATAATTTCTATTACTTCTTAGCTTTCTACATGCATATGAGGGTTTTCAGTTATGAAGAGGTTTAATTTTAATTTTCACATCAATGACAGAAGCAGGTCAGTATCACTATACCTACTGTACAAATAGTAGAACCATGGTACAAAAACATTAAGGGATTTTCATCTAAGCTGACCACAAAAAAAGAAAAAAAAACAAATACAAAAACACATTGACTGCTAAGTGACAAAGAATGTGAAAAATAGACTACCAATCATTATCATTT
Source organism: Gymnobelideus leadbeateri (assembly GCA_011680675.1). Classification (NCBI taxonomy): domain Eukaryota; kingdom Metazoa; phylum Chordata; class Mammalia; order Diprotodontia; family Petauridae; genus Gymnobelideus; species Gymnobelideus leadbeateri. The sequence goes on from WOXC01004936.1 coordinate 145,999, forward strand.
TATCCCTTAGTGACTGGAAATGCAGATCACATAAACATCAAATTCTAAGAAAGATATGTACATAGCTAAGGATCTAGAAGTCTGATAACATGCAAAAATATTTTATATACATGTATACATAATATATGTGTGTGTATGTATGAATGTATTGAAAATCAGTGAGGGTTTGAGCTTGGGAATTCCCCAAAATATACTACCTTAAAAGGTAATGTAATTACAGCACAAAGTACATCTCTACAAGTGGAAGGACCACTGAAAATTAAAATACTAAAGGTACAAAGAAACATCCATAAAGGAAATACAGGAGGAACAATAAAAACTAATCAATAAATAGAGAGTTTACTATACTGTGTAATCAGAACCTTGAAAGCTGTTCCCAGCAGCAGTCCTCTGGAAAGCTGCTCATGCTTGGCTTTACACTTTGCAAGAAAATTGGACACTCCAACAGTATCACCCCAAAATGAAAGAAAAGAATAACAAAAACCATGATGACAAATATGCAGAATCATATAGGACAAATTCCTACACTGGCTATAGCCAAAAATACATTTATATCTCCTTCTACACTTAGAGTATATCACCTTACCATCAGGAGGTAGGTGGCATGTTGTCTGGAATCATAGATGGTCACTCAATTGGTGAGAGTCCTTAAGTCTATCAAGTCTATCTTTTTCTTCACTATACTGGTCTACTGCTATTATCCACTCCTGTCTGCATCAGTTCATATCAGCTTTCACTTCTGTCCTTTCTTATAACACAATAATATTCTATTACATTGTTGTTATTGTTGTTTAGTTATTTTTCAGTTGTGTCTGATGCTTTATGACCCCATTTGGGGTTTTCTTGGCAAAGATACTAGTTTACCATTTCCTTCTCCAGTTCATTTTACAGATGAGGAAACTGAGGCAAGCAGGGTGAAGTGTCTGAGTATAGTAAGTATCTACTATACCACCAAACTGCCCATTCTATTACATTAATACACAATAATTTTTTCAATCACACCCCAAATGATGGGCATCACCTTAGTTTCCAGTTTTTTGTCACTACCAAAATTCTGCTACAAATATTGTTTTATCTATGGACCCATTTTCTCTTTCCCAGATCTCTCTGGAGGAAAGGTATAGCAAAAAGATCACTAGATCAAAGGAAATACACAATTTAATGATGGGAAGTGGGGAGTCAAATAGACACTTGTGTGTTTCTCTCCATCCTATCCGCTTACACATTTCTCTCTCTGCCCTCCACTTCTCTCTTTATTAAGATGAGTCCTACAAGGAATGTGCTCAGCCTTAGTGATTTAGATTTGATAATATGTTTCCCCTCCCCTATCTATCTTCTCTTCCATCTCCCATGAGAGGTTCTTACCCTTCTTTTTCTTCCTTCTTTCCTTTCATTTTAAACCTCATTTCACAACCCACCCACTGAGGTTGCAATTTGTTTTGCTAATGACTCATCTCTTCCTGAAACTGACCTTACTTCTCACTTCTTCCAGATCCCTCCTGTTTCCCAGTTGGGTTAAAAGTATTTCTATACTACACTCTTAGAGAGTGTGTGTGTGTGTGTGTGTGTGTGTGTGTGTGTGTGTGTGTGTGTGTTCTACCCTCCTTTGTCTAGTTTATGAAACTGAAGTTTCAGTGATGATCACTCCTCCCTACTCCTTTATCCTTATTTGTACTATCTTCTTGAACACCAGAATATGTGTTCCATAATAAGTTGGAAGGTGGAAATAAGCTCCACCTTTTCTTCTCTAATATATGCCTTTTCCTCCTTTTTCTTTCTTCTCTTAAGATCATCAAGACATAATAAAACTGCTCCCCAGACCATTGCCTTATTTAATTCCATCTATGACTTTTGATGACATTATGGGTCTGAGGTGACAAATGTTTCTTCTCCAACTGTTAGAATGTAAATACTTCACCCTTGAATAATCCCTTTGAATTGAGAGAGAGAGAGAGAGAGAGAGAGAGAGAGAGAGAGAGAGAGTGTGTGTGTGTGTGTGTGTGTGTGTGTGTGTGTGTGTGTGTGTGTGTGTGTTCCTCTTGACTATGGAGTTTTCATTTCAGAGTTTCTATTCAACTTAGATCTTTTCACCTGCAAAACTTGGAAGGCTCCTACTTCATTAAAGATGTATTTTTTTCTCCTATAGGATTATACTCAGTACTTCTAGGTTATTTTGGTTGTAAGACTGTCTTTTGCTTTTTGGAATATCATGTTCCAAGTTCTCCTCGTTTTTAAAATGGCAATTTCCAAGTTTTGTGTGGCTCCCTAGTACTTAAGCATTCTTTCTGATACTTGCGATATTTTTTCTTGACCTACAAGCTCTTGATTTTGACTATAATATTCCTAAGAATGTTCTTTTTTTGAATTTTCTTTTAGAAGGTGGCCAGTAGATTCTATTTTTATTTTATACTAGGATTCATAAATCTAAGCAGTTTTCAACTGTGATTTCTCAAAACATGGTATACAAGTTTGGGGGGGTCAGGTTGGCAGGGGGAGGATAAAGTATATGGGAATGAAGATTATTTCATATATGAATTACACTAGGTAGACACTGAAATTTCTTTTAACTCTCAAATCCTATGATTCCATGATCATATGACATTTTGCAGCCATTGTGTACTACAATGGCCATGTTGGACTGGGTGTCGAGTACTTAATAGAAATGGCTACCACTATTAATGGTGCCATTGTTATAATCAAGCTCTCTGTCATCCATGTGTGATGTGGCACTTGGGGAAGCAAAACTGACACATGTTTCTTCCACAGAACCCTGAAAGATCACTGAGCCTGGCCCCTGTCCCGAGAATACTAGTAACATCCCAGATAGTCTAAGAAAGTGATGGTGATGATGATGATGGTAGGGACTGATAACTACCGAATTTCTTCTGGGGATGACTGACCATTAAACCACCCAATTAGGAATTCATTAATCAATTAACAAATGGCTCATATAAAAGTGCCTGTCCAAAGAACAATTATCAAAGTAGCTACTGTTGTTAGTATGTGAATCTTTTTATTTAAGCAAAGAATAAAGTGACTCTCCAGCAGGGATATCTCACCCTGCTGGAGAGTCACTTTATCTACTGGGATGTTACTAGTATTCCTGGGACAGGAACCAGGCTCAGTGATCTTTCAGGGTTCTGTGGAAGAAACATGTGTCAGTTTTACCCTGCTGGAGAGTAGGGGAAAGGGGGATGAGAGGAGGGATGATGGAGGGGAGGGCATTCTGGGGGGAGGGGAGGTTGGAAGTACCCACTATCAAAGAGGGACAGGATCAAAGTAGGAAATGGACCAGGTGGGAGGTGAGACAGGTGGGAGGGAAATATAAGCAGTCTTTTACAATATATCTACTATGGTAATGTTTTGCATAGATATACATGTATAACACATACTGAATTGCTTATCTTCTCAGAGGGAGTGGGTGACAAGGGAGAAAGGGAATGGATCTGAAAATCGAAGTTTTAAAATTAAATGTTGCATAAGATGTCCAGGCAGTGGGGCTCAGAGATTCACCTTGCCCTAATGGCAAAGTTGAAAGGGGTATGGGAGAAGATATGGGAGAGAGCAGATTGGATGAGGGGATATCTAGTGGGACTGCTACTCTGGGGTGGTGGGTAGGGAAAAAATGGGGGAAAATGTAACTCATAATCTGGTGGAAATGAATGATGTAAACCAGAAGTTAATAAAGCATTTGTTTAAAAAAAAAAGAATAAAGTGACTCACCGCTAATAATTTTGTTTTAAAAAAAAGTCTAGAGGATAGAGGGCATAGGTTGAATTTGTTGGGAAGGGAGAATACTCAAGGGATGAAATTATGAGGTGAGAGAGGAAAGTGGCAAGGGGAGATGGGGAGAGACAGGGTAAGGTAAACTATCCCATGTAGAAGAAGCAAGGGGAAGTGGTTGCAAGGGAGGAGGAGAATAGGAAGGCAAAAAAGGCAAAACCACATTCTCATTGAATTTGGTTCAGGGAGAAAATGACATACATACTAAATGGGATATCTCAACCTGCAGCAGAATAGGGGGAAGGGGGATGAGAGGAGGGATGATGGATGGGAGGGCATCCTTGGGGGGAGGGAAGGTTGGAAGTACCCACTATAGAAGAGGGACAGGATCATGTAGGGAATGGACCAGGTGGGAGGTGGGATGAGTGGGAGGGAAGTATAAGCAGCCTTGTACAATATATCTACTATGATAATGTTTTGCATAGCTAGACATGTACAACATATACTGAATTACTTATCTCCCCAGAGGGAATGGGTGACAAGGGAGGAAGGAAATGGATCTGAAATTCGAGGTCTTAACATTAAATGTTTCAAATATATATAAATACTATTATTAAAAAATAAATAAAGTCTAGAGTCTTAACTCCCCCCCCCAAAATAAAAAGTTTTAATTCAACAACTGTCTTTAACTATTTGGAAATCTATGAAATAGAAGTGGGATCAGACTTGTTCCATTTGATCAAAGAGAGTAGAATTAGGAGAAATCATGAATTGAACTTGCAAAGTGGTGAATTTAGGTTTGCAAAACTTAAGGAAAAAATTTCCCACTACTGGAACTATACAAAAATAGAATGAAATTCCTTAGAAAGCAGGGGATCCCCTTCACTGGAGGGCTTTAAAGGCTAGAGGGCCATTTTCCTAATATGTTATAGAGGGGATTCTTATTCAGGCAGGGTTAAATGAGGTAGTTTGCAAGATTCCTTCAAACTCCAAGATTCTGTGATTCTGATTTCATAACACTCAGAAGCCCCACAGAAGAAAAAAAAAAGAAACACCAATTACCAACACCTGGTAGATTAGCAGAAATCAGTTAAAAGAAGAACAAAGTGTGGCCAGGCCAGCTTCAATATAGCATTCCGAATAGTCCCTTAAAACCCAAGGTCCACCTACAAATAGGCAGCATGCAATGACAATTTACAAGGATGATTCCTAAGTAAGTCACAAAGAAGCATAAGACTATAGCTCAAATAGCTCACCACTCTAGTAGATGCAGACACAGAAATAAATGTTTCAGTGACCTAAACAGGTTATTCTATGTTGGTCTATGTGCCTGCTGTACTTACCAGTCACAAGAACTAGAAAGGAAAGCTGCTCTCCCTGTCAGAGAAAGGTAAAAGAGATTTCAGAATGCTTCTATAATTTCTGGGATGGAAGAGAATGATTATTTTCTAGACAAAAAAAAGGAAAGTAGGGATGAAAGGAAGGAAGGGATAGAGGACAGAAAGGACAAATGAAGAAAAGAAAGGAAAGAAGGAAGGAGGGAGGAAACGAGCATTTATTAAGCACCTACTTTGTGTCAGGCACTGTTTTAATTGTAAATATTATCTCATTTGATCCTCACAATAACGGTGGGAGGTAATTGATATTATTATTTCCATTTTGCAGATAAGGAAACTGAAGCAGACAGAGGCTAAGTGATTTGCTCAGGGTCACACACCTAGTAAGTGTCACAGCAGGATTTGAACTCACCATTCTATCTGCTGAACTAATAGAAGAAATTGCCTCCAAATAAAAGAAATTGTTCAGAAAAGCAACTAGGTAGAAAAACATTCTGAGTGTAATCAAAACCTACATCAAGAGACTGGCACATGGAAAACATGACAGAGTAGTGATAGAAGAAGCAATTGTTCCAGTGTAGCTATAATGATAGCTGTGAAGCTGCTTCCACAGTGTTCTGAAGAAGCAGTGATACTCTATACCCCACAGCATAATAAAGACATTGCACAGGTACTACTCTGTGTGAGGAATAAATACTATCACTGACTCCCCAAAAGAAAAGGTACAGAGCAATAATTGGTGATGCCACTGTTCATGGAACCATATATGTGTACACACATAAAAACAGATATACACATATGTATCTACACATGTGTGCATAGATGGACATACAAGTGTATATACATATATAAACACATTCATACACATACAAAATTTTCTTTGAGCCTTACAGCAACCCTATGATTTATAGATGGTTCCTTCCTATATGTGCCATGTAGTATGGAAGAGCGATGGACCTGGAGTCAGGAAGACTTGGTTTTGAATCCTGTCTCAAACGTTACCTACTTGTTAGATCCTAGGCAAGTAGCTTAATCTCTCAGCCTCAGTTTCCTCCTCTGTAAAATGAGGGAGTTGGACTTGATGAACCTCTAAGGTCTCTTCCATCACTTAACCTATGAGCCTATGATTTATAATCCTGCAGTTCTGTCTTCAGTTAGGATGTGTACCATTTGAGAGAATGTTTCACTTTTCTCTTTGTATCTCCTGCTCTTAAAAGAGAGTGCTTTGGCATATGCTCAGCACTTAATAACTACTTTTTCAGTCATTCATTTGTGAGGAAAATGCATCTTAAAGAGGCTGGGTACCTTCTCAGTCAGGTGTCTGTGACTTTAATTCCACTGCTTTTTCCATTACACATTACTAAAGATTCAGAAAATATTCAACTTCTAAAAGTCTGTTAATCATCTATTGTGTGCGAAGTATTGGACCGGGTCCTGGAGTATAAAGACCAAGTCAAGAGCCTTCACTGAAGAGCTGACATTCTACTAAAAGGACATAAGACACACATGCTTCAACATACCAAGAGATCTCTTGGGTGAAGGCCATCCTTCCACTGGTACAAACGTACCCCTTAAGCTATTACTGTCCTTTGCCCACCCAATGTGAACAAAGGAGCTATCTTATCCTGAGGAAACAAAGGCTACAGAAAATTTATATATTGTCCAATTATGTATCCTAATGAAAGCAGGGTAAAATCTCCTCATCAAAAAGAATTTTTGAGAACCAATTTACACATGTGCGGATTTAAACATGCACCTGCTTTCTTCCTCTTTCAAATGGCAAACCTCCTCTGAAAGCTAATGTACAGTTCATGTCTCACCCTTCATCCAACTAGTTAAGTGTTGCTTTGAAAAGGAAATGAGGCTCATTTGAAAGAGATAGCTTATTTCTAAATATCATTGACATTAATTTTAGGCACATATCATATATCAATGTGATCACAATAAGATTCCTTCAAATTACTGCATTATTATGGGACAATATATTCCAGGAGAAATTTCCTAAATGCTTATGTCCTTTCAATACAGAACTCCCTAGCACAGATATTCATTATAAATGAAATTCTCTCACTCTACTCAGTTGCAAAGTGCTGATGACTATTACCACAGACAATCTGAGTATTTCCTGAAATGTCCTTCATAATTTTTTCTGTGTCAAAAATGATTAGGCTGCTTAAGCCATGAAACTACAGAGATGAAACTCCAAAAGCTTCCATTTTCCTTACCCCAGTCAGAGGGAGAAAGGTGGCATTGTAAATAAATACAGAATTCTTATTCCATCTCAAAGACATGGAGCAAAAAATTGCTGTACTTTTTCAACTACTGAACCTTCTAGGCCACCTTCCATGGCAGCCAGAAAATGAAAAATTACACTAATGTAAGCTAAAGGGGATGAGGGCATGTACGACTGTCAGAGGAAAAGATAGACTTTCTGAAAAATACCACATCACAGTTTCAGTGAATCAATGGATGCCCAATGTGACATAGCAGACAAAAAACCAAACACAAATCCTGCCCAGAATGTTGCCTTAATAGAAGCACAAGTTCAGAGTAAGGAAGGGTCTGGTTCCATCAGACTCTACTCTGGTCAGATCACTTTGAGAGTGTCATGCTCAGTTCTGGGCACAACTTTTAGGAAGACTACTGACCATCTGGAGTTGGTAGAGGTGAGCAAGATTAGGAGGGATTTTCAGATGACTCCACAGAGAAAAGAACTTGGGATGTCTGTCTATATAGGAGGTAATATGGGCATATGAATACATAGTATGTATATATATGTGTACAGGTATACATAGACAGAGGGCATAGGACCAGTTTAACAGGAAGAGATGATACTTAAAAGGTGAAATTACAAGGTGAGAAAGGAATATAATGAGAGGAGATGGGGAGAGACAGAATGGGGCAAACTATCTCATATAGAAGAGGCAAGGGAAAATGGTTAGGATGGAGGGAAGAAAAGGAAGGCAAAAGGGAATGAGTCAACCCTACTCTCATTGAATTTGGCTTAGGGAGGGAATGACATACACACTAAATAGGGTATCACACCCTACAGGAGAGTAGGGGGGAAGGGGACGAGAGGGGGAGTGATGGATGGGAGGACAGGCTGGGGGGGGGAGTGAAGTTGGAAGCACCCACTTTTGAAAAGGGACAGGACCAAAGTAGAGAACAGAACAAGTGGGGGTGGGATAGGATGGAGGGAAATATAGACAGTTTTTCACAATATATCCATTATGGAAATGTTTTGCATAGCTATATGTGTACAACGTATATTGAATTGCTTATCTTCCCACTAAGGGTGGGTGACAAGGGAGGTAAGGAAAAAATCTGAAATTCAAAAGTTTAAAATCAAATGTTTAAAATATTGTAGCAGTAAGCACCCCAACATCCCCAGGATGGCTGCCAATACAGGTTCTTAGATCTGCTTTTCTAAAGGAAAACAACTTAAAATGGGTTAACAAGCTTACTTTAATCAAACATATATCATTTACCTAGTTCAGGGGAAAAAAGTCAGCACCCCAAACTTCAAGGTATACAGACAGAACTTATAAAACAGAGAAACAAACAGATCAAGCAGACAGGCTTTCAAACTGTCCCAACATTACAACAATACCAAATCACAGTTACCAGAGAGAGAAGCATCAGCATCTGGGTTTTCAAAGCCAGGGGGCTCTCAACAGCTGCCCAGAGTCTCATCTGGTCAAATCACACAACACTTCTCAAAGTGAGCCCCAAAGCAAAGCCTCACATCAGGGATTATATAGCTTTCTCCTGGATCAGAGAATGTAACCACCCTCTTGACTCACTGCCCAATCACATAACATCAAGGTGTGGGCATTCCAGAAAACCAAGCCTCTTACCATAAGCTCCATGTGACCACATTCAGGCTATTAGGAGGCAAAGTATATTTTCAAATCAAGGAAGGTTCTCAGAGTCTCTTAAGCCTATCAAAAGGCCTAGGGGCAGGGAAGATCTTTAAATTTGCATTTCCATTACAAATATATATATATATATATATATATATATATATATATATATATTATTGTTATTTTACATGTAACTGGGAAATAAGATATACAGGTACTGGGGCATAGAGATCTACCATGCCCTACTAGAAATTTGGAGGAGGGATGGGGGAAGATATAGGAGAGAGTAGATTGGGGGAGGGGATATTCAGTGGGATCACTGTTTTGGGGTGGTGGTTAGAGGGGAAATGGGGAGAAAATTTGTAACTCAAAATCTTGTGGAAATGAATGATGTAAAATAAATAAATAGATAAATAAATGAATGAATGAATGAATAAATAAGAAAAAAATTTTAAATAAATAAACTTAGTGCTTGATCTTTAAAATGAAAGTGGTCATTAGTGTTGTTTCCAGCTCTCAGAAGAGAGAACTCAGTCAATAACAGTCAATAAACATTTAGTAACTTCCTACTATGTGTCAGGCATTGTCGACATAGTAGTAGTCTTAAAGTATTGGAAGGAAAGTCATATCAAAGAGGGATTAGAATACTTTTACTTGACTCTAGACTACAATAATTATGACCAATTGACTGGAAAGTTATAGAGAAGCACAGATAAGGTCAATATGAAGAAAAGCTTCATAACATTTAGAGCTGTTCACATGTGAGATGGATTGCTTCATAGAGACTGAGGTCCCCATCACCATAGATTTTCAAGAGGCTGATAAATGACTCTTTGTTAGGGGCTCTGTAGAGGAGATCCCTGCTTAAGTATGGATAAGAATTGATGACCTCCGAGGCTTTTTCTAATTGTTAGATTTGCATGAGTATATGCCTTCCACTTTTTATAAGGAGCCATTACGAGTGGGGTAGAAGGTCCAAGAAAATTGTACTGCAGGGTACAACAGGATAATTGAATTGTATTCCTACCCATGACCTTTTGATAGAGGTGAGAGTCACTGTCACACAAGCAACTTTTTATCTATTACTAAGAGAAGGTGCTGTCCTATGTTATTCTAGGGATACAGATTTAAAGATATGACTCCACCTTCAAAGATCCTATCAGCAATTACTATTAGTACTTATATAGCACTTAAAAGTTTACAAAGCACTTTATGTATATACATTATTCCATTTGATCCTCACACATACCAGTGAGGTAGGTAATAGAGGCATTATCCCCATTTGACAAATGAGGAATTAAAGCTAAGAGAGGTTAAGGGACTCAGGAATGTTGATACAGCTAACAAGTCAAGGGTCTTCCATAGCAAACACAAATAAATCTAATACACAAGATACACCAGGTACAATAGTGAATTACCCCTCAAAAGGGGGCTATGGGAAATCTGAGAGGAAAGGTCATTATCAATTAGAGGATAAAAAAATGTATCATGGAGGAGTTTGGGGGCTGGATAAGTATCATGAAGGATGGGATTTAAAAAAGAGACTGAAATTGTATAAGCAAAAAAGAGTCAGGAGGACATTGGAAGCAACGAGTACTAAGCAAAATCATAGAGGAATGAAAACCTATGGTATGTTTGGGAGGCAGAGAATAGTCTAATTTGGCTAGAATGCAGAATGTATAGAGAAGAAAAACATTAGATAGTGCTAAAAAAAGAAGGTTGGTACCAGATTGTAGATGATATTGATCGACAGAGAAGAGGTAATGGGAAACCACAGAAAATTTTTTTAGCAAAAGAGTAATGGCAACCAGATTTATACATAAGCAAGACTGGTTTGGTAGAAATATAAATAATGGATTGTAATGTGGAGAGAGGACAAGCAGAAAGATCTGCAAGAAGGATATTGAAATACTCAAAATGGGTTATAATTATGGCCTATATTAATTATTATGGTAAAAGTAAGAACAATAAAGAAAGGAAGAGTGGGGGGGGCATCAGGGAAGGGATAGAAGGAAGGAATAAAATCAAAAGACCTTGGTAATTAACTATGTAAAAAAAGGAAGTGGAAAGAGTCAAGATGGCAGAGTAAGAGGAAATACTTTTGCCTATCTCACCTAGCACCTCCTCCACAACAACCTAGAAAATACACCAGACCAAAGTCTAATAAAAAAAAAAAGGCAAGAAAAAGTCAGAATGAGTCATTTTTCCCAGCCCAGGGAAGCTTAGAAGGCTAAGGTTTGTACATACTGGGGTGGGAGCTAACCAGGAAAATGGCATGCCAGTAGTAGCAGAAACAGAGACTATTCCAACACATAGGTACAAAAAGGAAGCTGAGCCAGACCAGGAAGCACCAAGGCAGAAGGAATGGAAGAATAGAAAAGTGAAATGCAATGGGAGAAGGGGAAAGGGACAGAGAGAAAATGGGGAAAATTATCTCATAAATGGGACACATAAGAAAGAGTTTATATAATGGAAAGGAGAGTGAAAGGTTAGTAGACAAGACTATCATTCACATCTAAATTGGTTCAAGTAGGAAAGAATATACATACATGTGCAGCTGGGTACAGAAATTCATCTTACCCAAAAGGGAAATAGGAGGGAAAAGAATTAAGAGAAAGGAGGAGGCAGTGGGAATAGGGGGGAGGGGAATAAGAAGGAGAATAGATTAAGGGAGGCATGGTCATAAGCAAAACAGACTCTTAAAGAGGAGACAAGATAAAAAGAGAAAGAAATGTATAAGATAATATGATAGAAGAAAATGCACAGTTAGCAATCATCACTGATAAAACATTAAAGGATAGCAGAATGGATGAGAAACAAGAATCCAACAATATATTGTTTATAAGAAACACATCTGAAACAGAAAGATACACAAGAGAGTTAAAATAAGGGGCTGGAATAAAATATATTATATTTCAACTAAAGGGAAAAAAAGCAGGGGTAGCAAACATAATTTCAGACAGGAGCAAAATAAACCTAATTGAAAGAGATAACCAGGGAAATTCTATCTCACTAAAAAGCTACCACAGAGCAGCTAGGTGGCTCAGTGGATAGAGCACCAGCCCTGGAGTCAGGAGGACCAACCAACAAAACAACTGTAGACAATGAGTTAATATCAATACTGGACGTATTTTCACCAAAAAGTTATAGTAATCTTAACGGAAAAGTTAAATGAGCTACAGGAAGAAATAGAGTAAAACTATGTTAGTGAGGGAACTCAATTTATCCCTCTCAGAGCTAACAAAATCTAAAAGAAGATAAATAAGAAAGAAGTTAAGTAGATGAATAGAATTTTAGAAAAATGAGCTCTGATAGGTCTCTAGAGAAAACTGAATGGGAATAGGAAGTAGTATATTAATTTCTTTGCTGTGCACATAATCTTCACAAAAATTGACCATGTATTAGGGCATAAGAACCTCACAAACAAATTTTAAAAAGCAGAAATATTAAGTGCATCTTTTTCTGATCATAATGCAGTAAAAAATTACATTCAAAGGGCCTTTGAAGCATAGATTAAAAATTACTTGGAAACTAAATAAATTAATCCTAAAGAATGGGAGTATCAAAGAACAAATCACAGAAACAATCAATTTCATTAAATATGACAATAATGAGACAACACACCAAAATTTGCAAGATGCAACCAAAACAGTACTTAAAAGAAAATTTATATCTCAAAAGTGTGCATCAGTAAAATAGAAAAAGAACAGACCAATGAACTCAACATGCAAATTTAAAAAATTAGAAAAAAAAAACAAATTTTAAAACCCTAATGAAATACCAAAATAGAAATCCTGAAAAATCAAAGGAGAAATTAACAAAATTGAAAGGAAAAAAAATTAAAGCAACAAATAAAACTAGGAGTTTACTTAAAAAAACAAATAAAATAATAAGCCATTAGCTAATTTGATTTTTTTAAAAGAAAGGAGAAAATCAAATGACTAATATCAAGAATCAAAAGATGAATTCATAATGATGAAGATGAAATAAAAATAATTATTAGGTGTTATTTTGCTCAATTATATTCAAAAAAAACTGATAATCTAAATGAAATAGATTAATATTTACAAAAATATATACTGCCAAAGTTTATACAACAAATCTTATCTCAGAAAAAGAAATTAAATAAGTCATAAACAAACTCCCTTTGAAAAAATTCTAGGACTAGATAGATTTACAAGTGAATTTTACCAAATTTTTAAAGCACAATTAATTCCAATATTATACAAACTATTTTAGATACAAAATTTCTGTCAAATTCCTTCTATGACACAAATATAGTATTGTTACTTATACCAGGGAGAGTCAAAACAAAGAAAAAACTATAGACCAATTTTCCTAATGAATATCAAAACAAAAAATTTAAATAAAATACTAGCAAGAAGAATATAGCAGTCTATCACAAAGATCCTGCACTATGACCAGACTAGGAATGCGGGGCTTGTTTAATATTAGGAAAACTATAAGCATAATTGACCATATTAACCAAAAAAATCATGATTATTTTAATAGATGTGAAAAAAAATCTTTTGACAAAATACAATACCCATTCCTGTTAAAATACTAGCAATCACAGGGGAAAAAATTGAAACATTCCCTAAAATGCTCAGTAGCATATTAAGTGTAAATATTATTTATGATAGTTATAAACTAGAAGCCTTTCCAATAAGATCAGGAGTTAAGCAAAGATGTTCATTAATACCATTACTTTTCAATACTAGAAATTTTAGCTATAGCAATAAAAAAAAAGAAAAAGTGGTAGTAAGAAATGAAGAAATAAAGCCATCACTTTTTGAAAATGATAAAATAGTTTACTAGGAGGAGAAAGGAGGAGAAGAAGGAGATAGAAAGAGAAATTCCATTTAAAATAACCACAGACAGTATAAAATATTTGGGAGTCTACCTCCCAAGACACTCCAGAACTATATAAACACAATAGCAAAACAATGTTCAAACAAATAAAGACATCTAAATATCAGTTAAAATAATCATTGTTCACAGGTTGAATCAATATAACAGATATGAAAGCTAAATTATCAGTGCCATCTCAATCAAGTTACAAAAAAATTACCTTACAGAACTAGAAAAAATCATAACAAAATTCATCTAGAGAAATAAAAATATAAAGAATATCAAGGAAATCAATGAAAAAAAAATGGGAATGAAAGGAGGGCTAGCAGGATGTAGCAGCAACCACACTGGCATACCCAGGATGGCTGCTAACTCAGGTTCTTAGATCTGCTTTACTAGGAAAGATAGCTGTTTAAGGGGTCAACAATCTTTTTATATTATATTCACTACTTTCAGGGGAAAAGTCAACACCCTGAACTTCAGAGAAAATATAAACAGAAAAATAAAGACTGGGGCGGCTAGGTGGCGCAGTGAGTAGAGCATCGGCCCTGGAGTCAGAAGGACCTGAGTTCGGATCCCGCCTCAGGCATTTAATGCACACACAAACAAAAACCTAGCTGTGTGACCTTGGGCAAGTTACTTAACCCCAATTGCCCTTCAAAAAGAAAAAAAAAGACCAAAAGACAGGGCTCTGAGTGTCTGAATCAACTATACACTTTACATACATCCCTGGATCAAGAGAACCTTTACATCTGAACAGTCAGGGAGCTCTGAACATAGGGCCACTCAGAATCTCGACCAGGGAATCACCCGGTCCTTCTCATAAGTGAGCCCCCAAAGCAACATACCAACTCAGAGTTTATATATACTTCTCAGAACATCACAAGGCATCACAACCTTCATGACTCAGTGCCTAATTAGAAATTAGCAAAAGGTGTGAAAGCCTTCCTCTAAGCAAGCCTTCCCTAAGCAAGCTTCCTTTAATGGGCTCCACATGAGGCCTATTAATAGGCAGGGAAGATCTTAAATCCCATTAACATTACACTGGACCAGCCATCAAACTATACTATAAAGCTTTAATTATCACAGTTTTGTACCAGGTAAGAAATAGTTGATCAGTGAAATAGTTTAGGAACACAATAAACAGTGAGCATGTAAAACACTTTTGTAAACCCAAAGATCCCAGTTGTTGAGGCAAGATTTGACAAAGTATTTGACAAAAACTGTTTAAAAAACTAGAAACTACATAGAAATCAACCTTTCACACTGTATACCAAGAGAACCTGAAAACAAGTTCAGGATTTGTACATAAAGGGTGATATCATAAGCAAATTGGTGGAGCTTGGAAGAAATTATCTGTCATATCTATGGGCAAAGGAAGTGCTTATGACCAAATAAGAGACAGAGAGGTTCACAAGATAATTTTGCTCACATAAAATGTAAAAGGTTTTGCACAAACAAAACTAATGCAGCCAAAATTAAAAGGAAATCAGTAAACTGGGGTGGGGGGGAATCTTTACATCCAGTTTCCCTGATAAATATCTCATTTTAAAAATACATTGGAAACTGAGTCAAATTTATAAGAATAAGAGCCATTCCCCAAATGACAAAAAGCCAAAAGGATATGAACAGGAAGTTTTCAAAGAAAGAACTCTAAGCTAAAACTAGCAATATTGAAAAAAAAATCTCTAAATCACTGGTGATTAGAGACTCTTTCTATTCCTCCCTCCCCTCCCCAAGCTGGTCAATAAACTAGTGGGACACACACAACACCTACCCTGGGGAAGACGTTACATCATGCTCAACATCATTAGTTGCAACTTTCCTACTTGTCCAAGTCTTACCAGTTTCTCTCTCATTTAAAATGGTGGGACTTTTAGAGGGAGTCCCAGATCTTATATTTGTCTTATATAAGTCTTCCAGATTTAGGGAGAAAGAATGTGGTCTTTTTAAATGCCATCCAGTGACGTCACATTCTTCCCCCTCCTCCCTTTCACAACACACACACACACACACACACACACACACACACACACACACACACACACACACACCACCTCCCTGAGTCACTGCCCAGACATCAGGAGGGTACGGAAAAACTCTAAAAGTATGAGGTTTAGAGTAATTCCTTTCATTGTTCAATTGTTTCCGTTTTGCCTGACTCTTCACGACCCCATTTGGGGTTTTCTTTGCAAAGATACTGAAGTGGTTTGCCATTTCCTTCTCCAGCTCATTTTACAGATGAGGAAACTGAGGCATTAAGGGACTTGCCTAGGATCACAAAGCTAGTAAATGTCTGAGGCTAGATTTGAACTCACGAAGATGAGACTTCCAGATTCCAGGCCAGCACTCTATGCACTGTACCACCTAGCTGTCATGTCACTGCTGGAGAAACTGCTATGCTCCATCAAAACTAGTGTGAAGGCAACAAAGCCATCACCAGTATGGATATGGATTTTATACACTTACAAGGAGTAAACCTTTATCACCTCCAGGCACTCTAGACTCATTCTGTTTCAGTAAGAAGGATTTAAACCAAAAGTTCATAGAACTACCCAGAGCTCATCTATGTGACTACATAGTTATCTGAGTTCATGGGCCTCACTAAGATTCTTACCACCCAGGACAGTAAGGTACCAGAGATGAGCTAGGATTCTTCATCTATTCTTCTGTCTTATAACCATGAGCTCCTTGTATACATACCATTTCTACTCTTCCCCTTCCCCTATTAAACTATAAACTCCATGCAGCTCCTTCAGTGCTTCTCTCAATGTTCTGCACATAGTCATGACAAATAATTGAAGTTTCAATAAAGCTTCTTCTATCAGAAGTCATGCCAGAATAGAAGGCAACAGTGATAGGTCTGATCTAAGCCTCTGAAGAATGGTCCTTACACTCACCCACTCAATAAGGTTAACATTTGGCTAGAAAATAGGTTTTTAACTTTTTCAACCCATGTCTACAAGATGTTTATTTTTGTTAGGTTTTTAATTTTCTGTGGTCCACTGAATATATTTTAAGATAATTTAATCTATTTGCTATTTTTTTCTCTTCTTTGTTATTTTTTCCCTTTAAAAAATGTTGTTTGTTAAATTGCTTGTCTTTTCAATGAGGAGGTAGGGAAGGGAGGAAGAGGGGAAATTGGAACTCAAATTTTTAAAATAATGTTAAAAATTGTTTTTACATGTAATTGAAAAAATAATTTTTTAATTTTAAAAATTATAGTTATACAGAATGGCTCTTAGGGAAGTGGAAAAGGAGAAAAATTGAGAGAAATTCTGGTGATGAGAAAGACAAAATATCACCTTTTTAACATCTGCATCAAGGAAAAGATAACATATTTATTCTCTCTCTCTCTCTCTCTCTCTCTCTCTCTCTCTCTCTCTCTCTCTCTCTCTCTCTCTCTCTCTCTCTCCCCCCCCTCTCTCCCTCTCTCTCTCCCCCCCTCTCCTGTCTCTCTCTGTTTCTGTCTCTGTCTCTCTCTCTCTGACTCAGATGTGGAAAATAGCTTCCTCTCCTACTCTTAAAGATCAAATCTATAATCTTCAGTACTCCACATGTCCTCCTAAGCCAAGCAATACACCTGAATTCAAACTTCTTTCATTTCAAACTGTCACTAAAAACTTAACATTTCCTTCCCTACCTCAGGTAACCAACATCAAGGCCTCTCCTTTCTCTGCCTATTATCTAATTCTGCTTTCATGAAAAGCACCTTACAATTGATAATAAAACATCCTATCTTTCCCTTGGGGGAAAATGGGAGGAGGAGAGGTTTTGTGGAATTTTGCACACAAAAGTTGATGTGATAGTTAATTTACCTGTTTTTCTTTGTTATGAGAAAGATTTTGAAGACAGTATATCTAGAACTGACAGCAGTACTTTAAAAAATCATCAATAAATTATTTTTCCTTCAAAAAGCCTGGTATAGGAGTGGCTAGACAGCACAGTGAATAGAGCACCGGCCCTGGAGTCAGGAGAACCTGAGTTCAAATCCGACCTCAGACACTTAACACTTACTAGCCGACCTGGGGCAAGTCACTTAATCCCAACTTCCCAGCCTCCCCCGCTCCAAAAAGAAAAAAAAAAGCCTCATATAAATTCATTCACATTAAATTGTCAGTGAATCAGGAAGTGTAATATTACCTATATTAGGAGTATTTTTAATAAGGGACAAAGCCATTGTGTTTGGCTTAAGCCCAACTAAACTCAGTTGTGGAATGTGGGACATAAAAGTAGATCATCTTTTTTGGATAATGAGGAAGGGAGACAACAGGGTCTTTCCCAACTCCCCAAAATAAAGCCACAAAGCCCTCCACTCTATTTATTCCTAATCTTATTTCCCCACCTCTATTTATAAGAAAAGAAAGTGCCAGAAATGATGGGTGGTAGGTTTTGGCTTGGAGTTTTTTTGCTTTCATTTTAGTCCATGGACACAAAGGACAATGTCTGCCCAAAAGGCAACATGTTACATCATTAAGCTATCAGAAAGAAGTAAGGCCTACTTCACTTAAAAACCACTTGCCTCATACTTGAGCTATGACTAAAGAGTTCAGTTGCTGGTCATCACCAGGTTTTATTTTGTGATTCTGTCGATTGTTTTTCCAGGCTTTGTGGAATAATTTGTCTTTTTAAATATTAAGCAGACACCAGACCACAAAATGAAAGTCAAATATTCCTTTGAAATTGTATCTGGTCATTTTCCAATATGTGTATCCCAATATTGGCTAAGGAAAAAAGAAAAAACATGAAGTCTTTCATAATCAATTCTTAAGTGAAAAGAAAAAGATCATTTGACAGCTTCTCTTCCAAGAGAACAATGGGAGTCCAAACTATTGAAACCAGTTCTCTCCTCCTCTTCCCATTGAAATGCAAACCATATCACACCATATATATAGCATAGGCTATCCCAGAAAGCATTTTATGGGAACTGTGCAGATCCTCTATGGAGAATTAATGGGAAAACAGTGAAGAGTCATAAAGGATGAGAAAAAAAGTAGCAAACCCCTTAAATGTCAAAGCAAAATGGGAAAAAAGGAAAAATATACAATTCCAAAATCATAGGTTTATAGTTAGAAGGTATGTCAGCAGTCATCAAATCCATCCCCCACATTGTCCAAGTGAGTAAAATGAGAACCACACACGTACCATGACTTGCCTAAGGTCATACTGGCAGTGGTGAAATCCTCTGACTCCAAATCCAAGGTTCTATCTACTGTATCAGGCAAGGTCTTTCCTTTAAGAGTGACCAGAGAAAATATCTATCTTTCTATCACATCTTCAGCTCTTTATTGCCTCTAGGATTAAATAGAAGCTCTTTATCTTGACATTTAAAGCCTTCCATAACTGAATTCCCACCTCCTTTTTCTAGTTTATTCCTTATCATTCCCCATCACACAAATCCACATTACTCCTAGATGTTTCCTAGGAGCTGTTCCCTAAACTTGGCATTCACATCTGATTTCCACACCCTGGAGTGTCTCTCACTTTTGGTATGTGTTCCTCTTCTCACTTTTACCTCTTAGAATCCTTCATTTCCAGAACTTTCAGCATGGGTAACCCCCACCTGTGCCCAGATTAGTGACTGCCCCACCCTGACCATCTTCTGGAAAGCCTCACAATTAGACTTGCTGCTGAGCGAGTACCCTCTCTGTACCCAGCCCAGCCTTCCCTCCATGCACTTCTACCACTACTCCCAGTCTTCAGTTCTAGAACCATGATCCAATCAATGTTGCCATTGCTTCTGGAGGGGTGCATCGATCTGCTCTGCAGAGGCCAACTCACCATCCCAGCAACTTTCTGAACCAATGTGCCCCTCTCTGACCAAAACTCCCTATGTGCATTGTCTCTCGCAATAAAATGCAAGCTACTTTAAGGCAGAGACTGCCCTTGCTTTTGTATTTTATCCCCTCACCCCATATAGCACAGTGTTTGGCATATAGTAAGCACTTAATAAATGCTTTTTAATTAATTCATTCATTCATTCCTGGTCACTTCCTAGGGGAAGTTCCCTCATTAGACAGAGATCTCCCTAACAGAAGGTTCTATCTTTTGCTCTTCTTTATACCCACAGAACTTACACAGTGCCTGATATGTTGTTATTGTGGTTGTTGTTATTGTGGTTGTTCAGTAATTTAAATCCTGTACGACTCTTTGTGATCCCATTTGGGGTTTTCTTGGCAAAGATACTGGAGTAGTTTGTCATTTCCTTCTCCAACTCATTTTACAGATGAAGAAACTGAGGCAAGAAGGGTTAAGTGACTTGCTCAAGGTCACACAGCTAGTACATGTTTAAGGCCAAATTTGAAAGATGAGTCTGGCATTCTATCCATTGCTCTACCTACCTGCCTAGCACACAGTAGGTATTTAAGAAATGGTAATCAACTGACTGATTCCCCTCCTCAGTTATTAGTATTCTCTCCCTCCTCAAATAACCTTGCATTTACTTATCTCACTGGATTCTTTCCCCAGTAGAATATTTGCTCCTAGAGGGCAGATAACTGCTTTTCACTTTCATCTATGTATTCCCAGAATTTAGCTCAATGCCTTGTATGTACTAGGTACTAAACAAGGGTTGAATTTAAATGTACAGAATTCATGTCCCCAGATCAGTGAAGCAGAATTTCTGCCAACCATCCAGGAGAATATAAAACTGTTTCCTTACACAGAACTTTTCTTTGGTATAAGGACAGCCAAAATCACCTGGGGCCCAAACTCCTGGAGATGAGCCTTCCCACCCGAAGCTCAGACAGCTTTGGACTACAGGGTGGCAGTCCATCACCAGGCCTGTCCTCCAAGCCTTTCCAGTTTGGCATGGTCTGCCAAAGCTTGTGCTCTGCTGACACAGGCTTCCAGAATTCCGAGGCACCTCAAAGCCAACATGAGGCAAGTGTTGGCAGATGACAAGGGGAACAGGGTGGGGGAACACAGAGAGGTAGCATTCTACATCCTCAATGTCAAGCTAAGTTACTCAGGCAAAAGCCAGTCTGGTGCTCAGGCTACTGGGATTGGTTATTTGAGAAGGACCCCAATTCATCTGATATTTCTATAACTTTCCATTTCACTCAGGCCAGGAAGCTGTGACGGAGGATAGGCCAAATCAGGAGACAGTGTTCCAAGAAAAAGACAGGGCTCTTGGCAGCTACATATGAAGATGGTGTAAGTACAACACTAGGGAGTTTCATTATTTAATATCCCCACCACCACCACCTTTTTCTTTTCTTCTTTCTTTTTTTTGGGGGGGGGGGGTGAAGGGAGGAGGGGAAGAAGTTTTGCCCAAAATGACAATTAGTTAGAATGCTTCATTCCAGTTGAAATCCCAAAGTTATTGTGACTGCTCTAAGAAAACTCAATCCCTTTACTTATTTTAGTCTTTCAAATGAAAAAATCCCACCCAGATGCAACTGCATAAAGAAGGTTGTGTGGTGTTGATGACTTGGGGGTAGAGCCAGGAACAGCAAATGCAATTACTTTCCTGGGCAGACAAGAAATACATTTATACACATTACATGCTACACTACAGCTTCTGGAAACATTCAGCTAGTCATCATGAGGTATTTTAGCATGGGAAACAGCACAGGGCTTCGTTAAATGTTAAGTAAACTGCTGGTGGCGATCAACTGCTTTAATGTGTACTATGGAGCCCCTTCCACATTTCCCTAAAGAAAATGTGTAGGAGGATGTCCCCAGAAACAAATCTGCATTGAGCAAAAGCTTAGGATAAGGAAAAGAGATCTGGATTCAGACTTATGAGAGACCTGTGTCTGACTCTTGACTCTTGACAATTACTAGCTGTGGGGCTATAGGCAAGTTGCTTAACCTCTGTGAGGCTCAGTTACCCCATCTGTAAAATGGGGTCAATAATATCTAAGTTCTCACCTCACAGGATTTTTGTGACAATCAAGTAAAATCATGAATCCGATACTATACTACATAATGCACATGCAATCCTTAATCCTCAACAAAAAATAATTACATTTATTATTTAGTCATTTCCATTGTTTCTGACTCTTCATGACCTTATTTGGCTCATGCTTTCATACACACACACACACACACACACACACACACACACACACACACACACACACACACATTTGCTGGTGATATGGGACCTCTAAAGTCTTTAAAAATTTATATCCAGAGCCTTCCATCTCATTTTTCACTTTATTAAAAAGAAACAGATGAAGGAGCTGAGGCAGACAAAGATTTAGTAACTTGCCTAGGGTCTCACAGCTAGTTAAGTGTCTAAGGCTAAATTTGAACTGTCTTTGGCAAAGATACTGAAGTGGTTTGCCATTTCCTTCTCCAGCTCATTTTACAATTGAGCGATGAGAGGCAAACAAGATTAAGTGACTTGTCCAGGTTCATACAGTTAGTAAGTTTGTGAGTTCAAATCTGGCCTCAGACACTTACTAACTAGACTCCAAGACCAGCATTCCAAAGGCTGTGCCACCTTACTGTTCAATAATAATAATAATAATAATAGCTGCTGTTTCTGTTGGGTGAAGCACTTTACATTCATTATCTTATTTGATCCTCACAGAAATTCTTTGAAGTAGAAACTATAGTTATTATTGTTCCCATTTCACAGATGAGGAAAGTGAGGTCTACAGAGTTCAAGTTCCTTCATTTGTAAAGTGGAGATAATCATACCTGTACTGCCACTTCATAGAGTTGTTGTGAAGATCAACTAAAATTAGGTTCATAATGCCCCTTATGAACCTTGAAGTGCTATACAAATGTGAGTTATTATAACATTATTGTGGTCATTATCTAGGTCTAAAGCTTACTCCCTCAGGACTGCCTCCCTCCCTGGAAAAACATATTGGGGGGGAAGGGCTAGGTGGTGAAGTGAATAGAGCACTGATCCTGGAGTCACGAGGAGCTGAGTTCAAACCCAGCCTTAGACACTTAGTCACTTAACCCCAATTGCCCTGCCCTCTCCCCTCCAAAAAGAAAAAAAAAATCACATGGGGCATGTGAATGAGTAGATGGGATCACTATAACCAACAAGAGAGAAAAAAGTACACAACTCTTAATTTTGCCTCTATTTTCTCTGTCAAGGACAGCAATTTTTAGATTCAAAAGGATAGAACAAAATAAATATAGGCTTAATACAAGCAAACTCTTCCTAACAATTAGAGCACCCCAAAGTAGAATGGATAGACTCGGGAGGTAGTGGTCTCCCCTTCATTGGAGCATTGGAGTCTACAGCAGAAGCTAGATGACCTCTCCCCACAGGAATCCTACCAGGTACAGGTTGGATGAGATGGCCTCTGAGGTCCCTGCCAAGTCTGAGATCAGTGATCTGAGGACCACAGAACACCAGCCTAAGAGGGTCTTTGTTGTTGTTCACTCATTTCAGTCATGGTTAACTCTTCCTGACCCCACTGGGAGTTTTCTTGGTGCCCAAGAGGTTCCATAACAAGTTTTTTGCTCAAGTTGAGAACAATGTCTAATGAAATAAAAACAATGACTTTTATATTATTCACAAGATTATTTTACTTGGGAAATCTTGTTACCAGCTGAGAAAACAATCTCATAGATCTTCTACAACAAGACAAAGAAATTTGCCTGTTTAGGAACAGCCTCCCAAAGTTATTGATGTTTTACATGACTTCATATACCATTAAAAGAAAAAAAAAGTTGAAAGCTTTTTTCTCCCCTTCCCCTTTCAGTGCAAAGGACTCTGTAATATATCTAGATGTTCTAGGCAGACAGAATTCAGGGGAAAGAAGAAAAAAAATCAAACACACTACTTGAGCTTCCATCTTGTCATAAAGCCATTAGAGCTAATGAAAAATGATGGTATTGTTAAGTTTTATTTATAGTTTCTTCTTAATAAAATGAAAAAATGAACTGTAAGACTACAGATATAAATTTTTAAAGACTTTATCCATAAGTCCCATATCACCAGCAAATGCATATATGTTGTGTGTGTGTGTGTGTGTGTGTGTGTGTGTGTATGAAAGCTTAAGACTTATAGAAGAAAGGGAAGTAGGTAGGAAGGAAGGAAGGGAGGAAGGAAGGAAAGAAGAAAGGAAGGAAGGAAAGAAGGAAGAAAGGAAGGAAGGAAGGAAGGAAGGAAGGAAGGAAGGAAGGAAGGAAGGAAAGAAGGAAGAAGAAAAAAAGAATAAAGAAATAGAAAGAAGGGAGGAAGAAGCAAGGGAGGGAGGAGGAAGGAAAGAAGAGAAAGAAGGGAAGAAGGAAGGAAAAAAGAAAGAAGGGAGGGGGGAGAAGGAAGGGAAGGAGGAAAGCAAGGAAGCAAAGAAGGACTAAGAAAGTTGCTTCTGTTCCTGCTACAGCTGTTTGGCATTTTCTCTTCTGATGCATCATAAGCAGTAGTCTAGAATGAATGCCACTAAAGATTTTGGAACATGACAAATTTAGTATGTGGGGATCTCTTCCCTAATTCAATTAACATGTGCACAGTTTGGTCAGAACACTATCAAATTACCAATCAGCCCAACAGGAGTCAGATATCTGATACATGTGTAGGGAACCTGCCCTCCAATCACATTTAGACTCCTCAAATTCAGATCAGTCAAATTAAATTCAAAATATGCTTTGTGTCCTTCAGTATCTCAACATACTGAAGCTGAATGTCAAGGAAATACTATGACCGCATGGGAACCAAGAGAACACTTGAATTTATGTGGTATGTTTTATTTATCTAAATGTTTCAACATCTATTATCTAACTTGATCCTTACAGGGTAGCACTCATTTCCATTTCCATTTCACATACTATTTTTAGGAACGTGTGGCGCAGGAAAGAGGTGACTTGTGTCTCGACCTGCAGACAAGGAATAGGTGTGCCTAGGATAACGCTACCACAAAAAAAAAGAAAAAGACATGAATGTCAAAGATTTAGCATGTACACGGGCAGTGAAGTCACTCATTGGATAGAGCACTGGGCCTGGAGTCAGAAAGACCAAGTTCAAATTCAGCCTTAGACACTTAACTAGCTATGAGACCCTAGGCAAGTTACTAAACCTTTGTCTACCTTAGTTCTTTCATCTGTATAATGGGGATAATAATAGCACCTATCTTCTGGGGTTGCTTGTGAGGATTGAAATGAGATCATTGTACAATGCTTGGCAAAGTGCCTGGCACACAGTAAACACTGTATGTTTTAGCTATAATTATCATCATCATTATGGTTCACATGAGATAAAATCAATCACCCCATACTATGCATTGTTCCCTGTTTGTTTCCCTGTGATGAATTTAGTCTTACTTTTGGGGTTGCTACTCTGTCTTCTGGATTTGCCTACCCTTCTGAAATCACAGATTCAATTCTAACATACCATTTTGTTAGCCTCTTGGATGACAGCTAGAACAATTAACTGGTACTTTATTCCCTGGGTGTTTACCTCTCAACCACCTTTATTTGTTTGCTTTTTTTTTTTAAGAGGGCAATTGGAGTTAAGTGATTTGCTCAAGGTCACATGGCTAGTAAGTATGTCAAGTATCTGAGGCCACATTTGAACTCAGGTCCTCCTGACTCTAGAGCCAATGCTCTATTCACTGTGTCACCTCGCCACCCCCTCAACCACTTTTAAACTCATGAAGTAGGTGCCTCTTTCTCCAGTGGGGCCAGAAACTCAAAAATCTACCAAAAGTCACGTCAGTTACATAGTAGGCACTATGAAATTGTTCTCCCAGCTGATAGTGTTGGGTTTCAAGGGGTTGGTAGTGATTATCTCCAATTTATCCCATACATATCTTGTTTGTGCATGTCCATTTGCGGCCTCCCCCATTACATCGTAAGAGAGCAAGGACTGTCTTTTGCTTTTGCTTGTATTGAGCTCTTAGCACAGTATCTGGCACATAGCAGGCATTTAATAAATGCTGACCGACTGAGTTCTTATCTCAACACTATTTCCGACTTGTAAGTGTAGGTAAAACATCTTAATCTCTGTTGCTATGATACTCTTTATCTATAAAATGAAACTAATGTATCATCATTTATCTCTATCTCAGGATATTTCTATTTACCTATGCATCCATCTATGATGTTCAATCACTATTCTTCATTAATAAAAGACAAAAAAATTGGGAAAAAGGGCAGGAGGTAAAAGGAATATGGAAAATACCACATAAACCTTGATGGATTAGTGATCTTTTCAATAAATTAATAAATCAACAAGCATTTATTAACCTTCTATGCTCATGAGACATTGTTCTAGGCATTGAGAATACAAAGCCAAAAAAGAAAAGAAACAATATCTATTCTCAAGAAGCTTATATTCTAATATCTACATGGGTACCTCTCTGCTGGGGCAGGGAAGAAGAGAATGGGTAATGATGGTAGGAGACAAGAATGATGCTTAAGAGAAGGAAAGCTGAAGAAGTTCCTGTCAGACAGCCTCAATGTTCTCAGTGAAATAGGAAGCTGTCATTTGCCCCATGGGTCATTAGGACAGATGAAGTTAGGGGCTGCAGGAGGGAGAGATCTATAACACTCGCTGTGAAAATTTTAATGGGAAGTCAGGAAGGTTAAATAGAGTAGGATTTCCAGACAGTAATGAGAACTCAATTGAGGTTATCATGCACAACAAATTTAAAATTGGTGAAATCAGTTCAATTTTAAGACTTCTTGCAGTGATTTTCATCATCCTAGGAACAAAAGGAAAGGAAAGAACTGGGGAAGAGGGGGAGGAGGAGGGGAAAAGGAGGAAGGGGAGAAGGAAGAAGAGGAGGAGGAGAAACAGTCCATGCTTTCAAGGAGTTTATATTCTACTGGGGGAAGAAGGAGGGAAATACAAGGTAATTTTGGTCTGTGGGAGGCATTAGTCCCTGAGACAATAAGTAAAGACTTCCTATAGGAGACTGCCCTTGAGCTGAGCTATGAAAGAAATTCTAGACTCTCAGAGGGTAAAGAGAAAGTGCATTCTAAGCATGGGATCCTATACAAAGACAAAGAGATGGGACATGGAATGGCATGTGTTAGGGACAGCAAGCAAGTAGGACACTTTGGATGAACGGAAGCCTGAGTGAAGGGGAATAATTTGTATCAAGTATGGAAAGATTAGCTGAAGCCAGACCAGGCTGGGAAGGGCTTTGAATTGCAAACAGAGAAATTTCTATTTTATCCTGGAGGCAATAAGAAGGTGAGGTGACTGATGACTTATTAATGAAGTAGTCAGGGTAAGGGAAAAAGTGAAGCCAGAGGATAGGAGATGAACAGTGAGGGACAAAGGGACCAGATGCCATGAGGAGAATGAAGAGATGTATGAGCTCTGCAACTTTGTAAAATAACATTTTGCATGTTGTCTCCCCAATTAGACCATGAGCTCTTTGAGAGCAGTGACTATAAAGTAATAGAGCATTCTAAGAATGGGGAATAGCCAAGGGTAGTTTTCCTTCCACTTGACAGTGTAGCCTTAGAGTCAGGAAGACACAGGTTCAAGTCTCATTTCTTATATAGATAGTGTCTCTGTGACTCTGGGCATTAGTAGAGGCAGTTTCCTCATTTGGAGTTTCCTATACCAACAATTAACACAGTGTTTAGCACATAGTAGTTACTTAATAAATGTTTATTGACTGAATAACACCAGTAAAATCTGGTCCAAAATAAAATTCAATATGAAATTTTATATACATAAAATTATTATGGCCATTTATGGGCCAAAGATATATGCTGTATCGCAACTACTCAGGAATGATGGAACCACATTGATAAGGACATTGATCCTAGAGATGAGTAGAACACTTCCATAGTGCTTTCAATAGATTGTCATCAATCAATGCTGAAGTTACTGACGGCTTACCTCGGGTTGAAGTCAATCCCTCCCCTGCTGACGTTCCAACTGAAGAAGTTTTGAATGCCATTAGTAGTCTATATAATATAGTATATAATGTATGCTATATGGTAATATATACTATATTATACCTCTTGGCTTTCTTGGCTTCCTTCAAGTGTTAACTAAAATCCCACCTTCTGCAAGAAACCAGTTTCTCAATCCTCTTCTGAGATAATCCCCCAACTTATCCTATATTTATTTTGATTATACAAAACTTTTTGTATGTTGTCTCCCCTATTAGTCTATGAGCTCCTTGAGAGCAGAGACTGTGTTTTTTGCCTTTTATTGCATCCTTAGTATTTAGTAGAGCACCAGGCAAATAGCAGGCACCTTAAAAATGCTAGATGACTGATTGACTGACTAGTATCACTTTCTGTTAAGCACAGACTGGAAAACTCTATAATGTTGGAAAAGAGCTTTGGAAAACAGCCTTTGAGCAGTCTCTTGAAGGCTCTGTCACATTGTGGGCTAAAATCAGGTGAAATAGTATATTTTCCAAACATAGCACAAACACTTAACATAAATGAAAAAGTACATTTTTGAGAATAATATCACAGTACCCATTGACAGATCTATGGAGTCACTGCTCCCCTACCCCCATACATACATTATACACACACACACACACACACACACACACACACAGTCTGTTTACCAAATCAACAGGCTGAGTCTGCTTTGCTGTTATCAAGAGCAGAGTTTCCTTGAAACCCTCAAGAGGAAGCAACCCTTCCTGAAAGGAAGCCAGATGCTGTTATTCAACTGAAAGCAGAGGCAACAAGAGCTACAGTGGCTAAGCCTGTAAAGAAAAGTTGGGGGGTTTTATTTATTATTTTTGCAGGTAGCAAAGAAATTCATTTATCCAAGTCAATGGCATAAAAAAATCAGAGACAGAATATATAGAAGAATATATACCAGACAATACAAAGTGAAAACATAAGAGTGCCTTTTGACCCAATGACAAATTTTCTCATAGGAAAAAATAAAAGAGTTGAATAAATGATCTCTAAAGTCCCTTCCAACCCCTGATCCTATCATTCATAAAGGTAGAATGGTGGGGACCAGGGAGAAGGACAGGAAGTTGCTACAACTAGCAAGGAAATAGTGTTTTGGAGAACAAGTCATACTGAGGAAATGGGACTCAGGAAGTGGGGGAGGGAGAGCTGCAGGGTACAAGTTTTCCCAGTGACGAAGATCAAGGAATCAAGATCAGAGTAAACTGAAGCCAAGGAGAAAGCCAGTGGTGTCTCCCTCACTGGAAGTTTTCAAATGAAGGCCACTGATCAATTCATTAAACATTTATTAAGCACCTACTATGTGTCAGTCACTTTGCTAAGTGTTAGGCATACAAATTAGAAAAAAAAATAGTCCCTGCCTTCATGGAGTTTACAATCTAACAGGAGAAGACAATACACCAAAGATGGCTGAAAAGGGAGATGGGGGAAGCTACCAGCAGGTATCTGACATGGAGGCATGATGTTCCATGAAACTGAAACCAAGCAGAGCCACTGGTAGAAAGTGGAGGATTACTTGAAAAGTTCTGAGGCTTCTATAAAGGAAGATTTTGAGAGGAGCTTATTGTTTTATTCCAATCAGAGGAGGAAAGTAACCAAGAGAGTTGAGAATGTGCTCCAATACCCTAAATTTTTATCAAGGGAAAATAAGTCCAAAAAAGGCACCTTATAGTCTGAGAGGTATATGAGAATGGGAGTCCTACCCCTTAGTAAGTGGGAGATCTGGTGATGGAATGATTAGAAATGAGCCTCAAAACTTTTGTTCTTTTCAACTGGCAAAGCCATCTCTTTTTTTCCCTTTGCTGTGTCAGTGAATCAGGGGTCAGTCCTTACTTCAGAGACAATCCCTGCAAGATAAGAGATATTTGATTGTCTTGGTTTGCCACAGACTGTGATTTGGGGAGGTCTAAAACCTAGGTCATTTAAGACTATAAATCTACAAAGATAGCTCTGAAGAAATTCAGATGAAACCTGACCAAGGTTTGAGATGATAAGCTGTGCCCACAATATTCATTAACAAATAATGAAAACATGAAATTCTGGGTTGGCTAGCTTCAAGATTCTAGGTAGTAGAATCTCTGTGTCTATGACCAAATGCCCTGCATAATTCTGCACAATTTAAAGCTCTGATAACTGACTAAGGAACCCAAGGAAAATATCCTCAACAGCTTGACCACTGCTGGATGTCCCTCAGAAGCTATAATCTATAGCAACAATATATACTAGGTGAAAAGACAGCCAAAGGAAAATGCATTTCTTCACACCAGCTGAATCAGGGGTGACAAACCTCAACAGTTTTATTTCCATGTGTGTGTGTACACATGTGGGTTTGTGTGTGTGCATGTATGTATGATGTATACTAAGAAATGTACACCTGTATTCCCACACACAAAAACAAAATCAATTAAAGACCACACAAAAATAAAAAGCAGTAATTTGGGGGAGGAATGCTAGAAAAATATAAAGCATTTAACTCACCTTGGTGAATTTAGAACAGAAAACATAAAATAAATACAACACTAAAACTATTCTTTGAGGCCATATGAAAAAGGAAAGAGAGAAGTAGAAGAGGAACACATAAGGTAAAAAAAGAAATAGCAAGGTAAAGAGGAAAAGGTTTTGTAAGTTTCTAGATGAGGTAAACTGATCTTGTCAAACACTGTCATTTAATTTATGAATTTGGGTAAGTCTCAACTTCTCTGGGAATCAAATTCTCCATCCTTAATGTGCAACAAAGAGCAACTAATAGGAAATATTTGTTGAGCACATACTGTGCTCAAAATGCTGTTCTAAGTGTTTAGAGATAGAAAGTTCAAATGAGATGTAATCCTTGCCCTTACAGATATCACCCTCTAGGAGGAGGAATCAACACATTGGCAAGAGGCTATAATCCACAATTTTGTTGTTGTTGCTGTTGTATAATCATTTTCAGTAGTGTCAGACCCTTTGTGACCCCATTTGGGGTTTTCTTGGCAAAGATACCAGAGTGGTTTGCCATTTCCTTCTCTTCCTCACTTTACAGATAAGGAAGTGAGGCAAACAGGGTTAAGTGACTTTCCCAGGGTCACATAGTTAGGAAGTATGTGAGGCCAGATGAATTCAGGAAGATGAGTGTTCCTGACTCCAAGCCTAGCACTCTATCTTCTGTGCCACCTAGCTTCCCCTATAATCCACAATATTACACACTAAATGCATTGTGCTATGTGAAGTCTGAGGAGGAAAGTCATCAACTACCAAGAAGATCAAGGAAGGTTACTCCCTGAAGAGGTGATATTTAAGTCATACTTTACAAGGCTTTAGAGGACCTGGAACTCTGCCACTTACTAATTGTGTAATGATATGCAAGCCACATTACCTTTCTTAGGTTCTCATTTTTTAAATAGGGATAATAATGTCACTTCTACCATCTACTTTCAAGGATAGAGTATGAAGAAATAACATTGTAACCCTGAGAGCAAATATAAAATATGTTGATTATTCATGTCCCCCTTCATCCCTTATCTCCATAAGACTAGACAGAGAAATATTTTCTCTTTGGAAGCTTAATTTCCCCCACTTGAGAAATATCTCCAGAAGAATGTCGACATGAAGCCAACTTAACCCCAGAAATTATCAGCAAATTTCAGCTTTTAAGATCTTAAAAAAAACTTCCTATAAATTATTTCTAATTATTCCTATGTAAGAATGTATGATTAGAAAGTAATGGAGATGATTATATTCAGTGAACAAATATGATTCTGTAATTCAAGTGTCAAGAAATAATTACAAGCTAGACATCACTTTAGTAGTAACATAGAAATAGAAATAAAATAGGTACCCTCAATTAGGAAATGGCTAAATAAGTTGTGTACATGAATGTAGTAGATGATCACTGAAATATTCAAAATAATAAATATGATAAAAACAGAAAAGCATGGGAAGACTCCTACAAACTGATGCAGAGTGAAATAAACCAGAACCTGGAGAACAATATACATTATGTCTCAGACAATATAAATGGAAAGCACAACAATAATGCTGTGAAATTATAATGACTTAGACTTGGCCCCAAAGAAGAGGTATGAGAAACCACCTACTGGGGTTCTTTGTAGAGGTCAGAGGAGCCAATAGGTGTGGAACATTGCATATATTGTCAGACTTTTACAATATTTTGGTATTAGGTTTTCTCCTCTTTCATTTTTTATTATAAGGGATAGCTCTCTTTGAGGGGGGAGGGGAAGAATTTATAGTAAACTACAGGAAACAGAAAAACAAAAGATGCCAATAAAAAAAATTCAAGATACAAATATAAAGAATTCTGAGAAATGTGGGATGATTTATATGAAGTGAAATAGGACATAGAAGAACAAGAAAAATAATATATATAATGACTACAACAATGAAAGAAAAAAATTTAAAAATTAAACTGCACCATGATTAGAAAAACCACCTTATACCCTTCATGGCAAAGATGGGGGACTGTGGGTATGTAATATTGCATATGCTGTCACTAGGTAGGGGGTGTACACATTCAGAAATAAGGGTGATGTTAAGAAACATAATCTAAACTTTAAAGCAAAGAAAAAATAATTATAGACTAGAAGTCAATCCAGCAGTGAATAGAGCACCAGTCCTGAAGTCAGGAGGACCTGAGTTCAAATCCAACCTCAGCCACTTGACACACTTACTAGCCATGTGACTTTGGACAAGTCACTTAACCCCAATTGACTCCAAAAAGCAAAAAAAAAAAGTCAATCCAGCAAGGTTGTAGAATTCACCTCCTTATTGAATAGTATCTCTCACAATGTAATAGAATTGTCTGTAATAATAGTTCATGTTTACATAGCATCTAATAGTCTACAAGGTGCTTTCTTTAAAATAACCTCTAAAGTATGGAGATAAATTATTATTATTATTATTCCCATTTTACAGATGAAGAAACTGAGGCCCAAGGTGACAAAATAATTTGCCTATGAGTGCTAAAGCCAGGACTGAAATGCAGATTCCTGACTCTCAAATCCGAGACTTTTTATTTTAATCTTTCTTCTAATCCCCAGGATTTAGCAGAGTACCTGGCACATAGTAGATGTTTTTAAAATACTAGTTTTCTAACCAACTGACTTTGTATACCTTATGCTTTCTCGCATTAATTAAAAAGGCTGAAACAGTAAGAAAACTAAAAGATAACAAGTTTGTCAGAAATCCGCATTTCACCCTTCTTCTGACTAAGCAGAAATCCTAACTGTCATCACTATGCCCTAGCCTAACCTTTGCTGTGGCGTTCTAGAATCTCACCACTTTTCTTAATATAAGTGAAAAGAAATGATACTCAATTATCGTAAGATTATCTATTTCCCATTCTAATTGCTTTTTAACAGAGCTCTGAAATTCTTATTAATCTTTTAACTTTATCTTTCAAAGAAGAAATTAATTTGCAAGGCTGTATAGTAGCATGAAGGGAGTGCTGTACGAGTCAATAACCTGGATTCAGATTCTGACTCTGCTACTCACCACTAGTGTAACATTGGGCAGGTCCCTTAACTCAGGTAGGTACAGAAGTGGGAGGTTCACTGATGTAATGGAAATGCAAATTTAAAGATCTTCCCTGCCCCTAGCTTAAGTGCACCTGGAGCCTGTGGTGGGAGGCAGTGGGTCCAGAAGGTTGTTACATTCTTTGAGCCAGGAGAAGGCTATATAAACCCTGAGGAGAGGCTTTGCTTTGGGGCTCACTTTGAGAAGTGTTGTGTGATTTGACCAGGTGAGACTCTGGGAAGCCGTTGTTGAGAGCCGAGCCCCTGCCCCCTCCCCTGGCTTTGAAAACCCAGATGTTGATGCTTCCCTCTCTGGTAACTGTGATTTGGTATTGATATAATGGTTGGACAGTTTGGAAGCCTGTCTGTTTGATCTGTAAGTTCTGTAACTCTGAAGTTCGGGGTGCTGACCTTTTTCCCCTGAACTAGGTAATGTGTGTTTGTTTGATTAAAGTAAGCTTGTTAACCCAATTTGAGTTGCTTTCCTTTTGAAAAGCAGATCTAAGAACCTGTGTTGGCAGTCACCCTGGGGATACTGGGGTGCTTGCTGCTACAACTGAGCATGAAGTCAGGAAGACCCGAGTTCAAATTCAGCCTTAGATACTTACTAGCTGTTGGACCCTAGGCAAGTCACTTAATATTTATCTGCCTCAATTTTCCCCAACTATAAAATGAAGATATAAATAGCAACTACCTTTCAGGGTTGCTGTTGGGGATTAAATGAGATAGTATTTGTAAAGTGTTTAGCACATAGTAGGTATTTAATAAATGCTTGTTTCCTTCCCTCCTCTCTGAATTCAAAGTCCTTAATTGTAAAATGAGAGATTTAGCTAGATCTTATCTCTAAGGCCTCCTCCAGTTCTGAATCCTGTGAGTACCTCATTCAGCCTTCAGACTTTGGGTGATCTCAAGCAGTAACCCTTACTTCTTCTGTGTCTTATGATTCTCTCACTACTCTTCTAGTAAATTATAATGTTGTTGTTTTTTAATCTAACTTTACTAATCCATTTTCTGTCCTTAATTTATGTTTCTCAAGCCAGGGTGCAATATAATTCTGCATTCCTGTAGGTCTTTAAAGGGGAATTCATACCGCTTTTGCAAAGCCAGGGCCAAAAAAATGCAAAGAATGACCATAGAAGCAATGGTTGAGGGGAAAGTTTTAAACTTGGTATTTTCATCCAAAAATTTGTATCAGTCACCTTTCCCACAAGAGGTAACATTCAGCTTCTGAGGGAAAGAGGGTGAAATGAAAAGAGGGAAGGGAAATGAAGGAGGGCAGGCAGGAGGAAGAAGGAAACTTTTCCAATTGCAAACAATACATTTTAAGTATGCTCACTTTGCCTATGAAATAAAGTAGGCCAAATTCTGTGAATTACATGGCAGGAAGTAATGGATTTCTGTTTGTTCTACATATTTGAAGGAAAATGAAAACTAAAAAATAAAATACCTACACTCTTTAATTGTTTAAATCCTTAAGTCATTGTCAATATTTAAAAACAAATTCAACAAAAATGTACGTTCAGCAAAAATTGAATATATGTTCATACCGCTCTTCCAAGGATTACCAGATATTTCCCTAGAATATATTTCCTTCCCCACTCTCTGTCTACTGCAAAATTTCACTGGAGTTGAGTCTCACACCACTTCCTCCTCACCTCTTCTTCCCCAGCCCCAGCAATCACATTTTTCTGCCTTTAAAATATATATATATATATATATATATATATATACACACACACACATACATATACATATAATTCTCTCTTCACTTTTCAAAAGCCCTGAAATCATATATTTTTTTATGAAGGGAGAGTTAAGTGATCATAAAGTTTAAAAATCACTGCCCTAAGAAAAGGATCACAGAATCTTAGAGCAGAGAAGAACCCTATAAACACATCATTGAATTCCACATCCCACCCAGTAAAGGAGTAACAGTAGCAGGTGATGTTTGAAAGACCTGAGATGTTTGGCCAGGAGAAGGCAAGACACACAGGAGGGCCCTGACAGTTGTTTTCAAGTATTTAAAGGGTTGTCATGTGAAAAAGGGATTAGCCTTTTTCTAGGAGGTATGGGATTCAATGGTGGAGGGTGAACTAGTTAACCACAGAGTTAAGAGTGTGAAGATAAGAAAGTGAAACTACATCAGGGGTGATAGAGGAGCTAGACATTAAAGTGATGATGAAAAACCCTTTAGGAGAAATGAGACAGTAGAAGATATGGAAAAAGAGGAGGGTGTCATGAGAGGGGGAAATTTCAGATCTCAAGAGCTTGGGAGACAGGAACAATTTTAGAATAGTGAGATATTAAAATATAAACACCCTCATTAGTGGCCCAGAGAAAGTAAGCTAGAAGTCAGGAGAATTAATTCAATCAACCAATAAGCATTTTTCTACCAGAAATCCTTTGGATTTCTTTGTTATTGTTCAATTGTGTCCAACTCTTTGTGACCCCATTTGGGGTTTTCTTAGCAAAGATACTGGAGTGGTTTGCAATTTCCTTCTCCAGCTTGTTTTACAGATGAGGAAACTAAGGCAAAGAGGGTTAAGTCACTTGCCCAGGGTCATACAACTAGGAAGTGTCTGAGGTTGATGTGAACTCAGGAAGATGAGTCTTTCTGACACCAAGCCTGGCGCTCTTATCTTATGTTCCACTTAGATGTACATGGATTTCTTTGGATTTTTCTATAATGCCCTGGACCCTTACCATTGGGAAATCTCATCATGATATGAATGCAAGATATGATATGCAATATTATATAATAATATATAATAATTATATGCAAGATAGAATCAAGCTTTGGTACTCGTACCTCATCAGAACCCTATTTTCCTCTGATTTAAGGGTGGAGTCATAAACTCCCAAGCCTCCCTGGGCTCAAGCCAGCCATATCTTCATTTCTCACCAGACTATACTCCTTTGGGCTTCTCTTGGGCATCTTCTCCATCTCCCCTTCTTTTTTAGTTTCCTTTCATATTGTCTTTCCCCATTAGACTGTAAGCTTTTTGAGGGCAGGGAGTGTCACAGTGCTTGACACACAGCAGTCATTTAATATTTATTGACTGACTGATTATTAAGTATTTGTTACCAGCTAAGCACTGCACTAATAGCTGGGGATAAAAAGAAAAATGAAAACATCCTCTTCCCTAAAGGAGTTTGACATCTTAAATGGGGGGGGGGGGGGGCACACAATAAATAAATAGAATGATGGACTGAAAACCTGGATTATCAACATAAATACCAAAGTCCCTGAGGGTATGAGCAAGGGTGGAGGAAAGGAAGAGAAAACCTGGAGGCAAGAAGATTCCAGAAACAGGGATCTGGGCAATTATGAACCTCAAAGGAGAAACTGTTGGATGGTGGTGGTAGAGGGGAGGTCTGGAAGTGACACCTGGGAAGGAACATACTGATATTTGAAGACAACCATCTTGTGCCTTCTCAGGTCTTCTCTATATTAAACTGACCCAGATAGAGGCTTTAAAAGACATGCCTTTGCTGTCCTAATCACCTTCCTTTAGACAAACTTCAGTGTTTCCATTCTCCCTTTAAAATGTGAACCAACAATTCTCAACAACCAGTCTCCCCTTCTCTTCCCAACCACTAGAGACCCATTCATTGCTTCCCAAACTATAGATAAAATTCATACTTTGGAGTTCTGCAATTTGTAAAGCCCTTCTCTTGCGATAACCATATAAAATGGTACGCGAATTATTACCCACATTTTACAGATGAAGAAACTGAATATAAGAGAAATCTTTTTGAGTCAGAAAAAACACAGCACTTGGGAGTCAGGAAACCTGGATTCAAATCCCAGTTCTACTACTTACTAGCTATATAGCAGCCCTACTCCAGTCACTTACTCACTGTGGACCTCAGTTACCTCATCTGCAAAGTGAAAGGGTCAGGAAGAGGTAGCTGGTACAATGAATAGAGTACCAATCCTGGAGTCAGGAGGACCTGAGTTCAAATCTTGCCTTATATACTTATTAGCTATGTGACCCTAGACAAGTCACTTAACCCCAACTGCCTCCCAAAGGAAAAGTGAGGAGGTCAGACCAAATGACCTGTAAGGTCCCTCTCAGCTCTAACAGTCTTTTTTAAGAAGTAATTCTCTGGGGCGGCTAGGAGGCACAATGAATAGAGAGAGCACCAGTCCTGAAGTCAGGAGGACCTGAGTTCAAATATGAAGTCAGCACTTAACTAGTTGTGTGACCTTGAGCAAGTCACTTAACCCTAACTGCCTTGCCTTCCCCCCTCCCCACACAAAAAAGAAGTGACTCTCCCCATGTCAACTTACCTAGAAGTTTCTATGACCTTGAAAGAGATCCTGGTTATGTCTTCTGATGTTAGCTCAGTGAAGTTCTTGACTCTTCTAATCACTCAACTGTCTGCTAGGTTCCTTCTGCCACCCAATATCAAATTACTGCCTTTGCTCTCTCCCTTTCACTCTACTCAGTATGTCTATTCTAGGGAGAAGTTTTGGCTACTGAGCTGTGCACCATGTTTATAAACTAGATTTTTCTAAATCCCATTTAGGAGGCATACCCTATATTTGGAAGAGACCAATATTCATCTCAATATGGTAAGTGAAGGAAGGGAAAGGATTTACAGGACCACAGGCATTAGAGCTAAAAGGGATTTAAGGAATCATATGTCCTAAACCCTAGTTTTGCAAATGAGGAAACTGAGGCCCAGGGAGGTTAAGTACTATTATTTCCCCAAGGTCACACAGGTAGTAGGTGTTGGCACCAATTATAACACTAAATTCAAAAAATGATTAGCCAACACTCTCTTTTGCTATAAAAGTCATTACCTACATAAACAAAAGTGTTAGGGGAAAAGCCTGACTCTGTAATGAGTCAGCAAAGTTCCACATTTGCTACTGGATAACTAAAAATTTAAATGGACAGACCCAAAACCCTCTAATTGCATCACACATTTAAGCAAGTATCAAATATTCTCAGTAGCTACAATTTACTCCATTGAAAACACATTTATGCCTAATGAAGTGGACTGCATATGCAAATTAATAGCTGCTAATTGACTACAGCTTCTCCTTTTCTATAAAGTCAATATTTTTTCTGGATCATTAAATGCACTTCCCAGCATATTAATTTCCAAAGAAAATTAACAGCTATAAAAAAAAAAAATTACCAGGTGCACCTAATGAAGAGATTCAGGACCTGATGAAGTAAAGATTAACACCTCCTGCTGTTTCCCCACCTCTCTCTGGCCCTTCCCCAACTGAAGGATTGAGCTGAGTCCGGGCTTAATCATTAGCTTGGTTTGAGGCTCAAAACAAATGAGCAATTAGTTGACTTTAAATTCATTGCAAGAGTTTTTGCTTAAATTTCAAACTGGTTTAAAAGGAGCATTTATTTCTCCACATTCTTTTTTCCCCACTTGAAAGAGCAAAGGAATACAAAAAAGAGAGAGGTCTGGAAGCCAATTTCTAGAGAGTCACCGGGCCTCTGGACAAAATTGCTTTTCATATCCTAATGCTCCCATCATTAAGTGGATATAATTTTTGACTTGCTAATAAAAGACTCAGACCTCCCACTAAAGTTAAAAAGGCACTGGCTGAAGGCAAAGAAGTAATATTAGTTTAAGCCCCTGAAAATCTCTGGTCATTTTCATGCTGTCAAATACTGGGCAGAATTCTCAAGCCAAGGAATTGTTCACTTCAAACTTTAAGTATGTTTTGTTGGCTCTCAGTTGAGCAAGTGTAAGAAGTGAAGGGATTTAAAACAAGGGTCTAAGTTCAGCTGTGGAGTCCAAGAGGCTATGAGTGGTTTGAAGAGAGGGGAGGAAGATGGGGCCATGTTTAGACCAGGGGTTTGGGTTTTTTTTTCGTTTAGCACTCTTAAGAGACAAAGGGACACACACAGTTAACTCCTCCTTTACTGTAAGTCTGATTTTCTATGTGGAAAAATTACCTCTTTTGAGAAGTATATAATTAGGTTTAATAATACACTTTTGCCATTTAATAGCACTGTATGGGGGCATAATTTTTCAAAAAGGCTTCCAAAAACAAGTGGCTAAATTACAATTTATAAATGGACCATGACCAGAACTCAAGTGGCTTGAAAAAGAATCCTGACCCATCATCCTTCTATTAATCCAAAATACTGACCTTTGAAAAGTCAGAGTTTTTCCTTATACAGAGACAGTAATATTGTGCCATCATTTGCTTTACTGGCTCAAACTTCTCTGTTCCCTTCTAATTTTCAGTCTCTCTTAGGTATTTGCATCATAGTCTTCCAGAAAGAAACATTTCTTAAAACTAACAAATCCCAGGCTGGTTTTCGAATACTCAATGACAGGCCAAACAGAGCAGAGAGAGAAGGTGCCTATAGTCAAGCATTCATTCACTTATTCATTCAACAACCATTAATTACTTACAATGCACCAGACACTGAGCTAGGTTATTAGGAATACACAGAAAAAACATGAAACAATCTCTTTCCTTAAGGAGTTTGTATTCTATGGAGGGAAAGAACATGTACATAGAAAATTAAATATAAAATATATACAAATACTCTTCTTGAGTTCAAATTCATCCTCAGATAACATGCTAGCTGTGTGATCCTGGACAAGGCACTTAATGCCAATTGCCTCAAGTCCCTCAGCTGTAAAATGAGCTGAAGAAGGAAATGACAAGCCACTCTATTATCTTTGTCAAGAAAACCCTAAATGGGGCCATGAAGAGTCAGACACAACTAAAACAACCAAACAAAATTTCAAGGGCTCGAGGGAAGGGAAGAGAGATTATCACTCCCCCTGGACAAGCAGGGAGCCTTATGAACCCAATTATCCCCAGGTTCTAATCTACCTACAAAGGGTGTGTGTGTGCATGTATTTGTGTGTATCTCTGAAAATGGATCCAGTCCTTGAAAGTGAGTGAACTGCAAAGAGGATTCTGGGAAGATGGAAAAATAGGTAAGAAAATTTCAAGCTCTCAAGATATTCCCCCACAAAAGAGTTGAAATAGCACCTTAGGGCAAACAAAGTGTGGGTGGAGATAAATAAGAACTGGGGCAGAACTAGGGTCTTCCTGGGACAATTTGAGAAGATCAGAAGAAAAATCCCAGAACAAGGTTTGGTTCCTGTGAAGAGCAAACACCTCCAGGCTAGGTTCCCTTTAAACAACAAGCAGCAAGTCCTGGGGTTGGTTGTTTTAAGAGGCTGCATCAGTCCCAGCTACAGAAACTTTTAACCTCAGGATAGTGAGGAGAGTTGGGTGTTTAAGGCCAGAAAGGTTGAGGGAACCTCTGCTGACCAGGAATGCCAGACCTAGCTGTGCTATGAAGAGTGGTGGGAGAAGAAAGAACCAGCAAAAGACAGGTGAGTGCACAAGCAATGAGGCAGAAATCCCCTAGCTGTGCTCACTTACAGGACACTGGAGGTTTAATTGTTTCTAGGCTAGAGGTGAGAACTGAAGATCTGGGGCAAGAGGCACCATCCCCCATACTCCAGTGCTAGAGGTGATTACAAAAATTAATCAACTACCACAAAAAATGCACAGGCAAAGGAGAAAGAAACCAACTATAGAAAGCTATTATGGGAATAGAGAAGCCCAGGGTTCATCTTCAGAGGAGGATATTGAAGTAAAGAAACCCCCAAAGAGTAACATCAAATGGTCTCCTGCCCAAAAAGAATTAGAAGAGCTTTAAAAAGATTTTTTTAAAACCAAATGACAGAAATGGAAGAAAAACTAAAAAATAAAATAAGAATAATCCAAGAAAAACAAGAAGGTTATGGAAGAAACCAGTTAGAAATGGAAATCCAGAATCTTAAGGAAGTAACACCTTGAAAATTAGAATTGGGGTAGAAATGGGACTTCTGTGGGGCTCCTACTCTCACCTTCTCCAATTCACATAAAAGGTGACTCTGAATAAACTTTGGAGCTACAGAACACACAAAATGACACAGACAAGCTAACCTCCTGCTGAGGACAGCCCAGCAGGGCAGCAGGAAGCAGCCAGCACAGCCCTCTGGGAGCCAAGCCCAGCCCTGCAGGAGCCCAAGGTTTTAGCTTCAGGGCAGCCACAACCAGACAACAGCTAGAGGGACTTCAGATCACCAGCAACTGTGGTGGTTTCCAGAATTATCAACCCATAGATGCTAAGGACAAAGTGAGAGGTCATTGCATTATGGACTTTGGGACCTGGGAATTTGGGAATGCAGTCTGACCTTTGGCCCTGGGGCAAGAAGCAGCTGAGGCTCAAGGCCCACGAAGCACCACCAGGAGCTTCAGAGCTCCTGGCCTGCAAAT
Source organism: Gymnobelideus leadbeateri (assembly GCA_011680675.1). Taxonomy (NCBI): domain Eukaryota; kingdom Metazoa; phylum Chordata; class Mammalia; order Diprotodontia; family Petauridae; genus Gymnobelideus; species Gymnobelideus leadbeateri. Next base: position 187,376 of record WOXC01004936.1, read on the forward strand.
TGTAGGGGGACCAAGTGACCAGTCTGAGGGGGTAATTGCTTTTGCTTTAACCTGCTTGGATCTGGATCACTATCTGGGGTAGAGGTCCTGGGGTGCATGACCAGTGTGCCAGAACATGTGGAGGCTTCTGAGAGGATAGCCAGCTAACAGCTCCAGCAGCTGAGAAAACCCCAGCAATTGGGACAAAGCTCCCCCCTCTGGTAGCAAAGTTCTACTGTGGCAAAAAGCTCAAAAGTCAAGTAATTGAGTGGCAACATGAGCAAACAAGGGAAGCAAGGCAAACACAGCAATCCAACTTTGGATTCCTTTTTGGGGGACAAAAAGGATCAAAGCATGGAATAGGAGTAAGACAGCAAAATCAGAACTCCTCCACCAGAAGCTTCTAAGAAAAGAATAAGCTGCCTACAGGCCATAGAGGAGCTTAAGAAGGACTTTGAAAACCCAAATAAGAGAAGTGGACGAAAAATTGGGAAGAAAAATGAGAACAATGCAAGGAAATTATAAAATAAGAGTCAACAACCTGACTGAAGAAAATAACATCTTAAAAAATAGAATAACTCAAATGGCAAAAGAGGCTCAAAAAGCCAATGAGGAGAAGAATGCCTTAAAAAGCCAAATTTGCCAGATAGAAAAAGAATCTCAAAAGCTCACTGAAGAGAATCATTCCTTCAGAATTAGGTTGGAGCAAATGGAAGCTAGTGACTTTATGAGAAATCAAGATACTATTAAACAGATCCAAACAAATGAAGAAATAGAAGGCAATGTGAAATATCTCACTGAAAAAACCACTGACCTGGAAAATAGATCCAGGAGAGATAATTTAAAAATTATTGGACTACCTGAAAGCCATAATCAAAAAAAGAACCTGGGGCGGCTAGGTGGCACAGTGAATAGAGCACCGGCCCTGGAGTCAGGAGGACCTGTGTACAAATCCAACCTCAGACACTTAATACAAAAACTAGCCATGTGACCTTGGGCAAGTCACTTAACCCCAATTGCACTCCCCCCCCCCCAAAAAAAAAAACCTAGAAATCATCCTTAAAGAAATTCTCAAGGAAAATTGCCCTGATGTTTTAGAACCAGAGAGCAAAATAGAGGTTGAAAGAATCCACCAATCAATTCCTGAAAAAGACCCCAAAAAGAAAACTTCTAGGAATATTATAGCCAGGTTCCAGAGTTCCCAGATCAAGGAGAAAATATTATAAGCAGCCAGGAAGAAACAATTTAAATATTGTGGAAACACAATCAGGATAACAGGATCTGACAGCTTCTACACTGAGGGATGGAAGGGCCTGGAATACGATATTCTGGAGGTCAAAGGAGCTGGGATTAAAGCCAAGGATCACTGGGGCAACTAGGTGGCACAGCCCTGGAGTCAGAATGACCTGACACTTAACACAAAAACTAGTCGTGTGACCTTGGGTAAATTACTTAAGCCCAATTGCCCTCCAAAAAAAAAACAAGGATCACCTACCCAGCAAAACTGAGTATCGTGTTTCAGGGGAAAATGGAATAGAGGCCTTTCAAGCATTCTTGATGAAAAAACCAGAGTTAAATAGAAAATTTGACATTCAGATGCAAGAAGCAAAAGAAGCATGAGAAGGTAAACAGGGAAAAGAAATCATAAGGAACTTATCAAAGTTGAACTACTTACATTCCTACATGAAAAAATGATAATTGCAACCTATGAAACTTTTCTCAGTATGAGAATCATTGAAGGGAATAGAAATGTCTGTGTGTGTATGTATACATACATATATATGTCTATATGGGAGTATATATGGGTATATGAATACATATGTGAGTATGTATATATGTATACAGGTATACATAGACAGAGGGCACAGGACCAGTTGAATAGGAAGGGATGATACTTAAAAGGTGAAATTAAGAGGTGAGAGAGTAATATAATGAGAGAGTGGGAGAGATAGAATGGGGTAAATTATCTCATATAGAAGAGGCAAGGGATAATTGTTACAATGGAGGGGAAGAACAGGAAGGCAAAAGGAAATGAGTCAACCTTATTCTCAATTAATTTGGCTTAGGGAGGGAATGACATACACATTAAATAGGGTATCTCATAGGGGAAAGGGGATGAGAGGGGGGATGATGGAAGGGAGGGCAGACTGGGGGGAGGGAAATTAGAAGCACCTACTGTTGAAAAGGGACAGAATCAAAGTAGAGAAAAGATCAAGGGGGGTGGGATAGGATGAAAGGAAATATAGTCAGTCTTTCACAATATATCCACTATGGAAATATTCTGCATTAGCTACACATGTACAACTTATATTGAATTGCTTATCTTCCCAATAAGAAGGGTGGTTGATGAGGGAGGAAGAGAAAGAATCTGGAATTCAAAGTTTTTAAATCAAATGTTTAAATATATATGTATATATTATTATTATTATTATCATTATTTTACATGCAACTGGGAAATAAGATATGCAGGCACTGGGGCATAGAGATCCACCATGCCCTACTGGAAAGTTGGAGTGGGGATGGAGGAAGATATGGGAGAGAGCAAATTGGGGGAGGGGAAATTCAATGGGATCGTTGTTTTGGGGTGGTGGGTAAGGGAAAAATGGAGAGAAAATTGTAACTCAAAATCTTGTGGAAATGAATGATATAATCTAAAAAAGAAAAACAAATTTAAAAAAGAAAAAAGAAAAGAAAATTAGAATTGGGCAAAGTGAAAACATCGAAATTATAAGAGATCAAGAAATAATTAAACAAAATATGAATAATGAAAAATAGAAGAGAAAGTGAAACATCTTATAAGAAAAACAACAGCTTTGAAGAATAGATCAAAAAGAGAAAATATAAAAATAATCGGACTAACTGAAAGTTATGATTTAAAAAAAAGAATCTTGATACAATAATACAAGAAATAAAAGAAATTTGTCCTGAAGCATTAGAATAAAGTGGCAAAGTAGAAATTGAAAATATCCATTGATCACCACTTAAAAGAGATCCTATGATGAAAACTCATAGGAATATCATAGTCAAATTTCAAAACCCCCAGACCAAGGATAAAACATTAAAAGCATCAATATTAAAACAATTTAAATATGATGGTGCCACAATTATAACCACACAAGACTTAGCAGTGTAACATTAAGGGACCACAGGTCTTAGAACCACAGGTCAATATATCAAAATGCAAAAGAACTAGGGCTCCAGTCAAAAATATCGTACTCTGGCTTTTCTCTTTTGCGGCGGCCTGCAACATGCCTTCCCGACTAAGGAAGACTCGGAAGCTCCGAGGGCACGTCAGCCACGGCCACGGGCGCATCAGCAAGCACCGGAAGCACCCCAAGCACCCCGGAGGCCGCGGGAATGCAGGAGGGCTGCACCATCACCGGATCAACTTCGACAAATATCATCCAGGTTATTTTGGTAAAGTGGGTATGAGGCATTACCACTTGAAGAAAAACCAAAGCTACTGCCGACTGTCAACCTTGATAAGCTATGGACACTGGTCAGTGAGCAGACCAGGATTAATGCTGCCAAAAACAAGGAGGGCCTTGCCCCTATCATTGATGTTGTGCGGTCGGGCTACTACAAAGTCCTAGGAAAAGGGAAACTTCCCAAACAGCCAGTCATCGTGAAGGCAAAGTTCTTCAGCAGACGAGCAGAGGAAAAAATCAAGGGTGTTGGTGGAGCCTGTGTCCCCGTGGCATAAAAATCCAATGTTATCAAATAAAACAGATGACTTTATTATTAAACATCCTGGGTTTTGCCACATTATGGTGATCAAATTTGAATGTTTGTGGGTTGGGAAATAATAAATTACTCTTGTTGGTAAAAAAAAAAATATATCGTACTCTGCAAAGTTAAATATTATTCTGAATGAAAAAGAAAAAGGTCACTTGACAAACTCTCAGACTTTTAAGACTTTGTTTAAAAAAATAATCTTGAACTTAATAGATTTGACCAATATAAATATAAGATATATACCAAAAACTGATTATAAGGGATTCATGAGGACAGACTGTTTACTTTTTATATATGTAAAATGTATGTCTAAGATTCTTATGAATAATTGGGTAGCTCATAAGAAAGATCAGAGAAAATTTGAGTATAATATGAATTTAAAAGGTAAATTTAGGAACAACTTAAAAGAGTAATTATTTTATACAAATGAGGTGCAAGAGGAAGAATTGATACAGATGAATTAGATGGGGGAGGAAGGTTGGTTCTGGCAACCTACTTTCATTGGGAATGGGTTTAAGAGGGAACAAAATATATATATTTAGAAGAGTATAAAAGTCTTCCAAATTCAGAAGAAATAAAACGGTAGAGGCATAGGGAGGGGGGGAGTTTTAGAGGGGAGGGTGAGGGAATAGGTAAAACAGAGGTATATAAGGGTATTTAGATTTACGGGAATGGGAGGATAGAGGAGGGATCCTTGGAGGGGGGTAGGCAATTCATAGGAGGGCAAGGTAGCAGATTGAAGTAAAGTAGAGGAAGTAGGAAAGACAGGAAACAAGAAACATGCACAAACATAAAAACAAAGATCAGGAATAAAATATGTTTGGGAAAGTATGTCTATATATGTATATACATATGCATTATGTGTATGTATATATCTATAGCTATAGAGAAACATATCTAAACTTTATTGTAGCCTTCTGGGGGAAAGGAGGGAAAAACAAAGTAAAAAACAGTGCACAGCAGAGAACAAAAGAAAACTCACAAGGAAACAAAGAAAAGATGGAGAATTCTCAATACAATAAGTCTTATTTATCAGACAGGCTTTCTTGAAATGAAAATTTATTGTTACATATTTTGAATCCTCTCATAGGTTTTGCTAGGCATATGATATGCTTTCTTTTTTCTTTGTATTTGAGTTCCAATATTTAAATTTACAGTATATTTTTGTTTCTTTTATCTGTTCTATATTTGTGTTCTGGCCTTTGAGTCTAAAATAAAATTTTTAAAAAAGAAAGAAAGAAAGTGAGTAGACTGGTTACATTGGAGCTAAGCTGTGAGCCAAGATTTAGTGGAAGAGCCATCACAATCAGACTCAGTCAGGTATGACTCTCCCAAAGTTCATTCTTCCCTTTGGGCAATGGGCCTCTCCTGCCTCTCCTCTGTTCTAATCCTGAACTTAATCTTCCATGTCTTCAATGGAGACAGGTATATTGCCCTAATAAAGTCAGACCCCTCCTTTAATGGCAAACCCTTTAAGGCTAGAAAACACTACTCCCAAGACCAGAGAAACATCATAGAGGTAGAAGGGGCATCAGAGAGTAGCTAATATAAACTTTCTATTTTAAAGATGAGAAATCTTGGGATCAACTGCAAAAGACTTAGCTACTCTGATCAAAACAAAGATCCAAGACAATTCCAGAAGACCCATGCTATCTGCCTCCAGAGAGAGAACTGATGACCTCTGAATGCTAATTAAAGCATACTTTTTTTTGCTTTCTTTATTTTTCTGGTGTGTTTTCTTCTGTAACATGACTAAAAATAGATATGTGTTTTGAATGACTTCACATATCTAATCAATATCATACTGCTTGACTTCTCAAGGGACAGGGGAGGGGCAGGAGGGAATAAGAGAATTTGGAACTCAAAATTTTTTTAAATGTTCAAAAAATCTACATGTAATTGGGAAATATTTTTAAAAGATGAGAAATCTAAATGAAATCATATAGGTAGCCAGTGGCCATCACAGTTATCTTGAATTTTGTCTTGCAATTGGACTTTGATGACTCTGGAAGAGTGTGAGGCTGACAACTTTTCACAACTCTGCCTCACTTAAATTCAATTCATGAGTACATCTTCAAAAACAAAGGACAAAGAACAACATTCCTTGAAGATGACACTGTATCTCCACATTGCATTTTCCCTGGCTGTCCTCCATATCTGGAATTCTCTTCATTCTTATCTCTGTCTCCTTATTCCCTGGCTTTCTTCAGGTACCAACTAAAATGCCACCTTCTACAAGGATTTCCTGATCTACCTTAATGCCTTTCCTCTACAATTTATCTTGTATATATCTTGTTTGTATAAAGTTTTTGCATGTTGTTGCTTTCATTGGACTGTGAACTCCTTAAAGGAACGGATTGTCTTTTGCCTTTCTTTGCACCCCAGTGTTTAGCACAGAGATTAGAATACTAGTAGGTTCTCAACAAATGTTTATTAATACACACACACACACACACACACACACACACACACACACACACACACACACACACTTACTTTGATCCAGTGACTCCAGCCTCCTTGCTATTCCTCATACAAAGATACTCCATTTTCTGACAATGCATTTTCACTGGCTGACATTCCTGCCTGGAATTCTCTCTCACTTCATCTCAGTCTCCTGACCTCCTTGAAGTCTCAGCTAAAATCCCACTTTCTGCAATAAGCCTTTCTAGTCCACCTTAATGATAGTGCCTTCCCTCTGAGATTATCTTCAATTTAGCATATAAATACACACACACACACATACATATACACAAATTCAGTCAGTTGTTTTTCAGTCCTCACTCTTTGTGACCCCAACTGAGGTTTCCTTGTTAAAGAGAATGGAATAGTTTGTTATTGCCTTCTCTAGTTCATTTTACTGAAGAGTAAATTGAGGTAAACAGGGCTAAGTGACTTGCCCAGGGTGACACAGCTAATAAGTGACTGAGGCTAGATTTGAACTGAAGGAGATGTGTCTTCCTGACTCCAAGTCCAGCACTCTATCCACTGGGCCATCTGACTGCCCTAAACCCATAAACACACACACACATATATATGTGCATGAGTGTGTAAGTATATTATTATATGCATGTATGTATATATGTATGTAAATATTCTTAAATATATATCTTGTTTGTACATGGTTGTACATAGTTGTTTGCATCATGCCCCCATTATAAGCTTTTTGAGGGCAGGAACTTTTGTCTCCCTTTATATCCCTTGTGCTTAGCACAGTGCCCCACATCTGGTACTAAATAAATGCTTGTTGACTTGACTATACAGAAATGAGACTGGATTTTGCCAGTAACTCAGAAAAATCTGTCTTTACTTTATGGTTATGTGTTGCTGCAATTACTTTATTTAGGGAAAAAAATAAACTAATGTGTCAAGTCTAAAGGGAAAAATAAAGGACAAAGGTGAAGAGTTGTAAAGATCAAAGTTCTGTGGAGAGGGAGCCTGTTCACTGGAGTAGTAGACTTTGACTTGAGTTCACATCCCACCTCTGATTCTGGATATTCAACCACTGTGGGAAAGCAAGTCACTTAATGCCATTGTACCTGAATTTGTTTATATGCAAAATAGAGATAATAATCCCCGTAGTACCCATCTCACAGAGCTGTTGTAAAATGTAAATGGGATCACTATACTTGTAGTCCTTTGCAAATTTTAAAGCATAACATAAATTCCTAATTATCATTAATAAATCAGATAATGCATATAGAGTCATACCAATCACAAAGCTCTATCAACATGTGAACAAGCATTTCTTGAGGGTGTATTATATGTCAGGCATTGGGGAAATGTAGAAAAAAAAATGAAAGAGTCCCTCTCCTGAGCGAGCTTACATTCTATAAGGAAGACAATACCTACACATATAAGTACTTACAAAATCATATATATAATAAATGCAAGGTAATGTGTGGAGGGAGGTACTAGCAACTGATAAGATCAAGAAAATCCCCACGTAGGAAGTAGCTTTAAAGGAAAGCATGTCGGCAGCTAGGCATTGAGGTAGATAGAGCACCAAGCCTGGAGTCAAGATCTGAGTTCAAACCCAAACATAGCACTTAAGAGCTGTGTGACCCTGGGAAAGTCACTTAACCCTGTTGGCCTCAGTTTCCTGATCTGTAAGATGAACTGTAGTAGGAAATAGCAAACCACTCCAGTATCTTTGCCAAGAAAACCCCAAATGGAGTCATGAAGAGTTAGATACAACTGAACAACAATGACAAATGGATTCCAAAAGACAGAGGGTAAGAAAGGAGTGTGTTCCAGCCATGGGGAAGGGTGTGGGGGGGAAGGGCTATGATAACATACATCCTTTTGTGTGCCTCAGCCATTACAGAATGGCCTGTGCTGCTTGGAAATACCAGAGGCATTTTAAAGCTCTTCTTAGTGTAAAATGAAAGATAGGACTTCATCCCGTACTTGTGCATTTCAATTTTCTGTGGGCTTAGGTCAGTTTTTAAAATCTTAGTTAAACAAAGTTGTTTTAATCTATGAACACACACCTGGACTCACCCTGCAACCCTCCCTTTCCCCGACACACACACACACACACACACACACACACACACACACACACACACACATCCCTCAATGGTTTCAGAGAGAACATGCTCGTTCCTCTGTTGGCCCCATGATTTATGTCTGCAACCCCCAAATAAAGTGCTATTCATGCAATGGGATGCAGGCATACCTCAGAAGCACATAAAGGCAGCCTGTTACTTTAGTTCACAAGCTTAGTGCTTTCATACAATTTCTACCCAAATTTCTGGAATGATTTTAGGTGTTTCATTACCCTCCAAAGAGGAATTAACCCTTTCCTTAACTCTAGAAAACCTGTCACCCTCCATCGGCCTGTGTCCCTCAAGAAGATGAAGTAAAAAGATTTTAAAAAGAAGTAAAATCTGCCTTGGGGCAAATGATACTTCCTTCCAGAAAGCTGTGGGTTTACTAACATCATGTTCTTGTGCCAAAGCCTCTCCCAAACCTACTCCCTTTTAAAAAAAATACAGAATTATACTTCAGTATGTCAATGGAAAGGATACTAGCACTAGAGTCAGAGAATTTGGGTTCAGATCTCACCTTTTATTCATACTACCTCTGTGATCTTGCACAAGACTCAATCTCCCTGGCCTCAGTTTCCTCATCTGCAAAAATGAAAAATTGGACTAGATGGCCTCTATCCTATGGTATCATTCACAACCTATCCATGCCCTCTCACAATTAAAACACAAATCCTTTTTCTTTTTTTTTCACTACTCCAAAGTTTATAAATTCTCCACCAATATTCCTACATCACCAGTTTAATTTGACATAATGGACACTATTAAATATTTACTGAAATAAACTACTTTTGCTAAGAAGAAAAATGAGCATCTGTTGAAAATTTTTAAAAAATACTAAAAGTAACCCTAGTCCTTATGAGTTTGTTGGCAGTTTTTCAGTGTATAATAAATCAAACCATGTCTATATTACGAGTGCTCAGTCAAGGTTAAATAACACAAATTCTTACCCAGTCCTTAGTCATTGAATGGGCATTGCCTTAGACAAACTGAGGCCTGAGAGAGATCTTAATTTAGAAAGGCCAAGGTCATGCAGTGCATCCATTGCCAGCCTGATTTTTGTCTTGCCACTGGACTTCCATGAATCCGGAGGAAATAGTGAGGCTGACAACTTTGCACAGCCCTGCCTCACTTAAATCCAATTCACCTGCAAGTCAAAACTTCACCCTTCTGATGACTTTGGTCCTCTTCCAGAATGAAACAACAACCGCCACAATTAAGAAAGTACCTCCCACACCTCTGGTTTTTATTTATTTATGTATGGTTGTATATAAATTTCCAGAAGGTTCTCAGCTGTTAAGCAGCATTGACACCCGTCCAATTCCTACACATACCAAAAAAAAAAAAAAGGAAATTAGAGTCTTGGGCATTTAGCTTCTGTTTGCCTCCATTTCCTCATCTTTAAAATGAGGATAATAGCACCTACCTCATAGGATTATTGTAAGAATAAAATGAAATAATAATTGTAAAGCACTTAGCACAGCACTGGGCACATAGTAAGCACTACATAAATCTTTCCTATTATTACCTGTGAAGCAAATACATTTTTAAAAGAAGTAATAGTAAATGAACCACAAAACAGAGGTCACCAATAGTCAAGATGCAGATGAACAATTCTACACCATAATACAAAGCAGGCCAGAGGACACTCCCCAAATCATGGGATCATGAAACTGAAGATGGAAGGAATTTAGAAATTATCTAACTCTGCCCTTTCATTTTACAAATAAGGAAACTGAGGCATAAAACTGTGGCGTGAATTGTTCAAGGTCACACAGATTATAAATAGCCAGGATTTAAACCCAGCATCAGCTGACTTCAAATCCAGTGCTCTTTCCACAACATCAAACATCCTTAAAGTGCTAAGGTAGTTTGGGGTAATATAATCAATATGCAATTAGAAAAGCTCCTGTAACATTTAGTACTTACAAGTGACTGTTGCCTATCAATCAATACTTCTACACCTTCATCAGGCAACAAATACATATAGAGAAAACCCGTTGAGCTGTGACATAGCAAAGAATGAGGCTAAGGTTAACAGGGATACAGAGAACTAGAAGGCATGGTCTAAGATTTCAAAGATATTATGCTTCAGTTGGGGAAACTAAATACAGAAAAATAACTGTCAAAACTACCCAGTGAAAGAGAAATGTCAAATGAGTAGGATTGACAATGAGTCCAAAGGAGGCAAATTCAGTTCAAGCAGGGCTACTGATTAGGGAAGATCATAGACTTGGAGCTGAAAAGAACCTTAGAGGCTACTGAGTCCAACCTCCTTATTTCACTCACAAGGAAACTGAGGCTGAGAAAAGTTAAGTAACTTGTCCAGGGTCACAAGGGTATTAAGTGCCAGAGAGATTGTCCTCATTCTAAGTCCAGAAATCTAGTCCAATGCACCACCATAAATTAATTAAAAAGCTTTTATTAGGGGCGGCTAGGTGGCGCAGTGAGTAAGAGCGCCGGCCTCGGAGTTTGGATGACCCGAGATCAGATCCGGCCTCAGAAAATGAGCACCCACGCATAAATCAAAGGACTAGCCGTGTAACCTTGAGCAAGTTACTTAACCCCAATTGCTTTAAAAAAAATAAAAAAAAAAATAAAAAAAAAAAAGCTTTTATTAAGGGTTTAATGTGTCTGATACTGTGTGGAGTGCTAAGGGTATAAATAAAAACAAGCATAACAATTCCTATCCTCAAGGAGCTTACACTCTAATAGGGGAAGCAACATATAGAGGAGAGTTGTGAGAATGAATGGTGATTGGAGTCATAGGGAAATTGACAGGAATGTCCTTAATAGGAATCAATCAATCAATTAATTAATAATTATATTAATGAAATAAATTATTTAAATAAAATAAATTTAAATTAATTAAATAATAAATAATTAACAATAATCAAAATTAATTTGATTTAATTTCTTTTATTAGTACTAGAGTTTCAAAAGTATTTGCTAGGGGTTGGGAAGAGGAAGGAGATGTATAGAGCCAGCATTGCACAGAGATGACTGCCTTATAAGGTCTAGAAAAGGCATATACATGTTCACCAATCAGAAACCAGGGTGACAAGGGTAGAACCTGGGCCTTGAAGGATAGATATGTTTTTAAGGGGCATAAGAGAATGGTATTTTAATAATTGGGTGAGCAACAGTAGCAGCTGGGTCAGGAGGAGACTTGGCAATGTGCCCATGAGAAGACTAAAACATTAGCATTAGTGATGATCAACCATGAATGACTTAGCTCTTCTCAGCAATACAGTGATCCAACACAATTCCAAAAGAGTCATGACAGAAAATGCTAACCACATCCAGAGAAAGATCTATGAGGTCTGGATGCAGATCGAAGCATTCTATTTTCACTTTTTTTGTTTTTTTTCTTTTTCATGGTTTTTATCTTTTTTCTGATTTTTTCTTTCACAACATGACTAATGTGGAAAAATGATTAATATGACTGAACATGTATAACCTACATTACATTGCTTGCTCTGTTAGGGAGGGGGGAAGGAGGAAAGAAGAAAAATTTGGAACTCAAAAACTTATAAAAGTGAATGTTGAAAACTATCTTTACATGTAGGGAAATAATAAAATACTATTAAGTGGGAAAAATATTAGCACTAGGAGAGGGCTGAGAAAGAAAGAAAATAGGCAACCTAAAGCTTTGGAGAATCAATCTGAGGCACAAAAATAGGTTCCCAGAACCCCTTATTTTGACTTCCTACTTTAGGACAGGGGCAGCTGGGTTGCACAGTGGATAGAGTGCCAGACCTAGAGTCAGAAAGACCTGAGTTCAAATCCAGCCTCAGATACTTACTAGCTCTATGACCCTGGGCAAGTCATTTAACCACAGTTTCCTCATCTATAAAATGAGCTAGAAAAGGAAATGGCAAACCACTCCTGTTATCTCTGCCAACAAAACCCCAAATGGAGTCACTGTCAGACACAACTGAAAAACAACTCAACAACAACTCTGTAGTGCAGACTCAGGCTTTGATTCTGTTGGACTCTGATCCGTTAAAGGCACATTAGCTTTGTGGTTTACACTCATCCTCCTTCCAACCCAGGTAGGGTTGATTCTTCTCCCAAACAGCACCTTAGGTGTTTGATAACTGAATGGATATGTGGGGTGAGGAAAAGTGACTGGAAAGATGGTGGAGTCTCCAATAGGAACAAGGAAGCTTGGAATAAGAACTAGCATTTATGCAGTACCTACATTTTACATATGTTATCTTACTTGATCTCCACAACAACCCGAGGAGGTAGTTGCTATCATTATGCCCATTTTACAGATGAGAAAACTAAGGCTCAGAGAGGTTAAATGATTTGCCCAGGATGACACAGCTAGTAAACATCTGAGGCAGGATTTGAACTCGGGTCTTCCTGACTCCAAGTCCAGCACTTACCACTGTGACAACCAGATGCCTTTAGCAGAGGGGATGGGGGGGGGGTGGTTGTAGGGTGTGCATGGAGATGGTGAGTTCAGTTTTAGACATATTGGGTTTGAGATGTCTCTGAGACATTCAGTTTGAAATGTCCAACGGGCACTTGGTGATGTGAGATTGAAGTTCAAGGGTAAAATTGGGGATAGATGTATAAATCTGGGAGTCATCTGCATAGATAATAAAACCATGAGAGCTAAAGATGTTACCCAGTGAGAATGTAGAGGGAGAAGGAAAAGTCTGGGATAGAACCTTGGGGAACATGCATAATTAGGGGGAGGTCTTTGAAGGATGAGCCAGCAAAGGAAATTGAGAAGGAATGGTCAGATAGGTAGAAGAAGAACAAAGAGAGGGTGTATCTGGGAGCAGAGTAGAGTCAAAAGTGAAGAATGCAGCAGATTGGTTGAGAAGGATTATATTGGGGGGCGGAAAAAGGGGGAACCATTATATTTGTCAATTAAAATCAATGGTAATTTTGGTTAAAGCCTTTTCAGTTATGTGATGAGGTCAGACACCAGACTACAAAAGACTGAAGAGCAGAGGGAACAAGTGTAGATAGCTTTTTCTAGGAGTTTGGCTGAAAAAGAGAAAAGAGATAAAGGATGGTAGCTTGAGGGGATGGTAGGGTCTAGTAAACGTTTGTTATTGTTTTTTTTAAGGATGAGGGAGATGGACAGATGTGAAGGCAGGAGGAAATAGTAGATCTGTAGGAGAGACGGGGAAGGAAGAGGATAAAAGGAGGGAAAGAGAGAAAAAATAAGAAATTGGACCAAGGGCACACATAAGGTTGTCCATCACAAGAAGCACCACTTCTTTGTCAGAAACTCAGAAAAAGGAGAAGAGAGTGATGGATGTTGTCAAGGGGTCGTGAGATGAAGGAAATAGGAGAAGCAGCAGCTTACACTGAATAGACTCATCTTCTCAGTAAAATAAGAAGGAAAGGCCTCAGCTGAGAGGGAGTGGTTTAGGAGAGGTATGGGAGAATCGAAGAGGAAAAGTGTGGGATTGTTTCTGTGGAGAGTAAGATACGGAATCTGTTAGGGAGAAACAAAAGGACCACCTTATGCAGAGAAGGCTCAATTTAGGTGGAGAACATGAATTTGTAATGTACCCAGTAAGCATGTTTGTGACACTTCCTCAAGCTAGCAGAGAAGGAGAATGGGGGAGTATTCCAGGGCTGAGGTTTGGCAAGAGATGAGCTGTGGTAACATAAGAGAGAATGGAGAAGCCACCCTTGGAGTACTAGAAATTCAGTAAGGGAAAGGGCCTTCCCTGTCACAATGGTGATGCCCTCTAAACCCGTGTATAAGTTTTGTTGTCATTTCAATACAGAAATGAAACACATTATGCTAAAATATTACACTCAAAAAAAGAGAGAACAAAATAAATTCTCTGTAAGCCTTAATTCTGGATAAAGTAGCAGGTAATAGTTAATTTGTTTACATTCTCCATAATTTTGCATCAAGAGACATCTTTAAACTGTTACCATGGCTAAAAATTTGGAAAATAAACTGTTTAAATCAAATAACTTGTCAAACATTATTTTTTTAAAAAACCGTCCTTTGGTATTTCAATTATATATATGCTTAGAATGTAGATCTCTATAATACCTTGATAGTACACAACACTATTACATTAAAGTTATCACATTTCAAAACCCTTCTTACAACTAATTCTGAGTGTTCTAAGGAAAGAGAATTAGGTAATTGCTTAACATTTGGCCTCTTGAGTCTCTGAAGCAATCTGTGTTCACAGATTTTTTTTTATTTTTAGGAATCAGTGTGTTCCAAATATTTTGTTTCCAAACCTGAAGTTTACTGTAATAGAAAAATGTGAATATTTTCCTTTCTGTTACTTTGAGAAACTAGCACACCGCAGGGCGGGGCGGGGAGGGGGAGAAATCAAGTTTTCAAAGATAAAGGATTAGATAGAAACTTCCTATCACTATTTCTGTAAAGAAATACCTGTTTAACATCACAGACTTACAAGCTGGCATTAAACCTGTAATGAAATGAACTATGATTGCACAAGCAGGAAGTGGATGAGGGGGAGGGAGAGGGAGAAAAAGGGAGAAGGAGTGAGTGAGAGAGAGAGAGAGAGAGAGAGAATCTGAAAACAAATTCAAACTCACCCTCAGTTGATAATTCACTTAAATCTCAAGTCCTCCAGAATCCTGAAATTAGAAAATAAATAAATAAATACATTTCTGAGTAGGCAGTGGGGGAAAAAAATCACTGGATGCAGGTTCAAATCCTGCCTCTGCAACTTAATGGCTACATGACTGTGGGCAAATCACTAAACCTCTTGGCCTCAGTTGCCTAATCTGTAAAATAAAGGGATTGGACCACATGATCTCAGAGGTCCACGACAACCTTAAATCCCACATGTGGTCAATAGTAATAAAAGGTTGCACATATAGGGTGGCTAGGTGGCGAAGTGAATAGAGCACTGGCCCTGGAGTCAGGAGGACCTAAGTTCAAATCTGGCCTCAGACACTTGACACACTTACTAGTCCTGTGACTTTGGGCAAGTCAACCCCAATTGCCCTCAAAATAAAAAAAAAAAGCTGCACATAAAGTGGAAAGAGGCCTTGGGTCATAAGCCCTAGATTCTAATGTCAGCCCTGCCATTAGCTAGATATGTGTTACTTTAATTCAATTATTTACTTTCTCTGAGCAGTACTTTCCTTATCTGCAAAACAAAAGGGTAGAGACTAGATGTCTGAGTTTCCCCTCTAGCATTTTGATACTAAAACAGGTGCATTTTTACTTTGTGGAATAGATATATTCCTGGGAAGTTCTACATCCAATCAGTTTTTGCAATTAAATCACATTTTAATGGAACAAGAGAACCTTACTACTATAATGAACCCATTTCATAAAAGGAAGAATCATTTTTAAAAAACAATAACTCTATAATTTCTTTTGTACTTTCACATGTTGGAGAATTTTTTTTTGTTGTTTCTTTTTTTTATTTTTTAAAGAAAGGGCACACCTGTATACTGAAAAGAGCTCAGGGTTTAACAAACATGTTTTCCAGGAAGGTCTTTGTATTGGACATAATAGGAAAGTATTTGACATGGTGAGACACCTCAGGGATCATTGCCTTAGTTCTGAAGATTAACAATGTCATTGGTTGAGAGGGGGACAGGTGTGAGAGAATAGAAGAAGGCAGAGAACAAAAAAGAACAATGTCAGTCCAAAAGCTACCATGTTTCTATTTCCTTTGTATTGCCGAACAAAGCTCTAGAGATAGAGAACATGTTCAAATAAGTTACCAACTGAAAATAAATCCACAGCAACAATTTTAATAAGTCATTTTATAATCACTTCAAAAAGAGTGCTTTGTCAATTTGGTATATGACCTCTCTGATGGGGTCACTTACTATTTCAAAACACACCTGCAAAACTCCACACCTACTAGCCTCAAAACTGCCAAGACTCAGTCATCTACAACAGCAATGAATCTTTAACACGATGTTCTTTTAAAGTGTAAAGGAGATTTCATCATTTTCCTCTTCAAAAAACTGCAATCCCCATTTATAAATGCATATCAACATCCTGTTCAGTACACCTGAGCTCCATCATCTTTCATTTTCGAAGTCAGAAAATTGCAGCCATGGATAGGACAGATAAAACTCAAGTAGTCACTTACCACCCACAGAAATCATCAAATAGAATCTTCCAGGGTTTTTAGGCCAAAGTACTCAGTAAGTGGTATTTAATTACATTACAATTTACTTTACAATTTAATTTACAGCTAAACTAATACACTAAAAGGTCTCATCCTCCTGTTAGATGAAATAGCACCCAAGAAAAGTATGAACATGTTTCCCTTATTCTTGGAAACCTGAAATTCTCAAAGATCTTTTTGGCTGCTGAGTTACTAAGGTGAAAGCTCTCATTTTTCCTCCTGTTACTATAAGGTAAAGACTAAATTTTGTCCATAGTTATCATGGTCAATCACACAGACAAAGACACACACACACACATACACACAAAGAAAAGAATTGATGGAATTGGGGGAAGGAAAGAGTGGTACTAGTCTCAGAAACTTTACAATTTCTGAGAAGTACTATTAGGTAACTAGTTAAAGAATCATTGGCACAGCTCCCAACTAACATTACTCCCAAATTTTTGGCAATGGTATGTGAGAAAGCAAGAAACATAAGCAGGAGGTCTATCTAGACAATCTCTTCTTTATGACTCAAGTCCCATCCACAGCAACAGCCTGGGGAAAATGGACTAGAGCAAAATCAGTCCAGGATGAAAAGGCTACAGAGAAACAGGGACAAAAGAGAATTTCCATTCTGTCCTTGGCAAGCTTGGGGTGCTACTAAATAGCTAACACCGAGATCTTTGGGGTGGAACTAGAAGGAAAACCATCTCTCATATTTAGTTCATGATTGTTTTGGTCTTCCTGATTAATTATCAAGGTAAAGAGCACCCAGATATTTTTGATAAATTCAAGTCACCTGGTCCTAGTGAACCTAATAATAATAACAGTAATAATAGTTATTCACATAGTACCATACAAATGTCATTTCATTTGATCCTCACAACAACCCTGAAACTAGTTTCTATTACCATCATTTTATAGTTGAGAAAACTTAGGCAAGCAGAGGTTAAGTGATTTGCCCAAGATCCCATAGCTAGTAAGCATTTGAGGCTATATTTGAACTCCAATCTTCCTGACTCAAGGCCCAGAATTCTATCCAGTGAGCCACCTAGCTGTTAACTCATTTACTGAAAGGACTAAAAAATGTGATTACTAAGATAGTGTCACTGACAGCTGAAAGGCTGTACAGAGAGAGGAACCACAGAATTGGAGAAGGACTAATATTATCCTGATTTTCAAAGTCAGGAAGATAATAGGGCTTAAACTATAGGCCCAAGAGTTTGACCTTTACTTTGGAGGAAATTTCTAGAACATATTATTAGAGCTCTTTTGTAAACATCTAGAAAAAGAAGTGGCAATTACAAAAATACAACATGGCTTTATCAAGAGTAGGTCATGGTGGACCAATCTTTCTGAACCAGACCTGTAATTTCACTGGCTTAAAGAATTCCAGAGTAGGAAACACCCTATACCAAAACAAATCAGCAAATCTGCATTTTATCAGCTGAGAGAGTTGCCCAGGCATGGAAAGCCCAAACAACTTTCCCGGTAATGGGTAGAATTTATTACTTTTTTTTTTTTTTTTTTTTGGCAAATGGTATGATATGAAAATTCACCACTTCATAAACACTCCTTTTTGTGTTCTGCTGTGTGTGTATAGAAGGAAGCAAAAAAGCAAGCAAGCACTAATTAAGCACTATTTGCCAGGAATTATGTTAACACTTCACAGTTTCTTATACAAGCTTCTTTCTTGTTTTCTGTATATATTGAAATATTTGTGTTTCTTGATTAAGTTCACATAAGGAAGAAAAATTAATTTTAAAAAGCAAAGAATTAACAATGATTACACAATATACAGCATACAATAAAACTGGACCTCTTTACATTGTCATATCTTGTTTTCTCCTGTCTCCCCACAGAGGCCCAGATTACACTTATCCTATCCTTACATTGCCAAAAGATACTGTCCTGTCTTTTAGACTGGTAACTCATGTCCAGCATCTCATTCAGACCAAGACATGCTCTAACCATGAATTATACAAAAAGTTGTTAATGATCAAATAATGATCAAAATCTTCCTAGAGACCCTATTGTTTTGAAATACAGAAGCAGAATAGTAATAGTGGAAAGAACAGTGGGCCAAAAGTCAAGAGACCTAAGTTCTGGTCTCATCAAATTAGCAGCAGAGCCATGTTACTTTGGACATGTCCCTTTTTCAATCTGTACCTCAACTTTCCATTCTGTAAAATGAGATTCTATTTTATGATTTCTGGTCTAAATTTCTAGCACTAAGATTTTATGTGGCCATATTTTAATTCAGAATTACAGGACATTTTGATTATTTGACTGTATTTAACCTTTCTCCCCAAAACCCAGTGGCAAAAAAACAAATGTTCTCCCTTTAAAATAAAGTGAGAAGCTCACTATCCACAACACATAAACAGAAAGCAATACTCTTGGTGTTTACCATTATCAGGGTTAAAAGGCATTTTTCTAACAAAATAGACAATGTAACACCCACAAGGCCCAGGCATCACAAAGAGAAAAACCTGTTAGCCCAATGTGTATTACTTAAAATGTAGGCTTAAAAGCTTTTTTCTCTAATGATAATAAAACACCAATTCTTTCCATCCAAGACGATCAAAAAGCCTCATTTTTTTTCCAACTCTGTCACATTCTGATCCACCCTCTGTGCGTATGTGTGAATACAGTCCTCCATGAACATAAGAGAGATGGAAAAGTAGGAACCTGGTTTCTCCTTTTGTTTATTTCTCTCCTATTATCTTCAAAGAACTGATGCTTGTGTTTATATCCAGAAGCAAAAGGTCTGGGGTGGGGGGAGGGGGCATGAAGAAAGGTTAAGTCACTATATCAACATTCTGTACTCATACTCTCATTATCTGTAAAATGGAAAAGGGTGTGCCAAAACAATTCTGCCATGAATTAAGGGTTTGATGTTGTTTTTAAGGAAAATTCCAAATGACAAAACATGGGAGTAAAACTGTAAGAAACTAAAAAAGTGTGTGAAGTTTATGATTTCTGTGTTTTGTAGCAATACTTGACAAGTTATTAAAGCTAATTTTTTTAAAAAGTCCTAGTCTTAAGTCTAATGTGGCAATACTAGAATTGTAGAATCTCAGAGTTGGAAAAGATATATATCATTTGCCTCCTCGTGCCTCTCCCCAGCTCCCACTTTTTACTTCATAATGAGAGACATGACAATCTACTGCCTTATGGCTCTACACTGAATCCCTGAAATTGGTTACATCTATTTTGTATTTAATTTTCTATATGCTTGTTGCTTTTCCCCAACAGAACATAAATTCCTTGAGACCTGTTTCATTTTTGTCTTTGTATCACTAGGCATCTGACACAGTACTAGGCATATAATAAGGCCTTAATAAGTGTTTGTGGAATTTAATTAAATGAGGTAGATAATGAGGACAATGAGACAATGAGAGATTCCTTGATTAGCTCAGTTATACAAGCTTGAGACCCGGGATTTGAACTCAAGTCTTCTGATTTCCACATTATTGTTCTTTCCATTATAGCACAATGCCTCTCAATGTCTCTGATAAAATGGGCTATGTAGCATAGCAATAAAGAAAGAGAGCCTTTAATTAAATGTATATAGGAGAATTAAGACAAATATATAAGACTAAGCAGCATTCCCCAGTGGATAAGTAGCCTAAGGATATGAACAAAGTTTTCAGAAAAATTGAAAACTATAAATAACATATGAAAAATTGCTCAAGTCACTAGTAAAAAGAAAGATGCAATTCAAAATAACACTAAGGTTTTAGTACACATCAAATAAATTGACAAAGATTAATTCAAGATGGGAAGTCAGTATCAAAATGATTATTAGAAAGGTAGGCAAACCAGTATGCTGTTGGTGCAACTCTATGTCAGATAGCCCTTTGGAAATATGTGAAGAAAGTGGCTGAAGTGTCCATACTCTAATCTAGGGTTAGGCATATACCCTTCTAGAAAGTCAAAGATAGAAAGAAAGTCTCACATAAGCTAAAATTCTTTTAGGATTGCTTTCTGAAGTGGTAAAGAATTGGGGGGGGGGGGGTGGCTAGGCAGCACAGTAAACAGAGCATCAGCCCTGGAATCAGGAGGACCTGAGTTCAAATGTGGCCTCAGACACTTAATACTTACTAGCCATGTGACCTTGGGCAAGTCACTTAACCCGAATTAGTCTGCCTTCCCCCCTCCAAAAAGAAAAAAAAAAAGAAAAAAAAAAAAAAGAATCAGGGGTAGTGGGGAAAAAATGTGGTAGGTGAATATAATGGAAATATTGCTATGCCCTAAGAAATGGGGAACATAAGAAACATGGGAGGGGCGGCTAGGTGGCACAATGAGTAAGAGCGCCGGCCTCGAAGTTGGGATAACCCCGGATCGAATCTGGCCTCAGAAAATGAGCACCCACACATAAATAATGACTAGCCGTGTAACCTTGAGCAAGTTACTTAACCCCAATTGCTAAAAAAAAAAGAAAAGAAAAGAAAAAAACATGGGAAGACACATTAACTAATGCAAATAGAAATAAGCAGAAGCAAGAAAACAATATGCATGATAATTAGGATATGAATGGAAGAATAACAAAAATAGAAATGATGCAAAAAAGCAGAAAAATACACACTTTTCAGATAATAATGCAATGAAAATTATATTTAATAAGGGACTGTGGAAACAGATTAAAAATTAGAGACCAAATCACCTAATCTTTAAAAATGAGTGGGTGAAAGAACAAGTCATAGAAACAATAAATAAGTTTATTAAAGAGAATAACAATGAGACTACATATTAAAGCCTATGGGATACTGTAAAAGCAATAATCAGAGGAAAATTTATATCTACAAATGATTACATCAATAAAATAAAGAGCAGACCAATGCAAATTTAAAAAAAAACTAGAAAAAGAACAAATTAAAAATCCCTGATTAAACATCAAATTGGAAATTCTAAAAATTAAAGACGAGATTAGCAAAATTGAATGTAAGAAAACCATTGAATTAGTAAATAAAACTAGGAGTTGGTTTTATTTTTAAAAAAAAAAGTTAAACCATGAGGTAATATGGTTTTTAAAGAGAGAGAAAAAAACCAAATCCCTGGCATCCAAAATAAAAAGGGTGACTACACTACTAATGAAGATGAAATCAAAGCAATTATTAGGAATTATTTCACCCAATTAAATATGAAAATTATCTAAATCATTATTGATTAGAGAAATTCAAACCAAAACAACTTGAGATATCATCTCACACCTATTGGATTAGCTAAAAGTGATAGAAAGTGAAAATGACAAATGTTGGATGGGATGTAGAAAAATTGAGACACTAGTACACTACTGGTAGAAATGTGAACTAATCCAACCATTTTGGAAAACAATCAGGAATTATGCCCAAAGTGTTATAAAACTGGGGTATAGATGCCCTTTGACCCAGAAATACCACTCTTCAGTCTGTTCCCTAAAATGATTATGGAAAAAGGAAAAGAACCTATATATTCGAAAATATTTATAGCAACTGTCTTTGTGGTGACAAAGAACTGGAATTCGAAGGGATGCTAATCAATTGAGGAATGACTAAACAAGTGATTGTAATAGAATACTGCTATGCTGTAAGAAATGATAAGCTTAATGATCTTAGAAAAACATGGAAAGACTTGCATGAAATTATGAAGAGTGAAACAAGCAGAATCAAGAAAACATCACATGTTTGAAGAATAACTGTGAATGACAAAATATTCTGAGTATTATAAATATTCAAATCAACTACAAAGGACTTATGAAGGAAGATGCTATCCATCTCCAGAGAAAGAACTGATAAATAGACGTATTCACAGTATGATTTTACAGATAGGTTGTTGTAGGTAGATAGATGATAGATAGATAGATAGATAGATAGATAGATAGATAGATAGATAGATGATCAGATAAATGTTAAATGGTGGCCTCTAGGGTGGGATGGAGAGGGGAGAGCAAGACAGTTCAAAACTTAAAATGTAACCAAAAATTTTTAATTTACTTTTAGAAAAAACCGAGAACTATGTAATTATAATGAAGAATTTTGGCCCCAATGACAAAAGAAGAAAATGTGAGCTTCTTTCCTCTTTCCAGAAGTTGGAGACAATTGATAAGAAAAAATGAATTTACTATTAGAATCAGCTGATAAGTTAGTTTTGCTGAACTGTTTCTTTCCTCCTGTATTTTGTCCTTTTTTATACTTTATTACAAGGGAAGGTTCTCCAGGGAGGAGAGAAGAAAGAGATATATTTGAAAATAAAGTTGAGTAAAAAAAAAACCAAAATATAAAAATAAAAATGTTAAAAATAAATTAAATTGAGATGGCAGAGTAGAAACAGCACTTCCAAGGTGCTCTGCCCCACACCACTTACAAACTATGTAAAAGGGGACTCTGAACAACTTCTGGAACCCCAGCACCCACAGAACGACACAGAGAAGCTAACCTCCTGCTGAGGACAGCCCAGCAGTCCTGGAAGGAGGGCCAGCGCAGTGCTCTGGGAACTGACAGCCCAGTGTGTGGAGAGCTGAGCCCAGCTCCAACTGAGCCACGGTTTTAGCCCCAGGGCAGCCAGGCCAGCAGCCAGCTGGATGGACCCCAAAACACCAGCAGCTGTGGCAATTCCAGAATTATCAACACAGACATGCCTAGGACAAAGGAAAAAGTTAGTGCCCTATGGACTTTGGGACCAGTATTTGGGGAACATGTCGGCTTCCTCCCCTAGAGGCTAGAAACCGTTGAGGAGACACTCGCCATTTTGCAGCTCCAGTGGCAGCGTCAGCTCCGGGCCTTCGAACTGTAGGGAGATCCAGCGATCAGTCTTAGAGGTTAATCGCTCCTGCTTTAACCTGCTTGGATCTGGATTTCGATCTGGGGGGAGGTTTGGGGTGGGTATCCAACTTGCCAGAACCGGGAGTTGTGAAGACCCCAAAGTTCAGGATGGAAGCTCCCCTGTCTAGTGGCAGAGTCATACTGTGGCAACAAGACCAAAGGTCAAGTAATTAAGTGGCAACATGCCTAGGCAAAGGAAACAAAATAAACAGAAAAATGCAATATTAGACTCCTATTTGGGGGGTAAAGAGGATCGAAGCAGGGAACAGGAGGAGGACTGTGAGGTCAGAAATTCTTCTCCAAAAGCCCCAAAGGAAAATATGAGCGGGTTACAGGCTATAGAGGACCTTAAGAAGCAAATAAGAGAAGTGGAGGAAAAATTGGGAAGAGAAATGAGAAGGATGCAGGAAAAGTATGAAATGAGAGTCAACAGCCTGACTAAGGAAAATAACACCCTAAAAAAATAGACTAACTCAAATGGCAAGAGTCTCAAAAAGGCAATGAGGAGAAGAATGACTTAAAAAGCCAAATTTGCCAGATGGAAAAAGAATCTCAAAAGCTCACTGAGGAGATTCATTCATTCAGAGTTAGACTGGAGCAAATGGAAGCTAGTGACTTTGTGAGAAATCAAGATGCTATTAAACAGATCCAAAAAAATGAAAGAATAGAAGGCAATGTGAAATATCTCATGGGAAAAACCACTGACCTGGAAAATAGATCCAGGAGAGATGATTTAAAAATTATTGGAGTACCTAAGAGTCATGATCAAAGAAAGAACTTAGAAATCATCCTTAAAGTAATTCTCAAGGAAAACTGCCCTGATGTGTTAGACCCAGAGGAGAAAATAGAGGTTGAAAGAATCCACGTTCGCCTCTTGAAAAATATCCCAAAAAGAAAACTCCTAGGAATATTATAACAAGGTTCCAGAACTCCCAGATACAGGAGAAAAATACTACAAGCAGAGAGGAATAAACAAATTCAATACTGTGGAAACATAATCAGAATAGCACAGGACCTGGCAGCTTCTACACTGAGGGATAGAAGGGCATGGAATATGATATTCCAGAGGGCAAAAGAGCTGGGATTGAAGCCAAGGGTCACCTACCCAGCAAAACTGAGTATCTTGTTTCAGGAGAAAATATGGTCATTCAGTGGAATAGAGGACTTTCAAGCATTCTTGAGGAAAAAACCAGAGTTGAATAGAAAAATTGACATCTAGACACAAGAAGCAAGAGATACCTGAGAAGGTAATAAAGGAAAAGAAATCAAAAGGAACTTATCAAAGTTGAGCTATTTACATTCCTATATGGAAAAACAACAACTGTGACTGAGGAAATCTTTCTCAGTATGAAAATAATGGAAGAATGGTATATGGGCATATGAATACATATGTGAATGTGTGTATATATGTTTACAATTATACATGGATAGAGGGCACAGGTTGAATTTGGTGGGAAGGGACGATACTCAAGGGGTGAAGTTATGAGGTGAGAGAGGAAAGTGGCAAGAGGAGATAGGGAGAGACAGGGTAGGGTAAACCATCTCATGTAGAAGAAGCAAGGGGAAGTGGCTGCAGGGGAGGGGAAGAACAGGAAGGCAAAAAGGCAAAACCATATTCTCAATGAATCTGGCTCAGGGAGAGAATGACATACATACTAAATGGGATATCTCACCCTGCTGGAGAGTAGAGGGAAGGGGGATGAGAGGGGGGATAATGGAGGGGAGGGCATTCTGGGGGGAGGGGAGGTTGGAAGTACCCACTTTCAAAGAGGGACAGGATCAAAGTAGGGAATGGACCAAGTGGGGGGTGGGATGGGTGGGAGGGAATTATAAGCAGCCTTTTACAATATATCTACTATGGTAATGTTTTGCATAGCTATACATGTACAACACATACTGAATTGCTTATCTCCCCAGAGGGAATGGGTGACAAGGAAGGAAGGGAATGGATCTGAAATTCGAGCTTTTAAAATTAAATGTTTCAAATACATATAAATACTATTATTAATACTATTTTACATGTAATTGGGAGATAAGATGTTCAGGCATTGGGGCACAGAGACTCACCTCGCCCTAATGGTAAAGTAGAAGGGGGTATGGGAGAAGATATGGGAGAAAGCAGATTGGATGAGGGGATATTTTGTGGGACTGCTATTCTGGGGTGGTGGGTAGGGGAAAAAATCGGGAAAAAATTGTAACTCAAAATCTGGCGGAAATGAATGATGTAAACCAGAAATTAATAAAGCATTTGTTAAAAATAATAATAATAATAATTAATTAACTAATTAAATTTATCCAGGCCAAAAATTTCTGAATAATGCAAAGCATGAATTTGGGGATGATAGTCTACTTGTAATATTCTAAAAGTGCCTTTTTTCATTGCAAGTCTTAAAGAATATGATGTTTAAAAACAGTGAAAATACCCCTAATATCACACCAAATTTTTCTTTGTATACTTAAAAGGAAAAAGTGACAAATTGTACTTGGTAGTGATTCACAGCTTTACATTCTTTTTATGGTCTTCTTTACATATGGAATTGCTTGTGTTTGCTGGTTTGTCAAACTCAGTATTTTTTTTTTAAGAAAAAATGTCCTTTGGTGGATATTTTGCCTTTTAAAGGGCATTTTCAGATACTTTAATTCATTAAAATCAGATTGATTAAATAACTTATTGGACACATTAGTAGGTTGACCTGATCATGAAAAATGCCAACCTACAGGTAATACATTTCTTCACATTCAGCACCTTGCAGTACAATTCCTCTCAATTGCCTGATAGTAGCTGAGCTGTTCATCAAACTTTCATGTGCTATATTTGGCACTCTGGCACATGGCAAAGAAAGAAACACAAGATAAATGAGCCAGGGGGGTGAGGTATATGCCAGGCAATGGCCAGACTATTATTCCTCTGAACACATTGCCTAATTAGACTTCACAGGAGGAGAAAGGGCTTTAATATTTAACAAGTATAATGGTGCAATCAATGTACACAAATCAGGTCTGATAAGAAGCACTGCATATTAAATAGAGACAAATGTTATGGAAAAGGTAGAACCATGAAAAGCTAAAAAAAATTTTTTTGCAATTATGAATATCAACCACACTTTTTAGCATTCAGAAATTCAGTGAATGATTTAGTCATGCCCCCTTGTTTCAGCAGGCTACATATATCATTTTTTTAAAAAATCTTAGCTCAAACCCACTTTCCCAGCTTTTTTTTTCAGAACCATCTCTTCATATTTTTACTTACGCCCAAATCTTACCATCTACTTAGAATCATAGAATCTTGCCATTGGACAGACCTTTGTCTTCTAGTCCAACCCACATCCCAGGGGGAAGTGTCCCACAAGATCCCTGAGAGGGAAATCATTCACCCCACCTCAGTGATCTCCAGGATTGAGGAGAAATTTCACTATCATGCCTCAAGGCCATCCATCTCACTTTTCAGACAGTTCTGATGGTTAAGCAGTTTCTCCTAGCCAAAATCTGCCTCTCTATAACTACTACCTCATTGCTCCTTCTGTGGCCAAGAAAAATAAGTCTAATCCCTTTTCTGTTTTCACACTTCAAATAATTAATGTACATTGTCCTCCCCAACCCAACTAGTCTTCCTCCTCTAAGTAAAACATCACAATTTCTTCAGTTGATTCTTATAGGACATGGTCACCTAGTTCTCCATTTGATATGTTCCATCTAACTTGTCAATGTCCTTTCTATAATATGGTGCCCAGAGCTTAATACAACATGACTGATGTACTCTAACCAAAGCAGGTCTATAACCTCTTTCGCTCTGGACACTGTTCAATTAAGGTCACATTGGCTTTTATGGCTGCTGTATATCACTGACTTATACCAAGCTTGCATCCTTCTAAAATTAAGGGCTGGTTTTTTTTTTTTCCACAAAAACATTCCAGGGATCTCCCTCACTCCCTCCCTACTTATGTGCTTTTATTACCCCAAATATAGGATTATATATTTGTTTTATTATTAAATTTTATTTTATTAGATTTGGCCCCTGGATCTGCAGATTGGAACCATTTTGCATCCAAATTCTGTCTACTGTATTAACTATTCCTCCCACCTTTGTATCATCTGCAAATTTGATACACATATGTTCACCCAGATTAAATTAAATGATAAAGAAATGGAAGCAATGATAGTATCCTTAGATCTCCCCATCTGAGTTGGAATCGAACTATTAATCACATATTAATCACCACTCTTTGTGTCCCAGTGAAATTTATATGCAAAGCACTCTGCAAACTTTAAAGCACTACATAAATACTATTATTATTACCATTATTAAATTATACTAATATTGTATGTAAGAATATATGATAATGTTAATATTGCTATTATTATCCTGAAACCATCTAACTTTACTACCATCTACTACATTTCTCTATCTGATGGTCCACGAGGGTAATCTTGATATACTCTGACAAATGGCTTATTAGAAGCTGTGTATACCAATCTACAGCCTTATCCAATCTACCAATCTATTAATCCTGTCAGAAAAAGAAGATGTGGTTAGCCAGGCATGACCTTTTCTTGATGAACTCATGAGGGTTTACTGTGATCATCACTTCTCTTTGCTGATTAACTCCAGTTGATCTTTTATATATCTTGTTTGGACACAGTTTCATGTTGTCTACCTACCCCATTAGACTATGAGCTCCTTGAGAGCAGGGACTGTCTTTTGCCTTTCTTTGTATCCCTAGCACTTAACACAGTACCTGGCACATTAACAAATGTTTACTGACTGACTTTTCCTAAGTTATAACAAACCATCTTTTTAATAATAAATCCTAGAATTTTGTTAGGAATTGAAGTCATGTTCACTAAACTGGAAGAATCACATGATTTTTCTAGGTAGACGAGATGATAGATACCTAAGTCCAACTCCCCTCACTTTTTTTTTTTGAGGGCAATTGGTAACTTGCCCAAGGTCACACAGCTAGGTTTTTGTTTGTGTGTGTTAAGTGTCCGAGGCCGGATCCGAACTCAGGTCTTTCTGACTCCAGGGCCAATGCTCTACTCACTTCGCCACCTAGCCACCCCTCCCCTCACTTTAAAAATAAAGATACTGAGACCCTGAAAGGGAAAGTGATTTGTACAAGGTCACACAGTTGGTAAGTGACAGAATTGATATTTAGACCTAAATTATTGTTTTTGTTCTGTCATTTCAATCGTCTCCAACACTTTGTGACCCCATTTATGCATTTGGGGTTTTCTTGGCAAAGACACCCTGGAGTGGCTTACAGATGAAGAAATGAGGCAAACAGGATTAAATGACTTGCCCAGGGTCACACAGCTAGAAAGTGTCTGAGGCTAGCTTTGAACTCATAAAGATGAGTCTTCTTGATTCCACGTATGCACTATGGCCCAATGCAGCTGCTCCTGAACCTAAGTTAGCTGACTCCAAATAAAACCTTCCTTCTCCTATTCCACACTTCAACATGAATCCACCTTCTTTCCCTGGCTGAAAATCAGGATAACTTTTCTGGTTTCCACCCTCTTTCCCTGGCTGAAAATCAGGATAACTTTTCTGGTTTGTCCTTCTCTAGTATTACAGCACTTCTCCAGTCATCTCCACAAATTTCCAGTACTCTAGGATCTAGTTCATAGTAGCTCTATTATGGTAACTTGAACCCATTGACAGATGCTAACTGTCCTTTCACCATTTCCTCACTTAATTTGGGTATCAATTCTATTGACCATTTTTGTTCTATATTTCTCAATTTGACCTTCCTTTCTCAGTAAAGAAAGAAGCAAAATCTAAGTTGAGTAGTTTCTTCTCTCCATCTTCATCACCATCATCATTCCATTATACCTAAGCATGTCTTAGTCCTCTTTTTGACTTCTTGCCCTCCAACATATTTCTAAAGAGGCTTTTCTGCTTTCCTTAGACTTATTAAAAGTCTTGGCTTATTCTAGGATTTAGTAGCTCTGCCACTGTTCTCACAGCATTTCATCACTTTTTTGGATTCATCCTCAGTTACTTGCTGTTGTTTTCATCCTCATACATATCTTCTAAAAATCTGAATCTGCAAATGAATTCCCTGTGCAGTCACATCATACTCTTAGACAGTTACCCCTTTTCATCAAATCATCAGATCAGAGTTATTCACTCTTAAACCTCAACTTTCCTTACAGAATCTGACACCACAGGATCTTACCTATCCTTTCTGTGAGCTATTTGAAATCCAAATGCCCAAAGTTTAGGATATGCTTAAGGCCATGCTCAATACATCTTCTTGATAACAAAAACAATAAGAGCTGATTTTTAAATAGAATTATCACATTTCCCCTTCTAACTAGGTGATTGTTAATCTTTATAGACACCTACCACCATATTTATCCAGTTTCTCCTTCCAATGAGCTTTACTCAAAATGTCCTCCACAACTGGTTCATCCTCCATCTGCTTCAAAGATTTTCACCAGAGAATTCTTGACATATAAGGACTGCTCCCTGACCCCTTTTTTTACCCAATCTGTTCCTTCTGAATAACCTTCTTTCCTTTTTTATATTTCAGATATGGATAACATCCTACCACATCTCAGATATAATTATGAAATCAGAGCTGCCTCCTTGCATTAAAATCTCTTTTTTATTCTACTTATTATCTATGCTCTAAACATCTGTGTCAAATCCATAAATATTATTATTTCCTTTCCCTCTACCCGGATTTATCTCCTTGCCTTACCAGGTATCTTCACTCAATGTCTTCTGTGGTATGTGGCTCAGTGGTTGAATGGAAGTTGTTCCTCTAATTTGCCTTCATCTTCACTTAAAGCACACTATTGAGACAAACGAATCTCTAGAATCTTACATTCTTCCTGGAGTTCATTGATATACTCCATCCCTACCCTAGAGTTCACTGGACAACTATGTCTGACATCTCCCTCTTAATTGTTTCAGGAAGGGGGCAAAAAAAAATTATCTCCTTTTTAATTATCAAAAGAACATTTAACCTGTTGAAAGCTTTGCTTGTTCTATAAAGTCCTTTCAGCTGCCAAAGGATTTGTGTGGGAGTCATGGGAGAGAGAAGACTAAAAATTGGATTGGAATATATCTCTAAAATAAACATTGCAAAATATAAATTACATAGAAGTTTACTAGAGTATTTTTTATTTGGAGGGGGTTTTTTTCTGTTTAATAGCAACATTACCAATAGAAAATTGTCTCCTTGCCTCCAGATTCTCTCTTCTTTAATCCATCTTCCACATATTCCTGAACCACAGATCTGACCATGTCACTGCTCTGCTCAAGCATCCATTAGAAAAAAATACAAACTTTGCTATCTGACATTTAAAGCCTTTCACGACATGGCTCCTACCTTTCCACCCTGACTGCATGTTATTTTCTTTTATATACTCTACACTGTTATTCAAGTCTACTTCCTGTTCTATGTACAAGATATTCCATTTTCTATCTCCATATCTTTGTACAGGCTGTGCCTTGAGCCTGGAATGTTCTTCCATACCCCTTCTGCCTAGTTAGAAGCCCTGGCTTTCTTCAAAGGATAGCTCAGATACAACCCCCCTATAGAGCCCTTTTCTGATACCACAAGGTAGTTATGGTTCTCTGCCCCAGCCATTACTATACATTTGTAATGTAAATATTCATCTCATTTCTCAACTACTAGATCTAAATCATGTCACCATCATTCTATCATTCCAACCTCTTCCCCAGTAAAACCTTGACCTTCCATCCCAAGAGCCACTTTGGGCTCTTAAATAGATGAGCCCAAAACCAGGCATCCACCTCAATTCCCAGTCACTAGCTCCAAACCATGCTGCTAATTACTCAGTTTCCCTCATTCCACAAACCAAGAAATAGCCCTAACCCTCCTCCACCCCTCCTTCTGTGCTCCCCTTTATGCTCCCTCATCACAAGGTAAACTCCTTGGAATTAGGAGCTGTCCAGAGATTTGCAGAGTGCCTGGCACATAGTAAATGCTTAATAAATGCTCTGTTATCGATCTATCTACTTATCTGTGTACCTATTACTTCTCATCTTACCCCCAGAGTGATGTCATTTTGGTCCTCCTTGAGAATGAAGGACAATAACCAACCAGTTTTAACCCCAATCCCAGGAGCACATAAGCTCCTTGAGGGCAGGGACTGTTTCATTTTGCCTTGTATCCTCAGCACCTAGCATGGTGCTTGGCACATAGTAAACAGTGCTTCTTTAAGTGAATGAAAATGTGACTTCCACTGAA
Organism: Gymnobelideus leadbeateri; assembly: GCA_011680675.1. Classification (NCBI taxonomy): domain Eukaryota; kingdom Metazoa; phylum Chordata; class Mammalia; order Diprotodontia; family Petauridae; genus Gymnobelideus; species Gymnobelideus leadbeateri. The sequence goes on from WOXC01004936.1 coordinate 218,776, forward strand.
TGACATAAAGTAGTAGACTTGAAAAACAGGTAGACCTACAAAAGAGAGAAGTCTCTGATGAAGAGAAGGCTGTTCTCAATCAGGCCAACTCTATTACATGGACCCTTGATCTCATCCCTTTCCATTTCCTCCAGCTGATTGTCCCATAATCATCCCCCCTTCAATCTCTCCCTCTCAATTGATTCATTCTCTACATTGCCTATGAAAGCTCCCAAGTCTCCCTCATCCTCAATAAAGAAAAAACTTTCTAAAAAATCACCCATCCCTCAAGCTATCATCCTCTATCTCATCTCCCATTTGCTAATTCTTAGAACAAGCTCTCTACACTCACTGCCTCCAATTCCTTTTCTCTTATTCATTCTCAGTCCTTTCAAACTGGCTTCTAACTCCATCATTTTACTGAAATTTCCCTCTCCAAAGTTACCCATGATCAGACAGATCTAATGACCTTTCCTCAATCCTTATCATTCTTGATGTCTCTAAAGCATTTGCCACTGTTACCTCCTGGATAATTTCTTTTTTTCTGGGTTTTTACTGACACTGTCCTCTCTTGGTTCTTCTCCTTTCTGATCTCTCCCTCTCAGTCTCCGTGGTTGGACCCATATAATAGCCATTAATTCTGGGTATATCCCCAGTGCCTAGGGTCCTAGGCACTTTTCTCTCCACATTTTTTCTCCTGATAGCCACATCAATTCAATCATCATCCCTTTGCAGGTGAGTCCAAGATCCAGCCTTAGTCTCTTTCCAGAGCTCAACAACAGCATCTGCCTCCTGGACATTTCCAATTGGTTGTCTCTGTTGGGTAAACATAATATATCCAAAATAAAATTCATCACCTTTCCCCAAAATACAGCCTTCTTCCAAACTTTCCTACTTCTTTCAAGAGCATCACCATCCTTCTAATCTACTCAAACTCATGCTAGTTCAAAACCTCAGTCATCCTTAGTTACTGCCCTTATTATAAGGCAGCAAACAAAGTGTAGATAATCTTATCAGCCACTCTCTCTACTGGTTAATGAGGTCGATGGTGGATATAAAGGATTTATTCTGGGAGTCCAGATTCAAGTGCAAACCAGAGGAGAGTGAAAGCATGTGACCTGCAACTCTTCCTCCTCCTCTTCTCAGGATGGTACACGGCATGAAGCATAATGCCCCCAGTCATAAGATAGGCCAGGAATGGACAGCTTCTCTGTTACCTAAAGCCATTGCTAATAAGAACCAGTCACATCACATAAGGGAGTGCTAGTGAGGGAGGCAGAAAATCAGTTTCACATATCAGGATAAATTTCCCTTGAATATGCAACCCCCAGGTTTTGCTTAAGAAATCCTTAGCTTTAGTTAGTATGCAAAGGAAAGCTTTTCAGGAGGGCACAGGACCCAAAGACTGGAACCAGCTAACTAGAGCCAATGAACTAACCAGTTCTGTGTCAGACCTTGGCTTCTCAACATCAGTCATTTGGACTGATGAATCATTTAACAGACCCTGCAAGTCTCATCTCTTCACATCTGAATGCCCCTCTGAATCTCAATTATTAAAGCCCTCCTTTACATACTGGGAATTTGCCCATGGCCACGGTGTGAATGAACCCAGCAACTGTAATTAAGACCCTGAAATTGAGATTAAGATTCCAGAAATCCTTTACCACGCACTTTGCATTCAGACTATTAAACGTGCCTTCTTCTGTAGCAACTTGTCAAGGTAACCATCTGAAGAATAGACACAAAAACTTTCCTCAAACACCGTTCTCAACTGCTTCCTGTATGTATGTCTTTCTAGCCCAGGAATCAGTGGATAATGAGTTTAATTTAAAAAAAGAAGAAGAAGGAAAGGACGACCAGGAGAGGCCAAGTCAGGGCAAAGAGCCTGGGTGGTGTGTTCAACACAGGCGTATACAAGACTGCCCAGGCTGGCTCCCTGCAGCAAGTGTCTCTTTTTTCAGCACACATGGAAACACTCCAAGTGTACCCAGTGCAGCCAGCTATGCACAAAAGTGATGCTGCTCTATAACAAAGAACCGAGAGTCCTTAAAAGGGACTGGAAAGCCAGGTTGACTAACAGATTTAAAAAGCGCTCCATATGCTCCTTGCCTGCTAACACTGAGGTGATGAACTCAGGGTACAGAATAAGATCCATATCATTTGGACATGAACAATGCAGGAATTGGTTTTGTTTAGGTCGCTAGGTAGCATGGTAGATAGAGCGCTGGGCTTAGAGTCAGGAAGATCTGAGTTCAACCTCAGATATTTCTTAGTTGTGTGACCCTGGACAAGTCACTTAATTACTGTCTGCCTCAGTTTCCTCAACCGTAAAATAGGAATAATATTATCTCCTACCTTATAGGGTTGTTGTGAGGATCAAACGAGATAATATTTGCTAAGGACCTAGCACAGTACCTGGCAATAGTGGTACTTAATAAATACTTATTCCATCCCATTGCTTGACTATATATGTTACAAAGATATTTTTTTAAAAACTTTTTTCAGTGTTGGGGAAAGGAGAGAGAAAATTGATTTTTGTTAATATTTTAAATGAAATTTATTTTTGAAAATATTTTAAATGAAATTTTTTTAAAGAAAGCTTCAGAAAAGGAAAGTTCACATCCTTTCTTTTCAGTAAGTTGAGACAATCATAGGATCAGAGAATTGTAAAGCTGAACAGGACCTCAGAGGTATATAGTTCAACATATACCCCAAAAGGAATTTCTACTACAATATATCAAACAAGGAGTCATCTAACCTTTGCTTGAAGACATCCAATAAGAGAGAACCCACCACCTTCCAAGAGAGCCCACTACACTTTTGGATATCTCTAATAATTAGGAAATTGTTCTTGTCATCAAACCAATATTAACTTTTTCTTTTGATTTCCACCCCATTGCTCCTGTTTCTACCTTTTAAAGCTAAAAAGAACAAATCTAATCCCTTTTCCACATGACAACCTTTTAAGATGCTAGAATACACTTATAAGGATCTCAGAGTCTCAGGGTCTTTTCTCCAGGATAAACAATCCCGGGTTCTTTAAACTGACCCTCATATGCCATGATCTCAAAGGCCTCCAGCATCCTGTTTGACTCTCTCCAATTCATCAATGTCGTTCTTAGACTATGGCATCCAGAACTAAACACAGTACTCTAGATATGGTCTGAGCACAGAATACAGTAACTACCACCTCTGAGATAATCAGAAAGGTAGGCCTCTCTTAATGTAGCTCAAGGTTTCATAGGTCATACTGCTGACTCACACTGAGCTCACAGGTCCCTAAGATCTTTTTTAGATGCACTGTTGATCATGCTTCCCCCAGCAGGGACTTGTGAAATTGATTTTTTGAACCATGTGTAAGTTTTTACTTTTTACCTCTAAAGTTTCATCTTATCAGATTCAGTCCATCAAGGGAAACTGAGGAATTAATTATCTAAAAGTACACCTCTGGTCACTGTGGCAACTTCAGATCATAAGGTCTAAAGAGAATGTGTTTGATTAAATCTGGCAGAAGGATGCCAAGCATAAGGTGAGTGCCCAAGAGATAGAGGAGGAGGAGGATTTAGAATGGAATACATGATGAAATCACTTCTGCCATAGTAGAATCATGGAAAGTCAAAAAAGACTAGACCAAATCTATAATGTTACATTCATTCTCTCTCTTATCAAGTGAGCCTCTCAAAATATATACTCCTATTCATCTTCCCAAGACCTTCAGGCACCCACTTAGACTGTACTTCACCTTGTCAAAACACTCAGTTTTTAAAAATCTTAATAGATTTTCAAAATTAATTTCATTGTTTTTAACCTACTGTCAATAAAATTTGCTTTTTAAGTATGGTAAATTACCATTTATGAATGTAATTTTTGTCATTGTTAACATCATGGTGGTGTTTTTTTTTTTAACCCAAAATTAAAATTTTCTCTGCATTTGCTCAGGCACCATCTGCCAATGTATGGAATGGCTGGTTTTCATGGTTCCTGGAGGACTTGTAATTTAGTCAGCATGGAAAACTCCAGGCATGGGAACTCCAAGCTTCAACCAGCAACCTGTTTTTCTGATTTGCTAAATAAATCCTGAGGAGAAGCTTGATATACATCGAGATTAAGTGACTTGATTTGCCCAGGGCCATACAGGTAGTATCAGAGGCCAGATCTGAACCCAGATATGAAGGATTCCAAGCACAACACTCTTGCCATTAAATCCCAGTGCTTCAACATATAGGCCATAATAGAAAATGTAACTAAATCACCTCATCTGCTTCCTGATTGTCAGGAATATTTCATAATGAGCTATTTTTCTGAACCTTAGTAACTTAACACTCTCCATATGAACCCTTTCCTATAATCAAAGGCCCAGACCTGTGTCCTTATATGCTGTTTCACCTGTAACCATGTCCCATGACCAGCACTCTAAATACAACTGTATAGCAAGGTGCTGGTGAGCTAATACTCCCCTCTCCTAATGGTATACAGTTGAATGCATGAAAAATTAAATATAATCTCCTATAAATAGTAGACAAGCCATCTTGCAGCACTACCTTTTAAAACATAGCAGGATTTTGGGGAGAGAAAAAAAAAGATGGGCTTTAAAAACCAATAGTTTATTTTATTCAACATGGCTTTTTAGTGTATTCCCTTTTTGGGGGGGAAAGCTTTTTGTCAGGAAACCAAGAAACAAAAGAATAATGACAAATCACAAATTAAAGAGATAAGAGGGGAAAAGGGTTTCTCACTATACTTCTGACTCTACTCTTCTGACACTCGTTATTTGGTCATTTCATTCGGGTCTGACTCTTCCTGACCCCCTTTGGGGTTTTCTTAGCAAAGATACTGGAGTGATTTACCACTTCCTTTTCCAGTTCATTTCCAGAGGAGGAAACTGAAGCAGACTTAAGTGACTTGCCCAGGGTCACACAGTTGAAAGGCATCTGAGGTCAGATTTGAACCCAGGAAGATGAGTCTTCCAAGGCTCCAGGCCAGCATTTTATTTACTGCACAACACACCTGCCCTTCAGACACTTAGTTGTATTTATGCATGCATATAACATCCCCAGGCCTAGAGCTATCTGGCACATATCTCCACCCACTGAAACCTTTCCTCTTTTTTCAAGGCCACAGCTTTAAGAGTTACTTCTTCTAAGAAGCTTTCCCTGATTTTACCCTATCCCATATAAATTATCTCTCCATTCACAAATCTTCCCTACTACTCTCTCAAGTATGATTATTTGTATATTTGTTGTATTTTCCTTCCCCTAATGAAATTATAAAATCTCTGAGGTCAGGAATCACACACATGGGTATGCGTTATGGGGCCTATAGCAGCACTTTGTGCACAATATTTCAATAAATTCCTGCCGAATGAATGAAAGAATGGCTGACTGTGACTCTCACCACATCCTAATATTCTGCAATCTACAGAGTATATCTAATTCACATATTCAGTTTATAATATGCTGCAAAGTGCCTTGATAAGAAGTCAAATGGTGCACAGACATAACTTGTACTTCATTGTGTTCTGATAGCCTGGAAAAAGCTACATATTCAAACCTATAAATAAAAATGTGCTGGAGAAAAGCCACAATGAAAAGATTAATCTTGCCCCATCAAGCTCAGAAATGGATATAAATGCAGCAATCTAAAGAAAATTCTATCCTTTTTTTTACCCTTAGAATTCAAATTATTTTTAAGAATTCCATCTCAATATTTACAAGGGGGTGAAAACACAAGCTTATAATAGAAATTACTACAAACATTCTTTAAAAATGGATTTTTATCTCCTATATTATCAAGGCATTAAGTTTACTTAAATCATAGGCTCATAGACCTAGAGTTGAAAGAGATCACAAAGGTCATTAAGTCCATACCCTTCATTTTACTCATGTTCAAACTGAGGCTGAGTAGTGATTTCCAAGGGGCACATAGCTAGGAACTATCAGAGTCAAAATTCAAACCCAGATCTTCCTGATTCCCAGTCTGTACTTCACCCACCAACTCATACTGCCTTTCAAACCCTTTGGCTTGGGGCAGTTAGATGGTGCAGTGAATAGAGCACCCACCCTGGAAACAGGAGGACCCGAGTTTAAATGTGACCTCAACCACTTAACACTTACTAGCTATATGACCTTGGGCAAGTCACTTAGCCCCAATTACCCTGCCTTCTCCCCTCCAAAAAGACCGAAAAAAAATAACCAAATCCTTTGGCTCTCCTGAACATCATACTGCTTACTAGAATAACCTAGCCCCTTACAAAGATGCATATATATCCATATAGATATAGATAGACAGATAGATAGATATTCATATCACACATACATCACCACCTTGATAAGTTTCTAACTACTTCATAGTTGACAGAAGTAGATAGATATATATTTGAAAAGTGTGGGGCTAGGGACCACCATTTCACTAATCAATTTCTACCAACACAGCATGTGAATTATTTGTCTACTGGTACAATCTGTATTCCTATTACTAGGCCTCAATAATAAAAGGTATATGTATGTATGTATGTATGTGTGTGTGTGTGTATATATATATATGTATATATGTTTAGTTGTTTTTCAGTTGTGTACAACTCTTTGTGATGCTATTTGGGGTGGGGTTTTCTTGGCAAAGATACTGGATTGGCTTGTCATATCCTTCTCCAGCTCCTTTTATAGATAACAAAACTGAAGCAGACAGGGTAAAGTGACTTGTCCAAGGTCATACAACTAGTAAGTGTCTGATTTTAATTCATGAAGATGAGTTTTTCTGACTCCAGTCCTTGTGGTCTATCCACTGTGCCACCTAGCTGTCTTGTATGTGTATGTGTGTGTATGTGTGTGTGTGTGTGTATCAATACATATCCAGTTATACTTACATATATATATATATTCACACACATATATGCATATATATCAATAACGTATTTTAATAATTTAAATTAGGAAGTCATTGTTTTAAAAGATGAAACTTCATGTTACAACAGCATGAGTGATCTGCACATTGCCTAGCACCACTTAAAAATGAGAAAAGACCAGGAACTTATAGTAGCTAAAGTGCCTTAAAAATATCAGCTGTCATATATATCTATTTGCTAGTATCACAAATATTGCTACATGGAATGCAGCATATATATGTGTGTATGTATATGTATGTATATACATACATATACATACACACGTGTGTGCATATGTATATAGACACACATGCATGTACAGTTTATACATAACATGTGTTTATATACATGTTTATACACGACATATATAGGACCTTAACAGGAAAAAGTACCACCTCTTCTTCATCCCTATTCTCAACCCCACAGTGCCAACTCCCTTTTCCTTACTCACCTAAAAATATTATTTTAGCAAGAAAGAAAGGATTAGATATGAACCCTAGCCAACCAAATAATGCTGTGCTTCTTAGTGCCTTTGGCTCCTGGTTGTAAACATCAACAGAAAATAATCTACACATAGTAAGAATTTTTTTAATAATTTAGTCATTAACTTATCATTCCTTGTAACCATTTCCTAGTTCAGTCCAATATATGCCTCTTCAGTGTTCCCTTACTCAGTCAGCTATAATTTTAGTCACCTAAAGGAATCTTCCTGGAACCAAATTCTCTAGTTTTGCAAAAAGCCTTGTGCATATGACTCAGGCCTTGATTCTGCCTCTGTCTAGGTCTAGGAGGAGGGAGAGGGCAGTATTTCCCTTCACTGAATGCTTGAGAAACATTAACATGGAAGGAAGACATCTGTGTTTTTGATACAGATGAAGTCATAATATTTTCAGGGTCAAAAAATAACTGTTCATTTGAGAATGTGAAGCAAATGACAACAGAAGTGATCACTTCCTTCATTATTACTAAATTATTCTTTTTATCCTATCTCCTAACATGCCTATGCTATTCTGGGTAGGGAAACGGTAGACATCAGATTACATTAGGATCAGTGAATCAGATTTCAGATTGCAAAGGGCATTAGGGATAATCTAGTCCAATCTCTTCATTTTACAAATGTGGAAACTGAGGCCCAAAGAAGATAAAGTGACTTACCCCAGATCAAAGGATCATAAATTAGCAGTGCTAAAATGTGAACCCTGGGGCATCTGACTCTTAACTCCAACGTTCCACACTGCTTAAGAGTCCTCTGACAAGCAACCAGGTTTACGTGGCCTGTAATTTTCTGAAATCACAGAACTATGCTTCTACTATATGAAGGCAAGGAAGCTTGAGCTAATGTTATTGACGGTTTTAAGATTGAAGGCCCTCAGTGGTCCTTAACTCTTCCAAATGTTCTTTGTTGCACATTACAGATTAATGTTTAGTTTAGCATATTAATAAAGTTTATCTGAATACTTTGAAAATATAGTGTTCTTTTCTATATTTGTTTGCAAAGCAGTAATATTGTTGAGACCAGTATCCTTACATACATCCTCAGGGTTTGTCTACCATGAAGCAAATTATGTCCTACAAATAAAAACATAACTAGTCATGCATTTTATTACTACAATAAATATGCTAAAACCTGACTGGAACTGTATTCAAATTAGACTTCGGTTATAAACAAGAGCTCCCAAATAAGAGGGATGCCTTTCAATCATGTATGTTAGGAAATCATTTTTTCCTAAGTCAGAGTCTCATGTTACAACAACATGATTTGCCTAGAACCGCTTAAAAATGAGAAAATAACAGGAACTTCTGGCAGCTTAAGAGCCTTAAAAATATCAACTGTCATATATGTTTCTTATTTGCTACTATCACAGATATTGTTCCATGAAATATAGTATCTTTCACAATTCTGGAATTCAGATTAGGGGAAGAGGGTGAAGAGACCACAACAGAGAGATGCCAATAGAATTTTATCACACTTGAATAAAAATTATTATTCTAAATAAATATTACTTGAAATAAATATACATTTTCAGAAGATTTTGTTCCCTTAATTCTAAAGTTATTTCAAAAGAACAAAGAATTAGCAATTAAAGACTACTTAGCTTATTTTTGTCTTCAATAGTATTTTGCAAATTAGCATGTCTTTTGTTTGAAATTTAGGTATGAAAAGTACAATCATCTCTATCAGGCTAATAGAGTAGACTAAATTCCTTTGCTACCTGAAAGGTTAGCTTTTTGTAACTGACTGCTGAGGAAAGTAAGATTATACAGAGAGGTCCCCTAGTGGTGAAGTTACTATTTCAACTTTTATTTCGTGTATTTTATAGGGTTATTTCAGTATAAGATAGAATCAATATGTAATTTTATCATAGGATCTTAGCTAATCTCTTAATACATAGTGGGCCTGTCATTTAGAATTCTAAGGAGCTTTCATATAAGGAATAGCAGAAAAAATGCTAGCTGAACATTCTCATATGTTTCTTTTAAAACAAATATTAAAACTATGAGAAACAAAGTTAGGAAAATTTAGGAAATAGAATGTATCACATAATTTCAACATATGTAATTGGAAGGAATTTTCAAGGCCATAAGTCTGAAATTGCTTCTTCAAATAAGCAACATAACCCAACTGGCAGAGATAACAGCTACTCTAAGAAAAGTAAGGGTTAAGTGCATAAAAATTAAGGAACTCTTTTAAAAAAAAGAAACTGGATGCTGGAGTTTCAGGAATTCTAAAGCAAAAGCTAAATTCTTAAACCAAAATGGTCTCATTCTGCTGTGAAGACTGCAAATTACTTGCAAATTTCCATATTGAAACTTTTTAAAAAAATTTAATGAGATTATTCAATCATTTTAACAATGTATTGTTTGCCATGTATCCTGTAGCAAGTCAATGAAAGCAGAAAATTTTTTTTTAACCATTAAGTACAGTCAGTGGTACATAAGACATACAGCCATTGCTTTCCAGGAATTGTGGCAACAAGACACATATCAAATGGTAGAAATCCTACACAGTCACTTCTTCTGCTTAGCCTTTCAACTTGTTCCCTCCTCTTTTCATTTTCAAGGATGCTAGTCTGCACAATCTCCAATTAGCAACGAGAAATTCCCATACAACGGATATTAATACATGCTGTTACAAGTATAGCATTTTGTTAATCACGAATACATACACAAGCATTAACTTTAAAAGACAATCCAAGAAACGCAGCAGAATAAACTTGGAATTCATAGCATATAACCTGGCAAGCGAGTTCCCTCTCACTACTATCCTTATATACCTAGATTAACAGGCGTCAGACGTGGAACATTGATTTTGCAGAGCTTTTGAACCGGGAGAAAAAGCAGAGTTTGGAAACCAGCTATACCATTATTTCAGAATATCTGTCAGGTCTTCATGTTTTGGCATATACTGTACAGTTAAAAACTTGTCGTATATCATTCTTCCTTTTGTGCATGTCGATAAAAGCCTAAGTTCAAAATCGATGCGGGTAGTGCAGGTGCAGGAAGGCACTTTTGGCAATAAACAACTTCGGAACAGGTTTCCACCGCCCTTTCATACGAGACAATGCCAAAAGAAATGCTTCTTTTCACTCATTGCACAAAAAAAAAACACTTCCTCTGGGCATCCCCCCAGACAGCAGTGACCCCCGTGCGTATTCCAACGAGCCCTGGGACGTGTCGGCTGAGGGGCTCGGGACAGGCGAGGCGATGGAGAATGCTTGGGGTAGGTAGGCACACTGTGGCCCCCACCCGCCCCACCTACCTCGAAAGGCAAAGTGTGGCGGTTACTTTTCAGAACAGCTGTGCTGCCCTTGGTTTTGAGCACACCAATTAAACAGGAAAAGGCCACCGGATGGATTAGTACACCAAACTGAACCTTCCCCGGCCCTGTCAGTGGCTCCCCACCCTCCACCCCCACAACCTAAGCTCTGTCCTGTCCCTCCTCCGCGTCCCCCAGACCGTACACCTGAGTGATGCACGTCCCCTGGGAAAGGGAGCAGCCCGCAGCCCCCAGCCCTGGTCACGGAGCCCACCCCGAAGGGAGCCTCGGACGGCAGACAGCTCAGCCCAAGGCTGGAGGGAAGCCAGGCGCGGCACTATCCGCCAAGGGGCTGCACTGGGTGGAGGGGGTGGGGAGACAAGAGAGAAGCGACAAGGGAATGCCCCGAAGGGGCAGGAGACCCTTTGGTCCCTTTCCTTTGCGCAGTTCCTCCGCAACCCCCAATGTGCACTGACCCCGGGACAGAGGCACACGCCGGGGGGCTGGTACTGACCACATGGCCGCATCTCCTCTCGCTGCTTCCCCAGGCTCGGGCGGCGGCAGCGGCGGCGGCGGCCGTGGCTGCTCCTGCTGTTCTCGCTGCTGCCTGAACTTTCCCTGCCTCCGCGGCTCGGCTCCACCTCCCAGCTCCAGCAGCAGCAGCAGCTCCAGCAGCAGCAGCAGCAGCAGCGCAGAGAAAGCCTAGGGGACGCGGGGAGGAGGGGGGGCAGGGAGGCAATAGCACGGAGCCCCGTGGCAGAGAAGTTCGAGTCCTGAACTCCACCCGCCAGCACTGGCATAAAGCGCTTTGGGAGCAAATGGACTGGTGTCGGGGACCGGGACCCCAGGAAGCCGTGCAGGCGCTAAGATACTGGGTGTCGGGGGGGAGGAGTCGAAAATGTGGGAGCTGCAGGTCTGGGGAGGGCTCGGAGATGGTACTGAAGGCTCAGAGATAAGGCTTTGGGGATCTGGCAATGTGGGATTGGCCCAGGAATCTTCCCTGGCACCTCTCCTCCCTGGCACTTCTCACCTCTCTGCTACCTTGAGAGAGCTGACTGAAGGAACGCCATGGCTACCTCGGGGTTCCCCGGCCCCAACCCCTCTGTACTTGGAGTCTCTATGGTTTGAGAGGGGAAGACAGGGAAAGTTTTTCCTGCCTTGTCCCACCCAAGGATTGCATGCTGTGTGCCCGGAGGGTGTGGCCGAGAGTGGACAAAAGAGTGGACATCCTGACATAAGGTCTTAGCTTCGTGTTCGGTGAAAATCTCCATGTGGGAAATGATCATATGGGGTTGGGGGTAGGTGTTGGGGTTCAGGAAAAGGGTTTTGGGAAAGTTGGTTTGGAATTCAGGAAGAGGGGGTTTTGAAGCTTGTCACAAGACGAATAACCTGAAATACAATGTTTCTTAAATGTGTTTGTTTTGTTTTACGGAAAAATTCCCTCCAGTTCTCCTTCATCACCTGTGTTCTGTGATGTAGTAGAGGAAGGTCAAGGTTGGGAGTCAGAATTGGATCACAGCTCTGGCTCTACCATTGATTGTCCTGGCACCCTGATCGGTTTCCCCATTTTTTAAAACTAGGGGTCCTCCTGCTCAAACATTCTATAGTCAGTACCGAATATAAAGCCTACCTTAAAGCCAGGAAGATCTTAGTTCAAATCAGGGCTTTAACACCTGCCAGCCCTGTGATCCCGGGCAATGCTCTAGTCCGCTCTTTAAGACTCTAGAGGAGATGCTGACCTATATTGGAATAGTTTCCTCACTAAGTATTTGCCTATAACAATGAAGTTATAAATTGGGTCCCTAACCACTGAGAAACACCTCCCTCCACCCCCATTTACTGATTCTGGACACAGAATTCATCAGAAAGTAAGTTATATGAATGTATTCCCCCCCCCCAAAAAAAAAAATCATGGAAGGGTTTGTGGAATATAATATCCAGAGATTCTAAAAATTCACACCCCTAGTGAGTGAAAAAAATTATAGTTGGTGTGGCATTGCAGATCAGTGTCTTCTTAACCCCTGAGACCCACCAAGTGAGGAAAGCCTCAAATACAGGTTTCAACAAGTTCTCCTATGAAGCCTAAAGGTTTAGGTTAGGGCAGAAGGTAAAAAAAAAAGTGTGGAAAGAAAAAACCCTGGGAGAGGGCTTATTAGATGTGGGATACTGGAACTGATGGAATCTGAACTTTAGACATGAGGTCCTAGGAGTGCATAAAAGCTTAGAACCATCACAGAGGGAGGAGTAGTTAAGGAATCAGTATTTATATAGCACCTACTAAATTACAGGTAGGTGTTACTATTATTCCCGTTTTACAGTTGAAGAAACTGAAGCAAACAGAGGGAAAGTAAGTTGCCCACAGTCATACAGCTAGTAAATCCCTGTGGATGGATTTCAACTCAGGTCTTCCTGACTCCAGACTCAATGTACTATCTACTACACTACCTACCATAATAAATACAATTTATACTGGCCTGTTTTCAGGAAGGAGGGTGGGTGATGGAGGGTGATGGATGTCGAAGAAACTCGGTTAAATGTTTATTAGTTCCGTGTCAGTCAAACTCACAAGAGGACAAAGAGCATAGGTTTAAATACACAGCAGTTACAGATGTTTCCATAATCTGCATCATTGGAGGGAATACTCACATTAATTGGGCCACAGATGCAAGGGAATATTCATTTATAAAATCCAGAAAAGTCTGAAGAAGTATCCAGAATTACCATATTCCAAAAATTATTATTTAGAATTTTCAGATGCCAATGATCACAAAGATGACCTTTGCTCAATAAGGTAAATTGGGTACCTTTAAAGTCTATCCTGATTGCATTGATGCTCTTGAAGAAGCTTTTTAAGTTTCATTAATGGAATGTTATAACTTTATGTGCTAAAATTTAGATTTATCTGCTGCTATATAATTAAACATTGATGTATTCATCATCTTACCAGTGTAGGTCACAACCCATCCATAGGTTTCTCATCTTGTCTAATTCTTGTCCACATCTTCCCATAAATCCTCCCAAGAAGGTTTACCCAAAACATTAGAGGCCTTCCTTTACAGCAAGAGCTCTTAGCCTGGGGTCTATGAATTTCTTTTTGTATGGCAGTGTAGTAGATAGAGCACTGGACCTAGAATCAGGAAGACCTGGGTTCAAATTATGCTTCACTTACTTAGCTGTGTGGCCCTGGGTAAGTCACTTCAAAAAAATGACAAAATTGTTTGTCTCAGTGTCCTCAACTGTTAAAAAAAAATGTGGATAACAATCAGGATTATTGTGAGAATCAAATAAGAGGATATTTGTAAAGAGCTTTTAACATTACCTAGTATGTAGTAGTCACTTAACAAATGCTTATCTTCCTTCCTTCCTTCCTTATAGAAATAGACTGATGGGCATATAGCATACATCATAGATACATAATTGTATTTCAGTATAATTCGTTTTTTGTAGTCTTATTTATTTTATGCTTTTAAAAACATTATTTGAGAAGTAGGTCTATAGGCTTCAAAAGAAGTCCATAATACACACACAAAAAAGTTAAGAACACCTGATCTAGAGTGTTTTTTTTTTTTGACATTTTGCATGTATATATGACCAACCCACCTTTTACAATCGTATTTTTACATACTTCTTATAAGAAAGCCAGTATCACTATAACCTGCTTACATTCATCCTGCATGCCTCCATTAGCCTTTGGTTTATCTGCCGTTTAGATTCTTGCATACTTACAATCCATATTCATATACAAAATCTTGCTGTTGTAAAGGTGAATTGTAAGTCAGAAAGCAGCTTGGGACCCCTGACAGTATTGTGTAATCTCCCAAATATAACCTAGACTGCTCTCCCCACAGTGAATTCTGGGCCCAAGATAAATGTATAGTTCTAATCCAATGAGCTTCCCATCCAGCTACACATCATTAATCGAGGGAGTAGGCATTTGTCATCCACTTGGTTTTCTCTTGATGGATTGTTAGTCCCATCTCTTTTGAAGGACTGTGGATCTAAGTGAGAAGAAACATAGTTTTCTGAAGTTTAGAGCACTTAACAGAATGTCCTTTACAATAAAAAAAAAAAAAAGGATTGGATTTTCTCACCCTTTCTAAGGACTTTCTCTTCCACTTGAACTCTGAAGAGGACATTCTCCATAATGTCTTTAGTGAGCACGTTTTCCTATTTTCTTGATTGATATTGGCACTCAAAGAATCTTGTATAAGGGCAAAACTTGAGTAAGTCATATAACCCCAACCTACTTAATGTGTCAAAATGCTAAACCCTGATACCTTAACCAGTTAAGGATGTTACTCTATGGAATCATTCCATCACAGACTTTGGACTAAGTATGAAAAAGTCCTTGGTTAATTTAGATGTCCTTAAAAGTCATTGAACGGGTGTAGCTAGGTGGCCCTGGCATTGGAGTCAGGAGGACCTTAGTTCAAATCTGGCCTCAAACACTTAACACAAAACTAGCCATGTTACCTTGGGAAAGTCATTTAACCTAATTGCCCTACCTTCTCCCCTTCAAAAAGCAAAAAGAAAAATCTAAAAAAAAAAAAGTCATTGAATGAACTGGAGTGACACTTTGTATGTGAAGTATATAGAAAATACCTGGTGATCAAGATTTGCATACCTTTAGGGCCCTGGACTCACTGATAGAAACCAGCTTTGGGGGATTTACTAGAGGGAGAAAAGAGAGTTCCTCTAAAAAACAAAGTCTGGCAGTAGATAGACTATGTGCCATTCATTCTCCAGCACTTTAAGAGATAGCAGAAGGGAGTAGAAACAGGACTTCCACTGGGCTCCAGCTCCCACCACCTCCAATTCATGTAAATGGGGACTCTGAACAAACTTTGGAGCTACAGAACCCACAAAATGACATAGATAAGCTAACCTCCTGCTGAGGACGCCCAGCAGGCTGGCAGGGAGCAGCCAGCACAGCCCTCTGGGAGCCGACCCAGCCCCTCCAGGGCTGGAGGGGCTTCAGATCACCAGCAGCTGTAGCGGTTTCCAGAATTATCAACCCATAGATGCCAACGACAAAGTGAGAGGTCAGTGCAGTGTGGACTTTGGGATCCAGTAGCTGGGAGTGTGTTGGCCTTTATCCCTCTGAGGGAGAAGGTGCTGAGGCCCCATGGTGCAGCTGCTGCAATATGTCAGCTTCAGCTCCTGTCCTGCAGACTGTAGGGGAACCAAGTGACCAGTCTGAGGGGTAATTGCTCTTGCTTTAATCTGCTCGGATCTGGATTGCCATCTAGGGTAGAGGTCCTGGGGTGTGTGACCAGCTTGCCAGAGTGTGTGGAGGCTTCAGAGAGGGCACCCAACTGATACCTTCAGCAGCAGAGAAAACCCCAGCATTTGGTACAAAGCTCCCCTGTCTGGTATCAGTGTCCTACTGTGGCAAAAAGCCCAAAAGTCAAGTAATTGAGTGGCAACATGAGTAAGCGGGGGAAGAAAAGCAAACAGAAGAATCTGACTTTAGATTCCTTTCTGGGGGACAAAAAGGATCAAAGCATGGAACAGGAGGAAGACAGTGAAGTCAGAACTCCTGCACCAAAAGCTTCCAAGAAAAATACGAGCTGGTTACAGGCCATAGAGGAGATTTAAAAGGATTTTGAAAATCAAATAAGAGAAGTGGAGGAAAAATTGGGAAGAGATATGAGAACAATGCAAGAAAATTATAAAATAAGAGTCAACAAACTGACTGAAGAAAATAACACGTTAAAAAATAGATTAACTCAGATGGCAAGAGGCTCAAAAAGGCAATGAGAAGAAGAATGCCTTAAAAAGCTGAATTTGCCAGATGGAAAAAGAATCTCAAAAGCTCACTGAAGAGAATCATTCCTTCAGAATAAGATTGAAGCAAATGGAAGCTAGTGGCTTTATGAGTAATCAAGATACTATTAAACAGATTCAAACAAATGAAAAAATAGAAGGAAATGTGAAATATCTCATTAGGAAAACCACTGACCTGGAAAATAGATCCAGGAGAGATAAATTGAAAATTATTAGACTACCTGAAAGCCATGGTCAAAAAAAGAACCTAGAAATCATCCTTCAAGAAATTCTCAAGGAAAATTGCCCTGATGTTTTAGAACCAGAGGGCAAAATAGAGGTTGAATGAATCCACTGATCACCTCCTGAAAAAGATCCCAAAAACAAACCTCCTAGGAATATTATATCCAGGTTCCAGAGTTCCCAGATCAAGGAGAAAATATTACAAGCAGCCAGGAAGAAGCAATTTTAATACTGTGGAAACACAATCAGGATAACATAGGATCTGGCAGCTTCTACACTGAGGGATTGAAGGGCTTAGAATATGATATTCCAGAGATCAAAGGAGCTGAAATTAAAACCAAGAATCACCTACCCAGCAAAACTGAGCATCATGTTTCAGGGGGAAATATGGTCATTCAGTGGAATAGAGGACTTTCAAATATTCTTGATGAAAAAACCAGAGTTGAATTGAAAATTTGACATTCAGGTACAAGAAGCAAGAGAAGCATGAGAAGGTAAACAGGGAAAAGAAATCATAAGAAATTTATCAAAGTTGAATTATTTATATTCCTACATAGAAAAATGATAATTGTAACTTATGAAACTCTTCTCAGTATAAGAATAATTGAAGGGAACAGAAATGTATGTGTATATACATATATGTATATACACATACATATATATGTCTATATAGGAGGGCATATGGGTGTATTAATACATATGTGAATGTGTGTATATATTTGTACAGGTATACATAGATAGAGGGCACAGGACCAGTTTAATGGGAAGGGATGATACTTAAAAGGTAAAATTAAGAGGTGAGAGAGGAATACAATGAGAAGAAATGGGGAGAGACAGATTGGGGTAAACTATCTCATGTGGAAGAGGTAAGGGAAAATGGCTGCAGAGGAGGGGAAGAACAGGAAGTCAAAGAGGAATGGGTCAACCTTGTTCTCATTCAGTTTGGCTTGGGGAGGGAATGACATACACACTAAATATGGTGTCTCACCCTACAGGAGAGTCGGGAGGGAAGGGGATGAGGGGATGATGGAAGGAAGGGCAGGTTGCTGGGGAGGGAAGTTGGAATCACCCACTTTTGAAGAGGAACAGGATCAAAGTAGAGAATGGAACAAGTGAGAGGTGGGATAAGGTGGGGGGGAAATATAGTCAGTCTTTTATAATATATCTATTATGGAAATGTTTTATATAGCTACACATGTACAACCTATATTGAATTGCTTATCTTCCCAGTAAGGGTGGGTGAGAAGAGAGGAAGGGAATGATTCTGGAATTCAAAGTTTTAAAATCAAGTGTTTAAAAAAAATATATATATATATATATATACTATTATCAATATTATTTTACATGTAAATGGGAAATAAGATATATAGGCACTGGGGCATAGAGATCCACCATGCCCTACTGGAAAGTTGGAGGGGGTATGAGAGAAGATATGGGAGAGAGTAGATTGGAGGAGGGAATATCCAGTGGGATAGCTATTTTGGGGTGGTGAGTGGGGAAAAACAGAGAGAAAATTTGTGACTCAAAATTTTGCGTAAATGAATGATGTAAACTAGAAGTTAATAAAGCATTTGATAAAAAAAAAATAAAACACCTAAGAAAGGATAAAAGTGATCTAAAAAAAAGATAGCAGAAAATGCGGGGAACAGTATGTAGGGTAAGGTAGTCAAGTCTATTTTTTCCTTCCCTACTCAACTTCCTCTTACTATGCTCACAAATCTTAATAGAAATAGTAAAATCACAGAGAGATAGGTTCATTTGGACCCAAAATATCATGTGATCAGGGTCAGTATGCCCTCAAGACACTGGAATCATGTATGGAAACCAACCCTTTGTGTACTGGTTCCAATGAGAAATTAAAGTTCTTCGCACAGCTTCTGTCTTTCAACTAGCATTCTTTGGTGGTTCAACTTATTTTTGTAGCCTGATGGTTTTGAAGTAAAAAGGGTGCTCAGTGTAATTGACTTCCTACGGACCTTTAAAAGTTCTCAACTCTGAGCCTAAGAAGTGTTTTGTTTTTGGTTTTAAGTCATAGGATGTTCCAAAGATAAATGGCAAAAAATCAGAGTACTCACCTCTTAAAAGAACCATAAGCAATTTAAACAATTCATGCCATGTACAATTTGAATATCTATAGAATACAAAATAACAGTTTCATGTTTTATTTGATGTTCCATATACATTAACATTAAACACAAATTCCCTCTTATCCAGGCATCAGAACCCCAGCAAATTTCAGCAACCTGGAACATAGTCAAAAGCTGCTAGAACAGACAATAACCACAATAGTAATAGTAATAGCAGAGACTTTGAGGTTTGCCAAGCATTTTATATACATTATCTTACATACATTATCTAATTTAGTACTCACAACAATCATATGAGGTAATAGTTAAAGATGTTATTATCTCCATGGTAGAGAGAAAGAAACTGAGGCTGAGACAGTTTAATTGGCTTGCCTAACATCACACAGTAAATAACAAATGCAAAATTCAAACCCAGTTCTGGACTCCAGGTCTAGCACTCAATTCACTAATCCACAATTTCTCATTAGGGACTTCAAAGATTATGTAATCCAGCTCACTTATTTTACAAATGACTACAATAATTTAAATGTAAAGAACAACAACAAAAAATGAATTCTTTGTAATTATAATAACCAAGCTTGGTCTCAGAGAAAATGTATTCCCCCTTCTCCCCATGGCAGAGGTGGAGGTCTATGGGTGTGGAACATTACATAAACTATTCAGTTGATATGTGGGTTCGTTTTGCTGAACTGCTTTTTTCTTTTTTTAATCTTTGTTACAAGGAATAACTCACTGGGTAGGAGGGGGATATATTTTTAAATGAAAGTGATGTGAAAACAAAAATATCAATTGAAATAAGATTTTTCTTAAAAAACAATGCTACCAAGAGAAGCAAAGCCAAGATGATAGAGGAACAGGAAAAATAATAACTTAATTCCCAAACACAATTCCCTCACAAAGAGCTATAAAATGTGCTGGACCAAGGACTGATGGGGAAATTCAGGGGGGAAAAATAATATTAATTAATATTTCCAACTCAAGTCAGCATGGGGTGACAGACAGAGAGGCCTGTAGATACTGGGGTTAGGGTCTGGCCAGGGCACATGGATACAGAGTTATGCAGGTGGCTCACTACCCAGTTTCAGGTCACAGATTAAAGGCCTACTAAGAGGGGACCTGTGCCTAGAGGTGTGAGGAGCAGTTGAGCGCCCTCGGCTGTATTCAGAGAAAAGAGCAAGAGCAGAAGTAAATAATAGATATGGCATGGACCACAAGAGTGGAGCAGGGTCTCAGTTCCAGTGTTTAGCCCAGTCAGAAGCCTGCAACAAAAAAACAAAACAAAACCAGAGCATGAATCCCAGACCACAGGAGAACATTTGGAACCTGAAGCACTTTCCATACAGTTGATGGTAACTGAGTCCTGCAGCAGCTGATTGGAGCTTTCAAACAGGGATAAGCTCATAGGAGTGTTACACAGACCCAAATGGAGGTTAAGAACTTGCAAAGCTCAAACCAGGAAGGAAATGAACACACTTTACTCTAAATCAGACTTTGAGAGCTCCAAAACCTTGCAGGTCCTCTGCCTGGGGTGTCAGTGAAATACAGGAATAAAATAACACTGTACACTCCAAGAAAACAGCAAAAAGACCCAAGAGGACAGAAGACCAAGCTATATATTCTCCCCAGACATACACAGAGCCTGGCCCTAACATCAAGTCTCAAAGTAGGACATAGGTTACAAAAATTAGCAAACAAAAAAAGATTCCCACCATAAAGAGTTATTATAGTGACAGAGACCCTCAATACATAAACTCAGAAGAGAATTACTTCAGAACAGGTATAGGGAAGCAGGTTGACACATTGGCTAGAGTGTTGGACTTGGAGTAAGGAAGATTCATCTCCCTGAGTTCAAATCTGGCCTTAGACACTTAATAGTTATGTGACCCTGGGGAGGTTTTAGCCCTGTTTACCTTGGTTTCCTCATCTGTAAAATGAACTAGAACAGGAAATGGCAAACCATTCCAATATCTGCCAAGAAAACCCCAAATGTGGTCATGAAGATTCAGACATGACTGAAAACAAAATATTCAATGTTACATCTATGACACCATGCTGGGTTTTTGTTTGGTTTTTAGAGACAGCTAAATGGCACAATGAATAGAACTCTGGGCCTAGAATGAGGAAGACCTGAGTTCAAATCCCACATCATACATCACTTAACACGGTTTGCCTCAAAATGAGCTGGGAAAGAAATAGCAAACCATTCCATTATCTATGCCAAGAAAACCCCAAATGGGGTCATAGAGAGTTAGACACAACTGAGCAACAACAAATAAGCAGAGTTCCAAAGAAAAAACACAACTTGAACAGAAGTCCAATTAAAATTCCTAGAAGAGATAAAATAAGAGTTTGGAAGAAAAAGGTTTAAAAAGGATTTTTAAAACCAAATAGAACATTAAAGGAAAAAATGAGAAACAAAATGAGAGCTGCAGAAAAGAGATCTAGAAAGAGAAATAACAGCTTGAAACAAGAGGTACAAAATTTCACCCAAGGAAAAAACTTTCTGAAAATTAGAATTGACCAAATAGAAAATAATGACTCAATGAGACAACAAGAAATATTAAAACAAAGTCAAAAGATTGAAAAAATAGAAGAAAATATAACATATTTCATAACAAAAGCAACTGTCCTGGAAAAAAAAGATCTAGGAGAAAAGAATCATTGGACTGGCTGAAAGCTATTACCAAAAAAGATCCTACATATCATATATCAAGTAAACATAAAAGAAAACTGCCCTTATTTCTTAAACCCAGAAAACAAGGTAGAAATTGAAATAATCCATTAGTTACCTCCTAAAAGAAATCCCAAAATAAAAACTCCCAGTAATATTATAACCAAAATCCAAAACTTTCATGTCAAAGAAAAATAAATACTGTAAGCAGCCATAAAGAAAGAGCTCAGATAACCAGGAGCCACCGTCAGGATCACATCAAATTTAGCAGCCACCACTATGAGGAAGTAGAGCTTGGAATATAATATTCTAGGAGAAAAGGATATAGTCTTGTAACTAAGAACAACTTACCCAGCAAAACTGAATATAATCCTAAAGGGGAGAAAAAAAAAACAAAACTATGCACCACTAATGAAATAAAGGATTTCTGAGCCTTCCTAATGAAAAGACCATAGCTGAATACAAACTTTGAAGTGCAAACACAGAGGTCAAGAAAAACATAAAAAGAGAAATGTGAATGAGCATAAGGGATTAAACAAGAATAAACTGGGGAGATGATACATTTATCCCCTAAGAACACTATTATCTTCAGGACTCATAGAGAGAGTCTAATTAGACAGAGGGCCTGGGAGTGATTTTGTTATGTTTGATGATCTTAAAAGAAGAATGGAAATACACTGGATAGGGGAAGGGAAAGGAAGGATGGGGAAAATTCTCTTACATAATTTGGTGAGCTGGTACACAGGGTATCGAAAAGATCAGTCACCATGGTGACCATCTACAGGATCCTTCAGTTACTGCTGGGAGAGGAAGCAGTGGACACACTTGGGAGAGTAGGAAATATCCCTCCAGGGATGAAAGGATGCTCACTTCCAGTATTGTTATCTGAAGCCAGATGCAGAAGTCAGAGTGAAAGGGAAGGGGTATGTGGGTGGGTGTATATGACAGAAGTAAATGATACCCACAGTGTGACTCATGCCCATCTGCATAGACTTGTTCCCTTCATAGGATCATAGATTTAGAATTGGAAGGGACCTTAGAGATTAAGTCACCCCACTCCCACCCTTAATTTTACAGATGAGGAAACTAAGGCCTAAAGAATTAAGTGACTTTTGCTCAATTAGTATGAGAATTAGAATTTGAACTCGGGTCTTTCTGACCCCAGGGTTAGTGTGCTATCTACTACACCACACTACATCATAAAACAGCATTATTGTCAGAACTAGGCTATGTACCCATTCTTCCAAGTGATATCATGACTTGAACTCAATGCTTTACACAGGAAGGATAGCCTGACTGCTTTACTAACCTAGTACCACCTCTCATCAACATCTTTCTCTACCCATCCCACAGTGGAGCTCTAGAAAATTTCCTCTAGAGTTAATCTCCTAGCAAGTAGAAGTCTATACAAACAAAGGGGGAGGGGGCTAGGAGTAGTGACACTTGAACCTCCTTCCCCTATCAACAGGCCAAAGTAGGAAAGAATATATGGGTACAAAGCTGGGGACAGAAATACATTTCATTCAAACAGGAAAACAAGAGAAAGGGAGTGAAGGAAGAGGGTAATAAAACAAGAGTGAAGGTAGATTAAGGGAGAGATTAACTTTAAGCAAAACAAACTCTTAAAGAGTTATGAATGAAGAGAAGGAAAAGTTTAAGAGACTATGATGGAAGGAAATACACAATCAGCAATCATAACTGTGAATGTAAATGAGATGAACTTGCCCATAAAATGAAAGAAGATAGCAGAAAGGATCAGAAACTAGAATCCCATAATATGTTTTTTACAAGAAATATAATGAAATAGAAAGATGTACACATAGTCAAAAGGGCTGGAGCAAAATCTTTTATGCTTCAAGTGAAATAAAAAATTCCAATGGCATAAAAGCTGTTTGAAAAAATAGGATAAAGAGGAATCTATGAAATTCTTTTTATGTCTTCTTTGTTAAAATAGTCTTGACACCTAAATTGGGGAGAGTCAAAACATAGAAAGAAAACTATGGACTAATATACCTAAAACATATTGCTGGAAAACATTTAAATAAATAATTAGCAAGAAAGCTACTGCAATATATCATAAAGATTATAATCTATGACTAGATTAGATTTGTATTAGGAATGCAGAACTGCTTTAATATTTTTTAAATTTTTTAAATGTTTTTTAAAAATTTTAAACATAATTGACCATATTAATAACTAGAACAAAAGTCATATTATTATATTAACAGATGTTAAAGAAAACAGCCTTTCAAAAGATATAACACCCATTCCAGTTAAAAACAATATAAAACTTAGGACTTAATGTATTTTTCCTTAAGATGATAAGTATTATCTGGCTAAATGCAAGAGGTAGCATTGTCTATAATAGAGATGAACTAAAGGTCTTTCAAAAAAAAAATCAAGGATAATGTATCCATGCTCCATTCAGCATAAAGTACAGGTATGATTAAGTTTTCCTCTTTCCCCACCCCCACCCTTACTCAATAAATTCCTATTGTCTTCTTGTTGCCTCCAGGAGCAAATACAAAATGCTCTATTTGACATTCAAAACCTTTTATAACCTAGCCCCCTCCTTTCTAGTTTTCTTACATCTTACTCCCAGACAGATGCTCTTTGAGCTAGTGACACTGGCCTACTGGCTGGTCCACAAGCAAAATATTCCATCTCTTAGCTCTGGGCATTTTCACTGACTGTCCCCCACACCTAGAACACTCTTCCTCCTCTGCTCTGACTATTGATCTCCCTGGCTTAAGTCCCAAATGAAATCCCACCTTCTACAGGAAGTCTTCCCCATGCCCTCTAAATTCTAGGACCTTCTCTTGGTTAATTATCTCCTATTTATCCTGTATCTAGCTTCCTTTGTATACATTTCTTTGCATGTTGCTCCCCTATTAGATTGTACGATCCCTGAGAAAAGGGACTATATTGTCTCTTTGTGTATCCCCAGAGTTTAGCACAATACCTGGTTTAACTTGTGTTTAATTAATGTTTTTTGTGTGATTGATTGAGGTATGTATTCCATTATCACCATTACTGTTCAATATAGTACTAGAAATGCTAGTTATAGTAATAAGATGATAAAAAGAAGTTGAGGGAATATGCACAGGGAAAGAAGACACAAAATTATCGCTCTTTCAGATGACATCATTCAACAAAAAAAATTCATACCATTAAAAACACTTCTACAAAGTTGCAAGATAGAAAATAAACCCACATAATTCATCAACAAAATCTAGTAGGAAGAGATAGACTTTAAAATAACTACATAAAGTATAAAATACTAGGGAGTTTACCTGCCAAGACACACAAAGGAACTATCTGAACACAATTACATAACACTTTGCATAAATATAAGTAGATCTAAATTACTGGAGAAATATTAATCACTCGTAGGTAGACATAGTCAATATAATAAAAATGACAACACTTTATTTATTTATCAAACAGCATACTAATCAAACTACCAAAGGATTATTTTATAGAGATAGAAAAAAATAACGTTTATA
The DNA here is from genome assembly GCA_011680675.1 of Gymnobelideus leadbeateri. Lineage (NCBI taxonomy): Eukaryota > Metazoa > Chordata > Mammalia > Diprotodontia > Petauridae > Gymnobelideus > Gymnobelideus leadbeateri. The sequence continues at coordinate 243,665 of WOXC01004936.1, forward strand.
TGTAGTAGAATATCAAGAGAATTAATGGGAGGTGGGGAAATGTGGGAAGGGGACCAGGCAATACAAGATCTTAAACTATACTGCTTTTAAGTTAGTTCGCTGGTTGCTCACTTGCTTGTTTATTGTCCTTCTCTCAAAGAAGACCAAAATGACATCATTATGTTAGAGTCAAATTACAATGTTTCCCACTGTGACTGAACAGAACAATGCAAACTCAGAATGCTCTACTGATAAAGCATAGCACCTTTTTGATGAGGGCACACCATGCTGGGCGGTCCTGTGCCAGTGTTTCTCATGTCATGCAATCAATTTCAAAGCTCTTCAAAGGGACCTTGAGAGCATCCTTGTATTGCTTCTTCTGACCACCACGTGAGCACTTACCTTGTGTGAGTTCTCTGTAAAATAAATAGTCTTTTAGGCATATCAGTACTTGTCAAAGGGCTGTATAGATGGTGCTGTGACTGAACTGGACTCAGGAAGACTCATCTTCATGAGTTCAAATTACTAAACTGTGTGACACTGGAGAGTCACTTAACCCAGTTTGCCTCAGTTTCCTCTTCTGTAAAATGAGCTGAAAAGGAAATAGCAAACCACTCTTTTGGTATCTTTGCCAAGAGAACCCAAATGGGGTCATGATATGACTGAAACAATCCAAAATCATTAAAACAATTTGGTACTTAGTAAGAAATAAAGAAGTTCATCAGTGGAATACTTTTGGTATATAATAAAGAAGCAAATCAGTACAATAGCCTAGTGTTTGATAAATTCAAACATCCTAACTATTGGGGGGTAGGAATTCACTATTTAAAAAAAAAACTTTTGGGAAAACTGGAAAGAATCTGGGAGGAACTAGGAATAAGCCAACAATCTTATTCTGTATACCAAGACAAGTTTCAAATGTGTGCATGACTTGGCATAAAGGATGGCATCATAAACAAATTAGAGAAGCAAGGAAAAAATTACCTGTCAGATGTATGGATGGGGAAGAGATTGTGACCAAATAAGAGATAGAGAAGGTTGCAGATAGTAAAATGGAAACTTTTGGTTACATAAAATTTTAATTGTTCACACAAACAAAAGAAGTGCAGCTCAAATTAGAAGAGAAGCAGGCAAATGGGAAAAATAACAGCAAGTTTTTCTGACAAAGGTCTGATTTTTAGGATATATACAGAACTGATTCAAATTGAGAAGAATTAGAGCTATTCCTCAATTCATAAATGGTCAAAGGATATCAATATGTAGTTTTCAGAGGAAGAAATTCAAACCAACAATAGCCAAATTTAAAAAGCAACTCTAAATCAGTGGTGTCAAACCCAAATAGAAAATGATCCTTGCAGGTTGCATATTGATTTAGAAAGCTAGAAATTAACATTATATATGTTGTATTGAATGTACATTATTGAACATTTCCCAATTACATTTTAGTTTGGTTATGGAGCATCAGATTTATGTGCTTGCTGCAAGTTTGACATCTCTACTCTAAATCATGAATATTTAGAGAAATGCACTTTTAAACAATTCTGTCCTTCTACCTCACACCTCATCATACTGGCAAAGTACAGAAAAAAGAAAATGACAAATGCTGGAGGGGCAGGAGACAGATACATTATCACTGATGGTAGAACTATGAATTAATCCAACCACTTTGTGGGATGCATTTTAGAAATATGCCTCCAAAGCTATTAAACTGTGCATACACTTTCCCCAAAGATATTATGGGAGACAAGGCATATCTTTGTGAAAACAGAATAAAATCTCATTTAAAAAAAAATAAAAATAAAACAATACTACTCCCCTCCCATTTACTTCCTTTCACCTCTCCTTTATCTTTTGAACAAGGTATAGCCAATCAGACTCCCAGTTATTAATTTTATCATGTCATAGTAACAACTATGAAGTCAAGTTTGCTTCCTTGCATTGACATTAAATTCATCTTTCATGTTGCCAAAATTCTGAACATTTATGTATAGACACTTAACAGTGTGGATTTTACTTCTGACTTTTTTCTAAATGGGAATTTCTAGATGGGAATTCCCTAAATGACAGACCTTGGCTCCTATACCATATACAAATACACACATGCATGTATTTGTATACATGTGCATATGCACACCCTGTGTATACACATATGTGTATATGTATAGGTACATGCATATTTGTCTATAACTGAGTACAGAAGTGTCCATATACACCATACACGCGCACGCACACACACACACACACACACACACACACACACACACACATATATATACATATGTACTTCTAAATGAGAGCCCCTTAAATCATATTTCTTGGTGCCTACCCTTACTAAATTAATAATTATAGATAATTCATATATATAATATAAAATCACATATAATTTAGTGCTAAAATATACATTATTGCAGGATTTAAATGTATCCATAAGTTCATCAGTGTGGGAGCTCTCTTAAATGGCAGAAGTCATAGCCCATTGTAATGGAAATGCAAATTTAAAGATCTTCCCTGCCCCTAGCTTAAGTGCACCTGGAGCCTGTGGTGGGAGGCTTGTTTTTCAGGGAAGCCCACACCTTGATACTTTGTGATTGGGCAGTGGATCAAAAGGGTGGTTACATTCTTTGAGCCAGGAGAAGGCTATATAAACTCTGATGAGGGGCTTTGCTTTGGGGCTCACTTTGAGAAGTGTTGTGTGATTTGACCAGATGAGACTCTGGGAAGCCGTTGTTGAGAGCCCCCGGCTTTGAAAACCCAGATGTTGATGCTTCCCTCTCTGGTAACTGTGATTTGGTATTGATATAATGGTAGGACAGTTTGGAAGCCTGTCTGTTTGATCTGTAAGTTCTGTAACTCTGAAGTTCGGGGTGCTGACCTTTTCCCCTGAACTAGGTAATGTATGTTTGTTTGATTAAAGTAAGCTTGTTAACCCATTTTGAGTTGCTTTCCCTTTGAAAAGCAGATCTAAGAACCTATATTGGCAGCTACCCTGGGGATATTGGGGTGCTTGCTGCTACACCCATTTTCACCATCTCACTCAGTGTGAAATTCCAAAGATTTCCCAAAATGCTAAAGACTGTCTTCTAGGTTTTTGAACATTCTGTTTGTAATAGTACAGCACACAGACTAATCATTTATTATCCCTCCCTCTCATTTTTCCAATCATACATTTTCTAGGGGATATCTTCCACTCCACTTTTTTCATACCAATCATTGCTGGTAATATATGACAGCATGTTTATGCTCACAAATCTCACCAGAGCCCCTTGGTTTACCTGTAACTTTGATTCTTCAAGAGTTAAAGTATTCCATGTTTCACAATCATAAAGCATTCTTAGAAGAACATTGGTATTTTTAAAATGGGCTTTTCTTTTAGGGAGCAGCTTGAGATGGTTGAAAGCACTATGCAATTTATCCTGTACAACTGAATCCAATCTCTTCCTCCTATTCAAATTTAGACCCAGATCATTATCCATATGCAATATCTTTTGATTTACAGATGAACCATTTCTATGAGCTGTCCTTATGTAATGGAAATGCAAATTTAAAGATCTTCCCTGCCCCTAGGCCTTTTGATAGGCTTAAGAGACTCTGAGAACCTTCCTTGATTTGAAAATATACTCTACCTCCTAATAGGCTGAATGTGGTCACATGGAGCCTGTGGCAGGAGGCTTGGTTTTCAGGAATGCTTACACCTAGATGCTATGTGATTGGGCAGTGGGTCAAGACCCAGGAGAAGGCTATATAATCCCTGATGTGAGGCTTTGCTTTGGGGCTCACTTTGAGAAGTGTTGTGTGATTTGACCAGATGAGACTCTGGGCAGCTGTTGAGAGCCTCCTGGCTTTGAAAACCCAGATGTTGATGCTTCCCTCTCTGGTAACTGCGATTTGGTATTGATGTGTAATGGCTGGACAGTTTGGAAGCCTGTCTGCTTGATCTGTTTGTTTCTCTGTCTTGTAAGTTCTGTCTGTATACTTTGAAGTTTGGGGTGCTGACCTTTTCCCCTGAACTAGGTAAACTATATGTTTGATTGATAAAAGTAAGCTTGTTAACCCATTTTGAGTTGCTTTCCTTTAGAAAAGCAGATCTAAGAACCTCTGTTGGCAGACACCCTGGGGATGTTGGGGTGCTTGCTGCTACACCTTACAACTGAATGTCATAAACTAGACAAATAAGCACTTTTCATCCATTTTATTTATCTTGGGTAAATTGTTAAGCTAAGCTCTTTTGACTTTACGTATAGATGCCATTGAAGAGTCTCTGTAGTTTTGTAGAGACTTACATAATTAACACAATGTCATGTACAAACAGAAGCATCTGCATCACCATCTGTAAGGAATTCCTCTTTTATTTGGACATCCCCATGATGGTGGCAAATGCCTCTAGGAAACACACATCTCCTTGCTTTATACTGTGCTTGATACTAATGTTAGAGGATCATTTAATAGATATCTCTGTGATTCAATCTACTAAGAAATCTATTATCTTAACATTTTATGTATGACACTTTAGGATGCATTTTATGCTAAGTCAAATGCTTTTTACATAACCAATAATTGCTAAACACAGGAGTATCTTGTATATTCCATACCTTCTAGTCAACTGAAAAGGGATTACAAAGATTTTTGCTTTATGTGAGGGGAGAAAAGATTCTTCACACTAGATCAATATGCACCTTAATATTTATTGGTCTTAATGCAAAGCTATGGTAGGGCAATGAAAAATGTAATTCAAAATTAAGAAATTTAAATGGTTAAAGATTATTCAAAATGCCTTTATATCATACATTTTTTCTTTATGAAGACATCAAGAAGATACTGGACATGATAAGTGCCCAATGATATAAAATCAGGGGAAAGGGAAGATGCATTTATATAATGCCTACTATATGTCAGGCACTGTGCTAAAAGGTAAGGAAACAAGTGCAAGTAAACAAGCCAGTTCTTGCCATTGAGCTTGTATTCTTATAGGGAAAACCAATGTTTCTAGGGGAGTAAAGGTCAGGGAGGCATGTTTTGGCCAGGGAAGTTAGAGGGGATGATAGAGTTGTGACTGACTTTCCATGATTTCCGTGAATGATAGAGTTGAAAAGGAGGGAAGGATATGTGGAGAGCAGCCTAACATGGAGATGATTGGTCACTGGTTGTTATGGACCCAGGTTTTGGGCATGTAGAGTGGGAGCCCAAAATCTAATGGGAGATAGAGACTGGAATACAGGCTGGAGGTACATGGGAGTTGGCATGGTGGGCTTTTCCAGAACTGCTAAGGCAAATACTCACCAATTAGGGTCCATGATCTCAGGGACAGGACCTCAAGTAGTGGATGAATTTCACAGCATAAGCAGCATAATGTCTGGAAAGTGACAAAGATAAAGATGAAAGAAAAAATGATGGAGTGACAAACAGCTGTCCACATGGCAAGCTGCTGCTGGTGAATAATGGAAGACAAAGGAAAAGATAGTGGTATAGTCTGATGACCATTTTCTATAGAAGTTTAATTGACATAAAGCAATAGTCACAACTTGGAAGCCAAAGAACACTACAAAAAACCTTATCCCTTTGCCATGCAAAGAGCCAAGGTAGCCAAGGGTGATATCAGTTTAGAACATAGGAGGAGTCTAGAAAGTCGTGAGCAGTTCTTATATCTAGGAGATTCTTATGTCTAAGGAAATCATCCATGAGGTAGCAGCAGATAGAGAACTGGGCCTGGACTCAGGAAAACCTGAGGTCAAGTCTAACCTTAGACACTTAACTAGCTGTGTGACTCTGGGAAAGTCAATTACCTTCTCTTTGCCCCAGTATCCACAACTATAAAAATGGTGGTAATAATATCACCTCCCTCCCAGGTTTGTTGTGAGATTCACATAGATAATATTTGTAAAGTGCTTAGCACAATAGCTGGCATGTAGCAGGAATTTAATAAATACTTGTTTCCTTCCTTCCTAAAATAAAAGAGAAAAATAATTGAGGAAAAAACAAGTCTGCAGAAAACTTGGTGTGAGACTCAACTGAGACAAAACTTGAAGGAGGACTATGAGTAGGGAGAAAAAATGGGAAAATATACCAATATTTCTAAAAACCAATTATTTTTATCATCAGTGGCAGAAGAATTGTTATAGCTGGACTCGGTCCATGATGTGCATATGAAGTGGACAGAGAACCAAAGAAAATGGAAGATCAGAAGATAAAAAGAACAGCTGGACAAGACGAGATACATATATACGTAAAATGTAACCCAAGTCCCAAAGTCCACTGGTATGGGACTTTCTCCTTGGTAGACAGCAACTCCCTTTACCTGTGTGAGGTGTGGGGTAGAGTTAGAAAGAATGGTAGAGAGAAGTTTTTTGGGTTCCACAGTCCCTTTGGGCACTTCTGGCTTCCATCTTGGAGCTAGAAGATGGGCAATACTTCAGGTTGCTGAAGGGAGAATAAGATTGAGAAGAATTTGACATAAGATGAGCTACCAGTCTCCATCCTAACCCTATTCCCATATTGTTACACTAAAAGGCTTTCTCCTTGGGTGAAATCTGGGACTGTGACTCTCTCTCTCTCTTTCTCTCTCTCTCTCTCTCTCTCTCTCTCTCTCTCTCTCTCTCTCTGTTGAACTGAGCTACCTCACTTCCAATGGGAGAGCTCCTTCACTCTATATTGTCTAATACATATTCTCCCATGTATACTTTCTCTGATTTCTGTCTTGCCATCAACTTGCATAAATGAATTTCTTTGCTGCTTCCTGTGTGTGTTCATTGTAAAACTGCCATTTAACAGGAAAGGAGTAAAGATATAAAACCTTGGCCCTACTTTCCCAATAATAAAAAGTAATCAAAAGTTTAGCTTGAATCTGAAAATTCTATCTCCTAGATTAATATTATTTAGGGAAGAAGGTAGATATAATTTTAGCCCAGTACCTCATCTTTCTGAAAAGAACAGAATTGTCAGACTCAGACCTCCACCTCCTGGCACGAATTAGAGTCCCTTAGAGAAGAGAGCTGTATGAGAGATGAGATCTACTCTGTATGAGAGATGTATCTACTCTGCCTCCCTTCAGCCCCATAATGACACTCCCATCCTAGATATGAGATAGAGAGCTAGCTAGCTAGATATAGATATGTATGTATGTATGTATATATTTGTAGATGTATATATATATTCATAGATAGTTCAAATGTACATTATTCTATATTTAATATATTACTTCAGATACCTGTGGAGAGGGAGAGAGAGACAGAGAGAAAGAGACAGACAACAAGTTAAGTATAAACTATGTATAAACTTTGGGCAACTCCATAAGTTCTCTATTAAGTTTTAAACAGGTGATATATATATATACATTGAAGGAAGGGGTTCTTATATCTAAGAAAGTTACAGACCATTGACAGCTAAGTGGAGAATTGGAGAGGACACTGGACTTGGAGGCAGGAGGACCTGAGTTTAAATCTGTCTCAGACAGTTATCAGCTACTTGATGCTTGGCAAGTTACTTAACCTCTGCTTCAGTTTTCTTGTCTATAAAAATTGAAATGATAATAGCACTGACCCCCAAGGATTATTGTGAGGATAAAATGAGACTTGTAAAGCACTTTAGAAACCTTAAAAGCTCTGTGTAAATACTATGTTTTAATTATGATTATATGCTAACATCCATAGCAGAGTAAAATTATTATGTTTATAATTTTACTGTGAAAGATAATTATCAATCATCTTAAGTAAGGTCCTGTGGTGTGATTATACATAAGTATGAAAAAAAATATTGAAGATATTTGTGGTCCAGTAATAGAATAGAAGAAGTGTGAAAAATCAAACATATTTGTGGGAAATTAAAACAAATTACCATTTATAAATAGGCATTAATGGCACTAATGAAGACAGGAACTAGTTCAAGCCAATGGTTAGATTTAACATTAGAAAGATAAACAGGACAAATTAGTGTGTGTGCTTCTTCAGACATTTACCTCAGTCTTTGTAACATATTTATGTTTTATATTCAAATAAAGTCATGTAAATTCTGTATTCTTTATTAATTCAGCAAACAGAACTCTAGAATCATAAATAAGAGTCTATATATATCTAGATAGAGAACCTATTCTTATTGCAATTTTCTGGCTCACAGAGTGGATACTTTCCTAGTTTTTTAACAGCATCTTGGAAGAGTACCAGTCACAGGATCTATAAACAGTACTTTCCTTCAGATACGGCTTTTATCTTGATTGGATAGAGAAAGAAAGAATTTGGCTCCCTCCCTGATAAAGGACTTTTTGAACACTTTCACATGACTCCTGTTCTGAGTCACAGACACCACTTTGGGGGAAAAAAGGTTTTTTTACATTTTAAAAATATATACATTCATATAGATGCATTTCTGTTATATGAACATTCCTGATTTTTCTAAATCCTAGATATACACATGTAAATACATTAAAATAATGAATAACTTAAGAATAGATTATCTCCGACCAGATTAAATTACTCCAGAAAAGAGTTAGGCCCTTCCCTAGTGATTTCCTAACCCCCACTCAACAATATTCCATAAATAATTTATTAGGTCCTACTGTGTGCAAGGTACTATGCTTAGTGAGATAGAGAAATAAGACCTAGACACAAGTATCAAGAAACAAGGTCTATTAGGATATACAAAATAAATATAGTAGGAATTAGAATATAAGCTCATGAGAGGATCATGTCACTCTGCTCAGAAAACTTTAATGGCTCCATATTCAAATTCTTTTGCCTGGAACACTATTTCTTCAACAATCTGGCACCATCTTACCTTTCCTGCATTATCTAAAAATACTCCTCTCTGGATGTTCTTTGCTCCAATTTAATTCAACTATTCTCTGTCCTCAAAATAATTCCTGAGCTTTCCCATCTCTATGTCAAGACATATGTTTCCTGTGCCTAAAATGCCACCTTTCACATGTTGAACTCTTGTCCATCTTTTAAAGCCCAATTCAAACATTACCCCCTTTATTGTCCTTGCTGATAGTGATCCGATTTTACAAAGTGCTTTGTTTTGTACTTTCACATCCTGCAGATACATTTGTATTGTTGCTTGGTCATTTCAGTCATATCTGACTCTTTGTTACTCCATTTGGGGTTTTCTTGGCAAAGATACTGGAATGGCTTGCTATTTCCTTCTCCAGCTCATTTAACAGATGAGGAAACTGAGGCAAACAGGGTTAAGTGACTTGCCCAGGGTCACATAACTAGTAAATATCTGAGGCTAGACTTGAACTTGGGAAGATGAGTCTTCCTGACTCCAGGCCCAGCACTTTACTGACAGTCCCCCCCTACCTGCTCTTCTCCTCAGGTTACAAATGAAGGAACTGAGACACAGAGAAGTTAAGTGACTTGCCCAAATTCACACAAGTAGTAAATGGCAGAGGCAGGATTTGAGCCCAAACCCTACAGCTCCAGAACTGGTCCTCATTTCCCTGCACTCTGTTGTTTCTATTTTGCCATAATGAGTCTCTTAGCCTTCCCTGTTCTCTGATCTTACAAAGTGCAGATTAATAGACATCCATCCCAAAATTCTCCCCTAAACCCCAACAAGTTGAGGGTAAATCCTGCAGCATCTTCTCTGGTGACATTATGGGCCAATATAATTGCACATCATTTCCATTGAACCTCCAGCCCTAGCCTAAGTTTCCCCAGTTTATTTAAGAGCATGTGACTGAAGCATTCTGGCTGGGATCCCCTTGGGGCTGCTGGGAAGGAAGGAGCGGTTCCAGGTTTCCTAATTCTTGACACATCAAATATTTCTCTGAACAGCTTGCTCACAAACCCACAGTGAATCCTGGAAAACGAGTCAGCTACTAAGGCCCTACACAATCTGGCCCCCTTGAAGATCCTCATTTCAGGATGAGTTGGCTTGTGTTTATAAGGCAAAGTGACTATTCATTACTAGACTCTTGCTCGTGTTCTTCCAACCTACCCCACCAGGACACTAAATCAAAGCAGACCAGCTGCAAAGGCTGCTGCTGATTATCCTCTGTGGGCAAAACGCTCGAATTAAGCAATACCTTTCTGGAAATACAACTGAGAAAGAGAGTTGGCCAGCCTACCCACTCCATGAACATTGGATTTGGAGTTAGAAGGCATAAGTTTAAATCATGGCACCACTACCTCTGAGACCCTGAAGATATCTCTCCATCTATCTGGGTCTTAGTTTCTTCAATGGTAGAATGAGGAAGTTGGACTAGCTGTTCTTAAGGTCCTATCCAACACTAAATGTTATGTTCTTATAGAACAAGCCTCATGCTTACATCTGTCGTTTTAGATCCATAGAATCTGGTCCACACCAGCTCTAGAGCCTTCTTTTGATCTGGGCGTCCAAAATCATCATGAAGGGATTATTACATAGGTATTGATATAGCACTATTTGCCTCATAACTTCCAGGGTTCCCTTGCTATTCAATATATTGCTATATTAAAAAATTATACCTTCTACTACTCTTGTAACAATAGTTTGGGATCAACTGAACTAGACCACATCATTTTGATATCATATTCTTTCATTTTGGACAATGCTACATCTCCTATGGCACCATCTTGCAAATAACCCCCTCAATTATCTCTATTCAATCAATGTAGGAATTGATCATGAGTTCAAGGTTATATAATTTATTTCCATTGATGGAACACTTTCTGGAAGAAGACCGGGCTCTCAGCTTCACTTTTATATGTCAAAAGTTACACTTCTTTTGAGTCACATACTACTTTCATCTAGAGGTGTGATGATAAATTTTTAACAACCAACTTTCCAAAAAGTACATAGAACATACTTTTAAATTTAATCCATATTATCGACATTTTCTCCATAATTTTCTTACCTATAGACAATCAACGAAATAGTAAATCAATTCCTGATTTATAGTTTTCTAATTTCTGAAATGCAAATGCTCATACTGAAAATGTAACAATTGGTTCTAACTGGTAGGAGTTGGCTTCAGTGTCTGCTTGGCTTTGCCCCTTGTATAGGAATCATCCTAGTCACCATTGTATACAGTCCATTGGAATGGGTGTCTGGTTCCATGGTGTTTCTTCTTGACCTAAAATAGAACTAGGAAGGAAGATATTTATTAGTGTATTATTAAGGTAGGACAGGTATTTCTTAAGCTCCTACTATGTACCAGCCACTGTGCTAAATATTTTTACAAATATTATCTCATTTGATCCTCACACAACCCTGAGAGGTAGGTGCTATTATTATCCCTATTTTACAGATGAGGAAACTGAGATAAACAGAGGTTAAATGACTTGTTCAGGGTCACAGAGCTAGGAAGTATCTGAAGCTGTATTTGAACTCAGTTCTTCCTGACTCTAGGTCTAGCGCTCTATCCCTAACTGGCCTTCCTAGAGGAACCCTCCATCACTGGCTAGTGGCATCCAAATTAGCATTCATTACAATGTAAGTCAATGGGTTGTTATTTTTCCATACCTGGAACGATGTTCTGTATAACTAGATTAGAAATTTTTCAGCAACAGACTATTTTGGGGCCCTAGAATACTGTCTACCAAAAGACTATCATGTCTTCCTTGTGAGTTCGTGTATAGCAAATGCAATAGATTTCTGGCAGCCATCATTTTCCTGGTACAAAACAGCTTCCAAGCCATTGAAAATAGCAACTGTTTGTAACAGGGCTTGCTTACATAAGAAGACTGTCTCTTTCTACCCTCTGGTCCTCATTCTACTCTTGAGCTCAATGTGAGGTAAAGGAAGTAGATTCTAACCTTGGTCACAGACCAAGCAAATCCCCAGAAATCAAATAATAAAGCAATTAATAAATCAATCAATATGTATTTATTTATTACCAACTTTTGTGCCAGGCATTATGCTAAGCCCTGGAGATACAAAAAGAGTCTCTGCCCTCAAGGAGCTTACAATCTAATGGGGGAGACAACATGCAAACAAATAAATAGAAAGCAAACTATATATAGGATAAATTGGAAATAATGAACAGAGGGAAGACACTGGAATTAAGAAGAATTGAGGAAGGCTTCCTGTAGAAGGTGGGGTTTTGGTTGGGACTTAAAGGAAACCAGGGAAGTCAGTAAGTAGAGCAAAGAAAGGAGAACATTTCAGGCATGAAGACAACCAGAGAAAATGCCCAGAGTCAATAGATGAAGTGTCTTGTTTGTGGAACAGCCAGGAGGCCAGTGTCTTTGGATCAAAAAGTAGATGGTGGGCAGTAAAATATGAGAAAACTGGAAAGGTAGGAGGGGGATAGGTTATGAAGGACTTTAAATGTGAAGCAGGGCATTTTGTAGTTAACCCTGGAGGCAATAGGGAGCCCCTGGAATTGGGGGTGGGGTATGACATAATCAAACTGTGCTTTAGGGAAATCATTTTAATGACTGAATGGAGGATGGACTGGGGAGACACTTGTAACAGGCAGACCCACCAACAGGCTATTGCAGTAATCTGAGTGCAAGGTGATGAGGGCCTGCAATAGAGTAGTGGTAGTGTTATAGAACAGAAGGGTAGTATTCAGATGCTGCACAGGCAAAATCCAGAGGCCTTGACAACAGCTTGGATATGGGGGATGAGAGATAGAGGATGACTTCTAAATTGTGAGCCTTAAAGCCTGAGAGGATAGTGTTTTCCTCTATAGTAATAGGGAAGGTAGGAGCAGGAGAGGATTTGGGGGGAAAAACGAGTTCCATTTTAGATATATTGAGTTTAAGTTGTCTTCTGGACATCCAGTTTGAGATGTCCGAAAGCAGTTGGAGAAGAGAGATTGGAGGTCAGCAGAAAGATTGAAGCAGGAAGGGTAGATTGGAGAATCATCAGTATAAAGATGGCAATTTAACCCATGGGAGCTGATGAGATCACCAAGGGAAGTAATAGAGAACATAAGAGGGCCCAGGAAAGAACCCTGAAGAATGATCTGGAAGATGATCAAACAAAGGAGACTGAGAAGTGACCTGCCAGGTGGAAGACCCAATAGAGAATGGTGCCCCAAAAATTTTAGAGCAAAGAGAGCATCAAGGAGAACAGGATGATCACCAGTGTCAAAGGCTACAGAGAAGTCAAGGAGGATGAGGGTTGAGAGAAGGCCATTGGATTTGGCAACTAAAGAGACCATTAGTAATTTTGGAGAGAAAAGTTTTGGTGGAATGATAAGGTCAGTAGTCAAATTGTAAGGGGTTAAAAAGAGAGATGTGGAGAGAAAGTGGAGGCGCCTCTTTTAGATGGCCTTTTTGAGGAATTTAGCTACAAAGGCAGAAGAAATATAAGACAACAATGGGAATGGAAGAATCAACCAAGGGTTTTTTTCACAATGGAGGAGACGTGAATATGCTTGCAGGCAGTAGTAGGGAATGAGCCAGGAGACAAAGAGAGATTGAAAATAAGTGAAAGAGTGGAGATGACATCAGGGGCAATCTTTTGGAGGAAAGAATGAAATGGGATCTCTTAAACAAATAGAGGGGTTAGCCTTGGCAAGAAGTAAGGTCATTTCTTCCTGTGAAGAAGTGAAGGAGATTGTGGCAGAAGGCATCTGATTGATAGGAGATAAGGAAGAGGAGAAAAAAGGAAGTTCATGGTGAATGGCCTTAATTTTTTCTATAAAATATGAGGCAAGGTTCTCAGCTGAGGTGGGGCAGGGGAAGAAGCCACAGGAAGTGTGAGGAACGATGAAAAGTTTGGAAGAGCCACTGTGTACAGAGAGTGAGTTAGTGAATTGATAAGGGAGGTGTGGAAGGATTGCCTGGCAACAGTGGGGACTCAGATGAGATTGTGCAACATAAAATTCATAGTGGAGCAAGTCAAAATGATTGCATGATTGTCTCCACTTTTGTTCAGCTGCATAAATAAAGGAGTGAAGGTGGTGAAGGTTGGGAGTGATCCAAGGTTGAGGCTTAGATGAGTACGGGGGTCTGTAGACAACAACTACTAGGATTTTGATTGGATGGTAGATATGAATGGCTTGAAACTCAAGGAGGAGTGATTATGAGTGATGGGATAGGATAGGAGGAGAAACTGGAAGCAATAAGAAGCAGGGAGTATCTCAACTCTCCTACCTTGATCTAAGCTTCAGCTAAGGGGAATAAATGAAGGTATAGTCAGTACTGGAAAGAGTGGCCAAGGAGACTGTATCATCTGTGGGGAGATAGGTTTTAGTAATAGCTAGTACATAGAAAGAGTGGGAAAGGAAAAGATTTAAGATGAAGGGAAGTTTATCGTCTGTGGCATAGTCACTCCAGAAAGCATAGTGGAAGGGCTGGGCAGAATAAGGTTGAAATTTAGGGGTGGGAGGGTTGAGATGGAGAATAATTGAGAGATTAATAATTGAGAATGAGAAATCAGGTGGTGGGGTGAGGAGTGCGGTCTGAATGATGATTTATAGGAATTCAGAGTCACTGGGCTATGAAGGGTGTAAGAATGCTCATCACTTAGTGAACTCTTCTACCAACAGAAGTTGACATCAGGCTGGAGGCAAGTGCAATATAAGATAGAAAGCATTTAGTTGAACCATACTCATAAAACAGAACAGAAAAAAGCCAATTAATTAATCAGCAAATATTACATGCCCACTATTTGCCAACTGCTATGCTTTCTTTCTTGACCTCTTATAGCCAATGGAAAACAGTTCCTCACAAGGAGTCCTGCACTACTTAGAAATGGGAAAACTTGGAGGGAAGGAGGGCATCCTTGAACTGCTTCTCTGAAACCTTCACTCCACATCAGTCCATACAAATCTTCCCAAGATTCTCCAACCCTTTTATTATTTCTTACAGCTTAACAATATCCCATTACCTTGAGATACCATAGTTTGTTTCCCCAATTGAGTAAGCCCTTAGTTTCACTTGTTTGCTTTGCTTTTTTTTTTTTTTTGCCTTTTAACCCCCACTTTAGGAAGTACTTTCTGAAACAGAAATTTGTTTTGCTTTTGCCTATTCCCTCCCCAATATTACCTTCCCTTTTGACCTTATGTCTTTCCTGTGTTGATAAATTTCTACACCAGACTCCGTGTGTGTGAGTGCATTTCTATGTTTGGATGTAAGTTTAACTCTTCTTTGTCAGATTCAGGTGAGAGTGGCATTCATCGGATGTCTGCTCCCCCCACCTCTTATTCCATATTTGCTTATTCTTCTTGGGCAACTCAGTTATGAGAAGTGGTAAGTTTCATACTTTTCTTCCTTTCCCCACTATTGTATTCCTTGTGCCTTCCCTTGTCTTCTTTTTCAAACCCTCCAAACAGAACCAATCCATCCCCAGATCCTCTGCTTTTCTTATTTAATTATTTCAACACCCTTTGAAGACATTAAGGTTTTGAAGATAACCTTTATAGGTTTCTCTTTATTCTTCTGTTGGCTTGATTTTTTTTCCAGGCATCCAGGAAGTTTTTGTGGAAAACTCATTTCTTCTTTTGTGGAAGCATACTAAATCCCTCCCCTGTTCCATTAGGCTACAAATTTCAAAATAATATTTAGATAATTCTTTAGTCAAAGTCTTTTCCAGACTTATCTGAATAAAGAAAACCTTATCAACACTTAATTAGCTTTCTAGGAAAATAATAATCTGCACTGAAATCTTTTTACTCCATTCTTATCAAAGATCTAACCAGTTTATAAAGGGAGAAGTCTAATCAGCTCTGGAAGGCCTTCTCCCTGAAGTGATTAGGGTAACCATCAGATTTAGAGAAGGAAGAAGTTTTTTGATTAATTCAGTTAATAGAAGTATCTCTTGAATTCACCTCTGACCAGATGGAAAAGAGAATACTTAAAGGAAACTGTTGGAGAGGAACTGAATGATATTAGGAAAAATGATCTTCCAGAATGCCCCCAAATTTTTACATGACTATTGTTCTATTTGAGGAGTCGACCCTGTTTACTGAACTTTCACCTGGGCTCAGTAACTAAGTTAACTAAGTTATCATGGCATTTTGTCTTTGAGAATAAAACAAACTGTAACTCCAAAGTGGTTCAGTAGAGGGAGATTTTCAAAGGCAGGATGGATTTCTGCTCCTTTGGATTTTCTCTTTCTTTTATTCATTTTTCTAAGCAGAAATGTTTAGTAGATTAACTTGAGTAATAAAATTTGTCACTGTCAAGCTTATGCCCCAAAATCAAGGTGTCCCCCCCCCCTACATCTTTGTGTCTCTGCTTACAGTTGTTGTGAGATTACTCTCATCTTCTAGGTTTGACATTAGGGTATCTCTAGAGCTATAATAATTCTTTATGGTGATCCATACATCCTTCTACTTACTCATATCTCCAACTGGAGCTTTGTGCCAGGGCCAGTCTCTATCCTCTACTGCAATTCTGGATGGGGCAGATAGCTTTGATTGATCTAGACCTGGGTGAGCTGGTTTCTTACTCTGATCTTTACCTCCTAGGGTGTGTCTACACTAAGAACACTGGTAGGTTTTAGGTTCCCATGGATTTTTGAAGTTGAAAGGAGTGAATTTGCAGTCCTTTGTTTGACATCTCCACACAGTGTGCTATGGAATGTCGTGATCTCAGTGCTGCTAAGCATTGTTGGTCACTTCTAAAGTCCATGCTATATAAGTTTCCAGTCATCCCAGGGCTTTTTCTTGGGAGCCCTCTCTACTCTTGATACAAATGCAGACACAAAGCTTTGCAGGATGCTAGGCATCTCTGGTCTCACTGGGAGGCTATGCTTGGACCATCTTTTCTGTTGGTCTCTCTCTTATTGTCTGTGGGCTTCTGGATTGAGATTTTATTAGTGATAAGGTGGATGAAGTAACTTTGTTGTTGTAGCCACTTCCTCCTCCAGCTTATTTTACATATTTTACATGAGGAAACTGAAGCAGGCTGGGTTGAGTGACTTGTCCAAGGTCACACAGTTAATAAGTGTTTGAGGCCAGATTTGAACTCATGAAGGTGAGTCTTCCTGACTCCAGGCCCAGCCCCCTATGCACTGGGCCAGCTAGTTGCCCCATCATTGGTTTTCTTGATCATTATCTAGGCTGGTGCTTTTTTCAGGTTTTTGCTGGAGTTGGGGGGATGGAGGGGAAAAGGAGCTAGACTGCCTGCTTCTATTCAAGGAGCTGTCTTGGAGACTTTCCTCTCAGGATTAGGATGAATGATTTTTTCTCATTCCCATCTCAGGGTCAGTCAATATGCTTCTTTTCACTGTTTTTATCTCACCCTGGGATTTTCTAAAATAGTAAATAAACATATGAATTCCTCTCTAATAATTGTTTTGATTCTTATACCCAGCTATGCAAATTTCCATGAGGTATCAAAATACCTCAGGGGGGCAGCTAGGTGATGCAATGGAGTCAACTCCAGGCCTGGAGCCAAGAAGACCTAAGTTCAAATCTGGCATCAGACAGTTCCTAGTTGTTTGACCCTGGGCAAGTCACTTCACCCTGTTTGCCCCAGTTTCCTCATCTATAAAATAAGCCAAAGCAGGAAATTGCAAACCACTCCAGTATCTTTGCCAAGAAAATCCCAAACGGGGTCATGAAGAGTCAGACATGACTAAAAAAAAAAAAAAAGCTGAATAACCAAAATACAGGTGAAAGCAGGAAGAGGTACACAAAGAGAGAATCCTCTACTGGTAAATCCCTCGTCTCCGCATCACAACCTTATAATTAGATCAGCAAAAACTAACAACAGTATATGTATAAGGAAAGTAATTAGTCCCTTGAAGGCACACCACAACTTTCATTACAGTGATGACTGACTCTAAGTGTTCCTGTTATTGAAGCACCTTTTCTAAATCACTTCTGTCCTTTTAAAAATTCCTCCTAAGCAGACATCCATGAGTGAGACCATTGACTAGCCCTGTGATGACATCTTCGATAAGCACTAACCTCTAGAATGTGTTTCAGAACACTGTAGTTTTTTGGCTGTGGCCAGCGACTAAATGCTATCCCTCTTCTCAGAATCAGAATTCACTCCCTGCTGAGATACTATGTAACACATGATTTAGTAGATATTTGGCAAAAATTATACATAATAGTGCCTTCTTTAGATCAGCAGCTCTAAACTAATGCCTACAGTTACCTTTTCTCATATTGTACCATCTTTCTATTCCTATGGTTTTATTGTTGTTTCATCGTTTTTAGTCGTGTCTGACTCTTCCTGACCCCATTTAGGGTTTTTTGGGCAAATATTCTATAGTGGTTTGGCGTTTCCTTCTCCAGCTCATTTTACAGATGAAGAAACTGAGGCAGACAGGGTTAAGTGACTTGCACAGGGTCACACAGCTAATGTCTGAGGTCGCTGAACTCAGATCCTCCTGACTCCAGGCCTAGCAATCTATCTACCGCACCAGCTAGCTGCTCATGCACATAAATCAATATCTATAAATACAGCATATCACCCACCATTTTTCCCATAACCTACTCAGAAATGACTGGTGCTTTAGACATCCCAGGTGGCATGTGTTCGAATCAGTCAGCCCTGCTAGGCAAATGAAAGTAGTCTTTCTCTTACCTCCTGCTGTCATGAGAATCTATTAGTATTCATTGCACAGATCTACTACTGCCAGGTGCACAGTCCTGAATTCACAACAATTTGCTTATTTAGTGGTCTGGAAGGAAGAAAGGAAACAAACATTTATTAAGCACCTACTATATGCCAGACACCATGCCAAGTACTTTATAAATATCTCATTTGATCCTCACAACAAATGGAGGTAGGTATTATTATTGTCCTCATTTCACAGCAGAGGAAATTGAGGAAGATGGAAGTTAAGTGATTTGCTCAAGGTTACATATACAGTTCAGTCCTCCACACACATTCTAATTTTCCTAATCTCCTTTCATATTACTCCTATAAGTTCTATGAAACGTAATAATGTCTTGTATGAACAGTTATTTCAGATGGTCTCTTGGGTCTTCCATCTCAGAGAGGATAATTCTTCAAGAATGTCCTTGAAATGATCAGGAATTATAGAAATGAAAATAGTCTTCAGAGACCAGAGGTACACTATGCTTCCCACTCATTCAATGAAAACATTTCAGACTTTTTCATAAGGTATTCTTTCCATTCATCAGATACCAGGGAATCTGAAAAAATCTAATATCCTAGAATTTACCATTAAAAATGAAAACTAACATACATAGAGCATAGACTCTAAGCCTTTTTTTTTAATGTGTCATGGACCCCTTTGGCAGTCTGGTAAAGTCCTGAACCCTTTCTCAGAATAATGTGTTTAAATGAATTAAATAAAATACACCAGATAAGAGAAAGAAGCCAATTATATTGAAATACACGTTATGCTTGCCCCAGGAGCAAGAATTGCTAGTTACAGTGTTGGCTAGAATACCACTTGAATTTTAATTAAGAACTTGATATGCCCCCAAAGAAGCAATCCAGTGACCTTAAGCAATCATGTGCCATGGAAGAAAGGTTATCCATTTTTAACATTTGAAACCTCAAAATGTAGGACTGTCGAGACTTTCTAGCAATCATCCTCACTTTTCTATGTCTGACATCTGTCACTCTTGTAGCATTTCAGTAACATATACCAACCAGGGTTTAAATTTCTCTTCTACTTGTAGGGCAACAGTATCACCTGAGAATAATAGCATTTTCTCATATGGAATGTATTCAGAATGTCTTAGTAACATCTATGCCCAATGGACTGAGACCAAACTTTTAGTAAGAAAGAACTGGAAGGATATTCTCTTAGTCTAATTGCTTTGCCATGTCTATGAACATATTGCATCTCCCTAGTGGAATGTAAGCTCTTTGAGGACAAGATCCATCACACTTTTGTTTGTATGCTTAGCATTAGCACAGTGCTTGACACAGAGTAGGCATTTAACAAATGCTTGTTATTCTTTTATTTTTCTAGGAAGGGGCCATCTCCAGCTGTCCTGATCTATATCTTGCCATTGAACCCAGATGGCTCCAGAGAAGAAAGTGAGGCTGGGGATTTTGCTAGTGCTCCCTCACTTAAATCCAACTTACTTGCAAGTCATGGCATCCCGTTCCTGACACCTTGGTCCTCTTCCTAGACCAAAGAACAAACAACAATCCTTTTCTAGGGAGGTCAGTACCTTTTAGAATTAAATGTCTAAGGTAGACAGGGTTGCTGCATTGTTGTTTGTTTTTTTTTTAATTCACTTTTTATGTGTCTCATCCCCACCCCCAACATGTCTAAGAAATTCAAAAGGTTTCCCAACTTTAGAAATGCATGAGAAAGCATTCATATTGTCCTAAGATCCAATCTACGTATATCTACAGCTACCTAGAAATTTCAAAGAGGACTACATGGTCTTTTCAGTGGTCCCCCTGCCCCAGTTGGTCTTTTGCCATTCCTTCACCTCGAATTCCCTTAGGCTACCATTACTCTAAATAATCCCCCAATTAAATAAGAAAGAAGTTTGAGTGATAATAGCTGACTTTTATGTAATACTTTAAGGGTGACAAATACACCCCAGCTGAGACCATATATTGTGTTATAATTCTCCTTGTAGGTATAATGTCCTCTATTACACTGTAAACTCCACAAACACAAAAGTCTTGTCTAAACTCTATATCTTCGTAGCACAGTGCTCAGCATGTAGCAAACTTAATAAAAGTTTGCAGAATTGAATAACAAAGAAAACAAAGTATTATGAGGTCAGATTAGGGAAAAATCCCTTCCATCTGGGAGATCAGGAAAAGTTTAGTGGAAGTGATAGCATATGAGCCAACCTTTAAAAAATAAAGGCATTTGGGGTGGCTAGGTGGTGCAGTGAATAGAGCACCTGCCCTGAAGTCAGGAGGACCTGAGTTTAAATCCGGACTCAATACTTAATACTTACTAGCCATGTGACCTTGGGCAAGTCACTTAACCCCAAGTGCCCTGCCTTCCCCCTCCAAAAAGCAAAAAAAGAGGCATTTGTATAGGTTCCTACGTTTAGAAGCAACTTGGTGGCATAGTGGATAGAGTGCTGGTCCTGGAATCAAGATAAACCTGATTTCAAATCCAGTCTTAGGCACTAACTAGTTGTATAACCCTGTGCAAATCTGTTTGCTTCAGTTTCCTCAATTGTAAAATGGGCATCAAAATGGCACCTTTCTGAGTGAGGGAGGTAAAAACTTCTCAGACTATACTCTAAAATCTAATAAGGCTTTTCATGGGAAACAGGCCGGAGTTCCCCTTCACCAGGACTCAAAACTCAGAGCAGTAGGGAATGATCCCTCCCATCAGTGACACCTCAGCATGAGATATGCCAAATAAGGACAAAAAAATGCTTTCTCAAATGTACCTTAGGTTGTCTACTGTTTCCTTGTTCTGGTGCTTGGGCTAGATTGTCAGTCTTAGATTGTGTACTTGACTTCCAGCCAATGGAAGAAAAGAATTAGCAGAGGGGTGGGGAAGAGTTCCACATAAGGGCTTTATAATTTCGACATTTCCTTTTGTAAATTGCTTCTCCTCCCTATTTGTCAGAGGTGAGGTTGCCCTTTCTCAAGATCATAATAAACCATTCCTTACTGCTTTCTACCTTGAGAAGCCTCTGCATATTATTTGGGTAAGGATATCTGTTGCACATAGTGTTGGGGTGCACACATTCCTCTCTGGGGGTTTTTTAATAGTATTTTATTTTTCCCAACTGCACATAATGACAATTTTTAACATTCTTTTTTTTAATTTTGAGTTCCAAATTTTCTCTCCTCCCTCACCTTTCTAAGATAGTAATTTTATATAGGTTATATATGTGCAATCATGTAAAACATATTTCCATATTAGTCATGTTGTGAAAGAGGATATGGATCAAAAGAAAAACATTAAAAAATAAAGTGAAAAACAGTATGCTTCAATCTGTATTCAGATTTTATCAGTTCTGTCTCAGGGGGTAAATAGCATTTTTAATCATGAGTCCTTTGGAACTGTTTTGGATCATTGTATTACTGCGAACAGCTAAGTCGTTCATACTTGATCACTGTATAATATTATTGTTATTGTGTATAATGTTCTCCTGGTTCTGCTCACTTCACTTTGCATCAGTTTATGTGAGTCTTTCCAGGTTTTTCTAAAATCATCCTGTTCATCCTTTCTTATAACACAATAATATTCCATCACAATCATATACAACAACTTGTTCAGCCATTCCTCAATTGATGAGCATCCCCTCGATTCCCATTTCTTTGTCACCACAAAAAGTTGCTATAAATATTTTTGTACAAATAGGTCCTTTTCTCTTTTTAAAAAATCTCATGTCTGGGGATAGCTAGGTGGCATAGTGAATAGAGCACTAGCCCTGCAGTCAGGAGAACCTGAGCTCAAATCCAGCTTCAGACATTTAACGCTTACTAGCCATGTGATGTTGGGCAAGTCATTTAACTCTAATTGCCCTGCTTTCCTCCCTCCAAAATAAAAAGAAAAAAAATCTCTTTGGGACAAACACCTAGTAAAGGTATTGTCAGATCTCCTCTCAGAATTGTTGAGAGGATCAAATGCTGTAATATTTGTAAATCACTTTAAAGTTCCTGGCACAGAGTAGACACTTAGGTAATGTTTGTCTCATTCATTCACAAGTAAGAATGCAAGAGTTGAGTTCAGTGAATAGCAAATAGTATTTGTTTGCTTTGGAGCATGGAGCATATGATGGGGAGTAGTATGAGGTAAGGTTGGAAAAACTGGTTTGGAATTTGGAATCATGCAAGAAAAGTCACTAAACTCTTCCTACCTTTTAACCCAGTTAGAGTAAGGAATATAGTTGAGTAAGTCAAAGACAAAATAAAAGCAAAATATTCCTTGGAGAACTTTTTTGTGACTACAAAAACTGAAAAAAAAATAACATGTCCCTATTAATTAGAGAGTAACAGAACAAATTTTGATCTATGATTGTAATAAAATATTACTGTGCCAAAAGAAATAATGGATGTGAGGCCTTCAGAGAAATATCAGAAGATGTATGTGAACTGAGGCAAAGAAAAATAAGCAGAAACAGAACTATCTACCCAGTGACTATAATATATATATATAAACACCACTAAAAAGCAGCAGAATTCTGTTTAATTATAACTCCAGAATTAATAATGAAACCTACCTGCTTCCTCTTAGAAGAGATAGAGTACTATAGATTTAGAATGTGATATACACTATAAGGCAAGTTTTCTGTCAACTGGTACTACTTGTCTTTTTCTTTGTAATAAAAGACATGTAGTGGTGCTTTTTTTCTGCATGTGACCAGAGAACCTAATATGGAAGCACTCTCTTAGGAGATGCCAAGGACCTGCTTCTGAGATAAGACATTTTGTATTACCCTACCATATAATTGAGAACAGCCTCTTTCCATTGACTACATAAATAGAACAGGCTATATCATTAAAACTACCAGACTGGGAAAGGATAAGTCTATGATCAGTCCAGCATGCTGCACCACACATTGCCTTTGTCACTCTCACATCTTGTCTATCTGTTCTCCATACATCACATAGTCTATTAGATGCCAATATTTGCTGCGAGGATGCATCATGAAGTTTTATTGCATTTATGTAAATGGAAAACAGTGTTGGTGATGAGAAGGTCATGAGATGCACAAGTCTTCAGTAGTAAGTGACCATTACTGTTGCTGTTTCCAATTCCATTGCTCCCTAGGACTCCCTGCCAGGCCTGGTAGTCTAAGTTCACATGGTGATCAGAAGAAGCAATACAAGGACACTCTCAAGGTCTCTTTCAAGAGCTTTAGAATTGATTGTGTGACATGGGAGACACTGGTTCAGGACCACTCAGCATCATGAGCCCACATCAGAGAAGGTGCTATGCTCTACAGGCAAAGCAGAATTGAAGCAGCTCAAAGAAAACACAGGATGTGCAAATTTGGAGATTCCACCCCAAATGTTCACATGGACTATTTGTGCCCAACCTGTGGTAGAGCATTCTGAGCTCATATTGGTCTGCTCAGCCACAGTCAGATACATTGAAACTTGACTTAAGCATGGTAATGTCATTTTCATCCTCTTTGAGAACAAAGAACAACAACCAACCAACCAGAGACAGTCTGTCTCTTTCCCTCCTTCCCCGCCCCCTCCATTTCCTCTCCTCTTTCTCTCCTCCCCCCTACCACATCCTGCCAACATCTAAAAAAGGTGAAGGTCCTGTTCACCCACAGCACAGGTGCCATGAACTGAGCTGGGTGAGGGAAAGAAGATTTTAGGCCCTTTGGCCTTGAGAAATAGGCTTGGGGTTTCAGTCTGTTTTTGTTTGTCCTTTCCAGTTCTAGAAATAAGCAGTGGAGTCTCTAGATCTAGCAGGAAAAATCTGTGAAGCCAGGGTACTTGGGACTTGAGCCCAAGAAGGACTTTGGACTTGGAATTTGGTAGGACTATGGTATATTGGAATTGAGCTGAACTGTGAACCTAATCCTTTTTTTCCCAGAGACCAATGTGGTATAGGTGAGGTATTAGGAAGAGGGGTAATGTTTGTATGGTTTTCATTTCTTGCTACTGTATACATTTGAAGTAAATATCCCTTTATAAAAGATAATCTGTTAAGTGGCTAAATGGAACTGGGCTGTAGGGGACCCCTAAAATTAGGAGAATACCATTAATGGGTGCCAGAGCAGTCACTGTTCCATTAATTTCTTTTTTCCTTTTTTTTTCTTTTTGGAGGGCAATTGGGGTTAAGTAACTTGCCTAAGGTCACATGGCTTGTTTTTGTGTTAAGTGTCTGAGGCCAGATTTGAACTCAGATCCTCCTGCCTCCAGAGCTGGTGCTCTACTGACTGCACCACCTAGCGCCTCCTGTTCCATAAATTTCAATGTGGAAGAAGGGATTAACAGGAAATTACTGTGGTATAAAAACAAAAGGCATTAATAAATAACATTTTTGACAAAAAAAGAAAAATAAATTGAAGACATATTTTTGGACACCTCAAATACCAGGCAAAGAAGTATTAACTTTATTAATGGGGAGCCATTAAAAGTTATTTTTTCTACAAAAGAAAATGATCAATCTTATGCATTAGGAAGCTTAGAAAACAGTGAATTCTTTATCACTGGAGATCTTCAAACAGATTGAATGACCACTTGGGATGTTTTAGAGGGGAAGCCTGCTTAGATAAGGATTGGTCTAGATAACTAATGAGTACCTTCCAGTTCTAAAATACTGTAACTGGTGGTATCCTCCTAACATGGAGAAATTTGATTCTGGGAATTGAAGTCCTGGCAGCTAGAACAGACCATCTTGATTTGCCATCATAAAGAGAGGGCACCCAAAACACTAAGGTGGGGAGAGTGTCAGAATAAAGAGATGGAATGAGATCTGAATGGGAAATTAGAACAATTCCCAAACTTTCTTGCTTCCAGGAGTCCTTAGTGTCTCAGTCATTTTTTTTAAGGTTTGTTGTTGTTCAGTTATTTTTTCAGTTGTGTCTGACTCTTTGTGGCCCTGTTTGGAGTTTTCTTGGCAAAGGTACTGGAGTGGTTTTCTATTTCCTTCTCCAGCTCATTTTACAGACAAGGAAACTGAGGCAAATAAGGTTAAATAATTGCCCAGGGTCATATAACTAGTAAGTGTCTAATGCCAGATTTGAACTCATAAAGATGAGTCTTCCTGACTCCAGGCTCAGAACTCTATACATTATGCCACCTAGCTGCCCCTTTCCCAAGGTACCCATCACTCAAAATAAATACCTAACCGTTTTATTTATTAAGTAGTTAGATCCCAACAACTTAATAGGTTATATCCTAACCAGTTAGTAACTGTTTAAAAAGTAATGCACATAAATTGAAAGAAAACATAATATTTTATTTCATTCTAAATAATCATAGTTATTTACTGATGTCTTGTGCATACTTGTTGGGCACTGTGCAACTTCCCAGGTCTTGGAATCAGATTGGATATCACCTCCCTCTTTTCCTGTTCCACATTGACAGTCACCTGGTATCTGTTTTTCATCACAGCAACTACCAAAAGCCCAGTTTCACAAAGATGTGATATCACAAAAAAGAAAGTTCTAGAAGTTACTGGTGTAGACAAAAGTACAAGTAATCAGAAGCTTATTTCCACCTCTCCAGCACATCATTGAAAGGAATGTAGCACTATCTAACCTTGGAACTTTTAACTGCCTTAAGTTAGTATCAGAACCACCAAAAGGTGTTGAGTTTTGGTGTGTTTTCCTCAAAAATATGAAATATCCTCCAGCACCCCTGTGAATTCACTGTGGCCTTGGACTGTTCACAGTTTGGGAACCACAGTCTGGGGAATTCTGGGTAGCTGACCAAGTGACCAGGATTCAAGTTCATGGCTTGGCTGCTACCAACCATAGCTTCCCCCTGAACTGAAGGGATATTTGCTGGAGTAACTGATGCCTCCTTCTTCTTTGTTTCCCCTCTGCCAGTCATGTGCTAAGAAAATCATTCTGTAAGGGTGGAGTTACTGGAGAGTGAGTCATGTCCAGTGAGAGGAAAAGGGAATGTCTGAACTCAGTTGGCAATACTCACATTCCAGGGGTCAGAGGAGGAAGTAGGTATCATTCCTTTTCATTTTTTTCACAATTTAAAAAATTCTGAAATAAACAAACAATTAAAATGAGCACTTCCAAAACAAAGTGAGGGTTGTATATGAAATAGTAAATCTTCCTTATGTAAAACTAACTTTTCAAGTATATGATAAATTCAACATATTACTTTCAAAGCTGTCTGTCCTCTGTCTCTGGTTCCTTCTTAGCTTTCCTTCTGTGCATCTCAGAAACTTGTTTCAATGGCTCTTTTTTCTTTCTTTTTTTTGCAGCTCTATCACTAGCTTCTCTCTCCCCACACCCTCTCAAATTAAGGAAAAGTTAAAAGAACAATAAATATGGATAGTTAAACCAAATACCCATGTAAACTATGTCCAAAAATATATGTCATTCTGCATCGAGTCCACACACCTCTGGTAAAAGGTGAGGATGCATCATCATCAGGTCCCCTGGAATCAAGGTTGATTGTGTGGATAAGAATTCTTAAGCTTTTCAAAATTGTTTGTCTTTACAATGTTATTACTTTATAAATTACTGTCCTAATTCTACTCACTTTGTTCTCTATAAATTACTATGAGTTTTCCCAGGTTTCTCATAAACCATTCCTTTTAGAATTTCCAACAGCACAAAAATATTTTATTACATTAATATGCCATGATTTGTTCAGCCATTCTATAAACTAATGGCCATCCCTTGAATTTCCAGTTCTTTGCCCTACAAATATTTTTGTATATGTGAGTCTTTTTCATCCCTTTTTTGATCTCTTGGGATATAGACCTAGTAGTGGTATCTCTGGGTGTGCACAGTTGAATGATTTTGAGGGTAGAGTTCCAAATTACCTTCCAGAGTGATTGGACCAATTCTTTGTTCCACTAAAGGTACATTACAATACCTATTTTCCCACAGCACCTCTAAGACTTGTAATTTTCCTTTGTTTTTATCTTTGCTAAGTGTGAGGTAGAACCTCAGGGTTTCTTTAATTTGCATTTCTTTAATTATTAATGGTGTGAAGAATTTTTCATATGTTTATTGATCATTTTGATTTCTAACTTTGAAAACTGACTGTTCATATCTTCTGACCATATCCATTTTGTTTGAGAATGGTTCTTGTTCTTACAAATTTGAATTAATTCCTTATATTTCTTGGGTATGAAACCTTTATCAAAGAAACTTTCTGCAAAGTTTTTTCTGTTACGTATTTCCTTTCTAATTTATTGCCTAATTGTTTGCTTCGGTTTCCTCAACTGTAAAATGGGGCGTAATAACACCTACCTTGCAGGTTTGCTGTGAAGATGAAACAAGATACTTGTTAAAAGTGGTTAGCACATAGTAGGAACTTAATATTTATTAACTGACTAATTTTAACTGCATTGGTTTCATTTATGCAGAAACTTTAATTTTATGGGTAAGCTGTATGAGTGTTCATATAAGATATGTGTATGTTCCATGGGTTGTCTAAATGTGGCTTATGGGTGGCATGGAATTTGGCCTACATCTCTCCCAGGAAGACTATGTGATTATAAAAAATGGTTCCACAGAGACATAGTTTCTGGGAAATTTAATCATTTTATTAATAAGGCCAGCATGTTATTAACAAAAGGACAATCACTTGGCATATCAGATCAAAGACAATCACAGTGGGCAAAGCTCACAGTTTATATACCCTTGAAGAGGAGGTGTTCAGTGAGGGGCTGACAGTGATATCATGTCCTCTCTATATGGCTATATTTACATCTATCTGCCCCCTCAAATATTGACTCAGTAGGAGACAGCCTGGTTCACAGAATAAAAGTTACTTCCCATGTTTCCTCATCTTAGCTTATACTAACTTCTTCCCACAAAATGCTGTTTAAATAAAAGACCATCACAAATAGCAAATAGTGAATAAGCCCATTTATCCAAGCAAAACAGCAAATAGAAATTGGATAAATTCTTCAGATTAGAATTACCAGAAAATACACAAGAGTAAATGAAGTCTTCACTGGGAGTGGGATGAGATCTCTGCTCAAACCAAGAAAATTTCATTCAAGGTTATAGTGCCCTAAGGTCTCTAGGGAGGTACACTGGAAATCAGGAACATGCAAGGATCCAGCTTCCTCTACATGTTAGCAGTTTCCTTTCTTTTCATGTGCCTCTCCTAAAGTATGTGTGTGGAACAAAATTGTCCCTTTCTCAAGGAGGTCTTAGACCAACTCAGTCCCTTCTGCAGGAATCATACCTGCAGTATCTCCCCCAGGGGGAAGGGAGGAAGGAAATAAACATTAACATAGCTCCTACCGTGTGGAATAGACTGTGAAAAACACTTTTTATGAGCATCATTTCATTTGACCTTCACAACAAAACTTCAAGGTAGATGCTATTAACCTGCCCCATTTTATAGTTGAGGAAACTGAGACAAAGGCTAAGTGACTTATTCAGAATCATACAGCTAGTTAAGCTTGATTTGAACTCAAGTTTTCTTAAATGCAGGCCCAGCTCTATCTACTATGCCACTAGCTGCCTCTGCCACCAGTTAGGAATCACATTTCCTTCCATACCCAGCAAGCAGTCCAGGCCCAAGACTCCTCCATCCAGCTTGGGTAGACTCAAGGGTTACATAGGTAATCAAAATTATCCGTTTTATTTTCTATGTTCATCTCTATTCCTTGTTTACTCATGAATCCTTATTGATATTTACTCATGAAACCCTTATTGATGCCTGGGAAAGGTATTTTCTTACTTACTCTTCTCATTTATGATGTGACCTTTTATATCTAAGTAAAATATTCATTTGGAGGTTATCTTGGCATATGGTGAGAAATGTTGATCTGTACCTAACTGCTGGGCCCAGATTTTCAAAGTTATTGTCAAATAGTAAGTCCATACCCCAGGGTATGGGATCTTAGATTTTATCAACCACTATGCTACTGTGTGCTAGCTGACTTCAGTGTGTTATGTAGTTCTGTTTCATGGACCAGTCTGTTTTTTTAACCAGCACCAAGTGATTTTGATCATCACTGCTTTATGATACATTGTGAGATCTGGTACTGGTAGGCCCCCCTGCTTCTTTCCCACTTTTTTCATTCTTTCTCTTGAGATTCTTGACCTTTGTTCCTCCAGATGTATTTTATAACTATTTTTTCTAACTCTGTAAAGTAATCCTTTAGTAGTTCATTTGATACAGTGCTGAATAAGTAATTTAAGCAGTATTGCCATCTTTATTATATTGCTCTCCCTTTCATTTTCAACCAAACAAACCTCCAAACCTTCAGACAGCACAAAAACTACAATACTAAGAAAAAAAATTCTTTGGCTGTGATATGTAGGATTGATTAGAAAGGAAAAAGCCTAGAGGCAGGGAGATCTATTAAGAAGCTAGTGCAATAAGTAGTATGGGTGAGAGGTGATAAAGGCCTGCATTCTCTTACCGTAACTACCATATTCTACTGTGTATTATAATAATTCACAGATTTGCATTATCCTATAGTTTCTTTGAAGGCTGGGATTCTATCTTCCATACATTCAAATCCCCTTTAACACCTAGTCCAGTGGTTTCCAAGTGGTTAGTGCTTGTTATAGTGATTTGGGGATTCATAGGGATTCTACAGAAGAATCAAACATGACATCCAATGCTGAAAGTAACAGGTCATTTGGTATATTTAAAGGAAGACTATATAGCTTAATTGGAGATATCCATGGTTGGGAGCATGGAGGAGGAGCAAAAGGCAGGATGTTAGGGCAGTAATCAATCAAAATAGGACACTCTCCAATACCTCCAAAATAGGACTGAGAAAGGACAGGAGAGAATTCAAAGAGATGCCAGCAGAGCCCTGGGTGGAGAAAGAAGGTTACAATGGTCCTAGGAAGGGTTCTCACCTGGATTTAGTACATGGTTATAGCAAGATTTTGCCACCATCTTGGTGCAATAGGTGGGTCTCCTAAGGGGAATATACCTCAGGCATCAAAGCAGCCTATAGATGAGAAAGGGGGGCTGGGTCTTTTAGAGGGAGTAGCAGGGTTTTACCTAGGGCATACCTGATTGGATTCCTAATTCTCTGTCACATCAGACAGGGAAGCACCAGGGATGCTACCTGGGGCATAGAAGATTCTAACATAGAAGATACCAGAAAAAGGAGAAGGTATATGCAGAAGGAGGGATATATATAGGGCAGAGACAACCTGTCACAAGAAAGAATAATAGGCTCAGAAAACCAGAGAAATTTTCCATACTGACATGGCACTAATATATACATATTCTTCTAATTCTTCATTAACATATATTTATTGTATACATATACATGTATGTAAATTTTAAATTATCTACCCATCTCCTCAAGATAGTAATCTAACAGTGAACCTAGTTCAAAGCCCTACTCAAGTGAGTATCTATTCAGAACCACAGCTAAAAACCCTCTATCTGATGCTTCCCTTTTTACCAAACCAAAGGAGCTAAATTTTGTTAATGTATTGATTTTAAAGTTATTAATTGAATTTAATTAAAGTTTTTTAAAATATATTTAATCTAGCAGAGGAGAAATATAAATAGCAAGGAAAAATCCCTACTACTCCCAACCCCGTAGGTACACACTCTTCCACCAGTTCCCTTGCCACAGATAGAGAAAGCTCTTAATCAACTAATACTGGAATTTTGTCTCAGCTAATAGGTCTCTGCCAAACGCAACCATTTGCTGCTCTCCTTTAGGGCTCCCAATGTCATCTGCTGTGATACTTCCTCTGTCTTGCCGCCATCTGCTGTTTCTCTGCTGAGTTGCTGCTACCAGTTGCTGTTTCACCACTGAATTGCTGTTCAGATGTTTCCTTACCACCTGCTGCTAACATGCACAAAAACTTTTCTGCTGAACTGAGGCTTCAGGAAGTATTTACAGCCATTTACCTACACTGGCAGCCAGCCAAAAGGAAAAGAACCTCTCAGTTAAGTTTATCTTTTTTTTTTTCTTATTTCTTCATTTCTTTGAAACAAAGGACTCCTCCAGGCTTGTTTGCCATTCTAGTTAGGGTAAAATTCTTTCAGCTCCTAACATAATCCTGGTCAGTAGTGTCAAGTCCATACAAGTTACCTGATGGTATAGGGTAGTATGGGCAGCTAGGTGGTACAGTGGATAGAGTGCACTCATCTTCCCAACTTCAAACCTGGCCTCAGATGCTTACTTAGCAGTTTGACTCTGGGCAAGTCACTTAACCCTGTTTGCCTCCGTTTCCTCTTCTGTCAAATGAACTGGAGAAGGAAATGGCAAGCCACTCCAGGATCTTTGCCGAGAAAGTCCCAAATGGGGTCACAGAAAGTGGGACACAGCTGAAATGAGTGAACAACAAATAGGATAGTATATAACATTACCATTCTTCATAGGGGCTATTACTGTAAACCTTTCTCCCAAGTTCCTGCAAGTATCTCTCAACCTTCCCATCCCACCTCATACAATTAAGCCAAACTTGTGTGGTTGTTGTTCAAAGAGCATAGACAGAGCTACCCTGTCTCCTAACTAACCATGTGTGACTCAGCACTGGAGGACTCAAGCACTTTGAAATGTTGAAGCAATCCTCTTAATGGCCTCTGAGAAGAAAGAGCTGTTGGCCCAACAGATCTTTAAAAAGTATTGACTCACCTTTTTGGTCACTTTCTTCTCTTCCTGGCAATAGGTCATATCAGGTCTGGGAGAGTCTATTCTTAAATGGGTTAGGGAAAGAATATGGTTACCCTCCCTACCCACACACCCAGAAAAAATGGTAAGTGGTACCATGTGGCTGTTGGAGCAGGAGCTTGGCTAGTCAAGCTGACTCTGGGTTTTAGGGCCCCTGGTTTCCTAAGCAAAGGTGTCTGAATGCCAATCTCAAGATGATGAATCTAGGCTTGGAACAAACTCATTCTTGTGAGTTTGAAAGATAAGGAGTTGCTGAGTCTAATCAGATGGCCAGGGGAATTTCTGCATTGGAGATGATACTGCCACCAAGGGAAAAACTCAACTCTCTGACATTGTCTGCCAAAAGATATCTACCTGGAAAGAGTTGCTTGGATACTGAAAAGCAGAGAGGAAATGTCAAATGCCTATTCAGCAATGCTGCAAAATACTGCATGTTTTGATGATGGTCTTAAGTCTCAGCCTCCCAAGAGGGTGTCCAAATGTCTGTCAGCGTACCCTCATGTGTCTTATATCAAGGATTTCTTATGTGTGGAGGAAATAAATACCTGTCCCACATCTGAATAGTTCTGTACATTGAGTACTACTCTTCTACCCCTTTCTTTGTAAAGACCCTAGACATGAGTCAAACATAAGCTATAAATAATTTTTCCGTGAGGCTCCAAGATGGGGATGTAATAAGTCA
The DNA here is from genome assembly GCA_011680675.1 of Gymnobelideus leadbeateri. Taxonomy (NCBI): domain Eukaryota; kingdom Metazoa; phylum Chordata; class Mammalia; order Diprotodontia; family Petauridae; genus Gymnobelideus; species Gymnobelideus leadbeateri. Next base: position 276,339 of record WOXC01004936.1, read on the forward strand.
CAGAATGTGAGAAAAGAATCTGATGACCATCTCAGGTGGTCAGATTCCCTCAAGACAGAGCCCTATCACTGCATCCATGAGCCCAGGGCAGAGGGACCTATTGGTGGAGAGGGAGCAGACACAGCCTTCTGCCTCTTAGGTCCAGCAGCCATTCTTGTTGGAATAGGAATTTGCTTGGCTCCTCTTGTTACAGTTACATGACTCTGCCATCAACCTATTCAGAGAAACTTTGAGGCATACTGACAGTGCAAATTGAACAAACATTTATTAACCACCTACAGCTTGATATAGTAGAGATTGCACTGAGTTTAAAATTGGCAAATTAAAATTCAAATCTTGGTTCTGCCACTTACTGGTTATATGACCATGGGCAAGCTGCCACTGAGTAGTTGCTTAGTGACCATAGACAAGGCACTATGAGCTTGTTTTCTTATCTATACAATGGGGATGATAATAGCTGTACTAAATACCTAACAGATTTGTTGTGAAGATCTAGGATCACATGTGTGAAATATGCAAACAGTAAATTATAATCATTACAAAGTGCAAGTATGTATACAAAGATGAAAAATGATAAAATGCTTGCCTAGTAGGGGAATGAGGCATAGACACAAATAAGTATAATACAAGATCAAATGTGATATTTGCATAGGATAGGTCATAGAGGAATGAGAGATTCGGAGATTAAGTCCAGATACACAACAAATTCAGAGCCATCCAGCTTTAACAGATAGAGACTTTCTGATAATGGTTTCCCACATAAATTTCTTACTTTTATCCCTCTGGATTTCAAAGCTAGGAACTAGCAAAAGAAAACTTTGACCTTTTCTTAATTGCTACTTACACATGGAGATTAATTTCAGACAAATCATTTTTAAGAGTTAGGATTTTGAAAAATCTAGCTGCATAAAGATAACACCATCCCCAGTGTTACCTTTTAGATTCTCCTCACTGGAATGTTCATAATTTTTCAGTACATTTGCAAAAGATATAATTTATTCTCTGCATCTGAAAGAATAAAATCCCATACCATGTTTTTCTAATAAAAGATTAGGAAGAACCTTCAGGTTTTGAAAGGCACAGTTTTATTATCTTCTTTTTTATTCAAGACCTAGAGTATCAAATTTAAATACTCTTTAGAGTAGTAAAAATGCTGGATATGGAGTCAGAAGGTCTGGGTTCAAATTCTGTATAATCTTGGAAAAGTTATTTAACCCCTCTGGGCCTCATGTTCTTCATCCATAAAATGAGGAGATTGAACCAAATTTTTTCAAACGGTCCTTCTAGTACTTAAATTCATGATTTTCTTGTAGCCTGAGTGTGGCACCAACCACAGCTCTTTCCAGGCTCTCTGTTCTTCTCTCTTCTCCCCACCCCCTCCCCCAGGCTGGTTCACTCAACATATATGTACCTATTTTGGCAGACTGGGGTAATTCTCCAAAGGGACAGCCCTATAGCTACGATTCATTTGTAAAGTCTTAGGGGTAACTGTTGTATGTGAGGGACAGAAATACTCCTACTACCATCATGGTAGCTCCTGAGTATGCCCTCTTCCCCTGAACTGTTGTGCTTCTATTTATACAAAATCAGTCGCATTGATACCGTTGGTTTTTAGAAACAAAATATTTACTAAACAGTAAGACAAAAAGAAGAATAATCATACTATTAAATCAACAGTAAGTAAAAGCAGAAATAATCATATCCTTTCCTCAACAGAAGACAGAAGCAAGAATAATCAAGGTATTACAGTCTACCCATAAACCTGTAACATATTTTCCCACCAAGGAATAATATATCTGTGGGGAAGACTGGGTACACACAGAAATCCGGAAGTGAGGCACACAAGTAAGGAATCTATGTGCCTCACAACTCTGGACTGCTTGCCTGGATATCAGTGGTCTCATAAGGAAGCAGTCTGCACCCATCACCTGTTCCTTTTCTGAGCCTCTCTGCTTTTCTAATGAGCAAAGCTCCTTCTCTGCTACTCTCAGGGCACCAAAACAGCTCTTGAGGTAATGCTGCAGCATTATACAATCAGCAAAGCAGCAAACTCTCTTAAATTTTGAATTTGCCGATGGAATCAGATTTGTTCTCTAGAAGCTATGAGAGGCTTTCTCTTCTCAAGGCATAGAAGACAGTAAAGAAAAATGAAGGCAAACCCCTAATGGGTTTCCCCTCTCTCAAACTGCAGATAACAATAGGGCAACATACCCTTTTCCTATTCTTCAAATAGCAGAAGTTGCTGTCTTCTATAATTGTCCCTCAGCAAAGTAAAACATCTTCTCCAAACAGCACAGTTCACAGCAAAGCAGATACAAAAGCTATCTTTCTTCCTCTGTGAATCCCTCACAAGCCATGGAGGTCAATAAAGGACCACAAGCCCTAAGAAGTTTCCCCTCTCTCAGGCAGTAGATGACACCAAGAAGCAATAAACTCAACCAGCTTGCTACACATTAACACATGAGGAGTATCATGCTTTCCTCCAATCAGATTCCAGCAGCTGCTGAGCCTTCTTCCAACAATCTCTCAGCATCTGCAGAATCTATTAGACTTATCTGCACCATCCAAAGTAACTGCTATCACCTTCTGATTCTCCTCTGCCTTACTTCTTTCAAGAAATAAAAATAATGTTGGCCATCAGCTTTCTCTCTTCAGACAGCTAACTTCTTATCGTCTCATATATATAGCTTCTAATGCCTCAAATCAGGACTTCCTCATGAATAACCCATCTGTAACTCAGGTTGGAAATAACCCCAAAACCAGTTTGAGAGGCATAACACAAACAATATAAAAGTTTCCCATGGTCTCCAATAATTCTGTGATTTATAGTTTCAACTATATCCATCAAACACCTGAAAACAGTATGTAAATAAACTGAAGACCAACAATGCCTAATAACCACCTCCACCTTCAGTCAGTTCTTGTGCCTTTGAACTGTTTTGAAACAGGTTCTCATAGTACATTTGTATGAGGGCAAGTTTTCTCTCAGGTCCTTAGAACTATCTCAAGCTGCTTTTCACACATGAATGCCATTTTCTGCCCTTTTGGGGTAAATGAAATGTCCAGATGTGAAAGGAGTATATTACACTATGATTCATAGTATTTTGGATTCCTAAATTCATAACATTTCACTCAATATGCTGGGAGAAAGTGAAGGACCAACCTTCATACTTTTAAGAGTTTCATTTATGGGGCAGCTAGGTGGCACAGTGAGTAGAGCGTCGGCCCTGGAGTCAGAAGGACCTGAGTTCGGATCCGGCCTCAGACCTTAATGCACACACAAATAAAAACCTAGCCGTGTGGCCTTGGGCAAGTTACTTAACCCCAATTGCCCTCCAAAAAGGAAAAAAAAGAGTTTCATTTATTCATTCATTCACCAAGCAACCATTTAATAAGGACCCATAATGCAAGATATTAAGCTAGGTGCTAGATGAGATGCAAAGATATTTTAAGACTGACCCCTGCCTTTGTGAAGCTTTTAAAAGCCAAATCAAGTTCAAAGTAATAGGGCTATATATCCCATCACTAGATCCTGAGCATAATGGCCAATCAAGCCGTTTTCTTTCATTAACAAGATTATAAATCTAGAGCTAGAAGAGTCCTTGGAGGTCATCTAGTACAACCTTCTCATTTATAATTATTATTAACAACAACAAGAGCTAACATTTATATAGCACCTTAAGGTTTGCAGAGTCAAGGAGGTAGAATTAATAAGAGCCACTGATTGAATATTGGAAGTAAGACAGAATGAACAGTTAAAGATAATTCCTGGGTTTGAGCTTGGGTGACTAGAAGTAGTGGTGCCCTAAACAGAAATGGGATAGATAAGAAAAAGGATAGGCTTAGAAAGGAAATTAATTCAGTTTTGGAAATATTGAGTTTGAGAAGCCTATAGGGAAGCATGATGTAATGGATATGGTATTGGACTTAGAAAGAGGAAAAACTGGGTTCCAATCTTGACTCAGACACTATTAGCTACATGAACCTATACAAGTCACTTAAAATCTCTGGGTCTCAGTTTCCTCATCTGAAAAAAGAGAGAGTTGGATTTGATGACCTCAAATTTATAGTTCTAAATGTATAATCCTATGATCCAGGTAGAAATATCAAGCAGATAGGTGGAGATATGGAACTAGATCCCTGGTGAAATATGTAGATATAAGAGTCATCTGCACAGAGATGATAGTTGAATCCATGGGGTTGGTGAAGTTGCTAAGTGAGAATGTATAGAAAGAGAAGAGAAAGTCTAGGACAAAGTCCATAGGCACACACCTTTATAGGTGAAGGTACATAGATAATGAACCTGAAAAGGAAGGGAATTGAGAAGGCAAGAAATCCCAAAAGGTAGAAAGAAATCAATGACATAGGAGCATTAGGAGAATCCAGGGAGGAGAGAGCATCTGGGAGAAGGTAACCTACAAGTCAAAAGCTGCAGAGGTGATGACTAAGAAAATGATATCAAATTTCGCAAGAAAGAAATGGTTAGCAACCCAGGAGAAAACAGTTTAAGTAAAGTAGAGATAAGGGGAAAAGCCAGAATGCAAGAATCTAAGATGTAGGTGGGAGGTAAGAAAATAGAGGCAACTTGTGTAAAATAGCTTTTTCTAGAAGTCTAGCTATAAAAGGAAAGATAGACACAGGATGAAAATAGCATAGGAGCATAAATTTAGAGCTATAATTCAGTGATGTCCAACTCCAATAGAAATGAAGGCCACTAATCTATACATTTGAGCTGCATAACTTAGTTTTAAAATGTGATATTAACCATGTTTTATCATATTTTACTTTGTTAAATATTTCCCAATTACATTTTAATATGATTTGGAGGACATTCAGGAATGCCATAGGCATGTGGCCCACTGGCATCATGTTTTACAACTCTGCCATAAATGACTTTAGATATCAAAACTTAGCCCACCTCCATTTATCAGATGAGGAAACTGAGGCCCAAGGAGATTTAAATGCATTGACTAAGGCCCCACAGGTAAAAGTAGCACAGCCAGAATTTGAACCAAGTCCTATCTTCTTGCCACTACACCAAGAGAACAGGCCCTGTCCTATTTTAAAACTTAAATACTTTTCTACTTTCTCTACTTCTCCTGAAGCCACTAACCAGAATCAAGAAAAAGAGAGAACATTTCCATTTGTTCTGGTGTTTTGAATCAGTCTATGAATCAAGTTATTCTAACTCCTGACTATAGTGGGAATAGGAAAAAGATGAGAAAAAGGCTAGAATGCTAAAAGCTGAATAGCTTTCCATCTCCTTCTGAATCTAATTATCACAATACAGCTTCATTGTTTTATTTAAAGTACAGTTCACTCTGACTTACAAACAACAATGGGAGAGAACATTAGTGCAGAAATAAGTGAAACCCAAATACCAATAATCCACTCAGCAGATCTGGGGGCTGTGACCTCATGTTCCATGACAAGGAAGCTATTTCTGTGAGTTTCCATCTGTTATCACAATTTTACTATGAAAATGGAGATGGCTGGGGAAAGCGGGTGGTGTTAGGAGAAAATAAAGTGATTAAATTTAGAATGTTCCTTGGTACCAACTAAGTTAATATCTGATGCAGAGCTCAGCAAATACTAACTATTCACCATATGCATTTTACTATATGCAGGAGTCTCAGTATAATGAATTTTTATTTTATTTTAACAACTCAGCTTTATGACTGTTGGCATATCAGGAAGATGTGAAATTGAAAAAAAAAACTTTTGACAAAGTAGGAACATATTCATTATATGTTACCTGAAGAATCTCAGTATGGAGTTTTTCATTCCTGCCTTTATATAAATTCAAAGAGATAAAAATTCTCTTATCTGACCTGATCAGGTACATTCCTGCTAGACGTCCTGCCGTCATAATTACTATGACTGTCTTCACTGTAGGCAAGGTATCTCATTGATGGTGTAGTACAGTGGTTCTCTAAGTATGTGTGAGACCCATTCAGGGGGTTTCAGAATTCAAAAGTATTTTCATAATAATAATATACATTATTTGTCTATTAAAATATTCCTCCCTTTTCCAAACACATATCTTTGTGAGAATAGACTTTCTTCATAATCTGCAACTAAAATAACATATTAGAACAGATAGGATGTGGTGGCAGCTATGAAAATCCAGCCATCTCCTGTTGTTAGACATCAAAGAACTTTGCAAAAATATATAAAACAATACTACTCTTCTCACTATATATATATATATATATATATATATTTTGTTTTGAAAAACACTTGCTTTTCATAAAAATATGTGAACATGTGATGAATTCATTATTATTTTAGATAAATTGGTAAATATATTTTTAAAATTTTATTAGTTTTAATTTCTAATATAATAAATAGACATAACCCACATTAACAAAAGCTCTTTGGGGTCCTCAGTAATTTTTATGAATGTTAAGGAGTCTTAAGGCCAAAAAAGATTGAAAGTTGCTTTTGTTCTTCAATTATTTTCAGTCATGTCTGACTGTGACTCCATTTGGGGTTTTCTTGACAAAAATACTGGAGTGGTTTGCCATTTCCTTCTCCAGCTCATTTTATAGATGAGGAAATTAAGGCAGACATTCCAATATTATCATATACATGATTGAACAAGGGCAAGTCACTTTACTCTGAGCCCCAGTTTCTTCATCTATAAAATAGAAATAATAATAATAAGTAATAATTTATCACAGAATTGTTATGGGAGAAATTATCTTAAACCTTAAAGCAGGATAACACAAACTATTAGTTGTTATTGATGTAGAAGTGACCCTGGTTTTTTAAAAGAGGTTTTATATTAATTCCATTTGTTTTTATGTCACAATTACTTCCAAATATCCCCATGCCTAAAACTGAACCCTCCCATTTAATCAAAACAGTTAAATAAAAATCATTAACAATGTGAACTTGTCTGATAGTGTATTCAACACTCTCTTTCCCAAGAGGAGGGAAGTTTGTTTCATTATCTTTTCTCTGGAACTAAAATTAGTCATTAAAATTATTCTGAGTTCAGTTTCCTTTTAGTGTTCTATTTCATAATATTATAGATCTCTTTTCCCTGTTTACCTTCTCATGCTTCTCTTGCTTCTTATATCTAAATGTCCAATTCTCTATTCAACTCTGGTTTTTTCATCCAGAATGCTTGAAAGTAAAAAAAAAAATGCTTGAAAGTCCTCTATTCCACTGAATGACCACATTTTCCCCCTGAAATATATTACTTAGTTTTGCTGGGTAGGTGATTCTTGGTTTTAATCCCAGCTCCTTTGACCTCTAGAATATCATATTCCAAACCCTTCTATCCCTCAGTGTAGAAGCTGCCAGATCCTGTGTTATCCTTATTGAGTTTCCATAATATTCAAATTGCGTCTTCCTGGATGCTTGTAATATTTTCTCCTTGATCTGGGAAGTCTGGAACCTGGCTATAATATTCCTAGGAGTTTTCTTTTTGGGGTCTTTTTCAGGAGGTGATAGGTGGATTATTTCAACCTCTATTTTGCCCTCTGGTTCTAAAACATCAGGGCAATTTTCCTTGAGAATTTCTCGAAGGATGATTTCTAGGTTCTTTTTTTGATCATGGTTTCAGGTAGTCCAATAATTTTTAAATTATCTCTCCTGGATCTATTTTCCAGGTCAGTGGTTTTTCCAATGAGATATTTCACATTGCCTTCTTTTTTTTTCCATTTGTTTGGATCTGTTTAATAGTATCTTGATTTCTCATAAAGTCACTAGCTTCCATTTGCTCCAATCTAATTCTGAAGGAGTGATTCTCTTCAGTGAGCTTTTGAGATTCTTTTTCCATCTGGCAAATTTGGCTTTTTAAGGCATTCTTCTGCTCATTGGCTTTTTGAGCCTCTTTTGCCATTTGAGTTAGTCTATTTTTTTTTAAAAGCAATTGGGGTTAAGTAACTTGCTCAAGGTTACACGGCTAGTCATTATTTATGTGTGGGTGCTCATTTTCTGAGGCCGGATTCGATCTTGGATCATCCCAACTCCGAGGCCGGTGCTCTTACTCACTGCGCCACCTAGCCGCCCCCTAGTCTATTTTCTAAGGTGTTATTTTCTTTAGTCAGGTTATTGACTCTCATTTCATAATTTTCTTGCATCGTTCTCATTTCTCTTCCCAATTTTTCTTCCACTTCTCTTATTTGGTTTTCAAAATCCTTTTTAAGTTCCTCTAAGGCCTGTAACCAGCTCATATTTTTCTTGGAAGCTTTTGGTGGAGGAGTTCTGACTTCACTATCTTCCTCCTGTTCCATGCTTTGATCCTTTTTGTCCCCAAAATAGAGTCCAGTGTTGGATTCCTCTATTTGCTTTGCTTCCTTTGCTTGCTCATGTTGCCACTCAATTACTTGACTTTTGAGCCTTTTGCCACAGTAGAACTCTGCTACCAGAAAGGGGAGCTTTGTTCCCAAATCATTGGTGTTTTCGCAGCTACTGGAGCTATTAGTTGGGTGCCCTCTGTGAAGCCTCCATACACTCTCTGACAAGCTGGTCACACACCCCAGGACTTCCACCCTAGACAATGATCCACATCCAAGCAGGTTAAAACAAGAGCGATTACCCCTAAGACTGGTCACTTGGTCCCCCTACAATCTGCAGGCCTGGGGCTCTGAAGCAGCCACATGGCAGGCAGCTGTAAGCTGTGGAGCCTCAACTACTTCTCGCCCAGGGTCAAAGGCCAGATCACACTCCCAAATTCCCTGTTCCCACAAAGTTTACAGTGACCACTCACTTTGTCTTTGGCATCTATGGGTTGATAATTCTGGAAACCGCCACAGCTTCTGGTGATCTGAAGTCTCTCCAGCAGGCAGCTGGTCAGGCCACCCTAAGGCTAAAACCTCTAGCTCATGGCTCACTCGGGGCTGGGTGTGGCTCCCAGAGCACTGTGCTGGCCCCTTCCTGCTGGCCTGCCGGACTATCTTCAGTGGGAAGTTAGCTTCTCTCTGTCATTTTGTGGGTTCTGTAGCTCCAAAGTTTGTCTAGAGTAATTTTTTACATGAATTGGAGGAGGTAGAAGCCGGAGATGTTTGGAAGTCCTGTTTCTACTCCACCATCTTGACTCTACCCCCTCCAAGATTATAGATCTCAAATGGAAAGGAATCTCAGTACAAGTCCACATTTTACAGATGATGACACTGAGACCCAAGAGGTTAAATCACTTCCCCAAGACCATACAGAGAGTGTCAGAAGTAAGATTTGAATCCAAAGATTTGGACTACAGAGCCAGTGCTCTTTCACTTTTACATTATTGTAGCTGCTTTATTCTTCTCTTGGTTCTGCTTACTTCACTCTCCATCCATTCATATAAAATTTCCCATATTTCTCTTAAGTCTTCATGTAATAGGGGAGGGGTGAGATGACTAGGTAACCCCTGATCAACTGATAACCTCCCTCCCCAGTCTAGCTGATGAAATTACCAAAGGGAAAAGATAGATGAGAGAGACAATGAGGCATTAATATCTTAAACCAAGCTTAAGGAAGTATCTCCTTTTCCAACTTTATGAGTTCTGAAGTTTTTCCCCCATGCTTGACAGAATTACATGACAGCAATCTATTGACTGACCAATCAATCACACTCCTAGTGGCTCTTTTAAAAACAGGCATACTCTCTTGAGAGTCAGTCAAGGTAGGAGCCAGCGTTGAGCAATATAACTCCGTGAGTTGATAAAAAAAAAATCAGTTGGCCATTAGGATTTGATCTATGGAGGATAATGGGTCAAGAGAGCTCAGGTAAGTGGGCTGTTCAACAGGTAACACTTCCTAAGGGAAGCAGAATGAGGATAACAGAAGAAGGGAAAGGACATCAAAATCCTGCAGTGTCAGTGGTATGAGTTGCCTGGTACTAGACATGTTCCCTACATGTGTGCCTCTCTCTATTATCATACTCTTTATCTATTCACCCATTCCTTCCACTGACACTACGTGTAGAGTACTTCCCAGATTTATTTGGAGGGGGGCAGTATTTTGTTACTAATCATCCTTACAATGCCATCTCAGTAAATGCCTTTGCTTTGAGCTAATTATATCTACTAGCAAAATATTAAATGTAAACATTACTGGTGGGTATTCATAAATTATAGTTTTAGGAGCAAAAACCTAAAGAGTACCTTGAATCTGAGATCATCCCCCAATCTATATGTGTGAGCTGGTTGTCTAACTCAAAAAGAGGTCCTGGGGTGGCTAGGTGGCGCAGTGAGTAGAGCGCCGACCCTGGAGTCAGAAGGACCTGAGTTTGGATCTGGCCTCAGACACTTAACACATACAAATAAAAACCTAGCCGTGTGACCTTGGGCAAGTTACTTAACCCCAATTGCCCTCAAAAAAAAAAAGGAGGTCCCATGTTTTGTCATTTTTTTTTACAGCACAGTAATAGTGTTTCGTTTATATATTATAGTTTGTTCAACCCTTCAACAATCAGCAGGCATTCATTTTGTTTCCACTTATTTGCCACCAAAAAACTGATACTAAAACTATTTTGATTCCATTTTATACTTTCTTTCTGACTTCGACCTCCTGGAGGAATCAAATCAGATAACATTTAAAGTACTTTGTAAACCTAATAATATTATATAAATGCTATTATTGTATAACCAATAACAGGATCATTGAACCAAGAGTATAATAACTTATTCACTTTTTACTTTTCTTGCATTATTCCTAATTATTTTCTGGAATGTCTGGATTCCAAATTGTTTTTATTACACAACTCTACTAACATTAGTCTCTGTCTTCCCATAGTCCCTCAAACACTATTTTCATCTCATCATCCTTGTCAATTTGATGGCTATGAGTGAAATTTCAGTTATCTTAATTCACATTTGTCTTATTATTGGATATTTATAACATTTTATATGATCACTTGTAGTTATATACCTCCTCCTCCCTTCTTGCAATCATAGTATCCAAATTCAGTGTAGCATTTTATAATTTTATCTCAGTCATAGCATAACCAAGTTTTATTTCTTTCAATATTTGTTAATTGTGTTATTTCTTTAATCAAACTGATTCCTCTTCTTTGGATGCTCCTAATTTGATGATATTATGAGAAATTATGAACTGAAATTCTTTTCACATCTTGTTCTTTTCATTATTTATATTTCACATGTCCTTTTTCCTATTATGCCAGTCCCTAATCAGTTACTTACTATCAAATCTCCTAGTTTGTAAGGGAAAAAAACCTAATGGTTTTATAACTGTAACTGTTTCTCTCTCTCTCTCTCTCTCTCTCTCTCTCTCTCTCTCTCTCTCTCTCTCACACACACACACACACACACACACACACACACACACAAGGAATAAAAAGTGTTTTCACCATAATTCAATATGGTAGGCAGTAATACCTGTAGTGGAATTAGGATAAGAAACTCCCTTTTGCTTTAAGCCTCCATTTTAAAAACTTAAACAAGTACTTGTTATATAAGCTGTTTTCTGTAGTAAGCATTTGAGTGGTATAGTTTGGAAATGACATGTGTTCCCAAATCTTGTAAACAACTACTAATGACCTATGTCCCTCAAATCTGATAAACAACTAATAAACATTTGCTAATGAAGTTTAGTAAACTAAAGCTTTTATTGATAGTTTCCTTTCATCACAAGTTTAGGCAATCCATTACCAATCCGAATTTAGATGTAATTTGTAAATACCCTTAGCCACAATCATGAAAAACAACCAGAGGTTCTAGCCGTCAGCCTATTGCCAACTAGGACAGACTCTTGTGTTCCCTGAAGTTGCAGATGTAAGCACTCCATGCTTACTTGAGAGCAGTGCTGATGGACAGAGATTTGCCAAAATGCCACCTTGGAGGGAGACACACAGCCTCTGTCTGAGCAGTGAAAGAACTTTGTTATGAGTATCAGTATGAGACACATTTAACAGGACCTTTAAGAATCACGTTAGTAATTTGTTCCTAGAGGGTTTAATATCTATTATTGAATAGACTATAGTGTCTGATCACATGAAATGATGAGTAGAAGTCTTATTAGTGTACCATCAACCCCAATAAATATATATAACATTAAACTGGTTTTACATCTGCTCTGTACATTATTCATACATCCCCTACCCCCATTTTAAAGATCAGTCAGTCAGTGAACTAACATTTATTAAGTACCTAAGCACTGTGCTCAATGCTGTATGTACTAAAATGAAGAAACTGAGACTAAAATAGTAATAGTATATCCTTGAACATAAAACTATTTTTTTAAAAGCAATTGGGGTTAACTTGCTCAAGGTTACACAGCTAGTTATTTATGTGTGGGTGCTAATTTTCTGAGGCCATAACCTATCCCAGGTCCTCCCGACTCTGGGGCAGGTGCTCTTACTCACTGCGCTACCTAGCTGCCCCTGAACATAAAACTATTAAGCATCTAAACTGTCCCTCAGGCTCACAGCCCAGGAGTCATCCCGGATTTCTCACTATCCCCCACCCCACCCCCATCGAAACTGTTACCAAGACCTATCAACCTTACCTTTGCAACATCTCTCCCATATACTCCCTTCTCTCCTTTGATACTGCCACCATCCTGGTGCAGGTCCTATTCACCTCATGCTTGGACTTATTGCTCACTGACCTCTTTCCTGTTCCACAATCAAGATGCTCCATCTCTTGGCCCTGGGCAGTTTTTCTGGTTGTCTCCCATGCCTGGAATGCTCTTCCTCTTTATCTCTGCCTACCACCTTCTCTGGGTTCATTTAGGTCCCAACTAAAATCCTATCTTCTGTAGAAAGTCTTTCCCACCTCCTCTTAATTTTAGTGCCTCTCTTCTTTTAATTATTTTCTACTTATCCTGTATATAGCTTGATTGTACATGTTTGGAGAAATGTTATAAAAATGACATTAACAAGTCTTGGCAATAGATTGTGGGGAGGGGGTGTTTAGAGATAATAAAGATTCCCAGACAACTTCTACATTGTGAGCTTGAGGGACAGTAATAAGAAGTTAGGAGGAAGAAGGATTTAGGTGGAAAGATACTGAGTTCAGTTTTGGACATATTGAGTTTAAAATGTCTAGGGGATATCTAGTTGAAGATGTCTGAAAGGCAGTTGAAGACATGAGATTGGAAGTCAGCAGAGAGGTTGGGGCAGGACAGATAGATTTGAGAATAATCAGCATAAAGATGGCAACTAAATCCAGGGGAACTGATGAGATCACCAAGGGAAGTAGGATAGAGGGAGAAGAGGGTCCAGGACATAACCCTGAGGGACAACTATTGTTAGAGCGGTGGTGGATGAGGAAAAGGGTTTGGATATGACCTACAGAGGTTCAGAATCACTGGGATGCAAAGGGCATGACAGGTGTGAGAATGTTCATCATTGAGTGGACAGCTCCACTCTTCCAAAGGAGATTGGAGATCAAGAGGCAAGTGCAGTATGAAATGGATAGCACATCGTCAGATGTTCATATTGGAGACTCTATTTCATGACTCCTCTTCCCTCTGAAGGGTGGAGATTAGGCAGGAAATGGATGCAGCAAGAGAAAAGAGTTTTCCTCTCCCTGACTTTCTTCTTCGTTTTCCCTCAAGGACAGTCACAGCAAGAGATGGAAGACTTGAGATCAAAAGGAAGGTTGGTCCTCTCTGAACAAAAAATTCTCCACATCATGATCCAAAAGTTAGGCTGGAAATGGGAATTACCATTTTTACAACATTTCTCCAAACAAACATGTACAACCAACCTATATACAAGGCAAGGATGGATGTCTCACAGTTGGCCCCTAGGTGACATGCACAGCAGGACACTTGATGCTGTACAAATAATTTTGTGATTAAAGCAAGGAGTATCACAAAGAAACCTGCTAATATTTTACCCTTTCCATACATACACATATACATACATACATATACACATATATCCCAAGTATAAAGGTTTAAGAGTCAGCAACTGCAAACCACAGAGAATAAGAATGTAAATACAAACCACAGAGAATAAGAATGCAAATATTAGTTAATATTAATTAACTTGTTATGTTAGTTAATTTGTTCTATAAGACTTCTTATTATTCTAGACCATATGTCTCCTTGGAAATATAACAACAAACTAAGAAGTGTGAAATAAAGTAGTACAGCTGAATTAACAACTATCCCTGAATATATCCACGTGCAAATACATTGTTGTCAGAGTTTTCTTTATCATTCATTTTTTAGAAATATATGTATAACCTGCTAACTTCCAAAAAGTCACTCCTCAAACACACACAAAAATGGTCGATGGTAGTACTTTTGATCTTGCCATCACCCACAAATGTACCAGTTCCATGTTAAAGAATTTTGAAATACCCCTTTCTGACCATAATCAATTGGCTTTCCACTTCTCCCTCTGGCCTTCCCTTACAAAATCCTATTCTTCATACACACCTTGACGTCCAGTTCCTCCCCCAGTTCTCTCAATTTTCTTCTAGTCATCTCCTCTGCACTAGTCACTTCTCTTCTTTTCCCCTTCTTGACCTTGGTGAACCAATTCTATTCTACACTATCCTCCTCTCAAATTCCAAAATCTTAACATATCATCAATGATGCTGTGACAAGTGTCAGCCGTGGATCACTCCCCAACATTCACCACCTTCACTCCTATACGTGCTGCTGAACAAAGGTAGAGACAATCACGCAACCATTCTGATGTGGTCAGCTACAAATTTATGTTGTGCAGCTTTAACTGGGCCCTCACAGCTATGAGGCAATTTTTCTACAACTCCCTTATCAACTCACTATCCCATTCTTAATATATTCGTTCTTCCAAACTTTCCATCCCTCCTCAAACCTCTCATGACTTCCCTTCCTCCCATTCTTTCAGCTGAGAACCTTGCTTCATAATTTACAGGAAAAAAAAATTGAGGCCATTCACCTTGAGTTCCCTCTTCTCCTCTCTTCCTCATTGCCTATCACTTATATGCCTTCTGTCACTATCTCCTCCTTACAGGAAGAGGTGGCCTTACTCCTTACCAAGGCTAACCCCTCTACTTGTTCAAATGATCCCATTCTATCCCATCTCCTCCAACAGACTGCCCCTCTGTCATCCCCACTCTGTTACTTGTTTTCAATCTTTCTCTGTCTACTGGCTCATTCCTCAGGACCTACAAATTTACCTATGACTCCATCCTGAAAAAAGCACTACTTGATCTTTCCATTCTGCTATCCTTTCTTCTGTCCTTTGTAACTAAACTTCCTTTTAAAAAAAAAGCCATCAAATGCATACTTCTACTTTTTTATCTCATTTTTTCTTAACCCCTTAAAATCCAGCTTTCAATCTTACCATTCCACCAAAACTTTCCAAAGTTACCAATGATATTTTAGTTGCCAAATCCCATAACCTTTTCTCAGTCTCATTCTTTAGAACATCACTTCAGCCTTTGACACTGTTGATCACTCTCTCCTCTTTGATACTTTCTTCTCTCTAGGTTTTTGGAACACTAGTCCCTCCTGATTCTCCTTCTCCCTGGCAGACTGCCCCTTCTCAGTTTCTTTTGATAAATCCTCATTCACATCATGCCTTTTAAATGTTGGTGTCCTTCAGTGTTCTGTCCTGGGCCCTCTTCTCTCCTTCCTTTTTGTCTCCACTTTGTGATCTCATTAGCTCTCGTGGATTTAATTACCATCTCTATACTGTTGATTCTCAAATCTACCTATCCTACCTCCAATTTCATATCTCCAACTACCTTTCAGACACCTTAAACTGAATATCCAGTAGGTACCTTAAACTCAGCATTTTCAAAACTAAACTCATTAGGCTTATGGCCTCAGGTAAATACCTCATCAAATGGAAAGATTCAATCAGAGTTCAAGGGGTTTCCCAGAGCCTGTACCCCATCAGTGTGGTAGAGTAGCACCATCCTCTCAGTCCCTCAGGTTCAATACCTAGGAATTATACTGGACTCACCTTCTCTAACATTGCCAACAGTCCAGGGCACTTCCCCATCAGCTCATTCTTGGACTACTGCAATAGCCTACTGGTGGATCTGCCTACCTTAAGTCTCTCCCCACTCCAATTCATCCTCCATTTAGCCACTAAAATTATTTTCCTAAAGCTCAGTCTAACCATGTGACCCATCCACTCAACTCCAGCAGCTTCCTATCACCTCCAGGATCAACTACAAAATCCTTTGTTTGACATTCAAAGCTCTCCCTAATCTATCCTCTTCCCTATTCCCACCCCCATCCCCAACATTTTCTGTCTCCTTCTCTCTTACTCCCTGACAGGAACTCTTCGATCCAGAGACACTAGACTCCTACCTTTTCCATAAACAAAACACTTCATCTCTCAGCTCCAAGTATTTTCTCTGGTTAAAGTTCATACCTGAATCAATAGAATAGATTGGGCGCAGGAGACCCAGCAGTTAATGAATATAGTAATCTATTGTTTGATAAACCCAAAGACCCCAGTTTTGGGGATAAGAATGCACTATTTGACAAAAACTGCTGGGAAAACTGGAATACAGTGTGGCAGAAACTGGGCATAGATCATTATCTAACACCATATACCAAAATCAAATCTAAATGGGTGCATGATCTAGGTATAAAGAATGATACTGTAAGCAATCTGGGAAAACAAGGAATAGTTTACCTGTCAGATTTGTGGAGAGGGGAAGACTTTAGGACCAAACAAGAATTAGAGAGCATTATAAAATGCAAAATGGATAATTTTGATTGCATTAAATTGAAAAGCTTCTGTACAAACAAAGCCAATGTAACCAAGATCAAGAGGGAGGTGGAAAATTGGGAAAGAATTTTTACAACTTATGTCTCTGATAAAGGACTCATTTCTAAAATATACAGAGAATTGAGTCAAATCTATAAGAATACAAGTCATTCCCCAATTGATAAATGGTCAAAGGATATGAACAGGCAGTTTTCAGAGAAAGAAGTTAAAGATATCTATAAGCATATGAAGAAATGCTCTAAATCACTATTGATTAGAGAAATGCAAATCAAAACAACTCTGAGATACCACATCTCTCCAGTCAGATTGGCTAAGATGACAAAACAAGAAAATGACAAATGCTGGAGAGGATGTGGGCAAATTGGAACACTAATTCATTGCTGGTGGAGTTGTGAACTGATACAATCATTCTGGAGAGCAATCTGGAATTATGCCCAAAAGGCTATAAATAATTTCATACCCTTTGACCCAGCAATACCACTTCTAGGGTTATATCCCAAAGAGATCATAGAAGTGGGAGGAAGACCCATATGTACAGAAATATTTATAGCAGCCCTTTTTGTGGTTGTAAAGAATTGGAAACTAAAGGGGTGCCCATCAATTGGGGAATGGCTAAACAAGTTGTGGTATATGAATGTAATGGAATATTATTGTGTTATAAGAAACGAGGAGGAGACAGATTTCATATTTACCTGGAGAGGCTTATACAAACTGATGCTGAGCGAGAAGAGTAGAATCAGGAGAAATTTATATACAATCACAGACACATCATATGTGTGATGACCAACTATGATAGACTGGACTCTTTTCAGCAATGCAGTGATATAAGTCAATCCCGAAAGACTCATGAAGGAGAGAAATGCGACATCCAGAGATATAACTAGAAAGAACTGAGTTTGAATCCTGACGGAAGCAAACTAATTTATCTTTTTCTTTTCATTGTTTGGTTTTATTTCTTCTTTACCATTTTTCATCCCACCTAGTACAATATGCCTTTGTAATTGGACTAATGTCTAATATGAATGTATTTGTAAATCCTATACTGGACTATAAGCTGTTGTGGGGAGTGGGGGAAGGGAGGTAAAGGCAATTTGAAAATCAAGGAACTATGGAATTGAATCTTGTTAACTGAAACAAAATTAATAAATTAATTTTAAAAAAAAGTTCAGACCTGAAACACTCTCTCTCCTTAACTCTGCCTACTGACTTCCTTTAAGTCCCAAATAAAATCCCATCATTTATAGGAAGGCTTCCCTAACCTGTCTAATTATTTCTTATTTATCTTGTATATGACTGGTTTGTTTATATTTGTTTTGTCAATCTGAAAGTTTGGCTAAAAGAGGCAAACTGGCTAGGTGATATATAAATTCATGTTGCTTTATTCCCTGAAAGTTAGCAGATACATGTAAATGTATGCAAAACTTAAATTTTAACTGTCTGATAAAAGAAGGAGAATCTTTAAATAGGTTTTAGAATG
Source organism: Gymnobelideus leadbeateri (assembly GCA_011680675.1). Taxonomy (NCBI): domain Eukaryota; kingdom Metazoa; phylum Chordata; class Mammalia; order Diprotodontia; family Petauridae; genus Gymnobelideus; species Gymnobelideus leadbeateri. Next base: position 294,458 of record WOXC01004936.1, read on the forward strand.
ATCCCAAATCAGCATGTCTGTATCACTCAAATTTATGATCTCCATATATGTTTAACCATAGTATAAGAAAGTAATTTTCTTAAGTGAATAGATTGCAAATACAATAAGATAAGAGAGTTGACAAAGTGTCAATTGAAATGACAATCCAGGATATCTGTGTTTAATTTACCATTAACATGATATAACATAGTATATGTCCATAAAATAGCAAAATAAGAAAACTCACATTTATTCAAGGTAAGGTCTGGTCAAGGCACTTTGTCCTTGGCAGTCATTAACAAAAGAATTCTCTGGTCAGCCTTGTTGTGTTGATACAGGAAGGAGCATTTTGAGTTCACTCAGAGAGCAAAGCATGTCTGTAATGCCAAAAAATTACAAAGCATTATGGTAGATTAAGCACAGAGTGGGTCACAATGCCTCTCCTGATTGGCCAAAGGTTTTAGGCCTTTCTCAGGTCTTTGGGGTTCAGAATGGTTTGGGGAGGGGTCTGCAGTTTGCATATCATCTCTGCCATTATATTGTGAGTTCCTTGAGGGCAGGGATTGTCTTCTGCATTTTTTTTTATCTCCAGGGCTAAGCACAGTGCTTGGCAAAGGTAGGCATTTAATAAATGTTTATTGATTGATTAAGAGATCTGACATAATACAACTGATAGTATTCAGATCTTTGGAAAACCCTTATCACCAGACTCCTTTAAAATCACTGTATAGCAACATTTGAGGAATATTTTAAAAAGAAATGCCTTTACCTCTTTGACCTTATTTGACCTCTTGACCTCCCTAGCTTCCTCCAAAGCCCAGCTAAAGTATCTTCTACAAAATTTTCCCCCTTCCTCTTAATACCATTGCCTTCTCTATGTTGATTATCCCCAGTTTATCCTGTATACATCTTGTTTTCTCAAAGTCATTTGCATGTTATCTCCTTCATTAATTAGATTGTGAACTCCTTGAAAGCAGGGACAGTTTTGGTTTTTACCTTTCTTTGTCTACCCAGAGTTTAGCACAGTGCTTCTCACAAACTAGGCACTTAATTTTCCTTGACTCACTAGCAAGACATTTGGCAGTGAAAAGGGGAGATATAAGATGATATATAGAGAGAGGCAAATATATATAATGAGAGGCAAAGCCCCTTTCAGACTTTAATTGATCACATTTGTATACAAAAATTCCAAGAAGGTGATTAGACAAGTGTCAGAGACAATAATCTCCTCCTTAGTCTTATCTTTCCTCTCTGCTTTTTCTCAACCCACTTTTCTGTCTGAGAGGACAAAAGAGATTTAGCACTGGAAAAACAGTCATTGGATAGTTGTTGGGCAAATAATCACTATCCAGTTTTCGAACACTGAAATTTGGGAATGATCTGGAATGATCATCATAAACTTGCTCTCTGACAGACACTCAAATCCTAGATTGGGTGAGTAATCCAAAGAAAGGATTAAATCTAAGGCCATTAGACAGTTGTAGCCACTCGGTTCTTTGGTCTAATAAACTTGCCTAGGGGGCAGCTAGGTGGAGCAGTGAATAGAGCACCTCACCCTCGAGTCAGGAGGACCTGAGTTCAAATCCTGCCTCAGACACTTCACATACACACACACACACACACACACACACACACACACACACACACACACACACACCCCCTAGCCATGTGACCTGAGGCAAGTCACTTAACCTCAATTGTCCTACCTACCCCCCTCCAAAAAGCAAAAAAATAAAAACAAATAAATTAAAAAAAAAAAAAAGGAACTTGCCTAGGGTGAGAATCTCCTGCTGAAAAAAGAAGCCTCAGCAGTCAAGATTCTGGGGAATCCTTTTTTCTGTCCCTAGAACAAAAGTTTTCTTCTATCTCTAAAAGTGCTTAAAACAGGACTTTCAGCTGATGAGATATGACAGCACATATTTTTTTCCCCTGAGGAAGAGACAAAGATTTCAGATGAACCAGACAGGCAGTGATATATCCAGAATCTGGCAGAAGCTACTTGACTAGCATGGGCTCTATAAATCAAGAATAGTATCCCTGTTGGGGAGTAGCCCTGGAAGGAGAAGTGGGCTGAGACATCAGTGGTCTTGCAATGTCACAGCTAGGAGTTGCCCTTCTATAACTGTACCCTGAACACAAATGTTCTTTGTCTACTCTTCTCAACTGATGCTTTGTGTATACATGACAGTCTGTCACAGGTTGGTGGGAGAAACATATTATTGTCTCTTAACATTGCTATTTCATTAAATGCCTTAACTTTGAACTCATTTTGTTATTAAAGTTAGATGGATTCAATTTTCTTAGCATTCAAGTCCTCCAAGAAAGCAGAGACTGTCTCTCATTTGGATTTGTGTTCCCTGTACTTAGGACAGTGACTGGTCCAAAGTGTCTTAATATGTGCCTTTTCATTCGTTAAATAAACAAAAATTAGAAATATGAAATTCAGGTTCCATTAAAATATTTCTTTTTTTTTTTTTTTTTTTTCTTTAAACAAATACTTTATTAACTTCTGTTTTACATCATTCATTTCCGCCAGATTTTGAGTTACAATCATTTTCCCCCCATTATTCCCCTACCCAACCTCCCAGAATAGTAGTCCCACAAGATATCGCTTCCTCCAATCTGCTCTCTCCCATACCTTCTCCCATACCCCCATCGACTTTTCCATTAGAGGAAGGTGAATCTTTGTGTCCCAATGCCTGCACATCTTATCTCCCAATTATAAGCAAAAGAGTATTAATAATAGTATTTATATATATTTGAAACATTTAATGTTACGACCTCGAATTTCAGATCCATTTCCTTCCTCCTTGTCACCCATTCCCTCTTGGGATATAAGTAATTCAGTATATGTTGTACATGTCTAGCTATGCAAAACATTATCATAGTAGATATATTGTACAAGGCTGCTTATAATTCCCTCCCACTCATCCCACCCCCCACCTGGTCCATTCCCTACATGATCCTGTCCCTCTTCTATAGTGGGTACTTCCAACCTCCCCTCACCCCAAGGATGCCCTCCCATCCATCATCCCTCCTCTCATCCCCTTCCCCCTATCCTGCTGCAGGTTGAGATATCCCATTTAGTATGTATGTCATTTTCTCCCTGAACCAAATTCAATGTGAATGTGGTTTTGCCTTTTTAGCCTTCTTATTCTCCCCCTCCCTTGCAACCACTTCCCCTTGCTTCTTCTACATGGGATAGTTTACCCTACCCTGTCTCTCCCCATCTCCTCTTGCCACTTTCCTCTCTCACCTCATAATTTCATCCCTTGAGTATTCTCCCTTCCCAACAAATTCAACCTATGCCCTCTATCCATATATAACTGTAACCATATACACACACATTCACATATGTATTCATATGACCACACACCCTTCTTCCATTATTTTCATAGTGAGAAAGATATCATCAGTCACAGTTATTGCTTTTCCATATAGGAATGTAAATAGTTCAACTTTGATAAGTTCCTTTTGATTTCTTTTCCCTGATTACCTTCTCAGGCATCTCTTCCTTCTTGTGTCTGGATGTCAAATTTTCTATTCAACTCTGGTTTTTTCCTCAAGAATGCTTGAAAGTCCTCTATTCCACTGAATGACCATATTTTCCCCTGAAACAAAATACTCAGTTTTGCTGGGTAGGTGACCCTTGGGTTCATTCCCAGCTCTTTTGCCCTCTGGAATATCATATTCCATGCCCTTCGATCCCTCAGTGTAGAAGCTGCCAGGTCCTGGGCTATTCTGATTGTGTTTCCACAATATTGAAATTGTTTCTTCCTGGCCGCTTGTAGTATTTTCTCCTTGATCTGGGGATTCTGGAACCTGGCTATAATATTTCTGGGAGTTTTCTTTTTGGGATCTTTTTCAGGAGGTGATCGGTGGATTCTTTCAACCTCTATTTTGCCCTCTGGATCTAAAACATCAGGGCAGTTTTCCTTGAGAATTTCTTGAAGGGTGATTTCTAGGTTCTTTCCTTGATCATGGCTTTCAGGTAGTCCAATAATTTTTAAATTGTCTCTCCTGGATCTATTCTCCAGGTCAGTGGTTTTTCCCATGAGATATTTCACATTGCCTTCTAATCTTTCATTTGTTTGGATCTGCTTAACAGCATCTTGATTTCTCATAAAGTCACTAGCTTCCATTTGCTCCAGTCTAACTCTGAAGGAATGAATCTCCTCAGTGAACTTTTGAGATTCTTTTTCCATCTGGCAAATTCGACTTTTTAAGGCATTCTTCTCCTCGTTGCCCTTTTGGGCCTCCTTAGCCATTTGAGTTAGTCTATTTTTTAAGGTGTTATTTTCTTCAGTCAGGCTGTTGACCCTCATTTCATACTTTTCCTGCATCCTTCTCATTTCTCTTTCCAATTTTTCCTCCACTTCTCTTATTTGATTTTTAAAGTCCTTCTTAAGGTCCTCTATGGCCTGCAACCCGCTCATGTTTTCCCCTGGGGCTTTTGGAGCAGGACTTCTGACCTCACAGTCCTTTTCCCGCTCTATGCCCCCAAAATAGGAGTCTAGGGTTGCATTTTTCTGTTTCCTTTGCCTTGGCATGTTGCCACTTAATTGCTTGACTTTTGGGCTTGTTGCCACACTATGGCTTTAAGGCCAGATAGAGGAATTTTCGTCCCGAACGTGTGGGGGGCAACTTCCGTTTCTGGCAAGCTGTAAACCCACCCACAACTTCCACCCTAGATCACAATCCAGATCCAGGGAGGTTAAAGCAAGAGCGATTACCCCCCAAGACTGATCGTTGGATCTCCCCACGATTTGTAGGCTGGGAGCCGGAAATGCCTCTGAAAACTACAAAATGGCGTGTCTCCTCAGCAGCTTCTAGCCCCCAGGGGAGGGAGCTGACGCATTCCCCAAATACAGGTCCCAAAGTCCATAGGACACTAACCTCTTACTTTGTCCTAGGCAAGTCTATGTTGATAATTCTGGGGTCTCCACAGTTCCTGGTGTTCTGGGGTTCCTCCAGCTGGCTGCTGGCCCTGCCGCCCTGGGGCTAAAACCTCGGCTCACGTGGACCTGGGCTCGGCTTGGCTCCTGCGCTCTGCGTGCTGCCGGCTCCCAGACCACTGCGCTGGTCCTTCCTGCAGGGTGCTGGGCTGTCCTCAGCGGGAGGTTAGCTTCTCTGTGTCGTTCTGTGGGTGCTGGGGCTCCAGAAGATTTTCAGAGTCCTTTTTTTACATAGTTTGTGGAGAATCTCGGGGCAGAGAGGCTTGGACGAGCTGTTTCTACTCCGCCATCTTGGCTCCGCCCCCCTCCATTAAAATATTTAAAGAATTTATCTAAAATTGTGGACTTTGGAATGACATTATACTATTCATTTGTCAAATATTTATTGAGCACCTGTTATGCACAAGGCACCTAGGCAGCTAGGTGGCCCAATCAACAGAGTTCTAGGCCTGGAGTCAGAAGATCTGAATTCAAATCCCACATCAGATACTTATAAGCTTTGTGACTTTAAAAAAGTCCCTGAACTTCTGTGTATCTTGGTTTCCTCAACTATAAAATAAATAATAGCACCTACCTCTAGTAACACCTGCCTCCCAGGGTTATTGTGAGGAACAAATGAAATAATATTTATAAAAGCATTTAGTCTAGTGTCTGGCATATAGTAGGCATTTAATAAATGCATGTTTCCTTTGTTCGTTCCTTCCTTCCTTTATAATCTGAATTAACCTGACCTTTTCAAACATCTTACATTACTAACCCTTTGCCTAACATTCTGTTCCAGCCAAACTAAGCTATTTTTGATTGACAGTGTACTATTACTTGTTTGTAAATATACATTTTATTTGGTACTAAGTTAAGAATAAAATTTGTTTTTAAAGCTCTAAAAGAATACGATCAGCAAGTTGGCACAATGGAGAGGTCTAGAGTCAGAAAGACCTGAGTTCAAATCCAATCACAGACACTTAGTAGCTGTGTAATTCTTCCTAGGTAAGTCACTTAACCTCTATTTGCCTCTGTTTCCTTATTTGTAAAATGGGGCTAATAGTACTTATTTTGCAGGATTGTTGTGAGGCTCAAATAAGATACTAATTGTAGGGAGAGCCAGGTGGTGCAGTGAATAGGGCACCAGCCCTGGAGACAGGAGGACCTAAGTTCAAATCTGGACCTCTAATACTTAACACTTACTAGCCATGTGACCTTGGGCAAGTCAGTTAACCCCAATTGCCCTGCCCTCGCCACTCCAAAAAAAAAAAGATAATAATTGTAAAAGTTCCTGGCACATAGTAAGGAATATGTATGTGTATATATACATATATATATGAATGTATATATGTTAGCTGTTATTATTATTATTACATATGTCTATTCCTACTTACATTATTTATTTTAAAAATCAAAATATATAAATCACCAAATTTTATGATTGACCTTCTCTCAACAAATGTTATGATTAGTCTTCATGCTTTTTCCCTTTTTAGTTTTTAAAATTTTTTCCCAATTACTTATAAAGCTTATTTTTAATAATCATTTTTTAGGATTTTGAGCTATAAATTTTCTCTCTTTCTTCCTTCCCTCCCTTCCTTGAGAGGACAGGCAATTTGATATCAATTATAAATGTGCAGTCACGTAAAACATATTTCCACATGAGTCATGTTGCGAAAGAAAAGAGACCCCCCAAAAAAATAAAGGAAGTTTTTAAAAAATATGTTTTGATAGGTATTCAGTTTTTTCTCTGGAGGTAAATTGTATTTTTCATCATAACTAAGTCAAGGGGCAGCTAAGTGGCGCAGTGAATAGGGCACTGGCCCTGGAGTCAGGAGGACCTGAGTTCAAATCTCTCCTCAGAGACGTAACACAAAAAAAACTAGCTATGTGACCTTGGGCAAGTCACTTAACCCCAACTGCCCTCCAAAAGGGGGAAAAAAAGGGGAATAACTAAGTCATGAACAGTTCATTATGATACAATATTGCTGTGACTAAGTGTGGCTACTTAGCTCAGTAAATAGAACGCTGGCCCTAGAGTCAAGAGGACCTGAGTTCAAATATGACTCCAGACACTTAACACTTACTAGCTGTGTGACCTTGGGCAAGTCACTTAACCCCAATTGCCCTGCCTTCCACCCTCTAAAAAGAAAAAAGAAAAAATATTGCTGTGACTATGTATAATGTTCTCCTAGTTCTGTTTGTTTCACTTTGTGTGAGTTCATGAAAATTTTCCCAAGTTTTTCTGAAAGCATCCTGCCTGTCATTTCTTATAGCACAATCATATTCTACCACAATTATATATCGTACATGTTCAGCCATTCCCCAATCAATGGGTCATCCCCTCAATTTCCAATTCTTTGCCACCACAAAAAGTATTGCTATAAATATTTTTGTACATATAGGTTCTTTTCCATTTTCTTTTATGTCTTTGTGATACAGACCTAGTAGTGGTATTCCTGGGTCACTTTGGCCATACTTCCAAATTGCTCTTCAGTTCACAATTCCACCAACAATGTATTAGCGTCCTAGTTTTCCCACATCCTGTACAACATTAATCATTTTCTTTTTCTGTCATATTAATCGATTTAACAGGTATCAGATAGTACTCAAAGTTGTTTTAATTTGCATTTCTCTGATCAATGGTAATTTAGAACATCTTTTCACATGATTTTACATAACTTTGATGTCTTCTTCTGAAAACAGCCAGTTCATATATTTTGGCCATTTATCAATTGGAGAATGACTTGCAAATTTGACATGGTTCTCTATAAATTTGAAAAATTATGCCCTTATCAGAGAAACTTGCTGTAAAAAACATTCCCCAGTTTTCTGCTTTCCTCATAATCTTGGCTTCATTGTGTAAAAATTTTTAATTAATGTAATCAAAATTATTCATTGTACACCCCATAATGCTCTTTATCTGTTGTTTGGTGATAAATTCTTCCCTTCTCCATAATTTCCTTATGGTATCATCCTGTCTAAATCACGTACCCATTTTTACCTCATCTCAGTATACAGTGTGAGATGTTAGTCTCTATCTAGTTTCTGCCAAACTGCTTTCCAGTTTTCTCAGCAATTTTTGTCAAATAATGAGTTATTGAAACTTTGCATTTATCAAAAACTAGATTACTCTGATTATTTACCACAGTGTATCGTGTACCTAATCTATTCCACTGATATACCACTCTATTTCTTAGCCAGTATCAGATTGTTTTGAGGATTACTGCTTTGTAATACAGTTTGAGATCTGGTACTACTAGGCCACCTTCCTTATCAGTTTTTTATTGATTCCCTTGATATTCTTGACATTTTGTCCTTTCAGATGAATTTTGTTATCGTTCTAGCTCTCTGAAATAATTTTTTGGTAATTCCATATGCACTGAATAAGTAAATTAATTTAGGTATAATTGTCATTTTTATTATATTAGTTCAGCTTACTCAGGCAATTGTTTTCCAGTTGCTTAGATCTGACTCTGTGTGAAAAATGTTTTGTAATTGTGTTCATATAGTTCCTGAGTTTGTCTTAGCAGGCAAACTTCCGAGTATTTTATGTTGTCTGCAGTTATTTTAAATAAAATTTTTATCTCTTCCTGCTGGACTTTGTTGGTAACATATAGAAATTCTGGTGATTTGTGTGGGTTTATTTTATATCCTGTAACTTTGCTAATGTTTTTAATTATTTCAGCTAGTTTTTTAGTTGATTGTTTAAGTATACCATCATTTTTGTCTGCAGAAAGTGATACTTTTATTTCCTTATTGACTATTCTAATGCCTTCAATTTCTTTTTCCCCTCATTTCTAAAGCTAGCATTTCTAGTACAATATTGCATAACAGTGGTGATAATGGGCATTCTTGTTTCACCCTGATCTTATTGGGAAGGTTTCTAGCTTTTCCCGATTAGAGATAATGCTTGCAGATGGTTTTAGATAGATACTACTTATTTATCTACTATCAACATTATCTATCATTACTACTTATCATATTTATCATTTTTATGGGTAGCTAGGTGGTGCAATGGATAGAGTGCCAGGCCTAGAGTCAAAAAGATCTAAGTTTAAATCTAGCCTCAGATACTTACTAGCTGTGTGACCTTAAGCAAATCACTTAACACTGTTTGCCTCAGTTCCCTAATCTGTAAAATGAGCTGGAGAAGAAAATGGCAAACCACTACAATATCTCTGCCAAGAAAACTCCAAATGGGGTCACAAAGAGTCAGACATGACTGAACAACAACAAACTTATCATTTTAAGGAAAGCTCCATTTATTCCTATGCTTTCTAGTATTTTTAATAGGAATAAGTAATACTGTGCCAAAAGTTTTTTCTACATTTATTGAAATAATCATATGATTTTTGTTGTTTTTGTTATTGATATGATCAATTATGCTGATAGTTTTCCTAATATTGAACCAGCCCTACATTCCTGATATAAATCCCATCTGGTCATAGTGTATTATGTTTGTGATGTATTGCTATAATCTCTTTGCAAGCATTTTATTTAAAAATTTTGTATCAATATACATTAGGGAAATTGGTCTGTGGTTTTCTTTCTCAGTTTTTTCTCTTCCTAGTTTAGGTATCAGCGATATATTTGTGTTGTAAAAAGGAATTTGGTAGGACTCCTTCTTTGCCTATTTTTTCCAAATACTTTATATGGTATTGGAATTAACTAATCTTTTTGTGTTTGGTAGAATTCACTTGTGACTCAATCTGGTCCTGGGGATTTTTTCCTAGGGAATTCATTGATAGTGTGTTAAATTTCTTTTTCTAAGGTAGATGAGTATTCTATTTCCTCTTCTGTTAATCTGGGTAATTTACATTTTTGTAAGTATTCATCCATTTCACTTAGATTGTTAGATTTATTGGCATATAATTGGGAAAACAGCTCCTGTTAATTGTGTTAATTTCCTCTTTAATGGTGGTGAATCTACTCTTTTCATTTTTGATACTGGTAATTTCCTTTTTTCTTAAATCAAATTAACAAATGGGGTTTTTTTATTATTTTTTGTTTATAAAGCCAGCTCAATAGCTTTATTTAAAAGTTCTATTATTAAAGTTCACTTTCAATTTTATTCATTTTGCCATTGGTTTTTCAGGATTTTCAGTTTGCTGCTTCACTGGGAATTTTTAATGTGTTCTAGCTTTTTTTGAATTGCCCAATTCATTGATCTGCTTTTTTTCTATTTTATTGATATAAGCATTTAGAGATCTAAATTTTTCCCTAACTACTGCTTTGACTGCATATCATAATTTTTATATGTTGTATCATTGTTTTTATTCTTTTTCTTTTTTTAATTAAATTTTATGTTTATTTTTAGTTTACATCATTCATTTCCACAAGATTTTGAGTTATAAATTTTCTCCCTGTCTTAACCCTACCCACCACCCCAAAACCTCAATCCCACTGTATACCCCCTCCCTCAATCTGCTCTAACCTATATTCTCCCCCATTCTCCCTCCAACTTTCCAGTAGGGCAAAATGGATCTCTATACCCTAGTGCCTATATATCTTATTTCCCAATTGCATGTAAAAAAATAATAATAATGTATTTTTTTAAAACATTTGATTTTAAACTTTGAATTCCAGATTCTTTCCCTTCCTCCCTCATAAACCACCCTTACTGGGAAGATAAGCAATTCAATATAGGTTGTACATGTGTAGCTATGCAAAACATTTCCATAGTGAATATATTGTGAAAGACTGACTATATTGCCCTCCATCCTATCCAACCCCCCATTTGTTCTATTCTCTACTTAGACTCTATCCCTTTTCAAAAGTGTGTGCTTCTAACTACCCTTCCCCCAAACCTGCCCTCCCTTCTATGATGCCCCCTGCTCTCCTGTAGGGTGAGATACCCTATTTAGTGTGTATGGCATTCCCTCCCTCAGCCAAATTCAATGAGAATAAGGTTGACCCATTGCCTTTTGCCTTCCTGTTCTTCCCCTCCATTGTAACAGTTTTTCCTTACCTCTTCTATATAAGATAATTTATCCCATTCTGTCTCTCCTCATCTCGTCTCATATTCCTCTCTCACTTCTCAATTTCACCTTTTAAGTATCATCCCTTCCTATTCAATTGATGCTGTGCCCTCTATCTATGTATGCCTGTACACATATATACACACACTCACATATGTAATCATACAACCATATACCCTCCTATATAGACATATATATGTATGTATACATACATATATACATATACATAAATATATAGTTGAAAGGAATATAAATGTGTGTGTACACACACACATTTATATTCCTTTCAACTATCCTCATACTGAGAAATGTTTCATCCTGTTAAAATTACAATTACAATCCTGTTACAATTATTGTTTTTCCTTGTAGGAATGTAAATAGTTCAACTCTGATAAGTTCTTTATGATTTCCCTGCTTACCTTTTCATACTTCTCTTGCTTCTTGTATCTGAATGTCAAATTTTCTATTCAACTCTGGTTTTTTCATCAAGAATACTTGAAAGTCCTCTATTTCATTGAATGACCATATTTTCCCCTGAAACATGATACTCAGTTTTGCTGGGTAGGTGATTCTTGGTTTTAATCCCAGCTCCTTTGACCTCTGGAATATCATATTCCAGGCCCTTCAATCCCTCAGTGTAGAAGCTTGCCAGATCCTGTGTTATCCTGATTGTGTTTCCACAATATTCAAATTGTTTCTTCCTGACTGCTTGTAATATTCTCTCCTTGATCTGGAAAGTCCAGAACCTGGCTATAATATTCCTAGGAGTTTTCTTTTTGGGATCTTTTTCAGGAGGTGATTAGTAGATTCTTTCAATCTCTATTTTGCCCTCTGGCTCTAAAACATCAGGGCAGTTTTCCTTGAGAATTTCTTGAAGGATGATTTCTAGGTTCTTTGATCATGGCTTTCAGGTAGTCCAATAATTTTTAAATTATCTCTCCTGGATCTATTTTCCACATCAGTGGTTTTCCCAATGAGATATTTCTCATTGCCTTCTATTCTTTCATTTGTTTGGATCTTTTCAACAGCATCTTGATTTCTCATAAAGTCACTACCTTCCATTTGCTCCAATTTAATTCTGAAGGAATGATTCTCTTCAGTGAGCTTTTGAGATTCTTTTTCCATCTGGCAAATTTGGCTTTTTAAGGCATTCTTCTGCTCATTGCCTTTTTGAGCCTCTTTTGCCATTTGAGTTAGTCCGTTTTTTAAGGTGTTATTTTCCTCAGTCAGGTTGTTGACTCTCATAATTTTCTTGCATCATTCTCATTTCTCTTCCCAATTTTTCTTCCACTTCCCTTATCTGCTTCTTAAGGTCCTCTATGGCCTGTAACCAGTACATATTTTCTTTTGAAGCTTTTGTTGCAGGAATTCTGACTTCACTGTCTTCCTCCTGTTCCATGCTTTGATCCTTTTGTCCCCAAAATAGGACTCTAATTTTGTATTCTTCTGTTTGTTTTGCTTCCTTTGCCTAGACATGTTGCTATTCAATTACTGGACTTTTGGGCTTTTTGCCACAGTAGGACTCTGCCACCAGACAGGGGAACTTTGTCCCAAACACTGGGGTTTTCTCAGCTGCTGGAGCTATTAGTTGGGTGCCCTCTCTAAAGCCTCCACACGCTCTGGCAAACTGGTCACACAATCCAGGACATCCACCCTAGACAGCAATCCAGATCTAAGCAGGTTAAAGCAAGAGCAATTACCCCTCAGACTGGTCACCTGGTCCCCCCACAGTCTGCAGGCCAGGAGCTGAAGCTGCAATGCGGCACCAGCTGTGCCGAGTCATCTCAGTGGCTTCTCACGGGGGGGAAGAGGCCAACATACTCCCCACTACTTGGTCCCAAAGTCCATATTGCACTGACCTCTCACTTTGTCCTTAGCATCTATGTGTTGATAATTCTGGAAATACCACAGCTGCTGGTGTTCTAGTGTCCCTCCAGCCAGTTGCTGGTCAGGCCTGCTCTGTGGCTAAAACCTCTGGCTCACATGGGGCTGGGGTCAGATCTCAGAGCACTGCACTGGCCGCCTCCTGCTAGGCTGTTCTTAGCAGGAGGTTAGCTTCTTTGTGTCATTTTGTGGGTTCTGTAGCTCCAAAGTTTGTTCAGAGTCCCCTTTTACATAAATTGGGGAAGGTGGGAGCCAGAGCTGCTCAGAAGTCCTTTTTCTACTCCACCATCTTGACTCTGCCCCCTCCAGGACCTTATTTCAACTCTTTATGTGTCTCTCTGTTTTAAATGTGTTTCTTATAAACAACATACTATCATATTCTGGTTTGTAATCCATTCTTCTATTCATTTCCATTTCATGGGTGAGTTTATCCCATCACATTCACAGTTATGATTATTATGTATTTCCCTCTTTCCCCCCCACCCCATTTATCCTTTTTTCTCTTTTTAAAATCTTCCTCCTCAAAAGTCTGTTTTGCTTCTGCCCACTGACTCCCTTAATCTGCCCTTCCTTCTATCGGCCTCGACTCTTCTCCCCTTCCCTTCCTACTTCCCTATAGAGTAAGATAGGTTCCTATACCCAGTTGAGTATGTGTGTTATTCCCTCTTTGAGTCAATTCCTGATGAGAGTAAGGTTTGAACATTACCCACCCACGCCCATCTTACCCTCCATTGTAAAAGCTCTTCCTTTTATAATTTTTTATGTGAGATAATTTTCTCCATTCTACCCCCCTCCTTTTCCTCTTCTCCCAGTGCATCCTTCTTTTTCCCCCCTTCATTTTACTTTTTGAAATCATTCCATCATAGTCAACTAACACCCATACTTTCTGTCTATTTATATTCCTCCAAATTGCCCTAAGAATAATAAAATTCTTAGGAGTTACAAGTATCATCTTCCTATATAGAAATATAAATTGTGTGACAATATTGAATCCTTTATGATTTTCTTTTCATGTTTACCTTTTTAAATTTCTCTTGAGACTTGTATTTGAAAGTCAAAATTTTCTATTCAGCTATGGTCTTTTCATCAGGAATACTTGAAAGTTTTCTATTTCATTAAGTATTTACTTTTTCATTTAAGTACTCAATTTTGCTGGGTAAGTTAGTCTTAGTTGTGATACCAGCTCCTTTGCCTTCTGGAATATCATATTTCTAGTTCTCCAATCCTTTAATGTAGAAGCTGCTAAGTCTTATTGTCCTGACTGTGGATACATGATATTTGAATTACTTCTTTCTGGCTGCTTACAATATTTTCTCCTTGACCTGGGAGCTCTGAAATTTGTCTGTAATATTACTAGGAGTTTTCATTTTGGGATCTCTGTCAGGAGGTAATCAGCAGGCTCTTTCTATTTCTATTTTAGCCTCTGCTTCTGGGATATTAGGGCAGTTGTTCTTGATAATTTCTCAAAATATGATTTTTTGGCTGTTTTTGATCATGGCTCTCAGTCCCATTATTCTTAAATTATCTCTCTTCAATCTGTTTTCCAGATCAGTTGTTTTTTCCAATGAAATATTTCACATCTTCTTCTATTTTTTTTTCATTCTTTTGACTTTACTTTATTTCATGGAAACATTGGCTTCTACTTGCCCAATGTGAATTTTTAAGAAATTATTTTCTTGGGGCAGCTAGGTGATGCAGTGAATAGAGCACCAATCCTGGAGTCAGGAGGACCAGACTTCAAATCTAACCATATGACCTTAGGCAAGTCACTTAACCTCAATTGCCCTGCCTTCCCCCTTCTAAAAAGTAAAAAAAAAAAAAAAAAACCAAAACCAAAAAAAAGAAATTATTTTCTTCAGAGAGCTTTTGTATCTTTTTCTCCATTTGGCCAATTCTTGTTTTTAAGGTACTATGTTCTTCAGCATTTTTTGTGTCTTTTTTTTACCATGCTGTTGAGTTCCTTTTCATCCTTTCTTGCATCATTCTCATTTCTTTCCCCAGTTTTTCCTGTACCTCTCTTACTCAATTTTTAAAACCCTTTTTTAAGTTCTTCCAGGAATTCTTTTTGGGCTTAATCCAACTCACATTTTTCTTTGAAGCTTTGTGTATAGGTGGTTTGACTTCGTTGTCTTTTTCTGAGTTTGTGTCTTGATCTTCCCCGTCATCGTAATAGCTCTCTATGGTCAGGTTCTTTTTTTGTTGTTTGCTCATTTTCTAGGCTATTTCTTGAATTCTGATTTTATGGTAATGTTGGCCTTTACTCTTGGGATGAAGGAGGCACTGTTACAAGTTTCAAGTTTTTGTGCTATTGTTTTCAACAAATTTTTGGTTCTTTCAAGGTGGTATGATCTAAGGAAAGGTGTGGTCACTGCTCTCCTGGCCTGTGCTTTTATCTGTGAGTGACCATAAGTACTCTTCTCTGCCTTGGAACTGAGACCAGAGCCCTTGCTCTCCTGTGGCCACAAGCACTAGTGTGCTAGTGCTCCTCCTTGCCCTGGCACTGCAAACCAGAACTGTGTGTGTGCAATGCAACATGATCCTGTATCCAGCCCTAACAAAGGGTACTCTGACCCTTCTGACCTCTGTATTGTCTGTGGGCTGAGAGCTCCCAAAGTTGCTGCCACTATTAATGCAACCATCTCCAAGGCCTGCTGCTGGCTTGCCAGGTGCAGCCTGCATTGGACTGTGCCCCAGGCATGACCACCATTCTGGTGACATAGACCTTTCCTACTAACTTCCTAAGTTGTTTTGAGCTAAAAAATTGTTTCACCCCAGCCTTTTGTTGGTTCTGCCACTTCAGAATTTGATTTGAGGCATTATTTTAAAGGTCTTTTTGGAGAGGAATTTTGGAGAGTCCAAGTGAGTTCCCACCTTTACTCCATCATTCATACTTTCTCCTTAATGTGCTCACAAAGAATAATTGAGTTGAAACTAATAATTTTTCAGATTATCAGAACATATTGCTTTCTTCATAAAATATATAATTTAGTAAATATATGACTTTTAGCCTTAACAATATGAGTAGCAAAACAGCTTTTGGGATAGATATTGCTGTATTTGGAAGACAGTTCAGGAAAAGAGAAAAAATTCAAGTAGCCAGTTATTTTTTTCATTTTGTCGTCTTGGTAACTAAAGCAGCTGTTTGAACTGTTTTCTATTATTTTCCACTACTGTCACCAGAAAGAAAATTTTGAAATGGGAAAGCTGATGTACAAAAGATATAATTAATCTCCCTGAAATGGCCCATTAAAATAATGTCAATGGACATGAGGATAAAAAAATTATACAAAAAAGTAGAATAATATAAACTTAAAGCTGAATAGTATTGCACAAATTATTCCTTTAATATAGTCATATTAAAGATGTTGCAACAAACCAAAAATCTCTTTGGCTGAAATCAAATGAGGCCCCAGGCAGACACATCTTACTCAGTAACCAGTCATAGAGGAAAAAATCTTTTTGGTGCCAAAATCTTCGATAGGAAATGCTAAGATTTCTAATAACTCAAGCTACAAAGAATATGGCTTTGTGAGATAAATATTTTAAAAGTTATTCAACTCCCAGCAGCCTTGCATAAAGTAGAGTCCCCCAAAAGCAAACAAGTGGAGAATTTTTACTTACAGAAAAACAGAATTTGAGAGATGTAAGGGATTTCAGCAGCCATATAGTCCAACTGATACACAAAAGAAATCCTCATTAAAACATATATAACAAGTAGTCAACTAGCAAGCTTCTCCCTGAAAACCTCTAAAGAGAGAGAACCCAACACCTCTTCAGAAAACCTATTCCATTTTTAGACTCCTCTAATTGTTAGGTAGCTTTTCACAAAATCAAGTCTAACTTTATCTATTTGCAATTTCCAGCTAAATCACCTATCTACAAAATAATAATATGCAATTGTTCTATTTCTGGATGGGATACTTATTTTAGAATTTTTTTAAAGTCAACCATAAATAATTATACAAATTTCACTAAGGGTCATCTATAAGCTAACAGTATAGTTAGAGATAAGAGTAAGATAACTTTTCATTCAAGTAAAATGTCAAGATAGTTTCAAGTTATCTATGCCTCATGATTTAATATAAGCTTCTTAAGAATAAAGAGCATACCTTGAGACAGAGCCAAAATGATGGATTAGCAACAGCAACCCAGCTAAACTTTCTCAAAATCCCCTCCAAAAAATTTTAAAATAATACCTCAAATCAAATTTTGGTGCAGTAGAACCAACAAAGGTGAGGGTGAAACATTTTTCCATTGTAAGGAAACTTACAAGGATGGGAAGAGAATCTGGCATACTAGGGAAGAAGGCCTGTCTGAAGCACAGGCACATACACACATGGAATGATCACAGCAGTAGCCTTCAGAACAATGGCTTCAGGAGCTCTAAGCCTAGAAGGGACTAAGGAACAAGGGGTTAGACAACTGGTCAGAAAGAGATTATAGGGTACTCTTTGCTGGCACTGGGTACAACTAGCACTGATTGGCAACCCTATTGCTCATATGTAGTTCTAGGTTGCAGTTCTAAGGGCTCTTCCTGAGTAAAGACTAAAGCACAGGCCAAGAATGTAGTGACCATACCTCTCCCATACCTTGGAAACACCAAAAACTTGTAGACCTCCAGAACTAGCTCTGAAAACAGTAGCTCACACACACACACACACACACACACACACACACACACACACGCATACATACACAAAGCCTAAAGCTTGGAATAGTCCTTCTTTAACCCCAGGTGAGCAGAGCCCAACTTTAAAAAAGTTAAAAATCAAGGAACAGGGGGCGGCTAGGTGGTGCAGTGAGTAAAGTTCTGGCCCCAGAGTCAGGAGGATCTGAGTTTGGATCCGGCCTCAGACACTTACCACACAAAAAAACCTAGCCGTGTAACCTTGGGCAAGTTACTTAACCCCAATTACCCTCCAAAAGGCAAAAAAAAAAAAAAAAATCAAGAAAAAAAGCAAAAGCAAAAAAGGAATTTGACCATAAAAAGCTACTAGGATTGCAGGGAAGACCAAAATATAAGAAGAAGAAAACAACATAAAAACAGATACTAACAAAGTCTCAAAAAAACAAAAACAAAAACTAAAAACCACTAATTGTATCTAAGCCCCAACAAGAATGCCTGGAAGAATTAAAGAAAGTGATAAGACTGGTAGTGGAAAAATTTAGAAAAGAAATGAGAGTGATATAAGAAAATTATAAAGGGAGGCTAGGTGGTGCCGTGAATAGAGCACCAGCCGTGGAGTCAAGGGGACCTGAGTTCAAACCCAGCCTCAGACACTTGACACACTTATTAGCCATGTGACTTTGGGCAAGTCACACCCCAATTGCCCTCCAAAAAAAAAAAGAAAGAAAAGAAAATTATGAAAAGAGAATTAACAGCTTGGTAAAAGAGGCACAAAAAATACTGAAGAAAATAATGCCTTAATCCTTAAAAAACAGAATTGGTCTAATGGTAATTTTTTTTAAAAGGCACAAAAAATCGCTGAAGAGAAAAACTCCTTAAAAAGCAGAATTGGCTAAACAGAAAAAGAGGTACAAAATCTCACTGAAGAAAGCAATCCCTTAAAAAGTAGAATTGGGCAAGTGAAAGCTAATGCATCCATGAGACATGAAGAAAGAATAAAACAAAGTTAAAGAATGAAAAAAATAGAAGAAAATGTGAATATCTCATTGGAAAAACAACAGACCTGGAAAATAGATTGAAAAGAGATAATTCAAGAATTACTGAACTACCTCATATTGGATTATATCATATTTCAATAAGCTATCAAGAAAAACTGCCCTAATATCCTAGGGCTAGGGGGTAAAATAGAAATGGAAAGAATCCACTGATCACCTCCTGAAAGAGATCTCAAAATGAAAACTCCCAGGAACATTATAGCCAAATTTCAGAGCTTCAAGGTCAAGGAGAAAATATTGCATGCAGTCAGAAAGAAACAGTTCAAATATCATGCATCCACAGTCAGGATAATAAGACTTAACAGCTTCTACACTAAAATATTGAAGAGCTTGAAATAGTACATTCCAGAAGGCAAAGAAGCAGGGATTGCTATCAGGAATAACCTACCCAGCAAAACTGAGTGTAATGCTTCAGAGGGAAAATGTATTTAATGAAATAGAAGACATCCAAGCATTCCTGATGAAAAAACCAGAGCTGAATAGAAAATTTGACATTCAAACATAAGACTCAAGGAAACATTAAAAGGTAAATATGAAAGAGTAATCATAAGGGACTCAATTAAGTTAAACTATTTACATTTCTATATGGGAAGATAATAACGTGTAACTCCTTAATCATTATTAGGGGAGTTAAAAGTTTATAAAGAGAGCATGGGTATGAACTGATTATATTGGAATGATCTCCAAAAAAATGAAGGGAGGGAGAAAGAGGAATGTACTGGGGGAAGGAAGAGGTAAAATGGGGAAATTTTTCTCACATAAAAGAGGCACAAGTAAGAGCTCTTACAGTGGAGGTGAATAGGGGGTGGGCAATGCTTGAGTCTCACTTTCATCAGAATTGGTTCAAAGTGAGAAGAATACATGCTTATCTGTGTATAAAAATTTAGCTTACCCAATAGGGAAATAGGAAGGGAAAAGGATAAGAGAAGGGGAAGGGTGATAAAAGGGAGGGCAGATTAAGAGAGGCAATGGTCAAAGGGAGGAACAAGGTAAAAAGAAAGAAGGATAAAAGAAGAACTAGAATAGAGGGAAATACATAGTCAGTAATCATAACTGTGAATGTGAATGGGATAAATTCACCCATAAAATGGAAGCATATAGCAAAACGAATTAGAAATCAGAATCTAACTATATGTTGTTTACAAAAGACGCATTTGAAACAGAAATACACACACATATATAGCTAATAAAGGACTGGAGAAGAATCTAATATGCTTCATTTGAACTGAAAAAAAAAAGTAGGGATAGCAATCATGATCTCATACAAAACAAAAGCAAAAATAGACCTAATTATAAGGGATAATTAGGGAAACTACATTTTGCTAAAAGGTACCATAGAAGATGGTAATATGACATTGAAGACAATGAAGTAATATCAAATTTTTTCACAGCAAGTTTCTCTGATAAAGGTCTCATTTCTTAAATATATAGAACTGAGTCAAATTTATAAAAATAAGAGCCATTCCCTAATTGACAAATGGTCAAAGGATATAAACAGATGGTTTTCAGAAGAAATCAAAGCTATCTATAGTCATATTTTTAAAATGTTCAAGGGTGACTAGGTGGTGCAGTGAATAGAGCACCAGCCCTGGAGTCAGGAGGACCTGAGTTCAAATCTGGCCTCAGATGCTTAACACAAAAACTAGCTGTGTGACCTTGGGCAAGTCACTTAACCCCAGTTGCCCTACCCTCCCCCCTCCAAAAAAAAATTAAAAAAAAATTTCAAAATCACTACCAATTAGAAAATGGCAAATTAAAACAACTCTGAGGTACCACCTCACACCTATGAGAAATGACAAAAACTGGAGAAAATGTGGAAAAATAGGAGAAGAACAATTTGGAACTATGCCCAAAGGGTTATAAAACCACATATCCTTTGACCCAGCAATACCACTACTAAATCTGTACCTCAAAGAGATCAAAGGTAAAAGAAAAGGACCTATATGAACAAAATATTTATAGCAGCCCTTTTAGAAGTAGCAAAAAACTAGAAATCAGGGGGATGTTCATCAATTGAGAAATGGCTGAACAAATTGTGGCATATGATTGTGATGGAGCACCATTGTTCTATAAGAAATGACAGGAAGTGGGGTTTCAGAAAAAACATGGCAAGACCTATATAAACTGATGCAAAGTGAAGTGAGAAGAACCTGGAAATCATTTTGCACAGTAACATCAATGCTGTAATGACAATCAACTGTGAAAGACTTTGCCACTCTGATCAAAACAATGATCCAAGATAATTCCAAAGGGCTCATCATGAAAAAATGCTACCTGCATCCATAGAGATAACCGATGAACTCTGATTGCAAATTAAAGTATAATTTTCTCAATGTTTTAATCTTTCTTGGGATTTTTTGAAATATGGCTAATATGGATATATGGTTTTCATCATTTCACATGTATAATTGATATCATATTACTTGCCTCCTCAGTAGGTGGGAGAGGTGTGAGAGAGAGGCAGAGAATTTGGAACTCATAATTTAAAAAGAAAAGAATGTTGAAAATGAATACTTTTTAAAAAGAAAAAAGAATATACTCTATACTTTCTTTGTATTCTCCATAATTCCTAGGACTATGCTATGCTCATAGCCATCACTCAATAAATGCTTGCTCAATGAATAATCAATCCATGAAATGACTGAAGAAAAGTAATGAGCTTAGACTATATACTTCTTTGGCAGTTAAAAAAAAAGAGTACCTGGGGGCGGCTAGGTGGCACAGTGAGTAAGAGCGCCGGCCTCGGAGTTGGGATGACCCGAGATCAGATCCGGCCTCAGAAAATGAGCACCCACGCATAAATAATGACTAGCCGTGTAACCTTGAGCAAGTTACTTAACCCCAATTGCTTTATTAAAAAAAAAAAAAGAGTACCCTCTGGGGAAAGAAGAGATCCTACTAAATTCCTTCAGTAGCGCCATCTTTGGGCTATTCCCTAAATCCCACTGGAAGGTTTTCCGTTTAGATGCCCAGAGAGGGCAACTACCTTGGATTCTTGGGGTAACCCAATATCAACACTTTATCTCACAAGGCCCCCATCACTGTGCTTCCCATTAACAATCAGCTAGCCAACGCAATCAGTTCTTAGCAAAAGCATTTACTTAAATGGCATATCAAGAGCAGTAGTTACAAAACATTCTCTCCATAAACCTGCAATGTGCTCTCTCGCAAGTAAACATTGAATCCAGCAGAAGAATTGGCTCAAACTTAGAGTAAAATGGTAGTGAGGCACACATATGGCAAAGACAACTCATAATTACTCATAAAGTAGGAGAGGGAGGTCCTTTCTCTCCTTGTAGAGTTCTCATGCTAGGTTCTCAGTTCCTCTGTATAGCTCAATTCTTGATTACTAGGGGTCAGTCTCCTTGAAGCTGCTTTCTTTTTTAGATGACTCTCTTTGTATCTATGTCTGTCTGGAGTGTGTGTCTCTGTTCCTCACTAAATATAGTATATCCTACTGACCCAGTAGCTCCCCTTTAAACCTAAATTGACAATGTAAGAGAAGAAGATAGAGGAATTTCCTTCATACACCCAAATCCCTGGAGGGTTTTCCTCGACTGGTAGCTCCTAGCTCTCAATGTCTTCTACTTTTGAACTCTGAAATCTCTGAAATTCTTCCAGGACCTAACTACTTAAAGCCCTCAGAGGTGTGGTTAATTTATTTGCTCAGCCAATCAGAAAGATGCTCATATATTATAAAAGGATTAGGGCATAGGCTCATCTCTACAGTCAGTTTAACATTTTATTAACAACTTGCAATTATATTCTTGGTTTTCTGTGACTCTATTCTAAGATGGGGAGGAAACTCCTCCCTGCACTCCATTCCCTTCCAGAGGCAGCTGGTGGTACAGTAGCTAGAGCACTGAACCTAGAGCCAGGAAGACCCAAGCTCAAATTCAGTTTCAGACACTTACTGTCTGAGCCTGGGAAAGTTACTTAGCCTCTGTTTGCCTTAATTTCCTCAACTATAAAAAGGGGATAATAGTAGCAAGGTCTGTTGTATCAAATGAGATAATATATATATATATATATATATATACACATATATATATGTATATATATATATATATATATAAATACAGTACCTTGTATATAGTAGGTACAATATAAATACTTATTCCTTTCCTCTTCCTCTTCCCTTTGTAACAGAGAAAAATAAGCTAAATGAAACCCAACAATAAATCATAATATGCATTCTGGGTTACCTTCTCTCCCCACCAACTCATGCTTGCCGGTTGAGTCTCAAAGACGGTGATTATCCCCAGTTCAAAGTACTCTCTAGGTCAGCACTTTTAAAACTAGTTCACCAGCCCAAAAGGAGGTACTTACCTTTAATAGTCAGCCAGTAGATAGAATAACACAAGCAAAGGCATTTACTGTGATGGTTTCCAAAGAACAACAGTTAACAAAATATTCTTTCCATAAGCTTAGACATATTATCCCACAACTATACATAGTTTGAATGGGATCAGTGGGCATACACTTGGAGTACACTGATAGAGAGACAAGACATATTCAGAGAATTCATGTAGTTTAAGTAATTCACACCTCTGGCATTCATAGACCCCAATGTCCTTTCTCTTTTCATGCTGCTCCCCCTATATGTAATGTCTCTGCTGGGCAGGCCACTCAATTGGGCTCCCTGACCTTATTTGTCTCTGCAGTTTAACTCCTAATGGCCAACCATGGCTCTCTTCAATTCACAGAGGTCACACTCCACAAAATTGTCTCCTGCCTGGACTTTCCATTGACCTATTTCTTTTTTATTTATTACTCGTTTGATTTTTAATTAATTTTTGGTCATTGCACATTCAGAAACTATTTACTGTTGATAACTTTTTTGTGACCCCATATGGGGTCTCAACCTATATGGTTTCTTCTTAAACCCCAGTTTAAGGAGTGCTGGGCTAGGTGACCTCTGAGAAGTACCTCCTAGTTGAGACTAGGATCTTAAGCCTATCCAAGGTCTTGTCCTTTGTTTCCAGTGTCTTGTAACAAGGGCTTTTAATGGTCAGAGAGGAAGTCTCAGGTAAGAACTGAGACTTATGTATGTATGGACCTTGGAAAAGGCCCTTTAGGCCTCTGCCTAATGTCCTTGACCTTCAAAGGTTATAAAGGGCACTCTTGGTCCTCAACAGCTTTCTGTAATTCTAGGTATCCTGCTTAGGAGCAGAATCTACTGCTGGAACTACTAAAAATGTATGCATTTTAAAAAATATTTAAAGAATATAAAAATGATACCTAAGAAAGCAGTGACCACTGATGGGAAATACTCATTTCCATCAGTTCTAGACAAAGTCATATAAGCCGTGCCATGTAAGGGGCCTGGCCCATATTTTTCACCCCCAAACACATTCTAATTGGTGTGAGAATGGTTCTGTCTGGGAGGACTGGGAAGGGTCTGCCTGAGACCCCCATTAGGGACTCAAACTTTAGGCTTTGACAAGCTGGACTCCTCACATATATGAGCTAGGCAAGAGGTCACACAAATACCAACAGAGTCTGAACTGATGGAAATATCTTTGGTTCACTAGAGCTGGGACCCAAAAGATACATAAGAAACCATTCCTTTTAAATGTACGATCTTCAGGGGCGGCTAGGTGGCGCAGTGAATAGAGCGCCGGCCCTGGAATCAGAAGGACCTGAGTTCGGAGCCGGCCTCCGACACCTAATCCACACAAACAAAAA
Organism: Gymnobelideus leadbeateri; assembly: GCA_011680675.1. Classification (NCBI taxonomy): domain Eukaryota; kingdom Metazoa; phylum Chordata; class Mammalia; order Diprotodontia; family Petauridae; genus Gymnobelideus; species Gymnobelideus leadbeateri. The sequence goes on from WOXC01004936.1 coordinate 318,609, forward strand.
CCTAGCCGTGTAACCTTGGGCAAGTTACTTAACCCCAATTGCCCTTAGGGGCGGCTAGGTGGAGCAGTGAGTAAGAGCGCCGGCCTCGGAGTTTGGATGACCCGAGATCAGATCCGGCCTCAGAAAATGAGCACCCACGCATAAATCAAATGACTAGCCGTGTAACCTTGAGCAAGTTACTTAACCCCAATTGCTTTAAAAAAAAAAAATGTACGATCTTCAGGGAATGAGAAGTATGTCTAGACAGGGACATATGTGACAAATAAATTTTCAGACTTTCCCCAGCATGGTCTGGCCACACAGGTGGGAGTTAGAACAAGCTCATACCCATCCACTTCTGGCCCTTCCCTTGAGTCATCTAAATGGCCCAGTCTCAATTCCTTGTCTCCGAGAACCATTTTCAGCTCTCTCTGTTCTCACCTGCAAGGGGGCATAAGGATGTCCAAGGCTTTGGATTAGGCATCTGGCAAGTGTTAGCAGGGAAGAAGGCCCTAGTCAAAATCTCTAATCTCAAGATTCCTTTTGGATCAGCCAAGGATGTCACCATAGAATGGGCTCAGTACAGATCTCCCAGATACTACTGGTTACTTCAATTTCCCTACTGAAACGGGGCATGAGATGCCTCCACTTACTTCAGTTTCCCTAGTGAAATTGTACCTAGTGAGGTACAGTCCAGAATTATGAACTTTGAAGCCGCTACCATGGGGACAACAGCGGACAGTTCAGATTGCAAGTGGGTAGCAGCCATTGTCCTATAGGGTCTGGTGCCAACACCATCAATTCTGAGCTCCAAGTTGAGAAGGTGATGGGGAACTGCCTCTTGCCTAGGGCTTATGGCTTCCTCCACTGGCCCTTCTCTTACCAGATTCTGGACCCATTCCAGAGATGACACACTCTTCACCAAATACAGAATATGCCACAGTCTCCTCCTCCCTGAAGGCACAAGATGGTGGGCTGCCAATATTGGAGTGAGAAAAGCCTCCTCTGACCATCCCTCTCACTGTGAAGGAATCAGCTTCCTGCTCCAGAGTACTGGGGTCCCTAGCCCAAGATGAAACATTCCCTTTCCTGTGGCACAATACTAGGGACTTCCAGGGGCTCCAATCTTCCCTTTATAGAGGTGAGAACGGTTGTACTTGAAAAGAAATGAGGCTTGTGGGGGTAGAGGAAAGCTCAAGGATGCCTATCTCATTACCCCTCCATTCTTTGTTACTTTGTAGTCCACTGAACAGAGATGACTAAGGCCTGACCTTGGATACCAGTCTGTGTTCACAAGATGAGTCAGAAGCAACACCCACAATAATTTTTTGATCAAATGCTTTATTAACTTCTAGTTTACATCATTCATTTCCACAAGATTTTGAGTTACAAATTTTCTCCCTGTTTTTCCCCTACCCACCATCGCAAAATAGTGATCCCACTGGATATCCCCTCCTCCAATCTGCTCTCTCCTATATCTTCTCCCATACCCCCTCTGACTTTCCTGTAGGGCATGGTGGATCTCTATGCCCCAGTGTCTGTATCTCTTATGTAAAATAATATTAACAATAGTAAATAATGTAAAATAATGTTAACAATAGTGTATATGTATTTATATATATATGTACACACACACATATATATAGCATATATATGGTGTATTTTTTAAACATTTGATTTTAAAACTTTGAATTCCAGATTCATTCCCTTGTCACCCACCCTTACTGGGAAGATAAGCAATTCAGTATAGGTTGTACATGTGTAGCTATTCAAAACATTTCCATAGTGGATATATTGTAAAAGACTGACTATATTTCCCTTCCTCCTATCCCATCTCCCACTTGTTCTATTCTCTACTTTGACCCTGTCCCTTTTCAACTTCCTTCCCCTCCAGCCTGACCTCCCTTCCATCATTTCCCTTTTCATCTCCTTCCCCCCTACTCTCCTATAGGGTGAGATACCCTATTTAGTGTGTATGTCATTCCCTCCCTAAGCCAAATTCAATGAGAATAAGGTTGACTCATTCCCTTTTGCCTTCCTGTTCTTCCCCTCCATTGTAACCATTTTCCCTTGCCTCTTCTATATGAGATAGTTTACCCCATTCTGGCTCTCCTCCTCTCCTCTCATTATATTCCTCTCTCACCTCTTAATATCACCTTTTAAGTATCATCCCTTCCTATTAAATTGGTCCTGTGCCCTTTATCTACATATACCTGTACACATATATACACAATCACATATGTATTCCTACACCCATATACCCTCCAATATAGACATATATATGTATGTGTGTATATATATACATATGTGTGTATACATTTCTATTCCCTTCAACTATTCTCATACTGAGAAAAGTTTCATCAGTTAAAATTATTGTTTTTCCTTATAGGGATGTAAATAGTTCAGCTCTGTTAAGTTCCTTATGATTTCTTTTCTCTATTTACCTTCTCATGCTTCTCTTGCTTCTTGTATCTGAATGTCAAATTTTCTATTCAACTTTGGTTTTTTCATCAAGAATGCTTAAAAGTCCTCTATTCCATTTAATGACCATATTTTCCCCGGAAACATGATACTCAGTTTTGCTGGGTAGGTAATTCTTGGTGTTAATTCCAGCTCCTTTGATCTCTGAAATATCATATTCCAGGTCCTTCAATCCCTCAGTGTAGAAGCTTGCCAGATCCTGTGTTATCCTAATTGTGTTTCCACAATATTCAAATTGTTTCTCCCTGGCTGCTTGTAATATCTTCTCCTTGATCTGGGAATTCTGAAACCTGGATATAATATTCCTAGGAGTTTTCTTTTTGGGATCTTTTTCAGAAGGTGATTGGTAGATTCTTTCAACTTCTATTTTGCCCTCTGGTTCTAAAACATCAGGGCAATTTTCCTTGAGAATTTCTTGAAGGATGATTTCTAGGTTCTTTCTTTGATCATGGCTTTTAGTTAGTCCAACAATTTTTAAATTATCTCTCCTGGATCTATTTTCCAGGTCAGTGGTTTTCCCAATGAGATATTTCACATTGCCTTCTATTTTTTCATTTGTTTAAATCTGTTTAATAGTATCTTGATTTCTCATAAAGTCACTAGCTTCCATTTGCTCCAATCTAATTCTGAAAGAATGATTCTCTTCAGTGAGCTTTTGAGATTTTTTTCCATCTGACAAATTTGACTTTTTAAGGCATTCTTCTCCTCATTGCCTTTTTTGAGCCTCTTTTGCCATTTGAGTTAGTCTATTTTTTAAGGTGTTATTTTCTTCAGTCAGGTTGTTGACTATCATTTCATGATTTTCTTGCATCATTCTGATTTCTCTTCCCAATTTTTCCTCCACTTCTCTTATTTGCTTTTCAAAATCCTTCTTAAGTTTCTCTATGGCCTGTAAACAGCTCGTATTTTCTTTTGAAGCTTTTGGTGCAGGAGTTCTGACTTTACTGTCTTCCTCCTGTTCCATGCTTTGATCTTTTTTGTCCCCAAAACAGGAGTGTAAAGTTGGATTGCTCTGCTTGGTTTGCTTCCTTTGCCTGTTCATGTTGCCACTCAATTACTTGACTTTTGGGCTTTTTGCCACAGTAGGGCTCTGCTCCCAGACAGGGGAGCTTCATCCCAATCGCTGGGGTTTTCTCAGCTACCAAAGGTATTAGTTGGGTGCCTTCTCTGAAGTCTCCATACGCTCTGGCAAGCTGGTCACACAATCCAGGACATCCACCCTAGACAGCAATCCAGAACCAAACAGGTTAAAGCAAGAGCGATTACCCCTCATACTGGTTGCTTGGTCTCCCTACAATCTGCAGGCCAGGAGCTGAAGCTGCCCCATGACGGCGGCTGCACAGCCACTGCACCTCAGCTACTTCTTGCCCCGTGGGCAAAGGCTGACCACACTCCCAAATACTGGATCCCAAAGTCCACACTGCACTGACCTCTTACTTTGTCTTTGGCATCTATGGGTTGATAATTCTGGAAACCACCACAGCTGCTGGTGATCTGAAGTCTCTCCAGCCGGTGGCTGGTCAGGCCTGCCCTGAGGCTAAAACCTGCACAGGGCTGGGCCCAGCTCCCAACAGGCTGTGCTGGCCATTTCCTGCTGGCCTTCCAGGTTGTCCTCAGTAGGAGGTTTGCTTCTCTGTGTCATTTTGTGGGTTCTGTAGCTCCAAAGTTTGTTCAAAGTCAACTTTTACATGAATTGGGGGAGGTGGAAGCCAGAGCCCTGTGGAAGCCCTGTTTCACCCACAATAATTTTCTACAAGATATAAGGCCATACATTCTCCTTCCTGGCACCTGGGGGGCAGGGGTGGAGGGGGAGATATGTGAACAATGGTTTAGTTTCTTTCTCTCTCAAGAAGGCAGGCCATGTTGCCCTCTGTTCTTCTCATCTTGATGGTTGAGAAGCATATCTGAGGTCCTGACAAACCCTTGACTTTGAAACAGACATCATAGTGATTCCAGTTGAGCATGGACAATAGCCATGGACCTTGATAGTTATGAGGCCCACCCTCAAAATCTGGAAGAAATTAAGTGAATGAAATGTCAAGATTTTATACTGTTTTCAAAAAGAGATCATGGAGATTGCAGAGATCTGGAGAGTGCTGGTCAAGGAAAGCCCTGGTCAAAGTCTGTTCAGGCTATATAGGAGCAGTCCAAGGATATCAGCCTAGATTAGGGTCAGGACTCATGCCCTGGATTTGAAGAGTCACTTCAGGTGTCTGGTGTTAGGGGGAACTTGGAACAATCCAGGGTTCAGCTACTTTGAAACTGGTATCATGGGTACTTCAGAGGATGGCTCAGAGCCAGGCTGGGCAGAGACCATTGTCCTATAGGCCTCATACCAACACCATCATGCCTGAGTTCCTAGTTGAGGTGACTGGACCCTATCTCTGGCTCAAGGGTTATGGCCTCTTCTACTGGCCCTCTTTTTGTCAGAGGCTGGACCTATTCCAGAAATGACACATTCTATGTGAACACCAAACCAACAAGCACCTAAGGTGAAACAGATATCAAGAGCAAGGCAGGGATATACATAGAGGGCCCAAATCCTCCTCTCTGTGCTGGCCTCATAAAGAATAGGAAATCGCTTGGAAGGAAAGGTGGTGGGGATAGCAGGAATCTGAAAGTGACAACCAAGGTTGTAGATGAGTCCAAGTCTCTGTCCTTTTTTTTTTTGTCTCTATTCCATATCAACCATGGGGTAGGATCCAGGAGGCTAAACTCTCTGTTCTCACCTGCAACAGAGATTTGGGGCTTATGATCAGTCATACTGGGGACAACAGGCATCTGGAAAGGGTTAATGAGGAAGGAAGAGACCTGATTTAAAAAAAAATCACTGTTCTCAGGATTCCTTGGGGATCAACCAAGGAGGTCACTCCAGGCTGTGATCAGTACAAGATCTCCCAGATGGCATCAATTACTTCAATTTCCCTAGTGAAACTGAGAGGTGAGGTACTATCTAAAATATATATTTTGAAGCTGACATCATGGGGACAACAGGGGACAGTTCAGGTTCCAGCTGTATAGCAGCCATTGTCCTGTATGATCTGGTGCCTATACCATCAATTCTGAGCTCCAAGTTGAAAAAGTGATGAGGGCCTTCCTCTTGTCCAGGGCTTTGTAATGGGAATGGGAATTTGAAGATCTTTGAAGATCTTCCCTGCCCCTTAACTGGCTTAGGGGGGAATCTGAAGATCTTCCCTGTTTTGAAAGTAAATTCTACCCCCAACAGGCTAAATGTAGTCACACGGAGCCTGGTGGTGGGAGGAGTTTGCTGAAGGGTAGAGCAGAGACCACAGGAAGTTTAGAGTCAGAGCTAGAGAGATGGTGGGAGAGAGAGGACACTCAGGCAAGGAGAGGTTTGTGAGCAAATATTGATCTTATATTGGTTTGTGGAAAGACTAAAGGATGCTGTCGCTCTCTGTGTTGTTATGGTTTATTAGCTTCTTTGCTACTTTGATGGAATCGGCTTACTGATTTTGGGATTCAGGTTTTTTTATATCTAAATTATTGTTTCAGTTCTGTCCTCTATATGGAGAATCTATTATATTTTGTGATCAAGCACTATATGGGACTATTTATAGTCATGGTCAGTACTGTAAATATTGCACAGGCACTATAGGCTTGTGGTCTTATCCATTGGCTCTTCTCTTGGCATAGCTTGGACCTATTCCAGAAATGACACACTAACTGTTCTGGGGCCTCCTCAAAGGTGCATCACCCTTCTGGGGTCATGGGGATTACAAGGCTCTACCTCAGGCCATATCCCCTGAGGGCTTGGTGTGGATGGGCCAGGAGGGGGAAGGTGTAGTGGAGCAACCCTTGAAGGCAAGAGTCTCTGGGTTTGGGCTGCAACCTGGGTGCCTCCCACTCACTTCTGCTGCTGCTGCCCTGCAGGACAACCAGAAGACTCCCCTGACTTACTTCTTGCTGGATATTGTGCCACCTGCTGGGCAAATAGTACTACTATAAGATGCCCTAGCCAATGGTGAAGGTACTAGGGAAGGTAAAATAGGGAAGAGCAAAATCCCCTCCTCACTTTGCACATAGTAGGTATTTAACAAATATTTTATGATGAAGATAACTGAATGATTCCTGGTAAAACTCTAAGCAAATAGAAAAGAACAAAAGGCAAAGGGTATATGTAGATATAATTTAATTCAGGATTTTCTTAACCACCTTTTTTGTCAACAACTTGCTTAAAGTACTAAAAGATTTAATATTGGGGTGGCTAGGTAGCACAGTAAATAGAGCACCAGCCCTGAAGTCAGGAGGACCTGAGGTCAAATCCAGCCTCAGACACTTAATACTTACCTGCTGTGTGACCTTGGGCTTTCAAGTCACTTAACCCCCAATTGCCTTGCCTTCCCCTGCCAAAAAGAAAAAAAAAAAGATTTAATATTGTATAATAAAATGTGTCAGAGGTAAATAGTTCTATAGTTTGAAAGACAAAGAGAGTTCTATTGGACAGAAGTATCACTTATTTTCTCTAATGCCTCAGAATCAACTTCAATACCAAGTACCACCTCCCAATAAGCATACTAATGAATTAACACACTCCTTAATAAACCCAAAGGATATGTAGACAAAAATAATGGAAAAGGAAGAAAGACCTGGTAGAGTAAGGAAAATCATATCCCCAAATCTATGATCTACTCCAGCTTTCATCACATTCCTTGTTAAATGGGAGTCCTTTGAAGAAAATCATGTTTACCCTGATATTAGAAGTATTCAAAAGCCCCTGAAATCAATAAGCAAGTATTTATTGAGCCCCTACAATATGCCCAACACTGATTATCATTATAAGCATAGAGCTGACGAGAATATTAAAAACAAAGGCAAGATAGTCTGTTATTGAAATGTACAGCAAAGAAATACGGAAGAGCATTAGGATTGATAGCTCTGTGGGCTCACCTAGACCTTCTGTTCTTGCTCCTAAGTATATTTGCATGCCAATTCATGAGCATTATGGGAACTGAGTAGGGCCTCGTTGACCCAATCTTCCCATAGCTACTGTGGGATTTTGATGGGACAAGTTCCTGAAATACATTTGGGAACTCAGATTGATAATCAGGATTTAACAGGCATTAAAAGGAATTTTTAGAGCCTAAATCAGGGAACTGACTTGGGCCGGGTACTTCAAATTGACACAAGAAGAAAAGCAATCAAAATAGTGAACTTAATCTTGGTCTAAAGGCTTCAGGGAGCTCATTTAATTAGTTGCCTACTTTATAATCCTGGGCTAGGCACTATAGAGCTTTAGCTCCCACCTTGCCTGGGAAAGGCTTAATAGTTACTATACCCTAGCACATGGTATCAGAGAACTGCAGATGAACCTGAAGAGGTTCAATAGCTAAAGCCCAACAGATGGTAGTAGAAAGCAGTTAAGTGAAATAGAGTCAAAGGCATTTTAGGGTTAGAGTCAGAGGCACATTTAGGGTTAGGGGTTTACTGGATAGATTTCTTTCTCAAAGACCAAGCCTTAAACCAATTCATTCTGGATCTCATGGATTGGACAACAATAGGTCCCTGTCAGAGCACAACTTAGTTATTTTGGGGCCCTCCTGGCTAAAAGTGAATGTAAATAGTAACTGTTTCTCTTTTGGCCAGCAACCCTGTGAGTCTTCCCCTCCCAGTTTGATTTTTTTCTCTTTTTTTAAATTAAAAGAACCATCCCTTGATTCATTTCTTGAAGAGGCCTATTCACTGAGTAGGCACTGCCTCATTCAAAGTGAAAACTTGTAAAGACATAAGCTTAAAAGGGCCAAGGTCTCCCACAGCATCCTGAGTCATCTCCAGGCATCCTGACTGATATCTGGTCACTGGACCCAAATGACTCTGGAAGAGAAAGTGACTTTGCACATCCCTCCCTCAATCAAATCCAACTCATTTGCAAGTCATGTCATCATCTCCCTGGTGTCATGGCCCTCTTCAAGAACAAAGGACAAACCACAACAATAACTACAAGTGAAATAACCGAGGAAACAAAGGTTTGAGTTTCTGAGCATATAGATTTACTAAACAATGTATGCCAATTGCATAAAAAATAGGGACCAAGACTCCTTAGCTTGGCACTGGACTCCAAATATAGGGGGAGACAGATTTTTAAAAAGAAAACAATCAACAAGATATAAACAAGGATACAAGATTAGGTAATCTAATTTCTAATTGGAGTAAAGATTAGGAGTTTTCCAAATTGGGATGGGGACAGAAAACAGGCACAATTCCCTGAAATCAGAAAAAAAGGTTTCCCACTTCCCTCCAGGTGTTCATATTCAATCAAAGGAACATGAAAATAGTAACTGATTGACCAGTACAGAGTCAGTTTTCAGATAAGACATTTGAGTTGCTTAAAATGTATAATTGTGAGAAAACTCCTTCCATCCATCTTTGGATCTGACTGGGTTTCTGGTCAGCATAACTTAAGTCCTTAGTTAAGGGGCTCTAAATAGAAGGCAGAGGTGGTCCAGCTTCCCAATCATGCAGGGCTAAGTTCAAACAATGCAATAAAGATTTCTCATAATTCCCATAATTGAATAGAGTTTTCTCACAAAACGGAAATTGGACTAGACCCATAATTTAACAGAAAGGAAACTAAGCTAGCTCCAGAACTGAGTCAGAAGATGGAGTCAGTGTGGTTCACTCCATTCTCTGAAAAAGAAACTGAACACAATAAATTTTTGATAAATGTTTGTTACCTGAATGACTGTGGTTGGAAGGAAGGGGTATGTTCCATCACCTAGGCTGTTGTCTACCACTCCAACCCACCCTCCAGATCATCTTTCTCAAATTAAGTACCTAATTTGCCTTCCTCTTCTTCTTAATCCTAGTCCTTTATTTTAGGACACTTTATATGCTGATGCTTCTTAAGCACCTAATCTACCAGTTTCTCAATCTCTTCAAATCCCAACTCCAATTCCTCCATTCTACTTCAGTCACAGAGATTTCATGGTTACCCAGAAGTATTCCATTTCCTTGATCAAAAATTCTAACACTCTGGGGCAGCTAGGTGGTGCAATGAGTAAGAGTGCCAGCCCAGAGTCAGGAAGACCCCGGATCTGTTCTGGCCTCAGAAAATGAGCACCCACACATAAAAATGACCAGCCGTGTAACCTTGAGCAAGTTACTTAACCCAAATTGCTTTTTAAAAAAATTCTAACACTCCTCTAAAACAATAACCTTCTATCATTACTTCTCTCCCTATGCTTCACCCCTCCTACACCTATTCCTCACCTTCACTGTAACCTCCAATTCCCCTATGTTTTAATATTTACTCCTCTCTTGACTTCATTTTCTTCTCTTTTCCATCTCCATAGTAGAGTTAACCAATTTAAGTCCACACTATTCTCTATTCTCAAATCACTGGACTCTTCATTTCTTGCTAAACTGACCTTGGATTACTCCCACTATCTGTCTCCTTCCTTTCTATCACTTGCTGTTTTTCAGAACCGGGGAAAATCACACCATTGAGCTAGCTGGGTTCACTATAAATTTATGCTATCTAACCTCAACAGGGCCCTCTATGTAGAAAGTAAGTCCTTTTATCCCTCCCTAATTGATTCTCTATCACCCTCTCCATGGAAGCTATTCCAGGCCTTCTCTTTTCTCCACAAACTTCTATAAATCCTCTTCTCTCCACCCTCTCAACTGAGGACCTTGTCCTAATTTTACTGAGAAAACAGACTATTTGATGCAAACTCTTCTGACCTATCATTTCAAAACCCTCTGACACCATGCCCCCCTTTCCTTCTTTCCTCCATTGTCTGAAAATGAGATGGACTTCTCATTGAAGAGTTCAATTCCTTTACATGTGCCCTTGATTCCATCTTCTTCATTCTTCTCTAGTAGATTGTCCCTTTAATGATCTCCCATCTCTGGTATCCACTTGCTTAATTCCCACCACTTTCAAATATGTCCAAGTCTCCCCCATCCTTAAAACCTTCACTAGACCCCACCACTCCTTCATTATCTACCTATATTTCTCCTTCCTTTCTTATTCAGAGAAGCTCTTAATAGTCAAATCGAATATTCTTTTCTCAGTCTTCATCCTTCTTTACCTCTGCTACATTTGATACTTTGTCTCTTCTTTAGCTACTTTCTCCTGGCTCTCTTCCCAACTTAGACCACAACTCAATATCTTTTATTGGCTCATCATCCAGATAACAATCCCTTGTTATCAGTGTTCCCCAAGACTGTCCTGGGTCCTACTGTCTTCTCTCTCTACACTATCTTGGTGACCTCATGAAGTCCCATGGATTTTATTATCATCTCTAAGCAAATGATTCACAGATCTATATATCTGGCCACAGATTCTATCTTAAGCCTCAGTCCTACATCACCAACTACCTAAGGGACATTTCAAACTGCATATCCTAGACACATTTCACCATGTTCAAAAACAGAACTTATCCTTGCTCTCAAACCCACCCATCTATGTTGAAGGCACTTCAGGTGTATTCTTCCAGGCATCTAGATGTGTAATCTTAGCATTATCCTCAACTCCTCATTCCTCCTCACAGCAAATATTCAATCAGTTGACAAATCTTGGAGTTTTTACCCCCACAACATCAAGGCATGGGACCCTATCAAGATTCTCACACAGCCACAGCTCAGGCTCACATCGACACTTGCCTGGATATTGCAATGGCTTTCTAATTGGTCTCTCTGCCTCAAATCTCTCCCTACTCCAAAATCGTCTTCATACAGCTTACAGAGTGATTTTCCTTAAGCACAGATCTGACCAAGGCACTCCTCTATTCAGTAAACTCCAGTGGCTCCTTATTACTTCTAAAATAAAACAGAAACTTCTTTTTCAGGCTTTTAAAGACTTTCTCAACTGGCACCAACCTATCTTTCCAGCTTTGTTGAACATTACTCCTGTTCCCACATTCTGTGGTCTAGTCCATTGGGTATATCTGATCCTGACACACAGAACTCCATCTCCTATCTCCCTACCTTTATACTGGCTGTCCCCCATATCTGTAATGCACTTCCTCTTCACTTCTGCATCATATTTCTGTGTTCCCATGAAGTCACAGCTCAAGTATTACCTTCCACTAGAAGCCTTTTCTGATGCCCCAACTACCAGCACCCTCTTCTTCCACCTTATAAATAACAATATCTATTTTCTATTTACTGCATTATATATTTAAATATATAATATATATGCATAAATCTGTGTATATATTGAGAATGCCATGTGTACTTGTGAGTACATACATGTACACATGCACATATACATATATATGTGTAGATGCATTACACATTCATATATATGGTATCCCAAAAGTTTTAATACAGTCTTAAGCATGAATGGTCCAGGCATGAGGTGATCAGGACAGGGACTTGCTGTAGTGACTATGTCAGAGAAGAGGACTTTCATGAGATATATTGTGAAGATAAAAATGATAGGATTTAGCAATAGATTAGATATGTTCAGTAAATGAGAATGAGGAAATAAAAACTTTCCCCTTGATTGCAAAACTAAGTGACTTTGAATATGGTGATGTCCCCAGTAGGAAAGTTCAGAAGGAAGAATTTGGAGAGAGAAATAATAAATTCAGTTTTGGACATGCTGAATTTAAGATACACATAGAACATCCAGCTCTAGATGTCTAATAGGTAATTGAAGATGTGACACTGGAAGTCATAGAGATGTTAGAGCTGGATTAAAAAAAAAATCTGAGGCTCATCTGCAGAGATGATAATTGAATGCATGAAAGCTGTGGAAATCACTAAGTGAGAAAATATAGAGGGATAAGAGATGAATGCCTAGGACAGAGCCTTGTGGGATACCCAATGTTAGCAGGCATGACCTGGCTGAACATATAGTGAAGAAATAGTCAGAAAGGACCAAAGGAAGATCTCTAGAACATTGGGTAAATCTTCCATTGAGTATTTGTAAAGAGAAATGGACAAGAATTGCCTCAACATGAAAAGGCTGATATCTTCAAAACTAGAAGAAGCCCACAATGATGAGATCATGAAACAATCAAATGATAGCAATAATAATTAACATTTAAAATTTGTAGACATATGAGATTTACAAAATACTTTACATACATTATCTCAGATCCTTATGACATGCCCGGGAGGTAGTAAAGTATTATTATTTCCATTGAGGGAATTAATGTCAACTCAAACTCTATATAATTTTTTAGGTGTCTCAATTTTTCCCTAAATTATAATAACTTTTGAATACTTTATTTATTTATTTATTGCTTTTTGGAGGGGGAAGGTAGGGCAACTGGGGTTAAGTGACTTTCCCAAGGTCACACAGCTAGTAAGTGTTGTGTCTGAGGCTGGATTTGAACTCAGGCCCTGCTGACTCCAGGGCCAGTGCTCTATTCACTGTGCCACTTAGCCACCCCCTACTTTAATTTTTTTAGTTTTAAATGAAAAGATAATAACAATAAGGGAATTTTACAAATATTTAATTTAAATTTAAAGTCTTACATAACTGAATTCATACAATTGGAGCTGAACAAACACAACAGCAAACTATTAAAAAAAATTTTTTAATGCAGATCATGGGACCAAAGGTGCTAACCTGATGATCCCTAACTCAACACTAAATTCAGTAATGTTGTTGGTGAATCCTTCCCTTCTCATAAGAGAGAAGTTCTAGAATTGGAGTTCCTTGTGATTCCATTCTCAAGAAAGAGATAGACCCCTTCTCAGTGACCATATAGCCCATCCCTTTTATCATTTTGGGAGAGGATAAAATAAAATATATGGTGGTACTTTGAAAAAGTTAAAGCCATCATAAAACATAAGACATATTAACATTGGAGTCAGAAGACCTAGATTCAAGTATTAGGCCTAGCACCTAATAACTTTGTGACCCCAGATTATTTCATCTCAGTTTATTTAATCTCTAAAATGGGGATAACAATAATTATGCTACCTTCTTAAAGGGTTGTTAAAAGGATCAAGTAAAATAATGTACCTATTAGCACTTTGCAAACTATAAACACTAAACAAGATAAGGTATTATGATTTTTGGAAGCTGTGGGGGAAATGTCATTAATACACTACTACAAATTGTTGGACAAGAATCACCCTCCATTAGTAGAGAGAGTTTCTTCACCAGGAGATCCCTGTGCTAGTGAATTCACAGCTTGTCTTTATCCCTATACATCTTTACAAAGTGCTCTATGCACATCATGAACTCTTAAGGCCTCTCCAACTTAAATCAAAGATATCTTTTAAGCATAACAACCCAATGAGGTTGGCCCTATAGATATTATGTCCATTTTGAAGATGAGGAAACTGAGGTTCAAAGAGGTTAAGTGACTTACATTAGTTAAGAGAAGTATATTTGTAGTTGGGTTCCAGTTCTGTTTCTGCCACTTACCACATGTGACTTCATATTTGTAAAAGAAGTTTTGTTGCTAGGTAGCATACTGGATAGAGGACCAGACCTGGGGTCAGGAAGACCTGACTTTAAATCTCACCTTAAACACTTACTAGCTGTGTGACCCTGGGCAAGTCACTTAACCCTGTTTGCCTCAGTTTCCTCATATGTAAAGTGAACTAGAGAAGGAAATAGGAAACTGCTAGAGTATCTTTGCCAAGAAAACCCCAAATGGGGACACAGAGTCAGACATGAAGAAACAATTGAACAACAACTTGAGATCATTGACTGTGAGGTACAGTTGCAAAAGAGAGTACTAAGCACTAGCTACTAGCTATGTTGTTCTGAGGATCAAAAATGAGAACATATTTCTAAACTCTAGGGATAGATACCAGTTTCTCTACTAACATAGACAACAACTATTCACTAATACGTTTAGTCTAAGAGAATTACTCAAGGTTTATTGACTTACCCAGGGTAACAAAGCTAGCATGTGTCACTGATGGGACTGAATCTAGATCTTCCTGGCACAGAAGTCAGCTCAATCAAATGCCTCTTAGAATGTGACCCCCCCCCCCCACTACTTAGTGTATGGTTTTATTAATTTTATATTTATGCTGTATGTATATTTTTTACATATTTGTCTCACTCATTAGGATATAAGTTCTTTGGGGATAATTTGATTCTTTTTATTTGTATAGCCAGCACCTACCACAGTGCCTGCCAGAGTAGGTATTTAATAAATATCTGATTGTTCTGAGTTCAAATCCCAGCTACTGACCTAATTTGGGCTGGTCTTTTGAGGAAGGACTCACGTCCTGATTCAGTTATTAGAAACCTTGCCTTGGAAAGCCCTGACAGAGATAATATCTTAGAAAATCTGGAGTAAATCCAGTCACTCAGCCACCATCAGAGGTTTAGTGGGCCAACAAGTATTTATGAAGCCTTGTTATATAGAAGGACTGGAATGGTTGGACACAAGGTTGGGAGACTAACTAGGAGTCTTTTGCAATGATCTAGAGGAGAGCTGATAAACCTGGACTTAAGGTAGTGGAGAAAAGGGGGTCAGAAGAGAAGAGTTACGTTGTCAGAAAGGGAAAGACTTGCAAACTGATATGAGGCTAGGGGCAGTGAAAAGGAGAGGATAATGATAAGATCTGACACAAAAGAATCTACAAGAGATCACATTCAAGTGTTACAAATTTAGAGGTTATCCATGAACGGTGTATTAGTATTAGTATTTAGTATTAGTAGCTCTATATTGGCACTTATTTTTCTGATGGGTCACATCCTATTAGACTGTAAGCTTCCTGCAGCCAGGGGATTTGTCTTCCCTTGGTATGTCCTTCAATGCTGACTGTGAGTCTGTATTCTCATCTGTAAAATGGGTAGAAGGGTCGTTATCCAGCTCAGAGGAGGCAGCTTGGGGTCCCTGGGGTCATGAGGAGGTGGGTTCAAGTCTTCCTTGACACAAAACTACGAATGGGCTGTGCCTTTGACCCCTCAATGACCTGGAAAATTCTCTAGAGGCTCCGGATTCCAGATGAAATGTCAGTTTACATCAGGGGAGGGAGTTTCCACCCCAGGCGTTTTCTCATAAGAGGAAAATCCCAACTAGGACAAAAAAAAATCGCCTTATGAAGTTATTGTAATGAAAGCGCTTTGGACAACATAAGTGTTCAAACTATTAGGATGATAATTATATTCTCTCTTGGCCTGAGCTTTCTTACTATTTTAAATGCGTTGGGAAGGATATTTCAGAGTGAGAGACATTCGCAGCTCTAACCCCTCCAGAAAAGTCCCGACTACCCCCCTTTCCCGTTTGTTTTCCTGCCCAAAGCTCCCACGTGGTCGACAGCCCTTCACACCCCACCCCCGCCTTTCCCCTTTCTCACACGCCAACCGCCAAAAGCCAAATCTCCGCCCCTTGCCCCTGACGCATGCGCAGTCAGGCCGTCCCAGCGCAAGCTCTCTTTGCTCGCTCCTCCCCCGCCCCAGGCCCAGGATCTAGCTTCTCGCGACCGGACTCCGGGATCGCCGCTCCTCCCCCTCAAGAGCTTACAACAAAAGAAAGAAGAGAGGGATTGGAGGGACAACCAGACCAGAGGAAAGAACCAATAGACTTCCTTTTCTTTGCGCATGCTTGTTGGGAAAGACCGGGATCGAACGGGAGATTAAATCCACTTCTCCATAGTTTAGTGGTGGCTGGGACTGCCGCTAAAATAAAACCGCTCAGGAAAACGAACGTGAAGAAAGGGCGGCCTGGGGCAGGGCTATAAAGCTACTGATAAAATCCGGAAAAATGGAGCCGGCCTCTGGAGGCGATGGCGCGGCTTTGGACATGCGCAGTAGGCTTTCCGCGGGTTCGGGTCCTGGGGTCGGAGGGTCGGGCAGCGAGTCCAAGGGACTCGCTTGCTCCAGTGTCATGTCGTCCCTAGGGGACTGTGAGTTCCTGGTGCAGCGAGCCCGGGAACTGGTGCAGCAAGACCTGTGGGCGGCCAAGGCCTGGCTCATCACCGCGCGCAGCCTATACCCGGCCGACTTCAATATCCAGGTCAGGGCCCGGCGTGCGCGCGCGTGCTTGTGTTTGGGAACCGGACGTGCGTGTTGGGGGCGCGCGCTCGCATGTGTCGGTGCGGCTGTGGGGCTGTCACTGCGTGTCCCTGCGTGCGCACGTCTGGGGGGTGGGGTGTAAAGCACGTGTGTGTGTGTGTGTAGGGTGCGTGTGCATATCTATAGTGTGTATATGCATATCATGGTGTGTGTATAGTGTATGTGTAAATTGGGCTGTTTAAGGCGTGTATAGTGTGTGCATATATAAAATGTATCATGGTGAGTGTGTGTATATACACAAGTGTGTATGTATTTAGAGAGAGCTTGTGTGTATTTGCATATTTGCGCAGAGAGAGACTATGTACTATTATGTACGTGTGTACTGTGCCCAGGACTGAGCAGAGGTGAAGATGTCAGGTTCTAGAGTAGGGATTCGTAACTTGGAATCCGTGAACTTGTTAACTTGCACCTTCCTTCTAGGGTTATGGTAAACAATGATTTTTGTAAAGTACTGAGCTATATAAATTCTGTCTATTGTTGTTATTTATCATTATTATTATTACAACAGGAGTATCTGAAGTAATTCCTAGTGACATCCTGTGACTCTTTACACACTTTTCCATATTCTCTCCTTCCTTTAGTTTTCTTCTCTAGCTGTCCTCTTCTATTTTAGGCACTGGTGTTCTCTCCTTCCTCAAATGATTAGTTCCTGACTTTGTCCCAGATTACCTGTAGAACAAGGGCGAGTTATTTCTTTCTGGTGCTCCCTTTCTTTATCTGTAAAATGAGTAAATGAACCCTAAGGTCCTTCCAGTTCCAAGTCTATATGATATTGTGTCTGCTTATCGATTTGCATGTTGTGTCTCCCTGTAGAATGTTAAACTTCTTGAGGATAGGGGACTGTTTTTCATTTTTGTCTTTGAATCGCTGATGCATAGCATATAGCAGGCATTTTAAATTAAAATTGAATCCTGCTCCCTACTTCTCTCTCTGCCCCCTTTTCCACTTTTACAATATCACATATTGCTAAACCCCTGCAGTGAATGGCAGGGCTAAAGGGCCTGCTCACCCCACCATACATTTTATTTGTTTTTATTCACATGTAGTATTTTGTTAAATCCATTATCACTACAGAAAAAAAATCACTCTCAACATTTATGTTTTGTTGATAATAAAATGTCATGAGTTCTCATAAATGTTAACTGATGGTGATAGTTTACACTGAGAGTCTGATTGGGAATGAAGCAAACTGGGTTAGAAATTAGCTATTTGCTGGCCCAGAAACAGTGGATAATGCCAAATGTGAATGGTCTTTGTTTCAGTATGAGATGTATATCATTGAACGGAATGCAGAGCGGACGGCTTCAGCTGGAAGGCTCCTTTATGACATGTGAGTGAAGACAGCTCTTACCCCTGTTTGACTTGACATATTTTCTTCACTGAATTTCTACATGAGGCTTTGTTATCTGGGTATGGAACTAGGAGTACAAGAATTATCTGTAAGCTTACCCAGGTCACTAGGGTTTATTTGTTTAAGAGGGTTGTTTGTCAGTGTAGTTTAACATTTCTTAAAAGCTAAACATAGACTCAGTGTTCATTCTAGGCCATCCTTCTCACACATAAACTCCTCTGTGTATGGCATTAAAAATCTATCACAATATGGCTCCAGCCTGCCTTTCCAGGCATGTTGCATATTACTCCTCTTCATGCATTCTGTGACATTTCTTGACACTGGCTTACATGTGTATAGAAGACAGTCCATCTCTGACTCCTTGCCTTTTCTCAGGCTGCACCATCTGCCTATAAATCATTCCCTTCTCACTTCAGTCACTTAAAATCCCTAGTTTCCTTCAAGGCTCAGCTCAGGTACCACCTTCTATAGGATGCTTATCTTGTTTCCCCTAGTTGGTAGTGCCACACACTCCTCCCCCAATTACTTTGTGTTTACATTCTTTGTGTGTTTTGAGGGGGCAGCATGATAGAGTTGTTAAGAATCCAGCACCAAAGCCTGGAAGGCCTGAGCTTACATCCCACCTCTGACATGTGCCTGTTGTGACCAGGAGCAAGTGGTTTAACCCCTCCATTCTCTTAGAGAAAACCTATACTGGTAGAGGGAGTTCCCTCGCCTGAGAATTCCATGAAATCACAGCTCTATGACTTATCCCCTTTATATTTCATATTGAGAACCAGCATAACAGCACAGTATATAGAGCCAACATCAGAGTCAGGAGGAATTCACATCCCACTTCTGACCCCCTGTCAAGGCATCTCAGTGCTCCAGACAACTCTCTATGACTTAAAATTGCAGGCCTGCATTGGCAGAGGGCCTTCCTTCATCACCTGAACTTTTTGATACCAATCAAATCACAGTTCCAGACCCAAAGCATTTTGTCTGTTTAGTTGAATCTCCTGTTCTCACCTCCCCACACTCCCATTAGAGTGGAAGCTCATTGGAGGCTGGGGCAGTTCTTCAGTGTTGTCTTTTGGCACTTAACAAATGCTTATTAAAGGACTAGATGTAAGGCATAGACAAGTGTCCCAAGCTTCATGTGCCTTAGGCTTTCTCTTAAGCAGCCTTATTTTTTCTTACCAGTCAGTTTCCATTTCTCAGCAGTTCTCTTTGAGTCTATTGGTGTAGACCTTTCTTCACTTAGAAGAAAGAGAAGCAGTAGTTTTTGTTTTAATCAAAAATATTTTGAGTACTGATGGTTTTTATAGGCAGTTTTTCATCCAAAAGTTTAGAATTGTGTGTGTGTGTGTGTGTGTGTGTGTGTGTGTGTGTGTAAGTGAAAACATAGAGGATGGAGTTGTGAGCTGATCCAAACATTCTGGAGAGCAATTTGGAACTATGCCCAAAGGGCTGTAAAAATGTACATACTCTGACCCAGCAATGCCATTTCTAGGGCTGTATCTCAAAAAGATCATAAAAATGAGAAAAGGACCCACATGTACAAAAAATATAGCAGTTCTTTTTGTGGTGGGCAAGAACTGGAAATTGAGGGGATGCCCATCAATTGGGGAATGGCTAAACAAGTTGTGGTGTATGAATGTACTGGGGTACTATTGTGCTATAAGAAATGATGAACAGGCAGACTTCAGAAAAACCTGGAAAGACTTATATGGACTGATGCTGAGAGAAGTGAGCAGAACCAGGAGAACACTGTAATAGCCACAGTGTGCAATGACTGACTGATAGACTTAGCCCTTCTCAGCAATACAAGGAACTAAGACAATTCCAAAGGACTCATGATTGGAAAATCCTGGAGTCTGAATGCAGAGCGAAGCAGATTGTTTTCTTTTTTATTTTGTTTTGTTTTGTTTTTCTTTCTCATGGTTCCTCCTATTTGTTCTAGTTCTTCTATACAACATGACTGATGTAAAAGTATGTTTAATGGGAATGTATGTATAGAGTCTGTATCGGATTGCATGCTGTCTTGAGGAGGCATTAGGGAGGAGAGGGGGAGAAAATTTAAAACTTATGGAAGTGAGTGTTGAAAGCTAAAAATTGATAAATTAACTTTTTAAAAAAAAACATAGAGGTCTTATTACACTTTAAAGTGTTTTTTGTTGTTGTTGTTGTTGGCTTTTTTTTTTGCTTTTTGGAGAGCAGTTGGGGTTAAGCAACTTGCCCAAGGTCACATGGCTAGGTTTCTGTTTGTGTGTGTTAAGTGTCTGAGGCCAGATCCGAACTCAGGTCCTTCTGACTCCAGGGCTGGCACTCTACTCACTGTGCCACCTAACCGCCCCCCACTTTAAAGTTTTAATAACTTCAAAAGTATGTCACAAATTTGCAAAGATAACATTTGAAAGATTAATTAGGTAACATTTTAAACACTGGTATGTTTCTTGCTAAAATTCAAAATAACTACCATTTTATGTTATATATTGCTCTAGTACATTTTTGATCTTCATAAAAAAATTTTCATCAACAGCTTTTCAATGACTAAAAAGATAACATTTGTCATCCCAACCTTAAGATCATCTAAAGAACAAAGTTTTGATGTATACACAACATTTTTAAAATGACCCTACAATAAAAAGCCTGATGGAAATAGATCAGATGAGCAAGAAAAAGGATCTCTTCTCCTGATCCACCAGTCAGAGAAAGTATCATCCAGAAGCTATCATATATGCAGTGCATAATGACAAGATACCCTATCTTGTTAAAATTAAAATTACAAATCTATTACTCAAAATTAATAAAACTAAGTTTAAAAGACACTTAAATAATTGAACTTTCAAATAATGGTTTGGTTTTTTTTTTTTAATAAGTTTGTAACATGTTTCTGAAGTTATTAAAACAAAACTGTTCAAGACTTTTAGGACATCCTGTATACATATATATATGCATATTTATATGTATATACACACACACTTTATTTTAAAGTGATTTGTTGTTTTTTTTTTTTGAAGGTTTGTGAACTTCCCAGACCAACCAGTGGTATGGAGAGAAATAAGTGTCATTACTTCTGCATTGAGGAATGATTCCCAGGATAAACAAACTCAGTTCTTAAGAGGTAAAACATGGCAATCCTTCATATTACAAAGTAAACTTTCCTGAACCTCAGATTTTCTCAGCAATAAAAATTAATGGTTTTGACCCTTATTCCTAACTATATAGGTGTTGTTCCTGGAATCTAAATTTGTTTAGGTGCAGTCATGCAATCCCATGAGCATTTTCTTGAAGCCCCTTAGCCTCCTTGGAGAGAAATGAATTTATCAATGTTCCTAAGGAAATGTTCTAAGTTAAAATAGACTACTACTCAAGTGCCTAAAAGTAAACATATCATAGAGATGAAGGAATGAATGCTGTTTCTTAAGAATTTTCTTTGTAAAGTGTTACATTTGAAGTAAATAGAAAAAAAGACTATCAGATTGCCAGATTTCTTGTAAATATAGTTGAAATATGGAGGAAAAAAGATTTCGATTATTTAATTTTGTTTGGCTGTTTCACCTAGAAGAAGGAAGCCTATGAATGTCCAGTAAAAAAAACCCAGAATGATATTAGGTCCTTATGAAAATAAGTGAGGGGATCTGCCTTTTCCTCCACTGTGTGCCAGGAGCTGTGCTAAGTGCAGAGGAGACAAAGAAGGGCAAAAAGCAGTAGCTACCCAAAGGAGCTAACAATCTAACGAGGGGAGACAGCAGGCAAACGACTATGTGCAGATGAGCTCTATGCCAGATAAATAAGCAGTCAGTAGAGGAAAGCCACTAGAATTAAGGATAGGAAAGGCTTCCTATGAGGAGAGTATTTTAGTTGTCCCTCGAAGGAAGCCCGAAAAACTGGAAGGCAGAGATGAGGAGAATCCATGAGGAACAGGGAAGAAACCCAGGGTCATGAGATGATAGATCTCCTTCCAAGAAAACAAGGAAGCCAGAGCCCCTGGTCTTTAGAGTATGTGAGGGAAATGCGAAGGATAAGAAGACTGGAAAGGGAGGGGTGGGGGTGGTTACAAAAGGCTTTAAATGCCAGATGATTTTATATTTGATCTTAGATGTGTTAGGAAGTCATTGGAGTTTGGGGGTGAAAAGGGTGACATGGTCAGATCTGCAGTTAAGGAATCTCACTTTGACAGCACTGCTTTTGACCCTAGCAATGCAGGATTTCTATCTTTAGGCTGCTGTTGGCAAGAAATAATAAAAATGAACACAACAGGTTATTAATTTTGTGTTGACTGGTCTGAACATTAACATATCTTATGCTTTTACCTCTCTGTCTCTTCTCATTTTCCAAAAATAAAAAAAGAAAATTTTATTTTATTTTGAACAGGTCTGTTTGAAACCCTTCCTGGTCGAGTACAATGTGAGATGTTACTAAAAGCCACAGAACAATGCTTTAATACATTGGAGCGAGCAGAAATGTTACTTCTGCTTTTGAGGCGTTTCCCTGAAACAGTTGTACAACATGGGGTAAGAGAAGATTTGACACAGTTGTACCTTAATTAATGTTCCCATTCAATTAATAATATTTATTTTTCTTAGATCAGAGTAGAGGTGAAACTGATAGCCAACCAAGTAATTTAAAATATTTTGTGTTGACTTTTGCCTGTAAAAACAGTGTGGTAAGTAGTAATAGTACGGATTTTAAACTGAGAACCTTAGAAATTTGCCATATTGATTGTAAGATATTAAACTGCCTTATCAACAGTGACTGCACTATGATGATAATATGTGCTCAGCAAGCAGTGTCTGTACAAATTTTGTATTCCTTGGGACTAAACAATGTATAAATTCTTAATTTTGGTGTGTTTTGGGAATGGGCTAACAATTATGTTTCAACAGCCTCAATTTGCTTCTGGCTCAATCCCATCTTTGGTCATGTTGCTTTCTTAGTGTCTCACTTTACCAGTAGTTCTCTTGACTCAAGCAGGTCAGTTCTGTTTTTTCCCTTGGCCTATTTTCTGGCTTGCTGACCAGAACTGGCCTATTCTGTTACCTCCTCCAGTATTTCATAGATTTTAGCTTTTCCTGTTCTGCAGCGTATTGCTTTCTTTCATCACTGCCATGGTCCAGTGCTTTGTTAAAATGTGTAACCTTTACAGACATGGGCGAGGTTACTTTTAAGGGCCTCTTCAGCTTGAAGCTCCCATAACATTTACTGGGAGCACCAGAAATACACAGGTATCTTTATAGTTTTAAAGGAATTCCATCTGTCCCAGTGCCTTCAGTTCTTACTTTTCAGAGCTCTTTAGCCTTGACTTTTGTGGCTATAAGAGCAAGTACTGGTAGTTACTTGTTCCCTACAGGGGAGAGTTTCCCTTCTCTGTGTACTTCCATGCAGATATGATGCTCTTCAAGCTCCATGTCTGATGCTTTTTGTTAGTTTCTGTAGCAATTGTACCAGTTCCTCAGTTTTCCTGAGGAATAATAGAAGCAAGAAGATCTGATAATCTCTTTGGGATTTTATTCCTGGCTTTTCTATGAATGTCTCATTTTGTTTCTCTTAAGATGTAAAAGGAGGATGCTTGTTTTAGGAAAAAAAATAATTCATCTTTTAATAGGTAAAAGAAGTATATAAAGACAAAATGTTACTCTGTTTTCTTTATAGTATCTTTATATATCAAACCTTACTCCAGTCTGCATTTGAATTTACGTTTATTTTCATTTTAAAACAGGTTGGCCTTGGGGAAACATTGTTGGAAGCTGAAAATATTGATGAACAAGAATCCCCTGTCAACTGCTTTAGAAAATTATTTGGTAAGAACAGTTTCCTTATTTCAGGCCAAGAAATATCCTGGGCATTGGTGGGCAGGAAGAGCCATGTTGTGGATGCCAACTAGTATGTCAGGAGACTCAGATTAATGTAACCATTTATATTATGGAATTTTAATGTAATCGTCCCATTTTCAGTAAACTTTTACATTTTACTTGCCCAGGAAAGTGTTTGCCACAGTTTTCTTAAATTTCCAGTGAACTTATATTTTGGTAGTATTCTGGTAGGGAAAAAAAACAACCAATTTTTTTTTCTTTCAACAGTTTGTGATGTCCTTCCTCTAATAATTAATAATCCTGATGTTAGGTTACCTGCCAGCCTGTTATATAAGTATTTGAACAAAGCAGCTGAATTTTATATTAATTATGTCACTAGGTCTACCCAGACAGAAAATCAGCATCAAGGTAAGTGAACTTGCCTGAAATTATATCATCAAATTAAAAACTGAAGAATGTGTTTTGAGAAATTTGATGTAATAGTGTTAGTAAGCTTAAAAGTTTTTAAGATTTTTTATTTTTAATTTTTAAAGAAAAATAATGGAGGGCTTTACTCTTTTTGGTGGGGGGAGAAAGGTGGCACAATGTTTCCAATCAGCCTGTTTTTCCTATTTGACCTATCAGTAAACAAGTACTTATAACAACACCTCCTCTGTATTAGACACTGAGAATATAAAGACAAAAACAAAACAACTGCTGCTCTTTGGGAGCTTACATTCTATCAGAATAGCTATGTACACATATAAATACATAGAAGATAATTTTAAAGGGAAAAACTAGTATCTGGAAGACAGGCAAGGTCAATAGGAGGTGACATTTGAACTTTGAAGGGAATTAAAGATCCTAAAAGGTGAGGAGGTAGTACATTCTAGGCGTGGGCAACAGCCAGGACAAAAGCACACAGATGGGATATGGAGTGTTCTGGGTGAACAGCAGCAAGAGAGCCAATCTGATCAGACCATAAGATTTGGGGAAGTGAGGAGCCAACTTGTGCAGGGCTTCAGACATCAAACAGAGGGGTTTATATTTAGCCCTAAAGGTACAATGGAGCTACTAGAGCTTAGGGAGCAAGGGAGTGATGGTCAGACCTCTGCTTCAGGAATATCACGCTGGCAGGGTGCAAGATGGGTTGTGTAGAAAAGATCCTCCAAGGTAGGGTTTTAGACTTAGGTCTGGAAAGAACCATAGAGAACATCAAGTCCAATCCAGTTATATTACAGATTAAGTGACTTGGCCGGACACACCGCTAGTAAGTGTATGAGACAGGATTTGAACTCAAATCTTCCCTATTCCAAGGCCACTGCCCTATCCACTATACCATGCTGTCTTTCAAGAACTGAGGCAAGGAAACTAGTTAAAATACTATTGCAGTTGTCTAGGTGAGAGGTGATAGTGGCCTTATGAAATGACAAGATTTAGTAACTGATTGAATATATGGGGTTAGGGACAGTGAGGAATCAAGGATGATCTGAGGGTGAAGACTTGGGTGACATGAAGAATGGCCACAGAGGACTTGTGGATTGTACTATCATTCCATATGGTTCTTCTCATGCTCTCTTCAAAGCCAAGCTGGTTTGGGTCCAAACTCTAGGGTTCAGATTGTGATTAGTCTGGTCTGAGTCTTTTCTCCAATGGCCCTATTTGATCATAAAAAATAATTTTGTCATTTTAGAAAAAATAGATGAAAGAAATGGAAGTTGAACAGTTAGGGAAATATTGAAAGCCTCCTAAAGACTGGCCAGTGCTGGAGAACCAGATAAATTCAGGGCAGCAGTACTGGTTGAATACTTATTGTGTACTTAGTATGATACTAGTTCTTGTGAGGAATAAGGAAATAGAATCATCAAAAAGATTCAGTGACAGATAATGTAGGGAACAACTAGCAGGAAACAGTATAATGAAGTGCCAAAATGTGTTTTATAGACAGAGGGCCATGATGAGAGATCAGAGAAGCATTCATAAAAGAGGTGGAACTTAAGCTTGACTTTGGAGGATAGATACAGGGTAGAATTTGGAAGAGCAGAGACAAGTAGGGAAAAATTTCACAACATAGACAAGAAATGAAAATGTTTTAGAAGTTTCACAAAATCTTTAGAGTAAAAAGGAACTGTTTGTTGATATCTCATTTAGATGTCTGGTCCAATCCCCTACCAGCATGGGCACCATTATCTTCTGCAGCTCTAACTAGTTTTCTAGTCTTTTCATATAAACAGTTCCAGGGGTGGCTCATTGCCTCATTAGGCAATTCACTTCATTTTTAACAACTTTAATTGTTGGAATATTTTTCCTTAACTTTAATTGAATCCTTCTTCCCTATAACTTTGTTCGTTAGCCTTAGTTCTGCCCTCTTAAGCAACACAAAGTAACTTCTTCCTCTTATACACGATGGCTTGCATAGCCATGTGTTGATGACTGTTATGTCACTCAGGCACCTTCCCCTCCCCAAGCCTTCTCTTCTCCAGGTTAAATTTCCCAGTTCCTTCAACTATTCCTCATAAAATGTGGCATTAAGAATTGAATACAGTATTGCAGATTTGCCTGATCATTGCCGTATACAGTGGGACTGTTACTTCCCTTGATCTGGACACTACTTGCTGTCATACAACATTAGTGCACAGAAGTTATATAGAATGCAGCTCAAAATTCTGTTCCTAGCTATACCAGTGTGTGACCTTGGACCAAAGACTTCGGGACCTCCATGTCCTAATCTTTCAAATGAAGGTAATGCCTCCTGCTTACCTCACAGAATGTGTGTATGGGAGGGGTGTGGCATGTGGGCTGAGGGGCATATTTAAAACCAACAAATCTTACTGTCCATAAAATGCAATGTAAGTACCAAGTCATAGTAGTGATAAATACATATTATTTCCCCTTTACTTTTCAGGAGCCCAAGATACACCTGATCTCATGTCCCCGAGCAAGCGTAGCTCTCAGAAGTATATTATAGATGGCCTTACTGAAAAGTCATCCCAGATTGTAGACCCTTGGGAGAGATTGTTTAAAATTTTGTCTGTGATAGGAATGAGATGTGAATGGCAGGTGGATAAAGGAAGACGGTGAGAAATAGTCTTTACTCTTGGATTTGGTATCTTATCTGCTAACTTTGTTGTCATAATTCTTTAAAAGAGAACAAATGGTATGATTTGAAAAGCCTGTTGTTTGGAGGTGTACCTTATTTTAAACAAAGTTCTATGATCTGCACTTACATAAAATAAAAGGTAGAGGGTATTTATTTACAAATAATTTCTTCACTGCAGTTTAATATGCAAAAGACTTTCTTCAGCAAGTCTGTCATGTTAACAGCCATAAAACCAATTTAGACCTGGTGACATCATATTCTTACCCCTTTATTGTCCTTTTTGTCTTTGTAAACACAGTGCTTATCACTGTGCTAAGTAAGTAGACAGTTTAATAAACTTTTGTTGAACATTTGTTTACCTTTTGTCTTTCAGAAACCTTGGTGATATTTTGCATAGAATGAAAGACCTCTGCAGATACATGAATAATTTTGACACTGAAACTCACACGAAGTATAAAAATCAAATAGTGTACTCTACAATGCTGGTCTTCTTTAAGAATGCATACCAGTATGTCAGTAGCATACAGCCATCTCTTTTCCAAGGTTAGTCCTGAGAACTTGATACAGTCCTGAAGCAAAACAATGTCCATTGTGAGGGTGGGAGTGGTAAAACTGAACATTGGTTTTAGGAACAGTTTTGATGGAAAGTATAACTGAAATCCTCATTCTTGTATCAAGGCTTAACTATAGGTAATATGTTCAGGTTTGCTGTTGGAGTTTTGTTTTTTAATGAATGTGCCACCACTGAAAGGTCTCTAAATGTGTGTAAAGAAAAAAATAATAAGTGCCTGCAGCAGAACTTAGCAAAATCAGAAAAGAGTGAGAGTTGGACTCATAAAAACTTTTTACAAATTAGATGAAGTTTCTAATACTTTTATTTTTACTTATAGGTCCTAATAGTCCTAGTCAAGTTCCATTGGTTCTTCTTGAGGATGTCTCAAATGTGTATGGCGATATAGAAATAGATCGTAACAAACACATACATAAAAAGAGGAAACTTGCAGAAGGAAGAGAAAAAACCATGGTAACATTTTCATTTATTCAAAATGTGTACCATCAGTTGCTATGGTGCTTGAGTTACATGTTTGTATTATTCTAGGTTATTGTTATGGGTATCAACTGGAAATTTTTCTTTTGAAATGAAATAACAAACTTAGATGATGCTAGAAAGACTGGTTAGATAATTATATCCCTTTTTAGTTTTTCTGTTTTGTCCTAGGTATTGCCCTAGTGATTTGAAGGATGCCACAAGGTCCAGTTTTCTGAAGATGAAGCCTAGTGTAGTGAAAAAAGAATTGGGCTTGGAGTAAAGAGACCTGGGTTCAAATCCTGAACATAGGCAGGTCATATAACCTCTATTAGCCTTAGTTTCCTCATCCATATAATGGAGATTATAGCATTTGTACCTCCTTGTTCACAGAGCTGTTGTGAAAATTGAATGATGTCGTATGTATCAAGTGCCATACAAGTGTCAGCTATTCTGGTTAATTTCATCTGTTCCTAAGACTCTTTTAAAGTACCTGAATTCCCATCATTAGAGATCATCCTTTTAAGTTACAGCATTAACACTAGAAGGCTCTTTAGGAACACAGTGGGTTATCTGAGAAGACTGTAACACAGTTAGGAGTCCTGTTCTCCCAGCCCAAGGGTGTTCTATCTCATTCCCACCCCCACCCCCGGCATAGACTTTGGGTTCCTTCTTTATTACTGCCATCCAAGGAGTAAAAGGGAAGAAGGATCCTTAAGAATATATACTTTCGGGGCGGCTAGGTGGCGCAGTGAGTAAGAGCGCTGGCCTTGGAGTTGGGATGACCCAGGATCGAAACCGGTCTCAAAAAATGAGCACCCACACATAAATAATGACTAGCCGTGTGACCTTGAGCAAGTTACTTAACCCCAATTGCTTTAAAAAAAAAAAAGAATATATACTTTCTCCTAATTTCTGTCAATATCTTTGCCCCCATCTTCTTCATTTTTGTTCATTATACATTGAAAGAGAATACAAAACAAAAATAAACTACGAGTCATTATTCTTCATCTATATGCAGTCAGTAAGTCCCTCATCCTGTCATATGTTTCATATTGTTCAACTACCCACAGACAGATTTATCAGTACTCAAATAGCCTTTGCTGGTATCCCTTTTGAATGTGATTTCAAAGTCCTAAAAGGATTTTTCCCAAGTATTGCACTGCCTATCCTTTCTCCCATCTAGTCTAATTTTCATTCCAAGTTCAAGTAAACTTCTTTATTGCCTTCTGTGGTCTTAGAAGGAAAAAACAGCTTTCTTGTTTGAGTTCCAGGTCCATTTCTTTGGTTTCCAGTTGTAATAGCACTTTTCCCAAAGATGTTGCCAAAGGACATCTTTGTACAAATTAAAGATAAATAAACATTTATTTTCTTCCTCTCTTAGACTATTTACTTCAGGTAAATTCCTTGAAGCAGAATCACTAGGTCAAAGAATGTTTAACTTCAGCATACCCATTTTCTCAGAGCTACGACATTGGATTATCACATTTTTAAAACAGTTTTAGAGGCACTGTGTGAAGCACTGAAGATACATAGAGGGACAAAAGCATGATTCCTGCTCACAAGGGACTTATATTCTAATGAAACAACATAGCAAAAATTGTACATACTATATACACACACGCGCGCGCACACATGTAGACAAACACTGCATGGAAGTTAATTTCAGAGAAGAGGCACTGCCATGGAGATGGAGGACAGAGAGAAGCCACTTACAGAAGATAGGGTTTGAGCTGTATCTTGAGAAAAGCCAGGAGACTAAGACTGGTAGGGAAAGTATTCCAGGTGTAGGATCAGCTCACGAAAAGCTGTGCAGTCAGGAGATAAAATACCATGCATGAGGAGCTTTAAGGTCGGTGTTGCTGACAGAACATAGAAAAGTTGGAGGAGACTGAAAAGGGAAGAAGAGACCAGGTTATAAAGGGCCAAACATGGGACTTTATAGTTAATCCTGAAAGTAATAGGAGAGCCACTGGACTTTATTCACTAGGGGAATGATACAGCCAGACTTTAGCTTCAGGAACAGAACTTGAGCAGCTTGTTGGATATACTGAGTGGGGCGAACCTTAAGGCAAGGTGACCAGTGAGAAGACTTGCCAGAGTCCAGGCATGAGGTGATAACAGCCTTGGGTAGTAACTGTTTGAATGGAGAGAATGGGACATATGAAAGAGATGGGAAGGTAGAAACATCAAGATCTGGCAACAGATTAAGTACTGGATAAGTGTGAGTGAAGATAAAGGAAGAAACAAAATTAAGGTAGTGATGCCCGTGAATGGATGAATGAAGCGTTTATTAAGCACTATGTACAAAAGGAGGCAGCTAAGTACATAGTACATAAGAGTGCTTGGCCTGGAGACAGGAATACCTGAGTTCATATCCAGCCTCACACTTACTAGTTTCGTGACCCTGGGTAAGTTACTTGATCTCTGTTGGCCTTAATCCACTGGAGAAAGAAATGGTGAGCCACTCTAGTATCTTTGCCCCCCCCCCAAAAAATAAATAAATAAATAAACCTTGGACAGTATGGTCCACAAGATCATGAAGAGGTGATTATGACTAAACAACTGTATAACAAATGTACAAAGCATTGGGGATACAAATTAAGTAAGAGTCCCTGTTCTCAAGGAGGTCACATTCTAAAGGGGCAGACATCACACGTGCCTACATTTCAGCTACAAGTGAGAAGAAAATGTCCCAGGGTACAGTGGCAAAGCAGATAGTAATGCCTCTTTAATGTCATTTCCACTGATAAAAAAGTCCTACCAGTTTCTGATATTGAACACTGCCAAAGACATTGCTGTTCAGAACTTTCTTTTCTGGGTTGTTAATAAATGTTGCTATAGCTTCTGCTCTCTTACCTACCGCTACTCCTTTCTTTTATCTCAAAGTCCTAGTTAACAGTGCTAATGAGAAATTTTTTCATTCTGATTTCCTACCCTTGAGAAAAGTACACACAGAGTAGAATACCACAATGCATAAAGGCACATAAAATCACAAGAGGAGAAGATCAAGGATAATCCCTAAGTCTTGTAAGAATGTCACTTTACCCAAAATGGGTTTAGATGCCAAGATCATCTTTATACCATAGTAAGAAATTGTAAGGGTTTCTGTCTTTTGGATTGTAAATAAGTTTTTTAATATTTTGGTTAAATTTACTTATAAATACATTTGACCTTGGAATTTTTTTCTTTCCTCTTTGTTCAGTTGTATTTATTTGTTTATTTATTGATACTGGGTTAACTAGTCTGTTTCTTTTGTTAACTGAATATTTTATATTTTTGTAAATACATTTCCTCTAAGTTATCAACACATATAATTGAACAAAATACTTTCTGATAATTTCTTTTATTTCCTCTTCAGTTATTGTGGGTTATTTTTCATTCTGATATACAGAGTTTGGTTTTCCTCTTTTTTTTTTCTTTAAAAAAAAAAAACAGATTAGGGGGCAGCAAGGTGGCGCAGTGAGTAAGAGCACTGGCCTCAGTTGGGATGACCCGAGATCAAATCCAGCTTCAGAAAATGAGCACCCACACATAAATAATGACTAGCCGTGTAACCTTGAGCAAGTTACTTAACCCCAATTGCTTTAAAATTAAAAAAACTAGATTAGCCATTTATTTTCCTGTTATTTTTCTTTTTTTGTTAAAAAATGAAGTTTTCTGTTAATTTTTGTAATTTGTTCTTTGACCCACCAGCTCTTTAGTCTCTAATTACTGAAAACATATAGATATGTGTGTGTGTGTATATGTGTATGTGTGTGTGTGTGTGTGTGTGTGTGTGTATATATATATATTTCATTGGGATCAGTAAATGATGTGTTTAGTTTTTCTGCTTTATTTTTGGAGACATGTTTGTGTCTCAACACATGGTCAGTTTTCTTTTAGGTACCATGCATGAGAGTATGTAAATTCCTTTCTTTTCCCATTTAGTAGTTGTCAGAGATCTGTCATATTTAATTTTTCCAAATTTCTGTTTAATTCCTTAACTTCTT
Organism: Gymnobelideus leadbeateri; assembly: GCA_011680675.1. Lineage (NCBI taxonomy): Eukaryota > Metazoa > Chordata > Mammalia > Diprotodontia > Petauridae > Gymnobelideus > Gymnobelideus leadbeateri. Next base: position 350,279 of record WOXC01004936.1, read on the forward strand.
CTTTACTTTTTGGTTAAATATGTCTGGATCTGAAAGATACATGTTAAAATCTTTAACTATTATAGAAATTTAATTTTCAAAACTTAATTGTTAGAGAATTCCCGATATATTATGTTTTTATTTTATTATATTTTTGTAATATTATTATATCTTTGTTTACTGTAGTATTCCATCTGAGTCATAAGGATGTCAAACCTAGTTTTTGTCCACACCTAAATAGCAGTCACTGCTACAATATTTCTGAAGAATTGTTATCAGCCTCAAATCAGTCTCCTCTATGCAAGGCCACTACTTGATCACCTCTAGTGAGAGAACCTTTTTGCCTTTTAAGGCAATCTATTTAACTTTTGGATAGTTCTCTATGTTAGGAAATTTTTCCTTACTTACTAATCCTCTTTAGTTTTTCCCTGTGGGGCAAGACAGAGCAAGTTCGATTACTATTCCATGTGATAACCTTTTAAGTACTTGGAGACAGCTCTAATTCTTCACCCCTATTTCTTGTTCCCCCAACATGATTTTGTTATTAGAGACACAAAATTAAAAACGATGTACAGTAGGAACTTAATAAATCTTTGAAAAATTGAAATTAACCTCTCATCTAACCTTCTCTATTTCTAATCTATAATGCGCTATCTTTGAAATATCCAGAAATGGGAGTAACACATTTATTTAAAAGGTGATATGAAATAGATAAGTTAGTTATAGAAGGTTAAGTTAAACACATTATTCATATTTTTTAAAGCAGAGTTCTGATGACGAAGAATGTTCAGGGAAAGGAAGAAGCCGTCACATTGTAGTTAATAAAGCAGAACTTGTCAATTCAATTGAAGTCCTGGAAAGCTTCAAGTTGGCACGTGATAGCTGGGAGCTGCTCTATTCCCTAGATTTCCTTGACAAGGGTAAGGAATCTTTTCACTTTGTACTGGCTTGTATATGTTATTTCAACATTGCCTCCTTGGGGCCACAAATGATTGGTCTACCATTTTAAGCCTTTTTTATTTTTTAACAGAAACCATCCATTACTAATGTTACTTTGTGGTTTTGAAATGCTAATTCTTGGCTGCATCTGATAATTTTCAAGAATGTTTTATAAACATTTTAGTATTTTTATCCTTCCCCCTCCAATTTTCCCTCTTTGCTGTGGTCTTTTGTTCTTTCTTATTCTCTGATGGCTCTTCCAAGACATATGTGGTTAAATATACAATAGAATAAATGCTTAATACTTTTAGCTTCATTACTCTTTACCCACATTTTTTCCTAAAAATAGGCATATCTGTAACTGTAACCTGCCATTTTGGCATCAGCTTATGAAAATAAGATAGAGAGAAAGGACTTATATGGTGAAAACAGGAATAGCTGAACATTGTTTACAAATCACTTTACCATGAATTTCCTTATGGTGATCATTTTTACTGAACTTTTTGAAAGCAGAATGGTTTGTTCTTTTATATTACCGTATAACCAATGATATTCACTTACTGGTCATCCTTCCACAACTATTACATGATATTCTTACTAAACTCCAGATGGAATATTCTGAGATTCTTCATCCAATCTTTCTATAAGATCTAAGGTTATCCTCGATTGTCCTGCTCTGTGTTGCCCAGCTTACCAGTGAATTCCTTAAAATATTGTGCCTAGAACTCAACACAATACTCCAGATTTAGCCCCATCAAAGAAGAATACTGTGGGACTATCGCATACTTTTTTCTGTACACCATTGCTCTATCATATTTGATTCTTATGAACCTTGAAGTTCACCAAAATCCATATATCTTTTTCAGATCAAAGGCTATCTAGCCATGTTTCTCCCATCTTATACTTATGAAGCTAATTTTTGGATACAAAGTACAAGACTGTACATTTATCCCTTTTAAATTTCATCTTATTATTTTCAGCCCAGAACTGTAGCCTGTTGACATTTTTTTTTTTCAGTTTTAGTAACTTTTTTTTTCGAAATTTTATTTTAGGCTCAAATGCCAGAACACAAAGACAGAATAGAGAAAAGAAACATAAACATATCATAAGCTTAAATATTGGAAGTTAAATACAAAGTTAGAAAGAAAACAAAGCATGTCATGTGTAACAATAAGTTTTCATAGAAAATTTCATTTCAAGAAAGCCTATATGGTAAATATTACTTGTTGTGTTGAGAATTGCCCATCTTTTCTTTGCTTCTTTGTGAGTTTTCTTTTGTTCTCTGTTGTGTACATTTTTACTTTGTTCTTTTTTTCCCCTCTCCCCAAGCCTCCCCAGAATGCCACACTAAAGTTTAGATATGTTTCTCTATAGCTATATATATATATATATATATATATATATATATATATATATATATATATATATATATATATATATATATATACACACACACACATACATATGTATACATACACACACGTAGATGTATACATGCATATATAGACATGTACTTTCCCAAACCTATTCTACTCTTGATCTTTTTTATATATGTTCATATCTCTTGTTTCCTATCCTCCTGCCTTCTCTACTTTACTTTTACCTAATACCTTGCCCTCCTGTGACTTGCCTACCCCCCTCCATTTTTGTGAATCCTGTCATACAACACAGTTTTCCTTTCCAGTATTATATCATTTATAAATTTGATATGCCCTAATTTAGGCCATTAATAAAAATGTTAACTATTACAGGGTCAGTGACAGATTTGTTTAGATACCAGCTTCCACAGTAATATTAACCCAATAATATTTATTCTTTTGGTATGATTATTTAACCAATTACAGATACCCACCTGCTTTCTTATTGTCAGCCCACAACTTTCCATCTTGTCCATGAGAACTGTATGAGAAACTTTTGTTCAGTGCTTTACTGAAATCTAGGTAAACTAGATTCCCATGTTATAGAATTTCCATGACCTACAAATCCCCTGACATTTTTCAAAGGGAAATTAACTTAATCTGGCATGATTTGCTTTACTCTTTCTTCGTGATTATTGCTTTCTTTTGTAGATGTTTACTAACTATCTCATTATTAATATTATGTTCTAGATTTTTGCCAGGAATCAAAGTCATGGTCCCTAATCTATAATTTGAAGACTTTACCTTCTTCCATATTTTTGAAAATTAGGACATTTCACCTACTCCAGGCCCATGGTGTCTTTCACATTTCAGGCATTGCTGGTAGTGGCTTAGCAGTCACATCCTCAGATTCTTTCTATGGCTTTGGAGATAGTGACTTGAACTCTTTGAGAACAACTAGGTGCTTTCATCACTTCTCTTAGGTTTCTTCTCTTTATTATTCCCATTTGTTCTATCCATTTTACTCCAGAGATCCTTGGCAGAGAAGATAAGCGAAACAAAAGTTTTGTTTACAGTTGTCTTCTCCCCTCTGCCTTCTCCCTCCAATCATTTTATTTTCCCTTAAAAATTGTCTTTTTTCTTATTTTTTGTGTTCTTTGCCAGGCTCAACATGAGTTTTTCCTCTCATTACATTATTCTTACAACATTCTCCAACATAGAGTATTTTTTATGGTATCACATATTTGTTTTCATCTTCTATTAACTGTCCTTGCTTGTATCATCTGGTTTGATTTGACTTGGGGGTTTTTTTTGTTGTTGTTGTTGTTTTGTTTTTCATCAAAATACATTGAGGAGTTTCCTGTGTACTGTCAGTAATTTTAGACAGTTCCTCTTTTTCCTGCACATCAGAATTGATTCTCTATTTGTCTTTAGAATTTCATGCTTGAGAACTTCCCATAAATCTTGAATTAACCTATAAAACTTTTAGTAATATACTCTTGTTTCTCCTCTTTCTTTGAATGCTTTGACATTTGTTCTCCTAAAATCTAGGGTACTTGTCAGAATCAGCCCATCTTCCTTGTCTTATAGCTTCTGAGATGGAGTGAGCACTTCCCCTAAAGATTCAATCATTTCTACTTCACCAACCAACTTTACCTTAGAAGCAAGTACCAAAAAGCATTTCTGCCTGTTGCTTACCACTTTTGAACAATGAAATTATCATTAAGCAGGCCAAGGAATTATTACTTTAATTTTGAAAGAGAGCACACCATCACTACTGTAGCATGCCTATATTCCAGGCATGGCTTATAATCCATTTATCTAATTTCTTACCTGTTTCCTCCCTCTGTCTACATAGCCCAGGACAACACTCCCAAGACAATATCATTTCTGTTTTTTCCTCCATAGCTCTTTACCCAAATTTTCTTTACCCTGATGCCCACTCTTCCCTACCCCTATGATTTTCCTGGATTTCTTCATACAAATATATCTTCTTAATATGAAATACTACTCCATTTCCTTCCCCCTGCCTCCCGTCTAAGCTGTTTCTTTTCAGTAAGGCATACACTAGAGCCATATGCTAGTTATGAATTTTATCCTACCACGTATCGCTTGGCATCTGTGAGGTAAGATTTGCTTCATTGTACTAGAATCTCCAACTCACCCTGGTTGTTCTCCTTGCTTTGTGTCACCACCCCCGTTGCTATGGTGAAAGGCAGGTGAAATCCTGGGATATTACATTGGAACCGTGGAACGTGTTTCAGAAGGAAGCGTGGTGTAGTGGGGTTGTATTGTGCCTCTTGCTTGTCACGTTGTCAGTGTGTGATCATGGGCAATTGCTCTAACTGTTCCACGCTTCAGTGTCTTCATCTATAAAGTAGGGTGACTAATACCTGTAAACCCCACCTCACAAGGTTATTGTCAGGATCAAATGAGACAATGTACACATTTTCCAGACTTTCAAGTATTATATGCCAGCTATCATTAATATTTGTTTCCATCATTATCTTATTACATGGAGTTGATGCAAATGGTCCAAGCACAGCTCACTCCTACTATTATTCTCTTATTTTTAATGTTGACTTTTTATAGTCAGATAAAAATATTAGAATGTAAACCCATATTTCATAACCTCAATGAAAGCAACTTCACAGAACAACTCCAAAGGCAGACAGAATGACAGGGATTATCCTATCAGGATGAATATATACTTCATCCTTTTCTCAAAGTTACTAATTTATTTATTTGCCTGTACAAACACTGTTGCATATGGTGGTTTTTTGCTATAGTGTTATTAGTCCAGTATAGGAAAAATAGACTTTTATAGGATGCCAGCCATCATTTATCATAATGATTCTGTGTGTGTCTTGATTTCCAAAAAACCAGCCTTCAGACATTTGGAATATGGCCCATCCATAAACAGGAGACTGGCTGCATAGGCCTTTGGCTCACATAGCTGTGGTATTGGTAAAATGCTAATGTGAATGTGTAATCAGATTGCTAGCCCATTCTGAAATTTTGAACCAGCACATCCTTTGAAATTTTTTTGAACACACACACACCCCACACACATTTTTTAAATTGACAAACATTTATTTTTTTCTCTCCCACAACTTCCTTCATGTGCTTAAAATTATTTTAATGTGTAAGTGTAACATGACTTAAAAGAGTGTAATGTAAATTTTAAATTTGGAAGATAATTTGGGATCTTTGTATAATTGTCATTTTTCCTGAATGAAAACAGTCCTATAAAAGCAACAACATATGTAGAGATAAATACATAGAAATTAAGATGTTTAGTATTATTGTGCATTATTTTCCTCTGTGACTAATCAAACTTTTGTTACCTAAGAAATCAAGGTTAAATAATAATATTCTTTTCTGTAAATTTGCCTTTTTGTTTCCCACAGAATTTACAAGAATATGCTTAGCATGGAAAACAGATACCTGGCTTTGGCTACGAATCTTTCTCACCGACATGATTATCTATCAGGTAAATAAAACATACTAAATTCCACTTGTACAGATCTTGCTTCTGTTGTATTTTAATGAGTGCAGAATTTTGTTTCCATACTTTCAGATGATCTACCTGTACTTTTAAATTTTGCCCAGTGATAGGCAGGATAAGTATGGTCCATTGATAACAGAGTTCTCAGTTCATGTGAACAATAATATATAAATATCTCTTGTTATATATAAATATCTTTCCACTGTGAGGAAAGAACAGACTTTCCTAAATGCGTCACAAAAATCCTTGGGTTTTTCTTTTTTTAAGTAGAAGAATGACTTCCTAGACCTTTTTCTACTGAGGTATCATATAATAGCCTTTATGGCCTTAGACCTGAATCATCTATTCTTAAAGTAAGGAAAGTAAATGATCAAAGAACAAGATAGAAAAAGAATTTCCTACTTTCAGTAGTGAGAAGGGTGGGGAGGAAGGACAATTAGGCTTATTATGTTTAGTAATTAAATAATTTATGGACTTGGATCATTTTAACTAATTTTATAAAGGTTCTCTTGCTTACAGAAGAAACAAGAAAATTAAATGATCTAAGTAAAATGGAGAAAAAAATCAGAAGTGCAAAGGTGAATGGTTAAGGAATAACTTAAAGGAAGAAATTATTTTAATAATTTTTTATTTTCTCTTTCTCTGTGTGAACAACCAGCTGTAAAGAAGGCAGTGATAGCAATTTTACTTGCTCTAATTTTTACATTTATGTCTTTTAGCACAAACTCATTTTGGAGGTTGTATTTGATCTCAGATCATTGATTCTTTGGTGGCTTATAACCCCCTAAAGGCTAGAGGTGGTAATTACAATTTCCCAGAGGTTACGTGGTTATATTAAACTGTAAGACTTATTGAGTCTAGAAGAGAAAATCTCTATGCCTTTTAGGTGAGATTCTGTAATCTTGGCATAGCTTTAAATAAAGCAGTTTCAGTCTGTTCCAGAATTGCCTTGCTACTTACCAGAAGGTCAAAGCATAGTTTTGCGACTACATAACTATTTCTACTTTGATTGATGCTGGAAATGTTTTACAAAATAAGATTTTTATCCCTTTCTATAAATAGCATTTCCCCCTTTTGTGGCTTTTAAGGGGCAGTATAAAAAGGCAATAGCCAGCCTACATCATTTAGCTGCTCTTCAAGGATCACATCCTCAACAGCAGATTACTGGACAAGGAACACTAGAGCATCAGAGAGCACTCATCCAGTTAGCAACTTGTCACTTTGCTCTTGGGGAATACAGAGTAAGTTCTATGTGTTTTGCGAATGTACACACAAATGCATTGAACCATTTCTGGCACTTTTATGTTGTTAGACAATGTTACTTTTCTCGTTTTGTTAACTGAATCTTTACAAAGTTCTAGGCCTTTGGACCCAAAACATTGAAATCATCTTTAGCTGTTCTTGCCTTCGTTACCAGTATCTAATACATCACCAGTTTTTGGATTATTATTTCAGTGTCTTTCAGATTACTTCCATCCTTTCTATTCCCACTGAGTTCAACCTATATCAAATTCCCTTAACCTCATGACTGCTTGACTGCTTTACCTGCTTCTACTTAATTTTTTTGCTGCTGGTCTCCCTTCCTTTCAGTCACCTCAGTTAAATCTTCCTAAAATGGTTCTTTATTTATGCTATTAACCAAGTGTGTCATGGACCTATAATCTACTTGAGGGCAAAGACTTTCTTTTTTTGTCTTGTATTTATATCTCCTTCACTTGACACAATGTCTGGCCTGTAGAGAGTATTTAATAAATGTTTGTTGATTGATTGGGGAACATAGAAGTATAAGACAACATGGTCCTTGCCCTTAAGAAGCTTATTACTGGGGCAGCTAGATGGCACAGTGAATAGAGCACTAGCCCTGGAATCAGGAGGACCTGAGTTCAAATCCAGCCTCAGACACTTAACACTTACTAGCTGTGTGACCTTGAGCAAGTCATTTAGCCCCAATTGCCCTGCCTTCCCCCCACCCAAAAAACCAAATTTATTACTTAGGTAAGGGAGTATAGTACTTTATTACTTAGGTAAGGGAGTTTCAAGCTCCTCTTGAAACCATTAGATATCCCTGTGAGATACTTTTCAAATGGAAAGTCATGTGGTACAGTCTATAAATGATAAGAAGGAAAAGATGGCTGTGGTTGGCTAAAGTAGCCTATGGAGAATAATACATCCTTGAGTAGATAAGACTGGAGCCCTTAAGGGGTATATAAAATTTAGAGGGAGTAATCATTTCATATTGTTAACCAGATCAAGATGAAATTCATAGGAACAGGAGGATATTTTTTGGATATTGGATATTGGAGGATTATTTAGTCCAACCTCTCAGTTTATGGATGAGAAAAGTAAGACCCAAAGAGGTTGAATGACTTACTCAGAGTCACATAGTGACACAGATTGAACTCAAGTCCTCTGATTCCAAATCCAATACTCTTTCCATTATTCCAATCTGAGAATTTTACTCTCACTTCCTGCTTTAACCATCCAGTGTTACAGCCCTGTTTTCTAATATGCCTATAGGCAGCTTGTGTTACAGTGGATAGAAAACATGATCTGACATTAAGGAGACCCCAGTTCAAATCCAACCTCAGATTCTTCTTAGCTGTGTGACCGGGTAGGTCACTTAACCTCTGTTTGCCTTAATTTTCTCATCTGTAAAATGGGAATCTACCATGCATGATTGTTGTGAAGATCAAATGAAATAATCATTATAAAGCGATTAGCATAGTGCCTGGCACATAGAAAGTACTATATAAATAAATTAGCTATTATTATTACTATTATTATCATTAATAACAACAACAATAATAATAAAGGTTTGCTAAAACCTGGAGTTACATTGAATCAGGTCTTTGTCCTTATTAGGGAGGCACCATTGTATAGTAAAAATGGCACTGGATTTTGTGTCATGGGGTCTAGATTTGAGTCCTGCCTTTGCCACTTACTAGGAAGAAGGGAAGGAAGAGACCAGTGTTGCTGGATCACCAGGTACATGGGAGGTTGGGATGGTGCAAGTAGGGTATAAGAAGACTGGAAAGGTAGGAGAGGGCCAGATTGTAAAGGACTTTGAATGACAGACAGGGGATTTTTATGTTTGATCCTGCATATGTGGTAGGGAGCCACTAGAATATATTGAGGAGAGGTGACATAGTCAGACCTGCACTTTAGAAAGATTAATTTGATAACCAAGTGGAGGGTAGACTGGTACAGAAAGAGACTTGAGGCAGGGAGACCAACCAGATACTTTTCTTGTCTAAATCCTATCCTTGAGAAAGCTGTTTCGGATTTCATCCCTTCCATGGAATTTTGTTCTTCAATTTTAGTCTGCGCTGGATTTTCTTTGCTGAACTCTTAGAGCACCCATAGTTTCTGCTACACACTAGCTCATATTTTATGTGTCTTCTATGAGTAAATGCCTACCTCATTAAGTCATTGTGAGAAAAATACTTTTAAAATCTTGTTAGATTGCTATGGAAATCTGAGAGTTTTTTGATTCACATATCTTTGAATAGCATGATCTTACCTATATATCAAACAGTCAGTAAAAATTTGTTGGTCTCTTGGTTTATATATTTTGATGTTTTGGCTTTGTTATTCCAAAGGTGAATGTTGTTCCCTCAAAGACGAAAACTAGACTGATTTAATTTTAGTCTTAGTTTCCTCCTAAACAATGAGAATGACACTATCCTACAATGGGGCCAGAGCCTTCAGATAGATATTTTTTGCCCTTTGTTTCTCTTGATTTGTGCACTGCTGATATACAATTTGAGTCTTTTTTCTTTTTAGGGCAGCTTCAGATTAATATATGTATGTATTTACATGTGACTATATATGAAGACACATCTATGTGAATAAACACATATGTACACTTTAACATTTTTTTCTATTTAGTTGACATGTGAAAAAATTCTAGATCTCATGTGCTACATGGTACTTCCCATTCAAGATGGAGGAAAACCTCATGAGGAACCTTCTAAAGTAAAATCCAAGTTTAGAAAAGGTAAAGTTGGAAAATTAAGTTTGAGTTTCATTTTTGTTTACTTTTAGGTCTCAGGGGGAATTAAGAGCACTTTTCAATAATTACTAGTAAAATAAAATTATTACTAGTCCTGCAAGGCTTGACAGTTTTGTGTATTTAAATTGCCTTAATTTTTTTATAGCATATAACCCATCTGTGGTTTAGAAGGTAAGTCCTGGGAAGTTACTAGAGGCATATGGAGGTTAAGTGCCTTGTCCAAACTTCCACAGCTAGTATGTGTGGAGGTAAGATTTGAACCCAGGTTTTCTGGACTCTGTCTAGCATGCCACACCTCTCTGATAAGAGAGAAGCAGTGTTGCATGGCAGATAAAGGACCATTCTTAGTGTCAGAAAGACCTGCCTTCATATCCCACCTTTGACATTTACTAGCTGTGTGACCATCATCAGGTCACTTGATTTCTCAGTGTTTGAGACAACTCTCTTAAGGTTACAAATTGCAGCCATGTTGCCATTCTGCATTGAAAGCTCCATTCTTGGAGAAATTTTCTCATCAGGGATTCCTGCCAATGAAATCATAAATCTTACCCCAAAAAATGCACACTTCTTAAAAGTTTGTGATCCCTTTGAACACTATAATAAAGATGGTATTTGGAAGACTATTTTACACATGTAATCCTTATGCCAGTGACCTTCCATACTGTATACATATTTCTAATGCCTACTGAATGATTGTGACTGTAAGTATTTCCCCCTAAAGTCCAAGGGCCCTTATAGCTAGGTTTATAGCTAGTCCATATTATACTTCCCCTGGTGGCTACTATCCTATTAATAATAACTGAAATAATAATAATAATAGGTAACATTTATACATTTGCAAAGCACTTTACAAATACTATCTCATTTTATCTTCACAATAACCCTGGGAGGCAGGTGTTATCATTAGTATTATTTCACATTTTACAGATGAGGAAGCTGAGTCAAAAAGTTGGGTGACTTTCACAGACAGTTGTAAAGCCAGGCATGAGCAGCTTTCCAGAGGACTGCTGCTGTGAACAGCTTCTGATTACATAGTATAGTGAACTCTCTATTTATTCAGTAGTAAATTAAAGCAAAACATTCACAGAAATCAAAGTACAGCATTCACAATCTTATGACATAACAAGTTATCACTAAAATGGCCACATAGTTTTAAACAAAGTACATTCATTTAGTAAGTCCTTAATTCAGTCATCCTTAAGGAGGATTGTCTCCTTAATGGATACAGAGTACAAAAATCAAAGTTTTCTACCCCTAGGTCACAGTAAATCATAATTTTCTCAGTCAGCATCAGGTACCCAAGAAGACATCTTTTCATCTTGACTCAAGGCCGGCTCTCAGCTTCCATGGTTCCTCTTCCATGGTCCCAGCTCCTGCCCAAATCTACACAACTGTCACCTGGGTTCAAAGGCAGGCAGCTACCAGTGTCCAGTCCACCTCAAGTCCTTCACAGTTTCTGTTTCTGGGAAGACAAAACTTAACAGAGCCAGAACAACATTCATGCACATTGCTGGCACCATCATCAATTTACTATCTGCCTGTGAAATCAACAGGGACCCACAAGGTCCAAAAGGTCAACACAAATCATAAACATAGAAATCAACACATACCCATAAACAAGGTCTGAGAACTCAACACAAATCATCAGTACAGTCCCAGGAGCTCTGAATCTGTCCTCCAGGACTTCTGTAAACAGACAACCAGAAAATCCTCTTTCAGGGTTTCCAGTAAGGTCCCAGGGCTTCTGTAGAAAGTATCACAAAGAAACATCAACACAGACAGAATAGACAAATATAAAATGCCAAGATACCACAAGTTTTCTCCTTCTCGACTCTGCCACCACAAGAGTTCTCTTCTCAGTTCTCAAGTTCTCTCTTCTCTGTTCTGCCACCACAATTTATGTTCTCAATTCTGTTCTCTCAAGCCTGGGCTTCTCCTTATATATGGTCATTAGCTCGCAACAGGAGTCCACAAGTTCTAGGGTTCACAAGTTGTGGGATTCACAAGTTCTGGATCTTAATACTTGATATAATCATGAATTGAAACAAGGTGTTAACTACTTCTTTGCTTGCCATTACACTAGTATCTGAGGCTAGATTTGAATTCAGTTCTTCTGCTTAAGTATCTGATATTCAATCTGTTATGCCACTTAGACCAAAAAAAATCATCTAAAAAGCCAATATGTGGGTTAAAGAAGAGTTGGAAAGAAATCTGGTAGAAGTAACAGTGAGGAGGTAGACAGGGAATATTGTGGGCAGAACCTATCAACACCCTGCCTACAGGGGAATCAGTGTTTTTTTTTGTGGAACTACATTTCACCATGGGAGGTCACATAAAAAGGATGAGGAGAACAGGGGGATAAAGAAGAATGAATGATGTGCCAGAGCCAATTTGGGGGCTAGCAATGAAGGAAAGATGACTGCTGTGGTCTCAGAAAGAAAACAACTTACAAAGGACTAGATGAAGAGGAAGGGGGAAAAATTGAAAAGCTGGGAAAGGAAGGAAACCTTACTTTGGAGGTTCTACTAATAAATGCTCCTATCAGTGAGCTGAGATGGAGAGTCACTAATGCACTGTGGTGGAGCTGTGAGCTTATCCAACCATTCTGGAGAGCAACTTGAACTATGCCCAAAGGGTTATGAAATTGTGCATACCCTTGATCCAGCAACTGTATCCCAAAGAGATCATAAAAAGGAGAAAAGGACCTACATATACAAAAAATTTTGTGGTGGCAAAGAATTGGAATGAGGGAATGCCCACCAGTTGGAGAATGGCTGAACAAGTTGTGGTATATAAATGTTTTGGAATACTATTTTGCTATAAGAAATGGTGAGCAAGCAGGTTTCAGAAAATCCCGGGAAGACTTACATGAACTGATACTGAGTGAAGTGAGCAGAACCAGGAGAACATTATACACAGTAACAGTAACATTGTGTGAGGATCAACTGTGATAGACTTAACTCTTCTCAGCAATACAATAAACCAAGACAATTCCAAAAGACTCATGATGGAAAATACTATCCACATCCAGAGAAAGAGCCATGGAGTCTGAATGCAGATAGAAGCATACTATTTTCACTTTATGCTTTTCATGGCTTTTTCCTTTGCAAGCTGTAATTGCTATGCAAACTATTTCTTTCACAACATGACTAATATGGAAATAGGTTTTATATGATTGTACATATATAATCTATATCACATTGTTTTTCATTTTAGGGAAGGGGGAACATGAGGGAGAAAATGTAAAATTTTTCTTAAAAATGAACGTTAAAAAATTACCTTTACACATAAGTGGAAAAAATAAAATACTATTTTAAAAAAGAGAAAGATGCTCAGCAAAGGAAGATGAAACCCTAACAGTAGATCAGACCTGGGGAATTTGGTGTTGGAAAAGCCTACTTGTCCTGATAGTGGGAGAGTTGGATCCCCTACCTGGAGGAGTGGGGAAACATGGACGCAGGGAAAAGAAAGTTTCTATGCAAATATAGAAAAAAGGGCCAATGTGAGAAAGTATACATCCATGGTGGGGGATGGACTCTACCATGAGTCAGTATCTTCTCTGATACCTGCAATAATTGGTGTTGTTCTGAGAATGAAGCACAATGGAAAAGAGGAATCCATGGGACAAGCCCTATAAGCAGTGACAGAAAACATAGAGGGGAGAACCTAGAATGGATATTTTGGACATTTTGATTCTGTAAACAAGAAAGACCAAATAATCATATTGGTCATGAGTCAGAGAATGAGAGTCTAGAGTAAACAGAAAGAAAAGATGGATGGTGAAGAGAGCAAGAGAAAGCCTTTTTTGGACAGAGGTATAAAAAATAAAATTTAAAATCTAAGAAACAGGACTAGCTAAAAGGGAGGAATGAGAGTCTACTGAGAGGGAAAAGGGGAGGGAGAAGGAATATACATAAAATCAGGAGAGAAAAGGGAACTTAAAAACAAAACCCTAAAGGGAAAGGGGTATCAGACAAGAAGAAGAGATCAGGAGTCAGGAAAAGCAAGCCACTGAAAATGTGACCTACTTAAAAGAAAATAATGGAAGGAGCATAATACAGTGTTTACAGCAGAAGGAACTTGAACTGAAAAGCTGCATAGACACAATGCATCTAGGATAAGCAGGGAAGTGGTCAAAATGAAAAATAATCTTTGTATAGCTTTCTCTGATAAGAGTATGATATCTAAGATATACAATTTATAGATATCCATATATAAGACTAATAGTTATTCCTTAGTAGATAAGTGGTCAAAGGATAAGAATAAACAGTTCTCAAAAGAATTGCAAAGTAGTTTCAACCACAAGAAAGAATGTGCCAAGTCACTAATGATAAGAAATGCAAATCAAAAACCATCCCTAAGGTTTTACCTCACACTGCAAATTGGCAAAAATGACAAAAATAGCAATAGTCAATATTGGAGGGGTTGTGGGAAAATATTGCTGGTAGAGCTTTGAAATCACGTAACCATTTTGGAAAGCAATTTGAAGTTATGCAAATAAAGTGAATAAAATGTCCATATTCTTTGAGCTTAAAATCCCATTACTGGGCTTATACCCGGGGGGGTGGGGGGGAGTACCCATATTCTCCAAAATATTTATAGCAGGCTTTTTTGTGTACTGGAAACAGAGTAGATACCCATCAATTGGGAAATGGCTAAACAAATTGTGGTACAAGAAAATAATGGAATATATTCTTGTGCTGTAAGAAATGATGTGGATAAATACCGAGAAGCATGGAAAGATTTAGAAGAACTGATGCACAATGAAGTAAGCAGAGCCAGCAACTACAACAGTGTAAATGGAAAGAACAGTGACACACCAAAAATTCAGAAGTAAATGTAACAAAATTATACAGATGAAGTGGGACTCAAAGAGATGTGAGAGGACATCCCCAACCTTAACTCTGTGGAGGTGGGAGATCCACAGATGTCACACATTGTGCATGTTCTCAGACTTTTTCAATATATTGATCAGCTTTTTTTCTCTAAAAAATATTATTTGTCTTGTGACATGGCTGTCTGAGAGGAAGTGGGGCAAGGTTACATACATGAGATACTGTGGTGATGTAAGAAACATAAAATATCAATAAAAATTTATTTTTTAAAAAAGCCCTACCAAAAAAAAGTCTCTATGTTCTAAAAGTACTTGAAGATGTTATTTACATTGAGATATACTGCTGGATATAATATGGATGTAAAACATAACCATCTCTTAGACTTTTTTTTATTGTTGCTTCATCCTTCCTACTTAGCAATTCCAGTAGAATTTAAGATTGGGGAGAAAAGAAAATAAAACTATTTCTTGCTACTTGTAAAAAAATTTTTTTTAATTTAAAATTATACCCCTATTAAAAGGCTTAGATGGTACTAAGATTGGCTTTTGAATTGCCCCTGAAGTCAATTATCAGTCTCCTATTATCATAGATAGTCAAGAGTTGTTTGTCCTTAAAATTGTGACTTCTCTCACCTTTATTACTTAATATCTTTAATAATATCTTTAATATCTTAAACATTTGCATCTGTAAAGTTGCCTTTGTTTAAGCTAACAAATGTGTTTTTTTTTAAGGATCAGATTTGAAACTTCTGCCTTGTACTAATAAGGCTATTATGCCTTATTGTCTCCATTTAATGTTAGCCTGTTTTAAGGTAAGCCTAAAGATATTCCTTGGAATTCTTTCTTAACCTAAAATACTTTATAATTTTTTTATTTTAATTATTTTTTTAAGTTAGTAGAGCAAATATATTCTATGACATTTAATTACGTGTGTATTTTATTCAGTTATGTACAAAGAAGAATCTTTCTGTAAGGAAGAAATCATTTTCTTCCAAAGAAACTTTTGTGTGCATATTAATATATATTTTAAAATCGATTTTTTTTTTAAATTTTCAGGTTTCCATTCTCTCTCTCCCACTTTCCACTTCCCTATTGAGAAAACAAGAAAAACAAAACTCGTGTTACCAATATGTACAGTCAAGCAAAACAAATCACCACATTGGCCATGTTCAAAAAATGTCTCCATCTTTGCATGTTTCTTTTAAAATGTTAAAATTTAAAAATAAGTGATGGGCTTTTCACATCATAATTCACTGGGACCAGGGAGGAGGGGGTCCCTTCCCAGTGTTATTTGCTTAGATCCCTGAGTGCTGTATCTGTTAGAAACCTTAGTGATCATCTATTCTGAATCCTTCATCTCTAAAGTAAGAGGGAACAGATCTAGCAGGAATAAGTGACTCAGCCTAAGTAGTGAATAACAGAGCCAGAATTTCTGTTACTTTCTCAATAGCAGTTTAATGGCAAAGCTGGCTCTAGAACAAAGGCTCCAGCCCAGAGCTTTCAAGGGCTTCAGGTACTAGTGGGAATTACCAGGTTAATAATAATATAATGTGGGCGGCTAGATGGTGCAGTGAGTAGAGAATCAGCCCTGGAGTCGGGAGGACCTGAGTTCAAATGTGTCCTCAGACACTTTAACACATGCTAGCCTTGTGACCTTGGGCAAGTCAGTTATCCTCAATTACCTTTCCTTCTCCCCTCCTAAAAGTAAATAATAACAATAATAATAATTTAATGCTGTAGTCAAATGAGATGGTGGTCTTCAATGATGATATCATATATGGTAACTGCTCCAATTTGGAGGAGTAGCCTCATGGGGGGAGGGCCTGCTGCCATTCTTAGGCTGGTTGGAAGGCATAGAGTTAAGTTTCAGTTCTGCTGCCAGTGATACTTTCTCAGTTTGAGCTAATCACTTTACTTCTCAGGACCACATTTTCTTCATCTTGGTGAGAAGGGGGGTTAGATGGGATACCATTAAGCCCCTTCCAGCTCAGATAGTTAGATTATAATTTCACACTTCTTTAAATTGAGAAATAGAATCTATTTCCACTAGATTGTGAAGTTCCTGAAGGCAGTGACTGTCTTTTGCCTCATTTTGTGTCACAAGACCTTAGCACAGAGCCTGGAATTTAATAGGTGATTAATGTTTATTGATTGACAAACTGACTTCTTAGCAGAAACTTCCTGCTTAGTTTCTAAACATTTATACAATATAAAGGCAGATTTTTTTTTTTTAGAAAGACTGTATGGACTACCGTTGGTCATGGCTCTGTACTATACCTACATTTATATGGATGAGCTAGAGGTGAAACAACATACATCATATTTTTAGTTCTTTTTTTTCTTAGATGAAATAGACTGATTATTATTGGGTAAAATTGTGCTATTTGTTTTAGAATAGGTTGTTGTTTTTAGTGGACTTTATAGATTTTTCTCCCTTTCACAATCTTTGGAGACTGTATAACAAGACAGAGCCTCCACTTTAATGTCCTATTGGAGAGCCCCCTAGAGAATTTTTCTCTGGGAATGGAACATTAAAGTGTTTATGGCCCCAGAGTACAACTTAAGAAGTGGATTCTGTTCAACTTGTATAGTAAGTAGGAGTATACTACATTGTTCTCAGATACCCTGTAGGTGTAGTGTTTATAGTATGAAATAGGGGTATATTAAGGTGGCATTTTTTTAAAAGTGACTTTTCATATACTTTTCTTTCTTTTTTCTCTTTGGTATAAATCCTTGTCTTACAGTTAAGAGCTTTCACAGATAACAGGGATGATATGGCGTTGGGTCATGTAATCGTGTTGCTTCAGCAAGAGTGGCCACGTGGAGAGAACCTGTTTTTAAAAGCTGTCAATAAAATTTGTCAGCAAGGCAACTTTCAGTATGAGAATTTTTTCAACTATGTTACAAGTATCCTTTTTTCATATTAAGGAACCTGCTCTGCCAATTTTCAGGTTCTTTTTCAAGAATGACTTTTGCATTGTATATTTTATTTAGCACTGAATTTTTAATAATTTGTTTTATACCTCATATTTTCATCAGTCCTTTTTGGAAAACCATCACTAAAGAAGAATAGAGAAAATAGAACAAAAATTTGAAAAAGATTGTCTTATCTTCAACTTCTCTTAAGCTGCTCTAGAGCAATGGAGTCAAATTCAAATAGAAACCGGTCCCACATATTGGAATTAGGCCACATATTAACTTAGAAAAATAACAAATTAACATAAATTTTGTTAAAAATTTCTCAGTTACATTGTAATCTGGTTCAGGCAGCACTGGCAGTTTTCTAGTTTGAAACCTGTTCTTGAGAGTACAGCCAGTTGAATACTAGGGAAGATGTAAAGATAAATAAAAACATGGTTCCTGCTGTCATGGGGTTTATAGTCCAGTATAGAAAATGACACATTAATGTAACTGTAATATAAAACAGAATGTGATCATTACATAAAAGAGATGTTAGATGATCAAGAAAAGAACGATTACTTATGGGGCATTAGAAAAGGCTACATTACATGGAAGAAGTGGCAGGTGAGCTGGGCTTTAAAGGATGCGTAGGAACTTAACAAGTAGAGATTAAAAGGAAAGCATTAAAGGCTTAAAGAACAGTGTGCACAAAAGCAAGAAAGTGTGGGATATGAAAGAAGGAGTAAAGGATGGCAGAGCAGTGATCCAAAGGTCATCTTTTAATAAGAAGCATCAGTACTCTTCACTCACATGCTGAGATGTGCAATCTGTGAGTCCATGCACTACAGCCAGCCCATACTCTTCACAGTAACTGCTTTAATCAAGGAGTGGCTCTCTTCCTAGCATCTAGCTGCAGTATACCTATTTTGTCATTTGCTGGGATATTGGCTACCCCTTGGAATGTAATTAACTGTTTTTGCCCTGTGGGACTCATTCCTGACATGGTGTATCCATCCTCTAAAAGATGCTGTTAAGCTGCTCATCATTCCTTTCTTTAACAGCTATTGTGTTTTTCACATGTTCATTGTTATTTGTGAGCTTTTTTAAAATTGAAGTTCATTCATTCAAGCAACATTTACTAAGCTTCTATTATATGCTAGGCACTGGACTGGATGTACTTTCTCTAAAGCTACTAGTGATCCCTTAATTGCCAGATGTGATGTTCTTTCTTCAGTTGATCTCTCTGCTTGCAGCATTTAATGCTGTTAAGTACCCTCTTCCTGGTTACTCTTTCCTCTATTGATTTTTGTGACTCTCCTAGTTCTCTTACCTGTTTAAAGATGCCTTCTCAGTCTCCTTTGCTGGCTCAAAGTTCAGATCACACCACTTAATTAAGTCTGCTTCCCAAAGTTTTGCTCAGACCTTTTTCCTCTTAGTAATTTCATCAGTTCCCATTGGTTTAATCATCATCTCTATGCAAGTGACTCATATCTATACATCCAGCCCCAACCTCTCCCCTGAGCTTGAGTTTCACATTTATCAGCTGCCTATCATATGTTTCAAACCAGGTCCCAGACACATCTAAAACTAAACACGTACAAAGCAATTCAGTAGCTTCCCCCTCAGCCCTCACCTCTTCCAAATTTCCCTATTTCTATTATCCATTTTTACAGTCTCCCAAGATCATAACTTCAACATTATCCTCAATTCTTCTTTCCTTGTGAATTCAAACAGTTGCCAGATGTAGCCATTTCTAAGTCTACAGAGTCTCTCAAATCAGACCCTTTCCTTCCACTTACATAGTTTCCACCTTAGTTCAGGTACTTATCACCTGTCACTTATACTATTGCAAAATCCTGTTAACTGCTCTCCCTGCTTCTCAAGTCTCTCCGCACTGCAGTCCATCCTGTACACTGCTGCCAAAGTAATTTTTGCTTAAACATAGATCTGACCTTGGCACTTCCCTGCTTAACATCATTGGCTTCCTGTTGCCTCTAGGATCAAATTTAAACTCCTCTGTTTAGCTTTCAAAGCCCTATATAACCTGGCTCCAACTTCAAGGGTCAAGTGGAAAAAATTTTTAAGAGTAGGAGAAACCTGCTTAGTTTTAGGTGGTAGGGATATAGTCCATGGCTAAAGATAAGATGATAGAAAAAGAGAATAATTGATGGTGCAGACTGCCAAAGGGAAGTGGAAGGGATGCACTTGGTAAAAAGCACTACATCTTTTTTTTTTAATTGTTTTAATTTTTTCAATAACAAATCAATTTTCTCTCTCCTTCCAATGTACCCCCTCCCCATGGGAGGTGGAGCAAGATCCTTGTAACACATATGCATAGTCTAGCATAACAAATTTATTCATTGGCCATATCCAGAAAAATGTATGTCTAATCATGCACCCTGACTCTCTGACTTCTGTGTCAAGAGGCAGGTAGCACGACAATTACTGCCTCTTCAGAGTCTGGGGTAAAGGTTAAGAGAATAAATGAGCTTTTAGATATGAGTTGAGGGAAAAAGGTACATGAACAGCCTTTCTTCAGTAATGGAGGAGGCAAATCCTTCTGTTTGAGAGGTTTTAGGATAGTGGAAAAGGTTAGTCTGCTACTGAATAAATAGAGTAGATAAGCTGTTTAATTATTACATATACAGAAATAAGTTGTTCCATTGTCCTTTGGCTTTGGCCTTGTCACTTCTAGCCCAAAGGCACAGTATTTCTTTGTTCATTAGCTACTTAGAGAGCTAATTTATTATTGCTTGTATCATATGCAAAGTTTGGTGGTGAATCCTGAACAGCCTACAGATATAGACATGCTGGAGGAATTTGCCTATTTAAGGACCCAGGAAGGTGGGAAAATCCATTTGGAATTATTGCCCAATCAAGGAATGCTAATCAAGTAAGTGACGTTAATGCCATTGTAAAATTTAACTGTTTCTTGCTCTAAGGTTTTATGTAACAAATAGCTGCTTTTGGTTGTTTGCTTGAATTTTTTGTGTGTGTATTTGTGGGAAATCTGTTCATAATAATATATTTCTTATATGTTTCAAAAAGATAGAAGTCCAGGCCCGAGTCTCAGCTTCTATGAACAAAATTAGGTTTGAGAGATATTTTGAAAGGTTTAAGCTTTCACAGTAACCCTCTCCGTATTTCTAAAATGATACTCACTCTTTTAGTGGTGTTGCTTCTGTCCTTTTTGAGAGAGCTTTCACTATGCAAAGTTCTTGTTTGTAGTTTCTTTTATTTTTCCTTTCTTAAATTTACAGAATTAATCAATAGAATTACAGACCTTTTGAGCTGGAAGGATCCTTAGAGGTCATCTAGTCTCTCCTTCTTGTTTCACAAATGGCCCATGAGAAAAAGAGACTTGTTCAAGGTTATAGACAGGTGATAAGGAGAGAGGCTGGGACTGAAACCAGACCTTTTGACTCTTCCTGCCACCAGCACCATTCACACCTCAATTCCTTTTTGGCCAATGGAACATTTCATTTTTTTTAAATGGGAAAAAAATTGCTCCTCTCTGCAAGAGGCAGAAGCTCCCAAAGAATAGCAGCTGTGTCATATATACAGATTGCACTTGAATTGAGAGTTTTACTCAATAAACTAGACTTTATTAAACTCCTACTGTGTGCCAGGCACTGAGCTAAGGATGAACTCTTAGCTCTAATGTAGCACAGAATAAATAGTTCAGCCTGGTACCTCCTGCAGAAACTAAAATATTATTAGAAATTTATTCTCTTCAATTAATAAAATATTTGTTGATCTGATAAGGACCCACCACCAGTAAGTGTGTCTTTTTTTTCCCCCACGTACTACAACCAAGTCAGTGACCCTTAGGATCACTCCTCTGTCTGCAGCTCAGTACTAATCTTAGTTTGACTAATCATGTACTCTGCATTCTCTACTGTTTTTTGTTTTCATTTTTCCCAAAGGTCAGTATTATGGTCACCTCAAGAAAATGAGTCCTCAGTTAATACAGGTTGAAAAGGATTAAATCCCTGGCTCTGGTCAAGATTCTTTTCCTCTCCACTGTGGAGTAAATGGGTTCCCAGTTAACAGAAGGACAAGACTCTTCCCCTCTTCATTCTCCCTTTCCCCCTGGACCCCTCTGCCCTTAGATTCCTATTCTTAATTTCTCAGAGATTGAGAGTGGAAAAGGATTGTTATTTCTGGTACCCTACGCCTGCTGAGTGATTCGGAAGATGGCAAGCTTTTCCAGCAGCATCTGTGCCTTCCTTCCCTTCCCCACATTTATTAAGGACCATAGGAGGGAAGTTGAGCTTTGCAAAGAAACATCCTGAAGATACAAAGAATTAGTAAGAATTAAATGAGGCATATGTTTTCCCCGTGGTTTTTTTTAGGTTGTAAAATAGACGTTGCAATTGCTTTTTTACTCTGATCCTCTCAGTCACAGGAAAGCATCTCCCAATGACAGATGTTTACAAATAAAGACTGTTGTTTTGATTTGGGAGATAGGAGACCACTAGTGTGGTTTTACATTGTGATTTCCTTTCCAGATTATGATGCTACACACACAAATAGATGTCAAGATGTCATTTAGCAGACTCAGACTTTGTTTAGTTAACAGCAAATATTTATACAGACAATTCCTTTATATAGACAGTGTTTAATTATCATTAGAAATGGGACAGAAGTATAGATTGTTTTAAAAGAAAGACCTGAAATGAATCCCTAAACCTCATTTTAACTATTTGCTTTAACTTTGTCAAGTCAGCAGGCATTTATTAAGTGCCTACTTATATGTTAAAAGAGATACAGAAAAAGTCAAAAGACAGTCCCTGCTCCCCAGGACTTCACAGTCTGTCTAATAGGAAGAAACACCACACAAACAACTGTGTTACAGACAAGAAGTGAACAAGATACATTGAATATAATCTCAAAGGGAAGGAGCTAGAATTCAAGGGGATCCCAAAAGGCTTCCTGTAGAAAATAGGATTTTAAATGGGAACTTAAGAAGCCAAGAATTCCAGGAGGTAGAGATGGGAAGGAATCATTCCAAGGATGGGAGCCGATAGCCAGAGAAAACACCCTGAGCTGGGAGATGCAGTGCGAGAAATAGTCAGGAGCTGACCGAAATGTTGTCCCCACCAAATGATTTATTCAGGCTGAACAAAAGATGACATGGGAGATGTGCTAGAATGCAGACATTGTCTGAGCAAGGAGGGAGAAGTGAGGCTCGAGGTTAGATCCAGAAAGGATAGATCCACAAGGGAATTGTGAGGATAAATTAAGGATCTCTACTCATTATACCCATTAGTATAATCGAGATGGCGAATATTTATCTAGTACTTGAAGGTTCATAAAGTGTTTTATGTGCATTTTCATATTTAATCCTCACCACAAACCGGTGAGATTCATGTTATTTTTATCTCCATTTTGTAGCTAAGGAAAGTGAGACTCGGGAGGTATTAGATACTTGCACATAGTTAATACATGTCAAAACTGGGATTTACACCCAGAAATTTACTGATGCTAGGTCTGATATCCTTTCCAGGACACCATACTTCATCTACAAGCTGGACCTTGATTTCAGCTCTTGAAAACAGTTAAACAACAAGTTATCAGAATTGGAGGGAGGACTAGCCTGATACTTCTGGGAAGTTAATAGGATTTGCCTAATATAGTCTGTAGAGTTCTTATAGTATTTCTAAAATCTATATCCAGCCTTAAACTGCAGTAGTGGAAAGATAAACAGGTGAGACAGTAGGGGAGCTAGAAAGGCACCTGAATAAAAATGGACACTGACTTCCTTTGAATTATAAAATTATTTCAAAAAGCTATTCCAGATGTAGAGGAAAGTTGTTTATACTATCTTGAACCCTTTGTAGTAAGCCATTAAGACACATGATGGTCATTTTCAAGTGTAGAACTAATTGAGGTCCTGTGATTAAAAGAACTGAGAAGATTTGCTACACAGTTGACTGCAGCTTATTTTTTATTACTATCTTTAAGGTTGGTTCTCTCTATAAAATTGGGGAAATAAGATGTGGAAATATGAGCACCCTCTGCAGAAAACATCCAGCCTTAAGAATAAATAGATAAGAAGTAATTACAAAAATATCTAGGCCACAAATGGATTGACCCAATGTATAGTCAGCTCCTTTTATATTCGGAAGCTATAAGGTAGTCAGTATGGACTGAGCATATATAATATGCCACTTATGGAAGCTTTATGCTGTTAACAACTTTGGACATTTTGTTCACTCCTCCCCTAGCTGTAGGGTTGTCAGAGTTGGTTTAGATGTATATCCTAAAAGGGTGAAAGTTGATGAAATGAGAAGTGCCAAAGGGACATGGCATGGTTCCTAGAGCCAGAAAGAGATTTTTTTTCATTCTTAGATCGGGGTTCTTAACCTTTTTGGTCAAGGAACCCCTTTTGACAGTTTGGTGAAGCCTATGGACCCCTTCTCAGAAAAATGTTAATTACCTACATTCACAAGTGAAGGAAGTGCTATGTTTCAGGCTAGTGAGAATTGCTTGGGGTCCATGGACCCCAAGTTAAGAACCCATGGCTTAAAGGTTTTGCTCATACATATTTAATAAGAGAAATTTTTTTTTAATATTAAATGTCTGCCGTACTTTTTTTAGATGAATCAAACTAGAGTGAAATAGGCAGTATTGGGTCTTCATGTGCCATGATATGATCACTTAGCACTGAATTATCTCCTAACACACCTTGCCATAATTCTATTCGAGAGAATTTGTTAGGGCACATGTCTGGACTTTTATGAGAAAAAGTAAGGATGGATGGGATTTAAAAATGAACTTTTTTAATGTATAGTTCCCTTCCCATTACAAATTCATCATGCTCAGTATCCTCACTGCTCTCTTTGGACACCATGCCTATCTTGAGACTCAGTTCAAGTCAAGTATGCTATCAGTGGGCATCATGAAAGGAGATGATGGCTTCTTCCCTTCTTTCCCCTTCAGCACATAGCTGGACTAAGGTGGTTGTTGCAGGTTAAAAAAAAAAAAGCGCTCATATGGTCTCCTTCCAGCTCTCTCTTGTATTTTCTCTGGAGTGTTTTACAGTGCAGGGTGAGTCGGTGTGGGTGTTTGAATGCTGCTGTTTGCTGTTTTTTAAAGGCCTTCTAGCCCTCCCATGGGGTTACTGCAGCAGGAATTCATACCTGTACTACAGCCCAGCATACAGACTGCTGACAGGTACCAAGTGGGAAAAAACACACCTGCTCATAGTGTGCTGTTTCGTCAACATGTTGCACTGCCCATGGTTTTCAGCTCTCTGTTACCCAGTGCCCTCATCCATGCTTTTCTTTTAATTTCTTCTGCATTCCTCAGCAAACCATCTGGTTGTAGTACTGTAACATTTCTTAATTTTATTCCATAAGTTGACAGTGTGTGTGTGTTCAATTTAATATTCACCACCAGATTAAAACTGAAATGAAGGTTGTATGAAACTGTTATTAGATCGTGCTAGTTTAAGGGCTGGTCCGAGATGCTAGCTTTTTAAAACAAGTCCCCTTCCCTAAATATAGGTAAGAATACCACTTTTGTTTTAGTTTTCTTCATTTTCCTTTTTTTTTCTTTCTTTGTGTGTGTGTGTGTCCGTTATCTAAATAGAGGTCATAGATTCAGAGCTGGAAGGGAGGTTACAGGTCATCTGCTCTAACTCCCTTATTTTTAAGATAATGAAATTGAGGCCACATAGGTTAAGGTACTTCCCTGACATTAGCATAGTGAGGTTATTTAAATCCAGGTTTTCTAAATCTAAATTTGATACTTTTTAGGAGGCTTGATTTCAGCAGTTTTTTTCCTAGCCATGGGACAATTTCTTTAGAGTGGGCAATTCCTAACTTAAAGTACTGAATAGAATAGAATGCTCTAGCTTTTATCATTACCTACTTGGAGACTTTTCTAGCAGTGGGACTGGGTTTTGTTCATAGCACCCCTACAGTTTTTTGTTAACAGAGCTAGAATCAACATTTTTTCAAAGTTGTAACATTTAAAAACCCAGCTGCAGTTAGACTGTGGCACTGGAACAGAAGTTTTCTTGATGCAGAGTTAACGGACCCAGAGAGGGATAGAATCCTTGACTTTGATTGATCTTCTTAGTACTGTATCCTAACCAAATTCAGCTGCCCTCTTCACTCAAAATACATTGAATGGCACAGCACATTTTCTCTGTGGAACTGATAAGTACATAGCTCTCATGTAAATTCTGCCACAGACTTCCTACCATGAAACTGCTTCCCTGAAGCTAGCAATTTAAAGCTTTCTGCTTCAGCTGTTGTGTGACTTTTGAGTGTGGCATCTGTATAGTTATTATAGCTGAAGTTATTTTTACTTCACATCATAGAATAGAAATAAGCACATTTTAGTTTTTAGTTAGGCAAATGCATAGATTCATTCCATTCTATATCACCTTTATAATAATGGAATAAAGGTGATTTCTTATTTGAATTTATTTAAATCTGACAAATCAGTGAACTAGTAAAGGTAGGACCCGTTTACCCCATAGCCCTTGATTCCTGGTGTTTTATTTTTGTTCATTGGTAAGAATTTGTTTTATTAGATTTCCTCTATTTCTCTTCTTCTTTAAGGGTCTTTTGAGTATGCTTTTGATGGCACCCCAAAATGTTATACCACCTCAAACTTTCCTCGTCATCTCCATCCCCAAGATCTCACAAGTGTCAAGTCTATGGCAGTTTTGTGAAAGATTGTAAGACCTGCTGCCATGCCCTTGAGTTACCTAGCCTGGCATACTCCCTGCTTGATTTGCCTAGTTTTTGCTCAGTCTCCTACCTCTTTGCCAGTTTTCATTTCTTTTCCAACATGGACCTAAGTCTGGATTATTCCTTACCTGGTGGTTTAATGTTTGTTGAGCTCCCACAGATGACACTGAGGGCCTTGCATAGTTAAGGAGGCTCTCCCCCTGTTGGGACTGGAGAGCCTTAGTTGTTTAGAAGGAGTAGTAGCAACAGGATTCAGGATTTTTTTTTAAAAGCTACATTTTAACCAGTTAGATGTTCCTATGCCTTTTTTTTTTAGGGGGAAAATTGTGAAGATAACTTTTGAAGATGCCCATCTATCTTAAAATTTGGGGGTAGCATTTTGTTTTTGTATTGTTTTGTTTTTTGTTTTTCGTTTAAGGAAATTTTTTTTTATTTTTCTTTTACTGGCTTCCTCTTAAAAGAAGGCAGATTTATGTATTAGACTCTATCCTTCAGGATTAATATGGTTTCAGGCACAGGTGATAATCCCATTTTCTCTTTGTTTTCCTGTTGCTAACTTCAGGCACCACACAGTAACCAGGGGTATCACCAAAGGTGTAAAAGAAGATTTCCGCCTGGCCATGGAACGCCAGGTTTCCCGCTGTGGCGAAAATTTGATGGTCGTACTCCATAGGTTCTGCATTAATGAGAAAATCTTGCTGCTTCAGGCTCTGGCCTAAATGAAGGCATCCCCATGCGCTGAGTTTTCTTTACTAGAAGTTGTGATCAATAACAGTGTGGCTTTTTGACTAAAAAGAAATTATCTGAATGCTAGCTTTAGTTGCTTTTAATGTGGAATACAAAAGTCTAAGAAGGTATTTCTATTTTTAAATATAATTTTTTGTAACTTTTATAAAAGGAGAGTGAAATCATTTTGTAAATAAAGACCATCCTTAAAAAACTTTGAGTGAATGTGAACAAGCATTAATTATGTATTGTGTACCAGGTGCTGTGCTAAGTTCTGGGTATGAAAGTATTTTTCAGAAGAGAGATGCCCTTCGCTCAAGGAGATGACATCCTAATAGGAGAAGAAAACACACAGAAGGGAATGCTAACTAGGGAAGGGTGTATTGTTCTGGAGAAGGGAAGGGATGGAGTAAGAAAAAAGGGGAGGGGGACTCACAAAGCACAAGGCAGATGGTGAGAGAGCCCGAGTAAAGGCCTGGATGGGGTGTGGAGCTGATACAAGGTCTGGGATCGAGGCCTAGCCAGGAGATATATTGGCCTAAAGTGCACACACACTTAGTCACCAGTCAACTGGGTTGGGTCCTCAGGTGAACTTTCAAAAGGTGACACATTTTAAAATTGTTGACTTTTACAGTTATCCCTGTTAAAAGCAGCTACTTTCTAATTCTGCAAACACTACAATCGATGGTCTGATGCATGACTGGATTTGGTAGTGAATTTTCATGGTACAGATAATATTGAGGCATCATGCCAATGAATACAGTACATTCCATAAGTTCTCACTGTCAGCATGAGTACTTCTCTATGTTTCTCAGATTGTTAAGATGTAACAAATTCACTGTCTTTTGAGGGGCTTTAATTGTAAAAAGTCATCACCCAGATTATAGTAGGCTCCTCTCCTGGGACCCTTATTCCCCCAATTGAATTAAGTGTAAGAGAGGGCAGAGGAAAGCAGTGGAGGGACCACCTGAGATGGAACAGAGCAGGTCTCTTGGGTCTGACAAATAGACTTGGAGGAGTAAAAGGATTCCCCAGAAGCTATGCTTTTGTAGAGCCTACCTGGCTAAGCCAGAGTTAAGGTGAGATGAAGGAAGAACTTGCCGATTAATGTATATTCTGGAAAAATTTCTGATGAGAATGCAAATCACTCTCCTTGAAAGTAAGCATCTTACCACAGTGGCCACCCAGCAAAATTGAGTATCATGTTTCAGGGGAAAATATGGTCATTCAGTGGAATAGAGGACTTTCAAGTATTCTTGAAGAAAAAACCAGAGTTGAATAGAAAATTTGACATTCAGATCCAAGAAGCAAGAGAAGCATGAGAAGGTAAACAGGGAAAAGAAATCATAAGGAACTTATCAAAGTTGAACTATTTACATTCCTACATGGAAAAATGATAATTGTAACTGATGAAACTTTTCTCAGTATGAAAATAGTTGAAGGGAATAGAAGGCATATGAATACATACCTCAATGTGTATATATGTTTACAGGAATACATAGAGGGCACAGGGCCAATTTAATAGGAAGGGATAATACTTAAAAGGTGAAATGAAGAGGTGAGAGAGGAATATAATGAGAGGAGATGGGGAGAGACAAAATGGGATAAACTATCTCATATAAAAGAGGCAAGGGAAAGGGTTACAATGGAGGGGAAGAATAAGACAAAAGGGAATGGGTCAACCTTATTCTATTGAATTTGGCTCAGGGAGGGAATGACATACACACTAAATAGGGTATCTCACCCTACAGGAGAGTGGGGGGGAAGGGAATGAGAGAGGGGATGATGGAAGGGAGGGCAACCTTGGTGGGGGAGAAGTTGGAAGCACCCACTTTTGAGAATGGACAGGACTAAAGTAGAGAATAGAATAAGTGGGATGTGGGATAGGAGGGAGGGAAATATAATCAGTCTTTTATAATATATATACTATGGTAATGTTTTACATAGCTACATATGTACAACCTATACTGAACTGCTTATCTTTCCACTAAGGGTGGGTGACAAGGGAGGAAGGGAATGAATCTGGAATTCAAAGTTTTAAAACCAAATGTTTAATATATATATATATGTGTATATATATATATATATATATATATATATATATATATATATACTATTATCAATACTATTTTACATGGGAAATAAGATATACAGGCACTGGGGCATAGAGATCCACCCTGCCCTACAGGAAAAGTCAAAGGGGGTATGGGAGAGAACAGATTGGAGGAGGGAATATCCTGTGGAACCGCTATTTTGGGGACGTGGGTAGGGGAAAAGCAGGGAGAAAATTTGTAAAGCAAAATCTGGCAGAAATGAATGATGTAAACCAGAAGTTAATAAAGCATTTGAAAAAAAAAACAAAAACAATGGGATGGGGGGGCACTTAAGGCAAAAAAACAAGTTGGGATGAATGAGAGGTAGGGTGGAAGGGAAGAGGAATGTTCTAATAACTTTGCATGTGCATACAATAAAAGCATATTTAAATTACACATAAACACTAAAATAGTAAAAATGTAAAGCAATACAGTCTAACTTTCAACATAACCACCATCATTGGTGACATACCATTTTTCATTTGCTGCTTTGAATTTGTGGAAACAAAATTAACCCAGAATTAACAATGCTAATACATAAACTTTAGGAATCCACCTTTGAAATTCCATTTACAATGTGCTTTCATTATGTGTACATCTACAGTTAGTCAAGTTCCATGA
Source organism: Gymnobelideus leadbeateri (assembly GCA_011680675.1). Lineage (NCBI taxonomy): Eukaryota > Metazoa > Chordata > Mammalia > Diprotodontia > Petauridae > Gymnobelideus > Gymnobelideus leadbeateri. The sequence continues at coordinate 379,958 of WOXC01004936.1, forward strand.
AGATTTTATAACTGTCCGATGTACAGTTTGCTCAGATGACAAGGAGATGGTCTACTAGTACAAGGAAAGAATGAAAAATAATCAGTTATAGCCAGGCTCAAAGAAATGGCAAAATGGAAACACCAGGACAGTTAACTGAAGAGGAGGGAAACCGGAAAAGAAATGGTTTCTCACAGAAAGTAGCACTGCCTCCTACAGAACCCATTTTGGCCAGAGCTCAATAAAATATAGTGCTGTTGTGGGAAATCATGTGCATGGGACATTGGCAAGCTGTCCTAAAAAGGCTTGAAGGCATTTAATATGGAATGCTCAGCTAGAAAGCCAATGCCAATGATGACTTTGGTCTTTTTAGAAATATCTTGGCACTGTCCAGCAGTTAAGGAATTTTTTCAAAGTCTGGCATTTAGTGATAGGATGCAAACATCTTGAATTTCTACCAACAGTGAACTTAAGAATTCATAAAACTTGAAAGGGGAAAAGTCAATAAAGTTTGAAATCACTGGAACTAATACCCAACAAAAATTGATTACTAAAAGAATGTTAGCTTATGATGAACTAATTAAAAGAGCTGAAAAGAAAAGACTCCATGAATTTAGTACAAATGAGCAAACCATTCTTTTCTAACTAATTTTAAAATTTACAAGAACTTCTATTTGAGATGTTAGATAATTTGTACCTGAAACTGCTTTGCAAAATTGAAACGAGTTTATTGATTGGAATTACATTTGCAGATTAGTTAATGTAAGCATTTTACATGTTTGGAGAGAATTAAGAACCTTCTTGCAATGGAAATTCTAGCCCCTAGTTCTGGTGTGAGAAGGATTGTTGGTGTTAATTTTATTCTTAGTTCAAAATCTACTCCTAATCTTTTCAGGTTTTAGAGTGACCTCTACCTCTGTGGAGTGGTAATAACTAGGTTCATAGTTATGGTTTCGATCACATTGGGAAATTCTCTTAAAGAAGCATTTTGGAAAAGTTCATTTGTGTTCCCTTCACCCTGAGGGGTGGATAGTCAATGATTCCAACTCATTTTTATAGAGGTTCAGGAAGCAACAGCAGAAGTAAGTATAAAAAGCTGTCACCTAAGAAAAATCACTACTCAATATTCTTTATACATAAACTTTACATGTGGACCCCTACATATCTATGGAGTGCCCTTGCTTTGGTTTATAGGCTCATAGGATTACCACCTAAAGGGGAAAATCTTAGATCACCTCATTTAGATAACAGATAACAGCCAGCTTTTTTACATAGTGCTTTAAGATTTGCAAAGTGCTTTATAAATATTTAATCCTCACAACAGACATGGGAGAGGTAGGGGCAATTATTAGTCTCATTTCACAGATCATGAAACTGAATCAGCTTAAGTGACTTGCCCAGGGTTAAATAGTTAAGTGTCTAGGGAAGAATTTGAATTTATGTCCTGCTGACACAAGTACTCTCTCCACCTACCTGTCTCAAATAAGGAAACTAAGGGCCTAGAGACATTAAAGAATCCTCCCATAGTCACACACATAACAAGTAGCAGAGCCAACAAGCAATCATACTAAGTCTCCCTTGTCCTTTCTATCACCTTACAGTGATGTTTTAAAACTAGCCAAGTGAATAGGAGTAGATGAGTATGTTTTAGAACCCATGCTTAAACATACTAAAAATACAGATCTGGGGGAGGCTAGGTGGCGCAGTGAGTAGAGCACCAGCCCTGGAGTCAGAAGGACCTGAGTTCGGATCCGGCCTCAGACACTTAACGCACACACAAACAAAAACCTAGCCGTGTGACCTTGGGCAAGTTACTTAACCCCAATTGCCCTCCAAAAAGCAAAATAAATTAAAATAAATAAATAAATAAAGCAAGCAAAATAAATAAATAAATGAGTAAGTAAACAAATGAATGGATGAATAAATAAATAAGTAAATAAATAAATGAAATAAAAATACAGATCTGAACATAAGGATAAACATAAAAGCATTAAATAGAAGTCAAAAGGCTTTTTCTAAATTCATAGCATAGTATTTTCTGCTTTAAAATTCTACCACTAAGAAACAAAATGCTACATATTCGATTTTGAAATGGTTCCTAGATAATGATCAAGAAAGACCTTAACTTCTGAGCTCATCTAGGTAGAGCTTTATTCTCCCTAAAGGCTAATTATACACAGTTATGATCTGTATTAGAAAATGTTACCAGATACAGGCAGCAGCTGAAAAAGTGAAGCACCCAGCAGCTATCAACTCCTTTGGGAAAAAAATGCAAATTAGTAATATACCTGTGCCAAACCTATTTTACCTAAATATATGACAGTAGAAGTGGACCCAACAAGTATCACAATTTAGAATAGGATTATTGATCTTGTGTCACTATCAGAAATACGTTTGCATTGTTTCATTCATAAAATATGGCTTAATTTGAATGATAAGTGTAAACAATGCAACTACTGTCTACTAAAATATATCCACTTTGTGATCATAAATATTTTTAGGCACTAAAGATTATTTTGTTGGCATTTCAGCTATCTACAATGAATATGCTGTTATAAGGTTCTGTTTTTCTTTTTAAGTTGGGAAAGAGAGAAAATAAAATGCTTGTAAATTAAAAATAAAATTTAGGTTTTTTTAAGTGGATCTACTGTTGAACCAGACAAAATGTGAAAGATCATAGTATAAACTCATCAAGATCATTGAACAAGAAGACAAAGGGGCTGCAAGGTTGATATAAACTTCTGAAGAGATCTGTTGAGATATGGTGATCAATGTGGCAGGTAAACTCACAAAAGGGTGGACTTGAGCTCTGTGGAAGAAATTAACCTTGGGATAACTGATTAGAGAAGTTGCTCAATATTAGTCTTATTTGTAGCTTCTCTAGTTTTGTTTGAGATTCTCAATCCAACAAGCTCTTAGGGTTCTGCTAAAGTACTAGTTGCCAAGAATACAAAAAATAACATGAAAGACATTCTCTGTCCTTGAGAAGCTTATGTTCTACCCATGTCCCGTAACATGTGAATGAATCTACACATGATTACTTCTTAATTTTTTTTCTGTCAAAGATCTTCCTTCTCACCTTCACCACTCCCCACTCCTCATCCCTCTACCCTGAGAACTAAAAAAAAAAAAAAAAAACAAATCCTGTTGAAAACATAAGTCAATCAAAGCAAATTTCTACATTGGCCATGTCCAAAAAAATAATATTTGTCTCATTCATTCTGAACTCTAAGTCCTTTACTTCTCTATTAGGATGTGAATAACATGTTTCATCATTAATCCTCTGGAATCATGGTTAGTCATTTCATTGATCGGAGTTTTTAATTCTTTCAAAGTTTGTTTGCCTCTACCATATTGCATGTCATATATAAATTGTTCTGGTTCCATCCATTTCACTCAGCCTCAGACCATACAAGTTTCCCCATTGTTTTTCTGCAACCATCCCCTTCATTCTTTACAACACAAGAGTATTCTGCTACATGTATTTACAATACCTTGTCCACTATTTCCCATAGATTCCCATTCTTCGCCACCTCAAAAGAGCTGTAAATATTTTCTGCCTTCCTCTAATTCCACCTCCTCTCCCCTGCCCCCAATTCCCTATTGAATGAAATGTATTTTTGTACCAAACTGTGTTCTTCCTTCCTTTACCAGTTCACATGCAAATAAGGTTGAAATACATGTATGTGTGTGTGTATGTCTATGTATACAGCCTAATCATATGAAATAAACTTCCCTAACCTTCATTTCCTTTCCCCACCCCCACCTCCAGTGTATTCCTTTTTCTCCTCTTTCCATTCTTTTTTCTTAAGATCATCAAAACCTTAAAAGATCCAGCCCTTGGCTTCATCTAATTGCACATCCTTTTGTGCACTCTGATGATAATATAGACCAGAGGGGCCACGTGTATCATCTCCCCACATCAGAACATCGAGTAGTTTATGCTTTAGTTCATGATCATTCATTCATATTATGCTTCTTGTGTTTGAACTACCTTAATGAAATAGTTCTGGTTCTTTTCATCGGGAATGCTTGCAAGTCCTGTATTTCATTAAGGCAGGATTATACTCAGTTTTAATAGATAAATTATTCCTGCCTCTAAGCCCATATCCTTTTCCTTTGGGAGTATATTCAAAGCTCCCTTCTCCTTTATAGTAGCGCCTCCTAAATCATTGCATGATCCTGACTGTGGCTCTTCAATTCTTGAAGTCATTTTCTGACTGTTCACAGTATTTTTTCTTTAACCAGGAAGTTCTGAATTTTGGCTAGGATGTTCCCAGGAGTTTGCATTTTGGGGTTTCTGCTGGAGGCAACCAGCAGATTCTATTTCCACTTTGCCCTCTGATTCTAGACCTGGGAAGTTTGAAGATTTCTTGAAATGGGATATTTAGGTTCTTTTTAAAAAATTTTTTGGTCATAACATTTGGATAATCCAGTTGATTCTTATTTGTTTTCATTGTTTTCCAGGTCAATTTTGTTTTGCTATGAAATATTTTACATTTTCTTAAATTTTTTTTAGCCTTTTGACTTTAATGTTTTTTGTCTCACAGAATCATTCATTGGCTGGTCTTGTTGCTACTTTCTTGGGGTATGTTGTGTCATTCCACAATCCCAGATACAGGTTACAGACCTTCTAGTTTCAGTGCTTCCAAAGTGGTCTGATCCATGACAAAGTCTGATTGCTGCACTCCCCTCCTCCCAATTTTGCAAGTCCTTGACCTGGGTTTTAGTCAGAGCAACGAGAATGCAGCTAGACACAGTTCCATCAGCCAGCTGGGAAATTCTGCTCCAGACTGACAACTGCAGGCTCGGCTTTGGTCTGAGATTCCTGCCTTTGTTAATTTTTCTGCAGGCAGACTGGGCTAGATGCTGGAACTGAAATCCATTTCTGCACCTGGGGTGTGTGTGAGCCACAGACAGCACTGCTGCTCCTGTCTTCTGGACTTGGGGCACTCTCTAGGAATGCCAGCCCCATATGCAAGTTCCATTCTCAGTCTACTGTGGATCTGTGACCCAAGACTGGGAAGTGGGCAAAAAAGCTGCTAATTGGTGCCTGTCCCTGTCTCTGTGGCCTTGTATGGGTCTGGGGGGTATCCTAATATGAGTCTGGGACCTCCTCTTGCCCTCGTGCACAGCCTTTCCCTGGAAGCTGGAGTGCACAGCCAAGACATACTCTTGCCCTGACCTAGTCCCCAATGTCAGCAGATCTGTCTCCCCATGCCAACCTGGGCTGAACAAAGGAGTCACTGTGACTTTTTCTGGGTTTCCCCATCCAGATTCAGTCTGGAGCATTTCCTAGGTCGATGAAGTTTTGTGGATTGGAGCCTTGGCTACCCAGTTTCTTGAGTCTGCCATCTTGAATCCTGCTTTTATACGACTATTTTATGCAGGAAGCAGCACTAACAATGAGGTAGGAGCTAGGTGACGCCACAGGGCACAGAGCACTGGGCCCAGGGGCAGGAAGTTCAAATATAGCCTCATACACTTACTAGTGGTTGGACTCTCGGGAAGTCTGGACTGCACTTTCTGCCTCGGTTCCCTCAACTGTAAAATGAGACTAATGACACCTATGTCACCAGTATATAAATGCTTATTTCTTCCCCATTTCCCCTTCTTTCCCTAGGACGACTGAAGGTGATACATTAGCTGATTCTTAAGATCGTAAGAGACAATGTTTTCATGATCACCGGGTGGTAGCCATCATATATTTTTATTTGTCTGGAATTTCTTTAACACCAGTAATCTCCCAGTGATGTCAAATGACTTGGGTCCCATCAAGGTCTCAGGAGAATTAAAATGACAAACCAAAGGACAGTGGAAAGCAGAATGGTGGGCATGTACAGGCTATGGCAAGCTTCCAGGGGCATCAGGTGTGAGGACTGGCGAAGACTCATGACTGAAAGGGAGAAGGTTCCAGTCCAGGAGCAGGAAAGAGGAATAACGGATGGATAGCTTGAATAGGACACAGATGTATCTCCAAGATACTAAGAGGAAAGGAGGAAGACCTCCTGCTGCTATGAAAGATTTATGAAATACCTGGATAACTTTTGGTTTCTGAAGACTGATAGTGATAGAGGGGGTGGTCTAGAGGTGTAAAGCAAACATCTGCAGAAATGGCCAATGTGTTGTATTTGTTTTGCTTGGCTGTGCTTATTAAAGGGAAGGTATTGGGGTGGGGGGGCATAAAGGAGTCATTCAGAAGTAACAGAGAAAAAGAGGGGCACCAATAAAATACTTTCAAATGAAAGGAAAAAGGAAATGGGGATAAGGTGAGGTGAAGGGGAAGAGGTGAGGGTGGGGCTGTAGTGTATGTCAGTAGATGGAACACACCGATGAACTCACAGGTCCACCAAGTACCAAAGCCCCAAATTCTCCACCCACATGTACCAATGAAGCATATGAAAACTACTAACTCTCATTTTAGGTGTTCCCAACTCCGTTCTGGAGAGACACTCCTGTGTCAGCTTGGTGACAGTGGGCAGGAACAGATCTCCATTTTGAAGGTGTAATAATGGGAGAGGGGTTTATAAAATGAATGGTCTGACAAATGCTGCTCAAACATTTTAATTGGAATATTTCCGTAATAAAATACACTTTTACTGAGAATTTCAGAAAAACCATACATAAACTCTAGATAGCTACAGAATACTGGCAAAAAAAAAAAGTTCAACACAAGGTATCTTTAAAAAAAAGGAGGAATGACAAAAAAAATCTTTGACAGAAGGAGGCATTTTTTTAAGCATCAGAGAACAGAAATGTGTGTCGCACAACAAGCGCCTGGCAGATCTGAAAAGGGCACTTAGAAAGGTAGGCTTTCTTGGAACTCAGCAGGAATCACACTTTAGCAGAAAAGCTGGGATTATTAAATAAAGCAGAGCATATCAGCACATAAACACATTCAATAACCTTTATAGTTCACAAGAAAAATAAGGCTGCTTTTTGTAAGCGGGGTATATAAGCTCTAAAACATCAATTTTATAGGAAAATGAGATAAATAAGAAGAATCAGGTCTTCAATCAATTTTATCAAACCTGAAAGCAAAAGGCCTGCAGTAATTCCCTTTTCAATAAGACCTCATCAGAATAGAAGTAAAACTGTCAAACACATCTATTTTTTTTTTGAGGCAATCGGGGTTAAGTGACTTGCCCAGGGTCACACAGCTAGTAAACATCTGAGGCCACATTTGAACTCAATTCCTTCTGACTCCAAGGCCGGTGCTCCATCCACTGTGCCACCTAGCTGCCCCTAAACACATCTATTTACACAGAATAAGGGGGAGCTACCATGGTCAGTTACACTACGAACACAAGATTTACAAATATACAGAAGACAGGGTTTCTGATGAGTTATATATGGGATTAAACCAGTTTACAGGAATACAGCATCTAATTTACGCACATTAAAAGAGGATTCCATGTTCCCATAACCCAGACATTCCAAAGCCCATCCACTTTCCTCACTAATACAGGTGGCAGTCTATCTGCTCCACTGCTCTTCCTGGGCCCCTCTATAACCAGTCCAGTGAAATGTCAGATTTTCCAGAAAATCCTCTTTCGGTAGAGCACATAAGCAATGACAACCCAGAGAGAGGTGGCAACCAGGTTCTGAGTCAAGTGCTCCTTATGAGACTGGTAGTCCTCCATCTTCCACTGGAAAGGGAAGTAGTTCTCAAAGACCTCATGCCCAACGTAAACCAGGATGGAGTTCATTCCTTAAAAAGAAATTTTAAAAAGATGCTGTCAGCTCAGATGCACCGTTCCAAAGCCATGAGCTGGGGGCAGCATCCTGCTTAATACAGAATGCCTCAAATGGATGGCGCTGTGCATTATTTAGCAGACATGCTTTCCCCCAGAGGAAGCCTCAAAGAGAAACTAGAATGATGTGTTTTATAGCGAGATAAAACAAGAGAGCTTGACAGTGTTACTGAGGGGGAACCTAGACCTGCAATTTCACTGATGGAGAGAACTGTCATTGAGAGAAACACCTTTACCAGTGCGGACTCACACCTGCTCTGCCAACTTTTATTCCTAGAGAAGTGTTTGGGGAACTAACAGGTTAAGTGACTTGCCCACAGTCATAACCAGCATGTGCCAGGACTAGGAATTATACTACAGTGAAACCAAAAGTTGATAGAATTGGAAGGGTCACATGAAACCATCTCATCCATCCCTCTTTGCACTTAAGCTAAATCATGGACCTATTTTTTTTTTTTGGTTGAGATTTATGGCTTCGTTACTGAGTGGGAATTCTCAGTACTGAAAAGTCTCCCCACTTGTGCAGTTCAACAACTCATTTGTAAATTGAAATCTTAGAGACTCAGAGCAACAACCAGGACACAGAGACATCGGGTAAGTGGCTTGTGACCACACAGGTAGCATGTGTTAGAGCAGGATTAGAACCTGGGTCTAATTCAATGCTGGCTCCCTCTCCACTACACCACACTGTCTCTCCTGGGACGATCTTGTTCTCTGATCTTTTTCATTTGGGGAAAAGCATTATTGCTGCACAAAACCTTGGAAAACAAACTAAACATATTATTAAAAGGCTGATGTCTTCCAGGAGGGACAAGGCATTAGAGGTATTCTGACACTAGGTTCATTAAATACGAGTACATGTCATTTACTACAGAAGCCACTTTTCTAGTCTCTGTTCCCACAAAGACATCCTTGTTACCCTTCCATACACACACAAATGTTAAGCTTACAGAGTAAGCTCACCTCTAGGCTAGCTGTTCTCGCTGCTGATCCCTCCCTGCCCCCTTCATGAAAATATGCCCCAAGTAGTTATTGCCCCATATGCCTCAAATTGTCCAACTACCATCACAGGGAACCTTTGCTCTGGGATGAATCTCACTGACCTGGGTAAAAGAAGGGAGCTCCAGACCACAGTCTAGCCACATCCACCAAGAAATACATGAACAGAAGCAGAAGAAAAGCAAAGAAGCTCAGGGTTGTCACATAGGAGATGGACCTGCACAGTTGGGGGGAGAAGAGAGAATGATATTTAGCTATCCATAGACTAAAGCATATTGCAGTATAATCAGTTAAAAGCATTAAATTAATATTTTGCTTTCCACTTACCAGAGATTTTTATTTACTGGGATGAAGCCCTCATTTTGAGAAAATTTGGTCAAAACACCCGAAATAACAGCCTGTAAGAAAGCGGGGCGGGGGAAGGAAAAGGTTTACATCTGGTGTGAGAAAATAAAATTTATTCTACAAGACAAAAAGACACTATGGAAATGCCCAATATGGTTTTTTTTTTTAATTTATTTGTTTATTTTTAGTTTACAAGATTCAATTCCATAGTTCCTTGAGTTTCAAATTTCCCTTCCCTCCCTCCCCCCACCCCCCATATAGTCCAGTATAGGATCTGCAAATACTTTCACAATAGACATTAGTCAGGTTACAAAGGCGTATTGTACTAGATGGGATGAAAAATGGTAAAGAAGAAATAAAACCAAACAATGAAAAGAAAAAGATCAAGTAGTTTGCTTCCATAAGGATTCAAGCTCAGTTCTTTCTAGTTATTTCTCTGGATGTCGCATCTCCCTCCTTCATGAGTCTTTCGGGATTGACTTATATCACTGCATTGCTGAGGAGAGCCCAGTCTATCAAAGTTGGTCATCACACATATGTTGTGTCTGTGATTGTATACAAATTTCTCCTGATTCTACTCTTCTCACTCAGCATCAGTTTGTATAAGCCTCTCCAGGTAAACATGAAAACCATCTCCTCCTCGTTTCTTATAGCACAATAATATTCCATTACATGTATATACCACAACTTGTTTAGCCATTCCCCAATTGATGGGCACCCCTTTAATTTCCAATTCTTTGCAACCATGAAAAGAGTTGCTATAAATATTTTTGTACATATGGGTCTTCCTCCCATTTCTATAATCTCTTTGGGATATAACCCTAGACGTGGTATTGCTGGGTCAAGGGGTATGAAATTATTTATAGCCCTTTGGACATAATTCCAGACTGCTCTCCAGAATGATTGTATCAGTTCACAACTCCACCAGTAATGCATTAGTGTTCCAATTTGCCCACATTCTCTCCAGCATTTGTCATTTTCCTGTTTTGTCATCTTAGCCAATCTGACTGGAGAGATGTGGTACCTCTGAGTTGTTTTGATTTGCATTTCTCTAATCAATAGTGATTTAGAGCATTTCTTCATATGCTTATAGATATCTTTAATTTCTTTCTCTAAAAACTGCCTGTTCATATCCTTTGACCATTTACCAATTGGGGAATGACTTGTATTCTTATAGATTTGACTCAATTCTCTGTATATTTTAGAAATGAGTTCTTTATCAGAGACATAGGTTGTAAAAATTCTTCCCCAATTTCCCACCTCCCTCTTGATCTTGGTTATATTGGCTTTGTTTGTACAGAAGCTTTTCAATTTAATGTAATCAAAATTATCCATTTTGCATTTTATAATGCACTCTAATTCTTGTTTGTTTTTAGCAGGAAAAAATATCTTTTAAGATACTTACTATAATTACCAAACTTTTTCTAACAAAATAATACTTTAAAGTCATTCTCAACAAGTTATGGTATATGAATGTGATGGAACACTATTGTGCTGTAAGAAATGATGATGGGGATGGTTTCAGAGAAACTTGGGAAGACTTGTATGAACTGACGCAAAGTGAAGTGAGCAGAACCAGAACAATTCACACAACAACAACATCATTAGGACAAACAACTTTGAAAGACCTGGAAGCTATCGTATTGTTTGCATTAACAGTGGGTGGGCGAGGGCGGCCAGGTGGCGCAGTGAGTAGAGCGTCAGCCCTGGAGTCAGAAGGACCTGAGTTCGGATCTGGCCTCAGACACTTAATGCACACAAACAGAAACCTTAGCCGTGTGACCTTGGGCAAGTTACTTAACCCCAACTGCCCTCCAAAAAAACAAAAAAAAAAAACAAAACAGTAGGTGGGGGAGGCCCTGGAGGAAGAGAATTTGGAACTCAAAATTTAAAAATAAAAATTTTTAAGTTTATAAATAAATAATAAGTTAGGAAGAGAAAGACTTGGAAACTGAACATAATAACCAAACACAATTCCAGAGGATGCATGATAAAAATCCTATCTACCCCCTGACAGAGGTGATTCAGAATGCAGATGGAAACATTTGGGAACATGACCAATGCAGGAATTTGTTTTTCTTGATTCTTCACATTTGTTAACAGTTTTGTTTTTCCTGCTTTCCCAATGTGGGGAAAGGAGAGATGAGGGAAAGAGAAAGTGGATCTTTCTTTGAAAATAAAATTTAATTTAGAAATTAAAGTCATTCTAATTACAATATCTGATTCATCATTGTAAGCAATATTTACGGAAACGGAAGAGGACAGGAAGCCTGAACTGCCTACCACATCCACACACCTACAGTGAATCAGTGACCAAGATGAGGACAGGGTGATGATGGAACAGTGTCTCTGCAAATTTACTTTTCACATGCAATTCTAGAACACAGCATTGGAAAACAGCCCCTGATCTTAACACAGAAGCTTACTTTCCTTATCCATGTGACTATCTAATGTGAAAAAGCAAAAACTCTCTCCTTTCATTAAAAAGGAAGTGTTTTTCTATAAATCTGTGTCAGGGCACAAAATTCAGTAAACATTGCTTATCACTCCAATGCAAGTAAAACAGGGTGCCTGCTGGGCATTGAATGTGTAGTGGACAGTTCCTATGAGAGATTTCACAAGGATTTCTAAGTACATACATTTTAACATATATTTCATTAATGAGAGACTGCACAGTCTAGAAACTAGTGAACTGGCCTTGAAGTCAAGAAATTGGTTCCAGTCCTGCTCCAGACACATACTAGCTGTGGTAAAATAAGCAAGTCACTTAATCTCTCAGGGGACTTCACAACTCCCCAAGACTATATGTTACAAAGGAATTGCCAATCTACATTAGCAGAGGGAGCTTTCAGACATGGAGTACCCTGGGTTAATGAAATCAAAAGCCAAAGCTTCCCTACCCTCTAAAAAGTGACATTCCTAATTATTTTCATATTTCTATTAATTTCTCAAAGACCAGGGGCATTAAATGATGCAAAAATTTTATTTTTAATTTTACTATCGAGAAAAAACTTTCATCCTTTATTCTCTGTCTCACGGATTAAAAAAAAAAAAAGGACAGTATCACTCAACAGACACAGCTTGGTCCTTTGATGTATTCTTAAATCAAGGTCCTTTGATGAAAACAAGCAATAGTAATGAATCAATCACTTACCAACATGGCACTCCACAGAAGGAATCGAAGCAGGATCTGCTTGTGCTGGTCTTTGTAAAATAAGAGGATTTTTCCAGCCTAGAAAAGAAACCATCACTAATGATGCTAATCCCCTCACATACACAATCCCCTGAGAGCTTCAGAACAGCCCTGAGAGGCAGGCAGGGCTCAGCATCACGTCCTCAGTTCTAGAATTACAAGAACCCGAGCCTTCTGGTTCTCAATAGGGGTCTCTTTTTGAATGCACCATACTGACCAAGACCACGCTCACATATAGTTATCCCTTCCACGTGGCAGGGTCAGGAATCTGTCAACTGGAGATTATAATAGCACCTGCCTCTCAGGGGTTGTAGTAATGATAACATGAGATAATATTTGTAAAGCCCTTGCAAACCTTTAAAACACTACATAAATACTATTATTATTACTTATTATTTTTAAGTCACTTAAAGTTTCACTGGCCTAGATCTTAGACTACAAATTATAGGTAAATTACTGATTTCTACCAGTAGAGGGAGTTTCCACCCTAGGGATTTCTTCTTACTGATGTCTATCCCACCCACTTGCCCTGAAAAAGGAAGCACTAAAATGGAATGTCATTTTGATTACTAGAATAAACATTAAACAGGTTTTTCAAAATACATAAGCAAAGCATCTTTGGGGGGAGTTTCCTGGCAGTTTGTTTTGTTGTTTTGGTTCATCTGGAGTGTATTATTTTAGAAGAAAATAACATTCTAAAGAAAAACACTACCTGCACCCCTAAAAACGCCATGACAATGGAGTTGATGGTTCCCAAGAGTCCTTCTGGATCATAGGCCACTTTGGTGTGGTAGATCACCTGGACAAGAAAGACAGGAAGAAACTGAATGATGCAGACAGGCTTAGCATGTCAGAGGGGTCTTTCCCAACACACTGTATACAGGAAATTAACAGAATCACAACCCTAATGGACAGAGATTATTCACAGCCAATGGATGAACAAAGTGTTCTTAAAAGAAGAAATGCAAACTGCTAATAACCACATGAAATATTACTCCAATTCACTAATAAGAGAAATATAAATCTGAAAAATTATAAGAATTCACCTCATAAGCAGCAAACTGGCAAGGATGACAAAAGATGGAAAAATATCAACGCTAGAGGGGAAAAAAAAGACATGTACACTAATATACAGCTGGTGAAGCTGTCAGTTAGTCCAGCCACTCTGGAAGGCAATTTGGAATTATGCTTAAAATTCATCTAAAGCTATTCAGAGATCCCACCATTAGGCACATACCCTAAGGAAGTCAATGACAAAGAGAAAGTCCCCATTCATATACATCATAATATTTACAGAAGCATTCTGTGTAGTGGCAGAGAACTGGACATAAAGTTTAGACCATCAATTATTATTGTTCAGTCGTGTCCAATTCTTCATGATGCCATTTGGGGTTCTCTTGGCAAACACACTGGAATGGTTTGCCATTTCCTTCTCTGGCCCATTTTATAGATGAGGAAACTGAGGCAGACAGGGTTAAGTGACTTGCTCAGGGTCACACAGCTAGAAGTGTCTGAGACTGAATATGAACTCAGATCTTTCTGATTCCAGGTTGGCTCTTTATCTACTGCACCGCCTAGCTACTCCATCGGTTGAGGAGGGCTAAACAAAGAGTGGCACATGAATGTAAGGAATGCTATGGTGCTGTTAAGAAATGATGATTGGGTTAAATCTAGAAAAGCAGAGAAAGACAAAAATTGATGCAAAAGGAGTAAGCAATACCTAAAAAATAAGTGGAAAGAATGAAAAAAAATTAAACTGAACATTTTAAATACAATGACCAAAAAAGGTGTCTTCCTAGTATAGATGAGAAAAAGCATCTCCCTTCCCTCTCTGCAAAGTTTAGCTTTTATAGGTGTGAAATACTATATACTGTCAAACATAGCTAATGGTTGGTTGGTTTTATTGGCCTGCTTTTTTCCCCCCTCTTTCTTTTTTCCTTAATTTTTATTATAACGGATGGCTCTTCTGGTAGAGGCAGAGGCAGGGATATACTTGGAAATTGAGGTGATATTTAAAAAAAAAAAAGATATCAACAAAAATAATATTTTTTTAAAAGTGCCTTTCCCCAGGTGATATGCTTTAACCCAAACACAGGAGTCCTAAGCAAAGTGTCAATAAAAAAGTTTCAGCAAGGACCCCCAAAGATGCAACGATGAAACTTCCTGTGGACCTAAGATAGCAGAGAATATAAAGATCATATATGTAAGTGTTAACCTACTTGATTTTTAACACACAGGCCTAAGAAAACACTGCACTATCAATAAAATGATGGTGCCATGGCTACTCCACCTTACAAGCTCCCAAGGTTTATAAGCTTAGCCCCCTACAATATTCCTGACACCATGCTCACTCTCTCTGACTTATTAAGGCCGGCTTAATTTTTAACATGAGGATGAAACAATTAGAGAACATTTACCAGCAATAGGACCTACCATCCTCCATGTCTGATCCACTGCTGCCTCCCTTTATAAAGCAAAGGTTTTTAAAAATTCACATAAATAGGAACCACAAACGGCAAAAAGTAGCCCACAATTAAAACAAGCCTCAGTTCAGCTACACAGGCTGTTTTCAATGAACCACCTTTTCATCTTCCTTTCCCTTCTTCAAGGATGAGTTAATTTTACTCACATTAGGAGACGGGTGCTGATAGATGTGGTCTTCTCCCAGAAGCAAACGATCAATGTAGCCAGCAGCTCCTCCAGTACAATTTGGGTATTTTCCAAAGTCTCCAATACCACCAGGGCCAAGATAACCCCTAGAGATGGTAAAAACAAATTCTTACTTCATGAAACTTCATAAAGAATAACAAATAATAAATTTGTGAAACAATGAATGTTATGTAAATTTATGAAACTATAGAATAAATTCATGATAAATAATAAATTTATGAAACCACATAATGAGGTAAGTTATGTATAAACACAAACTTTGTAGACTGGCTCACCTAATTCCCTCAGCTTCAGTTTCCCCATTTGTAAAATTAATAGGTTGGACTAGTTTATTTCTAAGGTCACTTCCGCCTCTAAATCTCTGATTCCCTATGAGCTTGAAATTTCAATGTCTTGTCTGGCCTTCTTGCTGTTCCCACACAATACTCCATCTTCCATCTCCACGGTAGGAAGGCACCCCTCCTTACCTCTGATTTCCTTCAAAGGACAACTTAAGCACAACTTTTTACATGAAGACTTCTGATATCTTCATAACAAATTATCTTGTATCTCTCTTTAGCATACATGTGTGTATATACATATAAACACATATATACACCTGTGCGTGGACGCATGTGTATACATAAATACATATACACATATCTATAAATATAGTGAAGTAGACAAAGACAAAAATGGTGCAATGCCTGTCCTCGAGGAGCTTAAATTCTATTAAAAGAGATGTGTGTATATATTTTTATACAAATATATACAACTACATGCGTATGTAGATAATTGGGCATACATATATCTAGGTATATTTATATATCCATACATACATGTATGCACACACACACACATCTCCTCTAGCAGAATGTAAGCTCCTTGAGGGCAGCCATTGCTCCACTCTGTCTTTGTATCCCTAACACCCTGCTGAATGCCTGGTACCTAGTAGGAGCTTAATGAATGCTTGTTAATTGATTGATTGACTTTTTCTCCCATCACAGGAGCTTAGGAATCAGGTTTATATTAAATTCGATTCAACAATTCAAGGAGCATTTATTAAGCACTTACTGGGTAACAGGCACTGGAGATCCAAGTATAAAAACAGAAAGAGAACCTGCCCAGAAAGTACTACATGTCCAAAGATAAGTAAATTCAAATTAATTTAAGGAGGGAAGACAGGGTGAGTGCTAACAACTGTAAGCATCAGGAGAGGCCTCATGAAGGAAGCCTTTGCTATTATTTATGCACTGGGTTTTTTTGTTGTTGTTGGTTTTTTGGGGTTTTTTTGCTTTTTTGAAGGAGGTAAGGTAGGGCAATTGGGGTTAAGTGACTTGCCCAAGGTCGCACGGCTACTTTTTGTGTTAAATGTCTGAGGCCAGATTTGAACTCAGGTCCTCCTGACTCCAGGGCCGGTGCTCTATTCTCTGTGCCACCTAGCCACCCCATTTATACACTGTTATTATTAAAGCTGACTATTTCCCATTCCAAATGGCAGCTGGGAATCTGCACTGAAACATTTCTCAGAACACACAGCAGATTCCTTGCTTCAGGCCTTTTACATGACAGAGAGTTAGAGGAAGAAAGATTTACTTACCAAAAATAGCTCTGATAGAGTGAAATTCATAAGAAAATTGCTTTCATGGCAGAAATAACAATAACTCATGTATATATATATTGCACTTTAAAGGATGCAAAGTACTCTCCTGGCTGCTTTCTCATTTGAGCTGTCTAACAATCCTGTTTCACAACTACTACTACTACTACTACTACTACTACTACTACTACTACTACTACTACTACTACTACTACTACTACCACCACTCCCAACCCCACCGCCACCATTACTACTAGTAGTAGTATTATCATTATTCTTCCCCCTAGAAAACTAGGGCTCAAAGAGGTAAGTGACTTGCCTAGGGTCACCCAGCTGGCAAGTATCAGAAGCAGGATAAAAACTCAAGTCTTTCCCCCAAGCCCAAGTCCAGGACCTACCCACTATGCAGTTCTGCCTCTCCTTTTTAACATCTCCAAAAAGGCAAGTATTTACTCACGTTGGGCAGCCAGGAACGGGTAACAAGAAGGTCACACACACCCAAACAGCTTCCAGCATCAGAATGAAAATCCATTGTGGCCAGTATGAGATGATATCCTGTAAAGAAGAATGGCAGAAAGGGGAATAGAATTGACTGGAAAAACAAACTTTATACAATATTCTAAGCAAACATCCGACAAATCATGGACTCTATTTTGGGATGTTGAAGGAAAACGAGAGATGAATTCTTGTGGGTTTTAAGTTGTTTGTTCTCCTATGAAGAATCACAACGAATATATTAATTAAGAAAAATCAATAATTTCCAAGAACCCTGCAGCAGGCTTTATCTACTAGCCCTCAGTGTTGCTTCTTCTAGCTTCCAGCAAACACACTTTAAAATTTCCTAAATAAAATTACACAAGTAAATAAGGCGCTTATAAAACTGTGCTATAAGCTGTAGAATATTTCACACCACACCAATAAGTTAAACAATTAAAATACTTCGATTAAATTCCTACAAAATATCCCTGGCAAAAGGAGATGGGCAGGAGAGGGTGGGAGGGAGCCAGCAGATCCAGAATAAATACTACCATGACTGCTACTTGTGACAATTAACGAACCAGTACTGGATTAGATCTATTTCCTATGGAAAAGTTGAATAATCGCTCTCAAAGGCTGGGCTTCATCAGTGAAGAGAATGTTCAGTGCAGAAATTCCCTCTACTAAAGCAGATGTTAAAAATGTAAAGAGTAGGGGTGGCTAGGTGGCCAGTGAATAGAGCGCCGGCCCTGGAATCAGAAGGACCTGAGTTCGGAGCCGGCCTCTGATACTTAATCCACACAAACAAAAACCTAGCCGTGTGACCTTGGGCAAGTTACTTAACCCCAATTGCCCTAAAGGGGCGACTAGGTGGTGCAGTGAGTAAGAGCACCGGCCTCAGAGTTGGGATGACCCAAGATCAAATCCGGCCTCAGAAAATGAGCACCCACACATAAATAATGACTAGCCGTGTAACCTTGAGCAAGTTACTTAACCCCAATTGCTTATTAAAAAAAAATGTAAAGAGTTGGGGCGGCTAGGTGGCACAGTGAGTAGAGAGCTGGCCCTGGAGTCAGAAGGATCTGAGTTCGGTTCTGGCCTCAGACACTTAACACACAAACAAAAACCTAGCCATGTAACCTTGGGCAAGTTACTTAACCCCAATTGCCCTGCAAAAAAAAAAAAAAATGTAAAGAGTCTAACTTTCTGGGGGCACTGAGAGGGTTTAATGACTTGTGTCTAAGTCCTGAAGCCAATATCTGCACATTAGACTCCACTCCTATGCACTGCCTCTCATGAACTTTATGCAGAGTAACATAATTTCAGTGTAAACTGAGATACTTTCAACTTTATTCCAAGGTACAATGGCTAAGCAGCCGACAAGTTTATAACAACTAGCATTTATGTAGTTTGCAAAAAGCCCTTTAGAAATATTATCTCATCTTGTCCTAACAACAACCCTGGGGAGGAAGTACTATTACTATCCTCATTTTTCAGATGGGGAAACTGAGGTTAAGGGACCTACCCAGGGTCACAGAGCTAGGAAGTGTCTGAAGTTGGATTTGAACTCAGGGTTTCCTGACTCCAAGCCCAGTGTTCTATCCAGCCACCAACTATCTCAAAGTAGCTAGAAGGGGAGGAGTGGTAATCGTTAAAAACCAGTATGAAAGCATAAATTGGGACAGAGTGGAGAGAGCCCTGGACTTGGTGCCCTGCTGCGTGGGTCCTAGGCAAATCACTTACCTCCTCAGCCTTAGCTTCCTCATCCATAAAATGGGGATAATAATAGAAACTATCTTACAAGATTGTGGTGAAGATCAAATAACTTTTCTAAAGCACTTTGCAAACCCTAAAGTGCTATTATATAAATGCTAACTATGTATTATTGCAAATGTTAAAAGAGCATCATGGGAAGAACTAAGAAACTGGGATGCCCTGACAAATCTGCTGACAAGAATTCACCTACACTGAAGGAGGGGCAGGAAAACTTTTTTTAAAAGCATCTTTAAATGCTTGCCACACGGTAAGCTCTTTATAAATGCCTGGTGACTGCTAAATTGACTTAAACTGACCGTCAGAGCCCTAAAAAGAGAAAAAATAAATATTCCACCAGAACGGAGGTTACAATGGTTTTCTGGAGGGAGAAGGTCTGTCCGAGCAGCTAAATGAAATTTAAACTATCCCAACTACACAGGGAGGGAACCTGAGGAAGCAGGATGTTATTCTGCTTCTTTCCATCGTCTTTGTTCATCTTTGGGCTGAAGTCACTGAGCAAAAACAAGAAAGGCTGACTTGGTGTGGAGAAGTGTGACAAGCTCTCAGCAGAATGTCTCCACCTTTCCATCCTCTGTAGCGGCTGCTGCTCTAGGGCCCGTATCTCTGCAGACTGGCCTCTTTTTCTCTTTGCTCACCATGAGCGCTGTATAGGAAGACAACCAAGCGTCTTAGGAAATAATGCTTCCTGCTGCCCCGGGGTGCGTGATGAAAGCATCTCTGCCCTTTTATTTTCTAGCCTTTCTAAAGAAGACCCAGGAGTCACCCATACGTCCAGAGACCACTTCCTCATGTCTTCTGGTTTCACTTATGCCATGAAAATATGACAATAATAAAAATCATTATTATTATTATTATAATGATGGTGATTTATACAGCAACATTCACATGGCTTTTAAAGTTTATAAAACACTTCACAATTATTATCTTATTTGATCCCAAAACAATCCTGTGAGGTAGACACCATCTTGTCTCCATTTTACAAATGAGGAAACTGAGGCTGAGAGAAAGGTTAAGTGATGTGTCCACAGTCACATAAGCTTGCTAAGAATCTGAGGAGGCATTTGAACACTCATGATTCTGACTCCTAGTGAAGGGCTCTATACATTACAACACCCAGCTAGCTGATACAGTCCAAATACACTAGAAGTATGGCAACCTGTTGGTCACTTAGAGAGGGAAGTCACATATATAGGGGACCAACTGTTAAATTAATGTTTACCTGAAAAGCTATATGATTCTTAGCAGGCTCTGCCCCTTTTCCACCACTTGGCTACTGTCCCTACAGAAAAAGGGCTACACAGCCTAAGGGCCACTTTGGATTTTCCTCTGTTCCCCTCGTGGGTTGCCTTGGCCAAAGATTTTATCACCTGGTACCTAACCTGCTGGTGACGAGCCAGCCTCTGTACATACAACTCACTCCCTGCAGAAGACACAGGAGATCACTCTGACCAAACATTTGCAAAGAGGGAAGTAGAAATACCCACAGGAACCCATAGGAAGTATATTAATGACTATGCTTTAAAAGCAGCAGCTCAAACTCTCAGCAGGACTTGAACTAACTTTGTATTGTCCCTGAAATGTTACAGACACGAGTCCTTTATACCAGCAATGAAGGATTCAAAGAGAAACAAAGGTCTGTGTTCCTAGAGACTGAACTATCAGATTAGGCTGGTGGGGATGAAGGAAGATTATCTAGTGCCTTTGCACCTGAAGAGATATGAAGACACTTTCCCTTATCCTGTTTTGTTTTTTTTTTGTGGTGAGGGTATAGGACATTGCACATACCATCAGATTTTTTCCATGTTTTATTTGATTTTCTTGAATCTTTTTTTTTCCTTTTTTTTAAAAATATATATATTTTATATGGGATGGCTGCCTGGGAAGGGGAAAAGGAAAGGGATACAGGGAGAAATATAGGCAATGTAAAAACAAAATATACCAATAAAATATTTTTTTAAAAAACAGGCTACCTGGGGCGGCTAGGTGGCGCAGTGAGTAGAGCATTGGCCCTGGAGTCAGTAGGACCCGAGTTCGGATCCGGCCTCAGACACTTAATGCACACACAAACAAAAACCTAGCTGTGTGACCTTGGGCAAGTTACTTAACCCCAATTGCCCTCCAAAAAAAAAGCAAAAAAAAAAAACAAAAACAAAACAGGCTACCTAATGACTTAGCTATTCTCAGGAATATGACAATCAAAGACAACACTCAAGGACTTATGATGAAAAATGCTGCCCATCCCCAAAGACAGAACTGAACACAGATTGAAGCATACATTTTCTTTTACTTTATTTTTCTTGAGGTTCTTTTTGGTCTATGTTTTCTTTCACAACATGACTATTATGGATGTGTTTTGCATGATTACATATATATAACCTATACTGAATTGCTTGCCCTCTCAATGGGGAGGGGGGAGGAAGGAAGGGAGAGAATTTGGAACTTAAAAGTTTTAAAAAAGAATGCTAAAAATTGTTTTTACATGTAACTGGGGAAAAATAAAATACTAAAGAAAAGCTAAGGAAAAAGAGGCCAACTGGGCAAGAAGTTGGTAAATGATAAGGAGAGATAATACCAAGATGGTACATTATCACAGGGCAGGGAGCCTGCACTGCAAATGCCCTTGAAAAATCAGGGCTGCTATATGACTACAACCACAAAACACTCTTTCCAAAAACAGAGACCTGAATAGTTGGAGAGATCTTAACTATTCTTGGCGGGGGGGGGGGGCGGGGGATAAACCAATATAATAAATATGACAATAATACCTAAGTTAATTTATCTACTTTGTGCCATACCAATGACTACCATAGGATTACTTTATGGAGATGTTAAACAACAAATTTCAGCTAGAGGGACAAAAGGTCAAAAATACCAAGGGAAAAAATGTAAAAAAAGAAAAAATGGGAAGAAAGGGGCCCAGCAGTGTAAAGCAGTAATTATCATAACTCTTTGGTTACTGGTTAAAAAAATCAGAAATGTCAATCAGTATAGCAGATTAGGAAAATAAACATAGCCTGGGTTTGGATAAACTCCAAGACTCCAGCTTCTAGATCAAAGACTCACTATTGGACACAAAATGCTAGGAAATCTAAAAAGCAGTTTGACAGAAATTAGGTTTGGAGCAGACCAACATCTCCTACTATATAACAAGGTTAGTTCCAAATGGATACATAACCTAGATATAAAAGGTTGTATCATAAACAAGTTAGAAGAGCAAGGCAATGAAATACCAATACAAATAGGATATGGGAAGAGTTCATGATTAAATAAGGGAGAGAAAGGAAAAAAGAACAAAAAATAAGCAATTTATATGACAAAAAAATAAAAATGACAGTTGTTTGAGAAGCTGTGGGGAAAAAGGCACATTAAAGACACTGTTGTGTGTCTGTGAATGGTTCTGGACATTCTGGAAAGCAATCTGGAACTCAATCCAAAGTTGCTGCACTGTGCACACCCTTTAAGTCAGTGAAAGCACTAGTAAGCTTATATCCCAAAGAGATCAAAGAATGAGAAAAAGGATCGTATGTTTAAAATAAAAATGTGTATCACAACTCTTTTTGTAGGGGTAAAGAACTAGAAACTAAGGGGGAAAGATGGAATCCTCACCAAATGCAAAATGGCTGAACAAATTTTGGTATATGTATAAAATGCAGTGTTATTTCACCTTAAAAATGACCAAAAAAGGGACAGTTTCAGAGAAATTTTAGAAGGCTTTTGTGAAATTGTGCAGAGTAAAAAGAACAGAGACAGAACAATTTATATGATGACAACACAGTAAAGACAAACAACCTTGAAAGCCTTAAGAATTCTGATCAACAAAATGACGAACCATGAATCAAAAGGATCAATCATAAAACATAGTACACAATTTCTGGACATGGTCAATATACGTTTTGTTCTGCTTGACTAGTCATATCTGATTTATTTTTTTAAAGGGGGGTATTAGTTTTCTTTTTCTGAATTTGAGCAGAGGGAATTTGGTAGAATTAAATTTAATATTTGTTTAAATTATTAATTGAATTTAATATTTAAAGAAAAAGCAAAATTTGCACTTTCATGTTCAGTCCTTTATCTTCTGTTCTACTTTGTATCTGGACATGATCGTTTTATTTGATGGTAGCTGGGTTCGGAATTTTAGAAAATTTTTTTTAAAAGACATAACTGAATCCCAAAGTATTCTTTTTTCAAAGTAAAGAGTCTCACCATAGTACTGTTTTCAGGC
Organism: Gymnobelideus leadbeateri; assembly: GCA_011680675.1. Taxonomy (NCBI): domain Eukaryota; kingdom Metazoa; phylum Chordata; class Mammalia; order Diprotodontia; family Petauridae; genus Gymnobelideus; species Gymnobelideus leadbeateri. The sequence goes on from WOXC01004936.1 coordinate 402,952, forward strand.
ACGGCTCTGGCAAAGAGAAGCTCCAAAACTGCAACCACCAGGTAGGTCAATCCCAGCCGCTGAAGCACCCCAGGGATGCGCAGCTTATCCCAGGACACTGAGGAAATGCAAATTAGAGTGTTAGCCAATATATTTCATTTCACAGAAGAACTATAATTATTTTTTCTGCAAAAGAAAGCCTACAGGGGCTATGTATGAAAAAATCTTAAGAACATCTGGAGGTGGATGCACAGTGCATCTTCTGGACTCTGATCACTTCCATTGGGATGTCCCATTGTTACCTCAAATGCAGAACTTTGAATGATTCCTCATCCGCTTAAGAAAGGTATTCAAGGCCCTTCGTAACCTACTTCAACTCTCCTAGCCTTTTTTTCCACCTAGCATCTCCTTAAATGAAACCATTGCTACAAGTAAGTTCGTCTGCTTTCCCTTAAACACCCTATCCTCTCTCCCTGGCATACACTCCACTCCTAGACAGAGAGGTGTGGAACCATAATCATATCAACACTGCCGCTGCTACTAGAAAGGATGGGTCGGCTTACTCTCTCACAGCTCCAATCACCATCTCTGTTAATTCTCAAAACCAAAATACTCCCCAAAATGTGCTCTCCCTTCCCACTGGGATGGAAACTCCCTGAAGACCGGTGATTCTACATAGTAACAGAAGCTATCCTACTTGTTTCCACCTGCACTGTCTGGCACACAGAATGTGTTTAGTTTTTTTTTTTCTTTTATTCATTCTGGCTCAAATCCCAGGGTCTCTGTAAAGTCTTAACTAGCTATGCAGAAATGACCAACCCTTCTCTGAAACAACCTCCTCCTGCAGTATCTGATTGTCCCATCCGTGTGGTACTTATTCACCACCCCACCTTGTGTGGTTGTGACTCACGTGAGTGTCTCATTTCCCCAACTTGATTTTAAGCACTAGCAGATAACAACAGCACACTAGGCTTATTTTTGTCCTCTCTGGCCCTTAGCAGCATCTTCTTGTACGTTAAAGCAAATGATCAATGACCACTTGCTGAATCAGGCTCACAGGCTGATCTAGAAAGAAACTTACAGGTCATTTCCCCCAAGCCCCTCATTTTAAACACGAGAAGACCAAGGCCCGAAGAATTAAAACAACTCCAGAAGTAACAAAGTCTGGATTTGAACCTAATTTTACACTCTTTTTCAATGCACCATGCTGTAGCCATTGAATGAAATTTTAAATGCATAAAAAAAAAAGAATTAAAAATCTAATGCCTAACCAGCACTCCACAAAAAAAACACAAACAAAACCCCCCAACAGCTAGCTCCTCCCCCTGTTCATGCCCCATCATTCTCTTAGTCACCAGTCTGGAACCTTCAGTCAGCTTTGACACCTGCCTCCGCCCTCTCACCAACTGCTACCCAAATTCAATCTAATCACCCAGTCTGATATATTGTTCTTTTACAAAGTTTCCCAAATCAGTCTTTTCTATTTGCATACCCATTTCGACTCCTCCTAATTAAAGCCTTTATTCATTTCACACTTAGACTATTACAACAACTTTGAGGATTCTCTGCCTCCAGTCTCAACGGCATCCCATCTATCCTCCACACCACTGCCAGATTAATTTCTTCAGTAATGCTATTCTTCTACTTGAGACCGAAGGAATGGAAGCCAAACTCCTCAGCCTTCACAAAGCTTTGCCTCCATGTGGTCCCACCTTATTTCCCTATCTGAACCCTGCGCACCAGTCAGACCAGTCCATTTGCTGACCCCTGACTTCATACCTCTTTGTTCATACCATCTACTCTACCAGAAATGCTTTCCCCCATCTGTTTTGGGTCTTATCTCCATAGATAAGATCTTACAGTGAATCTTGAACTTCTTGGTTTCCCATCAGTAACAAGCCTAGTGCCTGTTTGTTGAGATTGAGAGATTATGTCTCTCCCATCCTTCCTTCAGGCTCCATGCCCCAGTGATAAATAATAGCATTAAATTGGATCAAAAGACACCATTGTTTACGGGTATCTCAACCGCCATATGGGAAATGAGGATGAATTCACATCCAACTCTGTGACCCCATTTGGGGTCTTCTCAGCAAAGATACTTAGAGTGGTTTGCCATTTCCTTCTCCAGCTCATTTTACAGGTGAGGAAACTGGGGTAAACAGGGTAAAATGACTTGCCCAGAGTCATACAGCTAGTGCCTGAAGCTGGATTTGAGCTCAGGTCTTCCTGGCCCCAGGCCCTGGATTCAATCCACTGCACCACCTAGCTGAATTCATAGGCCAGCTACAAAAACCCCTCAGTATGAAAATTACTGAAACAAAGGTGTAGATGGGGTTTACAAGGGAAAGAACAGCCAAGAGTGACAAGATTTGGGTTCTAGTGCCTTCCTTTATGAGGTTACCTAATCTTATGTACAGTACCTTGCGGGGGACCTATTTATGCATATATTGTCTCTTCCATTAGAACGAAAGCTCCTTGAGGGCAGGGATTGTTTCATTGTTGTCTTTGTGTCTCCACACTTAGCAATTTACTGTCTCTATGAATTTTATTTGTGGTGGGTGTGGATATATATTTATGTATATACTTGTGTGTAAATATGCATATATTTGTGCAGGCACACATGTACATATTTGTGTGTATCTACATATATGTGTAGAAATGTTGATAATACCACTATCTAGATGTGTGACCCCATACGGTCCCCTAATGTCTCTGTATCTCAGTCATAAAATGAAGAATTTTAACTTGATACTCCTAACTCCATTTCCATCTCTCTGATTTTCCATGACTATCCAGAAAAGCACTTTTTCCCAAAATAAAACTTATACTGAGAGGTAAATGCATTCCTATTAATTCACTCCTCATTATGCTGATATATATTTGAAATTAACTTAGTATCTTCCCTTTACATGGTATTATTTAATTTCCATCTTCCAACTTGCATTCAGTTTTTTAAGAGAAATGAAACAATTACTCACAGGGTCCAAGGCAGTAATTAGGATTCACAATCAGGATTCCCATCACACAGAGCAAAAGACTCCTCCACAGAATTTTCCCCAGCAGTTTCCATTTGGAACATCCTCGTCGAAGCATGGAGCTCAGGGAGAGAGCAATGGAAGAGCCCATAATAAACACAAACCTGAAAAAAAAAAACTGGTTAACAAGAGGTGACAGAGGTGGGGCCACTACTGGGGCGGTTTTTTGTTCCTGGAAAGGGTATCTTCAAGTTCTGCTATAAAAGTACATTTGTGAGGACTGCCAGAAATCCCCAAGGACTGACTATTTGAGCAGTGTGGAAATAGAAAATGAAGTTATTGGAATCCAGATAATTTGCCCTTAAAACTCTCTGAAAGAGAATCTGAAAACTTTCCAGTTTTTTGTATTCTCACCTTTGACAAATCCATCCTTGGCTCCTGAACCAAGAAAAGGGGAGATAATTGTTCCTCTCTGACTACAAGGCAAAGTGGATATCTGAAGCTTGGATCAATGCAATGAGCTATCATGACTCCAGGGGACTAAAAAGGAAACAACTACACATTTCCTAATAGAAAAATTACGGACCCAAGACGAAGAAGGAGAACTATATTCTTGGACACAGCTAATGAGGGGATTTGTTTTACTTGACTATGGATATTTGTTATAAGGGTTTAGTTTTTCTCTTGTCTTTTTCCAAAGGGAAGGTGAAGTGGAAGAGAGAAAAGATAAACGCTTATTTTTATAAATGAAATTTTAAAAAGATATCTAAACCACATCTTCTTCTTCTCTAACTAAACTTCCTCAATACTTCAAACAAACAAAACCCAGAAAGCTAACTGAATTTATTAGAGGTTCTTGACGAAGATGTTACTTTCCTTGGCTTCCCATGGGCTTCTTTCCTGAGGTCAACAATGTCCTGAGCAGTAAGTGGGAAAATGATCCCTAAATACAGAGATATTCATTTCTTTGTGTAGCTCCTCAGACAGAATTACACATAAAAACTTTAACAAATATATGCTAGAGTTTTGTAATAATTAATGTAGTCTCTTCTGACATAAAAATTTGATATCACACAAGTTCTAGAAGCAAAAAGTCTATGCCACAAACCTCAAAGATGGCTTTAGAACAAAGCTCTAATATAACCTGGATGGAAATGTTCCTGGAACTATTGATTAAGACATTAGAGTAGATGAGGGGAAAATAATTCACTGCCAACTTACCATGGAAACACAAGGTCTGCCACAGTCAAACCTGGAGAACAATACAACAACAGTAAGGAAAAGGGGCTCTGGAATGGGCATTCTTTCTAATTCTGAAGATGGGTTTAGAGTCTTCTTACTATCTGGGAATCAGTTTATTCATCAGTAGAGGAAAAGTGTCAGGCCAAATGACCAACTGGTCCCTCCCCACTCTGAATCTATGACCATTTGATCCACACGGTACTGTGCAAACAAACAAACCCTGAGAGAAACGTGGAAGCTTCATTCAACATTTTTTGAAGAAAACTCTACTGAAAAAATAGTGTTTGTTCTCTTTCTGCTCTATGAAGTCAATGAATCAAAATCATTTATTGTGAGCATGTACTATGAAAAAGAACTAAAGCAGAAATAAGGAATCGGAGCACTGAATGAGAAGAATATCCTTTTAAAGCGGTGTCCTGAGGGCTAGTCCTAATCTGTTTTTCAATGAACTCCTAAGCCAGGTTTCACAAGAATTATTCAGGGTCACATGAAAAAGTGCCCAGTGGCCCCAATAAAGGAGGCAACTTGGCAATTAAGATCTTGGTAAGATATAATACTCAAGGGGCGGCAAGGTGGCACAGTGAGTAGAGCGCCGGCCCTGGAGTCAGAAGGACCTGAGTTCGGATCCGGCCTCAGACACTTAACACACACAAACAAAAACCTAGCCGTGTGACCCTGGGCAAGTTACTTAACCCCAATTGCCCTCCAAAAAGCAAAAAAAAAAAAAAAAAAAAGATACAATACTCAATAGAGGGTCCAATTCTTGTAATTTTACTACAGAGCCTCAGGAGGCATCTTACAAAGAAACACCTCTAAAAGGTATTAGCTATTATTGTTGAACCTTGTTTACAGGCCCATGGGCTGCAAGATGAGGCATAAAGTCTCATGAAGTAACTGACTTTAATGGACCAACCCTCTATAAGATAAACAATATGGTGGAGGAAGGCCGAAACCTTTGCTTCCATGGCCTTCAAGGTGGGAGAAGACTTCATTCTTCTTATTTCTCAAAAGCTGACTGAAATAGGCCCAATCAACTTTAACAAATACTTTACCATTCCAGCTCTCATGTTTGAAGAACCAGTATTTTCCTCCTCCATAATTTACAAAAATCATGATGATGAGAGCAATCCTAAAAGAACCAAGAAAACACAAAGAATGCAGAGTCCATATATCAAGATAGTATGGAAAAGTTAACAACATGTAAACATTTTGTACCTGCAAAGAGAAGCTTTATGTTCACAATTCCCCACCACCCCAGCATCATGATACTTGGCATAGAGTAGGCCCTTGTTGGCTGACTAACTGACTTAATACAACTGACTAATACAAGATAAGTTTTATGGGTAAGAATTTATATTGCCTGACAATTTCTACCAATTAGAATGAGCCATTTCAAAGTCTTCTTCTACCCATATTGCTTAAGACCTGTAATGGATTAGGGGGAACTTAGAATGATGTTAAGCTATATCATTAGGAAAAGGGTATGGCACCTCTGAGGATGAAAGCTTGTTAATCAGACTTTGGTGTGTTCTGGAGAGACATTCTCAAGAACTCTTAGCGCATAACTCACCTTTACTATAAAGTTATATGTACCCCTATGGCAAGTCTCTTTCCTTCCCCAAACAGACTATGAATTGAAAGATGATGAAGCAGAAGAGGAAAAGGAGATGGAAATAATAGGAGACAACAAATGAAGCATCTGAATCGTCTTGAAAGATGCTGGATTTTAATTTTAAAACAACAACAACACTGTATTAAGTATCTATAATGCAAAGCACCAGACCAGGCACTAGGGATACAGAATTTTGTTGTTATTTGGTTGTTTCAGTCATATCTGACTCTTCATAACCTCATTTGGGGTTTTCTTAGCAGATACTGAAGCAGTTTGCCATGTCCTTCTCCATCTTATTTTACAGACGAAGAAACTGAGGTTAACAAGTGGAAATGACTTGCCCAGGGTCACAAAGATAATAAGTGTCTGAGACCAGATCTGAACTCAAGAAGATGAATCTTCCTGACTCCAGGCCTAGCCACTCTATCCACCACTCCTCCTAAATGCCCTATCTAGAATCTTGGTGGAAGCAGGGATAATACACACAACTGCAACATTCACTGGACTGTGGCAAATATAAAAGAGAAACTCCAAGTTATAGGAGGCAGCATCCAAGCTGGGTCTTCAAGGATAGATAAGATTTGATAGGCTAAAATGTCAAAGAATGACAGGTATGGGGGAGGGTACCAGGATCCAAGGTATGGAGATCAAGTCTCGAGTACCATTCTCCTGGTACAGATTAAGAAACATGGGCTAGATGATCATGGTTGGGGAGATTGGAGTCACTAATAGCTAGATGTCAGTTTGGAAGGAAGTTTCCAGTGGAATGCCCCAGGGATCTGTGCTTTTAATATTTTGGTCTATAACTCGGATAAAAGTATAAGAGGCAGCTCATTAAATTTGGCAGGGACATAAAACTGGGCAGGTGAGGGTAAGGAGAAGAGGGCAGTAGAGAGGAAGAAAGCTAAATTTAGGAAACATGTAACCCACAAGGTGATAGCTGAAGCAAAACCCCAAGTTAAGGCCACTAATCACATCAGACCTAAATACCTTCCATTGCACCCAAGAGTTAGTAAAGGTTGCAAGATTCTGTTTATGAGGCTAATGAGGAACAAGGTTCTAAGGGAATGTCCACTTACCCTCTGAATGTGTCCAGAGAGCGAAGGCGATGCATTGGAGGGGTCAGCCTCCATGCCTCAACCTGCAGGTCACTACTATAAGACTCTGCTCTGGTTGGAGAGCCCAGCTCCTTCAGAAAGAAAAGAAAATAGAAAATTTGTTTGTTGCTTAATCTCTGGGCTCGGTTTCTAACTTCACTTGATTTTTTGGTACTTTCCATAAGCTTGTCCATGGACCATATTAAAGACATGGCCACGTAGATAGAAATGGTCTGAAATAAATTCATTTCACCCTATGCCAGCCGGCACATTACAAAGGGAGCTGAAAAGAGCACCACGTCAGGACAAGAAGTGAAGGCAGACATATTCAGAGCATCCTTCAAAGGTCTGTTATCTGATTAATATGAATGCCCCCTCCACAGCCTCTAATCATCTTCAAGTTGCTACAGTCAAAAAAATCTCCTGAGTGTATTAAGTCTGGTTCTCAGCTGACAAATACATTGCCTGTCACAGGTCCTGGACTTAGTACTGTCCCCTCTTGGTAGGCTCTGATTACATGAATTTTGAGAGTCTGTCTTTGGTGTCAGGTAACCATGCCGCAAATATGGATAAGAATTACTAAAGTCAAAGCAATAATTATTACATTTGAGGGGGAAAAATTTCTAAATCTTGTAGAAGACAGAAAAGACTCCAAATTTGTGCATCCTGGTTACTCACAGAATTAATGAGACGATCAGTTTCTCTAGGATTCATTTTTTTGTACAGCCAATTCCGAACAGGATCAAGTCTGTAAGTAAATGAATATTCCCTGTTATATACTCCATATTCCTTAAAGTGATACCCCCTTGTTAAATTAATTCATATTAAGACATAACAAGGCAGAGTTTGAAATTATTTACAATTCTGCTTTAAAATGAGTCAAGAAGAAATCTTTCATAAATGTACATGACTTTATCTTAAAAAAAAGAAATTCATGCTTCCCATAAGTATTCATGTTTTATACAAATTTTGTTAACATTTTTGTTTAGATAACATAAGATTTTCAAATATGCTTTCTTTCACAAATGATCTCCCCACTTCTACTGAACTCATCATCTTGTGAAAAAGAGTTAAACAGATCTTAATGAATAATTAAAAGACGTTCATAAAATGACTCTGAGGTTCCATCTTACAACCATCAGATGTACAAAGATGACAAAAATGAGAATGGTAAACATTGAAGGTACTATGGGAGGAAAGGCACAGTAATACACTGTTGGTGGAACTGTGAGTTGGTGCAACCATTCTGGAAAGAAATTTGGAACTATGCCCCCCTCAACGTTACTAAAATATGCATGTCCCTTTATACACATATGCCCTGACAGGTCAAAGACAGAAAGAAATGACTCACACACACAATACTAATAGTAGCCACAAAGAACTAGAAACTAAATGTATGCCCAACACTTGAAGAATGGCTGAGAAAATTATGGTAGATGAGTGTAATGGAATATTACTAAAATGTAAGAAATAAATGAAAATGATAGATTTAGAGAAATGTGAAATTTATATAAAGAGATGGTATAAAGGTACAGAATGAGATTGTTGCCAATGTGTCGCTCTGTTTTGATTGACCACATTAATTACAAAGGAAGGCTTTCATTCAGGGATCGAGAAGTTAGAAGGTGGAAGGAGGGAGTGTTAGTGGTTTGTGATAGTAATACCAAAAAAGGAACAGAAATAAAAGTCAATGAAACATTCAAAAACCACAAAAAGGAGCAGAATGGAGGTCAGAAAGGTACAAAGAAAAGTATGGCAGCTTTGTTACTCTCATCAAATTTAACACACACTTAAAAACTGTAGCTGAAGTTCAGTCTCAAATACAATCTTTTTCTCTTTGAATATTAAAACATTCATGTCAGTCAATATTTGTCAAGCTCATAATAAAAAAGGAAACTTTTAGTTTTAAAAAGGGGGAAGTTAGGATGTTAAAACAATTTGTCTGATTCTCCCTTACACATAGGGAAACACCCATTCCCCAAAAGTAAATGGTCACAGGAAGAAGAGAGAAAGAGGAGTTGGTGATTCCTTGTTGAGAGGAATCAAGGCTACTAAGGGTCTACTTGATAACAACAGTAGAGAGATCTGATATCATCCCAAGCCATACTCCCAATTCCTAATAGAGAATCTCCCAAGACTTGTCAAAACTGATAACTACTACCTACTTCTGTGTTTTGCTTCTGGTCCTTTCCTTGATTCTTTTTGAGAGTCAAAGCATAAAAGAACTATATGATAAAAAAGGCCAAATTTCCACTAAGAAATTATGGAAGAGGGAGTCTTTGTACTATTACCTACTCACAAATCACAAAACCAAATTACTATTCAAAGAGATCATTCCCACAAAGAGATAAGATCATAGGGTCAAAGGACTCAGAACGGTAGGTACCTTCAAGGTCTAGTCCAAGTCTCTCATTTTCCCATGAAGAAAATGAAGTCTAGGAATATTAAGTGATTTGCTAAAAGTCATATGGTTATTAAGTGACTGCTTCAGGATTTGAACCAAGGCCCTCAGACTCCAACTCCAGCACTCTATCAATATTGCCTTAAACATGCAGTGAACCTTCTCTTGGTCAGCTATCACTCTAAATAGCATCATTCACACTAAAGGTTATATATAATGGGTAAGAGAGCTAACCTTCCCTGATGCATATCCACTAAAAGGTATATTGGAAAAGCAGATTTTATCTTGAAAGGAAGAATATAATGCATTTATAATGCTAGGATTTCTATTATAATTTTTTCTGGATTTCTCCTTTGACTCTTTTGGGTTATATTTAATTGCATATGTACCAAATGCAATATGAAAAAATATGAACTTAGTGATAATAACATTGCATCTGTACTATACCTTTTGGTCACATACCAATTTTCATACATTGAAACAAAACATTATATAAGATATGGTTTTTGCATTACAAAAACACCTACAACTTTTTAAAATAACAAATCCCAAGTGTGTTTGATATGTAAGAATGTAATTTACCAAAAAATTTCCATAAGCTCCATCTACTGTGTAGAGTGGAGCTATAGTTGTATTGCATTTTTGGTTACTACCTCTTCAGCTTTTCTCATTTTCTCGTATTCCTCCATGAAATCATTTAAAGAGTATTATTCTTCTACATTATGTAGGACAGGAATTATAATTTGCTCTTCTTTATGACATTCCTAGACTATCTGACATTCTAATGGATTTAAAGGCTTCAGTTCACCTGAGAGTCATTAGATTTCTGTTACACCAAATCTGGTCTCCTGTTCTGACAAGAGGTCAATTCTGACCTTGTGAGACAAAAATTCTATTTGGAATTTAGGCAAAATAAGCTTCTTTTCAACTTGGAAGAAACAGTGCTTGTTAAAATTCCAAGCAAAATCTCTCAAGTTTTGAAATAGTCCTCTTTCTCTTTCCCTTCCCTTCTCATTTTTTCTCAAAACCAATCCTCTTACTCTCACCCCTTCTCAAGATCTTTTTAATCCCTCCTAGAAATCCAACCCATCTTAATACAAAATCAAAATCACTATCCACAAAGTACTAAATAGTAAACTTCCTATTCTAACACTAGGAAAGAGCCAAGAATAACGTACTGAGATATAGAAGATCCAGTCTCTTTTCCCAGCTGTGGAATGGTGGCAGCAGGGAAGAAGTGGGTGGGGAAGCTTAGTAACAGAGAAGAAAGATGAAGTGTTTAAGTTTTTTTGTTTTTTTCAAGCCTGGGAGCCACCTCCTAAAATTCCCAGAGACCACTACAGCTCTGTACAAGGTATAATGCCTTCTGTTAGGAAATAACTGTTTTGAGTTTGGGGTATCGGGGTTTTTGTTGTTATTGGAGAGTTGGGATTTGGTGGGGGTGTTTTGGTACTTTGAGGGAAAGGTGTCATATGGTAGAACAGAAGGCTTATAAAGGAGTGAAAATAAACCTTTATAAATATGCAAAATATGCCATGACCCACTTTCTCCAATTCTCTGCTTTATCCCACCCCCAACAATTTCTACTTACTTCACAAAGAAATTTCCTACGGACGAGGAAATGAGGATTGCTATATAAATAAGGAATGCAATGTAGATAGCTGTATGAAGAAAAAGAAGATTGTCATTACAAATAATGTCAACATTATAAAGAGTGACATCATTGTAATCCACAAAATCACTTTTTACAAGAGGCATAAAGCATTGCTGGAAAAACTGTGAGATAAAATATTACTGGGGGGAGAACCCCACATTTCTACGCTAAATTTCCTACAAGGAATGAAGAAAAACAAAGGGCAACAACAGGCTGAAATCTACGTATTAATGCCTCATAACCCCATAGTTTACTCACCTGAAATGCAGCTAAACTAAGAAATATGTTTGGATGACAAATTCTACCTCCAGAATTGTCAGCAAATGAAAGATTCTGGGAAGCTTCTTTGAACTAATCCTAAAGCAAGATAAGGTTTATCTTTGGTCCAATGCTCCTATTTCTAAATTTCTATCCTTGACTTTTTTGGTCTATTCGTGTCTAAGCTTGGTAATTAATACTCATCCACTCATTTTTCACTAAAAATCTGACATAACCAAAAAACCTTAATAACAATAGATGTTATTTATGGAGTGTTTTAAAAATTTCAAAGCACTTTATCTATATCATCCCCTCTGATGCTCACAACCCTGGCATAAGTAATATTACCATCCCTAGTTTGCAAATGAGGAAACTGAGGCTCAGAGGTATTGTCATTTGCCCAGGGTAACAGAGCTAATAAATATTTGAGGGAAGAGTTGATCCTTACTTGCTCCAAGTTCAATACTCTAACCATCATGTTATGTTGTGTCTAATGCTTTGAGATGAGTTCTACAGTTCAGATTTTAAATTATCCAAAAAGTATTGTGTATTACTACTCTTTCCAAGCAACACTCCAAAACTGAAAACATTTTCAGGCTAAGTTAAATAATCAACAAATGGGTACATACGAAGTTTGCTGTTGACTGGATTTTCATTGACGACCATGTCACAGGACACCTGGTTGATACTACCATAATGAGGTTTTACCCAGAGAGAATAGTTTCCAAATTCTCCAAAAACATAATGAATCCTGCAAAGAATTAGGAAAAATAATGACAATTAAAAAAAAGAAAGGTTAGAAACTGAGTTGGAATTTGACAAATATGTTCACTGCAGAGAGTTATGACTGCTGGAGACCAAGAACAATATGGAGATGCATTTGAAAGTGAAGGAAAAAGTATGAGGACAGTGGAGAGAAAATGTAGATTTTTTTTTTAGATAGGTCAACATCAAAGGAGGTACAGACCGGCAAATCTCTTTCTTTTCCAAGGTATCATTTAGAAGCAGGGTGACAGGGTGCTGAGAGCTCACTGCAACAGCTGCAATGCTAGGGTGTCCAGCTTTTGGACTCACTGGAACGGACACCAGAAACTGATACAAGCACTATAAAAATAGAAGCACAAGAAGGAAGGGAATTGGGGATTTTTAAAGTCTGCTGGCTTTTTAAAAATAAGTTTTTATTGATGTCTTCTTATATCAGTTATCTCATGTATCCCTCCTTCTCCCCAACCCAGAGTAGGCATCCCATGTGACAAATAGTATTTTTTAGAGAGAAAACAAACAGCTCAACTGATCAATACACTGAAACTGTCTAACAGGTGCAATGTGCATAATGCCTGAAAAGGGGTAGGTTAGAGGGTATCATCTCATTTTTCTTCATTCAAGTCTGGCTGGATCTTTAAAATTTTGCTGCATTCGCTTTGAAATTTTTGTCCTGTCGTTCTTTCAGTTACATTGTTGTAATTAATGTGCGTGTTGTTTCCTTGGTTCTGCTTACTCTGCATCAGTTCATAGAGACCTTTTCATGCTTCTCTGTATTCAAACCACACACCATTTCTTCAGGAATACTCCATTACATTTATGTACCACAATTTGTTTAGTCATTCCCCAATTGATGGGCATCTACTTTGTTTTCAGTTCTTAATTATCACAAAAGGAGATGCTATAAATATTTTGGAATGTATAGAGTTCCTTCTTATTGATGGCTTCCCTGGATATAAGCCCAATAATGGAGTCTCTGACTCAAAGGATATGGACGTTTTATTCACTTTATTTGCATAATTCCAAGTTGCTTTTCAAGACAATTGTACTATTTCACAGATCCATCAACAATGTATTAGCATGTCTATCACAAATCCCTCCAATGTTGACTATTCCCAATTTTTGCCAATTTACAAGGTGTACAACGAAGCCTCAGGGTTGTTTTGATTTGTATTTCTCTTATTATTTAACTGATTTGGAACATTAATTCACGTGGCTTTGAATACTTTGCAGTTCTTCTGAAAAATGTTTCTTCATAACTTTTGATTAAATATATGTGTATGTGTGCATATATATATATATTCATATATAAATATATGACTCTCTCTCTCTCAAGACTTTAACATCAAACTAAAAAAGACTGACTTGAATTTCATCCACTGTGTCTTGTTTTCATCTAAGTGTTTACAATGAAGACACTAGTATCTGTTGAACAGCCATACACACTTACGCATTTTGAAATACAGTAGTATTTAATTTTCCATAGAAACATTTTTTTTACTTTTTTTAAAAAAGCAACTGAAAATAGCAATACAGAAATAAGACCTTATTATAAAGTTACCAGAAGCAGATTATGGGATTTGGAATTTGGATGAAAGATGGGGTTTAAAAATGAGATTTGAATTTCTAGACTATGGCTTAAAATTTAAGAATGACAGTCTCCTGGCCAGAAATGAAGTATACCTAACATGTCCTAGTAATAATCTATTTGCCTGAAGTTTTGCAAACTTAATAAAAAGGGCTTTAAAATCAAAAGGAAGAGAGACGGAAGAAGAAAACTGCCTATATTCACTGTTACCAAGCAAGATTCCATAGAGACTAGAAAAAATATAGAAAAATAGTACAAAATAGATATATTCAGAAATTCACTGAGGGCAGAATCAAGGGGGAACACAGTAATAAAACCCAAAGCCTCATATATTTTTTAAAAAATGCACAAAGTATGGGCAATAAACAAGATAAACCAATGATTCTATGCAAAGAGGAAAGTTTAACTTAATAAGTAACACTGAGACTTGGTGGAATGAAATTCAAGACTAGAATATGGCTCTGGGAGTATCTACCTTATTTTTTAAAAGTAAAAAGGTCAGGGAGGAGAAGAGACAGTATATTAGGACAACACAGTATATTAGGAAGACATAATAAGGAAGTGCAAGACAGGTGACATTTTTGGAAAATGGAAGCTATTCTTTTAATTAAAAGCTTGGCTCTACCTAAAATCTAGCACATTGACCATGGCAGTGTCATTGTTGTTACTATGACATGAAACTCACAAGATGCATGATAGAACAGTGATGGCAGACTTCAATTATCTGTACATCAGCTGAACAAAAACAGTAGATCATTTCTTGACTTGCCTTAGGGATAATGTTATCTTTCAAAAGGAATAGGAACCAAAAAAAAGGGTGGGGAAATTCTCTTCCGGATCTGATTCTTGTCAACAAGAACTGGTTGCTGGGTGATGAGAACCTTAGGAGGAAGTCCCATTTTAGCTTAAATTCTGTGACAGAGAAGGAATAGAAAGTGAGAAGACCCCAGATCTTGGGGTCGTAGATTTCACAGGGTGTGGGGGAAACAAGTGGGATCCCTAAAATTTTACAAGGGAAGAAGAGGAGAGGCAAAGTTCTCAAAAATGAAATTCTGAAAACACAAAAGAAAAACAATTCAAATGAAAATGAGGGGGTTTTCTGAAGAGACCAATGGATTACAAAGCAACTCCCCAACAAATCTACGGCAAGAAGTAGAGTAGCATAGTCCAGATAGTAAGCTAGCTGAGCTAGGAGTCAGAAACACCTGGGTTCAAGTTCTGCCATTCACCATCTTGATTATGTGACCCTGGACAAGTTGCCACCTCTCAGCACCCCCAAGCAATTCTCTAAGACTGTAGATTGCAGATAGTTAGCCATCTGCAATGGTAGAGACAGTTGCTTCACTGGCATTCCTTATACCAATGAAATCACAGGTCCAGATACCCTACCACTACTCTACCTCTCCCCTTCCCCCAAAAAAAGTAAAAAAAAAAGAAACGTACAGATTAGAAGCAAGGGTCAGTAATGGAGAGGGAATACCATATGGGAGAGTTCCAAAAGAAGTGTCAGAAATATTAAAACTAGAATGAGCTAAGGATGTTGAAGGAGGGTCAGGATAATAGAATAATAATAGGTGTATGTGTAGGTGGGGGTGTTTTGTTGTTATTTTAGCTATACTGGGGAAATGAAAAAAGTCAAAAAGGGGTATGATCGCCACTTGGGGATGGAAAGAGAAAACACAGAGCTGCTCCATTCCTATTTTCTTTCTGACAAAGAGAATGACCTTTGGATGAGAAAGAACTGTACTAAAAAAAAAAAAAAAGTTAATAGGGAATTAATTCCTGAGGTTAGTAAGGAAGCAGTAAAAAAAGAATCTTGTTGCCCTTGAAAATAAAGTTCAAGTTGAATCACTAGCCCAGACAAATTACATCCTGGAAATGGAAAGAGCTGACAGAGGGGACTGCTGAGCTATCATCAGTGATCTCTAAAAGACTGGGAAGAACTTGAGAAGTATTGCAAGACTGGAGAAGGGCAAATCTGAGAAAGATTAAAATGATGGAGTCTGACTTCTGATTCCCTGAAAACTTCTAGAGCACATCATCAAAGGCATGACTAGTGAATACTAGAAAAGGGAGCAGTAATCAATCAATAAGAAAGTCAGCATGACTTTATCAAGAGCAAGAGCCAATTGTGCCAGATTAACCTTATTTCCTAGTCTCTAGGCCAGTAATGAAGAGGAATGCTAGTTTACCTACAGTCTAGAAAAACATTTAATGAAGTATCTTATAAAATTTTTGTGAAAAGGACAGAGATATGATGGACTAGTGAACAATCTAATTAGGAAGATTTAGAAGTGGTTGAATAGCCACAGTCAAGGAATGGTCATTAATTAAGGTTTCAATATCACCTTGGAAGATGGGCTCCCAGAGATCTATGCTTGGCCTTGTGTTGTTAAACATTATAATCACTGACTTGGATATAGCAACCTATCAATCAGCCAGGAGCATGTATTAAGTGCCAGGAGCTGAGGATCCAAAGGAAAAAAAAATGGAATGATTCCTGCAACTTAATCATGTAAGTATATGCAAAATATTCACAAAATACACATGTAAAAACATACTTAACTAATCAACTGAATATTTATTAAGAATCTGCTATGTGGGGCGGCTAGGTGACACAGTGAGTAAGAGCGCCGGCCTCAGAGTTGGGATGATCCAAGATCGAAACTGGCCTCAGAAAATGAGCACCCACACATAAATAATGACCAGCCGTGTAACCTTGAGCAAGTTATTTATACCCCAATTGCTTTAAAAAAAAAAAAAAAAAGAATCTGCTATGTACCAGGCACTGTGCTGTACCTTAAGGATACAAATACAAGGAATTAAGTAATTCATATCCACAGGGAGCTTACATCCTAATGAAGGAAGTAATTAGTACATGGAAAAATATATGTAGCACATATGTGTAAATATATAAATATATACAAATTAGTTAAATACAAGGCAGTTTGAGGAGATAAGAAAAGGTTTCCTGAAGATGATGCAACATGAGGCTGTGTAAGTAAGGAATTCATTCCCACACCTGGAGGACAGCCCCATGCAAAGGTGTGAAATTTAAAGATGGAGTATTGTGTGTGAAGAAGAAAGAGGGGCCAGGCAACTATCAGAGGTAGGCAGCATGTTTCATCATGAGTCCTTTAGAATTATGATGGGTCATTGTGTTGATCAGTCTTTTGTTTATTACTCTGACTAACACAATGATCCACCACAATTCCAAAGGATTCATGATGTTAAATACCATCCACCTCCACACAGAGAGCTGTCTCAGGGCGAAGACTGAAGCATAATTTTTTTCTTTTCTTTATTTTTCTTGCGGTTTTTTTGTTTTTTACTTCAGAACATGGCTGATGTGGAAATATACTTTGCATGACCATATATAATGGGTATTGTATTTTTTTTGCCTTCTAAATGGGCAGGGGAGGGAAAGAAAGAATTTGGAACTAAAAATGAAATAAGACTTAAATTTTTTTTAAAGTTGCTATCTTTCAAAATTGTTTGTTATTTACAAAATTATTGTTATTGTATAAATTGTTGTCTGGTTTCTGTTCATTTCATTTTGCATCAGTTCATACAAGTCTTCCCAGGTTTTTCTGTAATTTTCCTCTTCAACATTTTTTATAAAACAATGGTATTCCATCACATTCACATATCATAACTTGTCTGGCTATTCCCAACTTATGGGCACCTCCTCCATTCCTAATTATTTGCCACAAAAAGGACTGCCATAAATATTTTTGTACATATGTGTCCCTTTTATCTTACTTCGATCAGAGGGTATATACTAATAACTTTTTAGCCATGATTCCAAATTGTTTTCCAGAAAACTGGCTGGACCAGCTCATGGTTCTACCAAAAGTACATTAGTATACCTTATTTTCTCAGAGCCCTTCCAGCATTTATCATTCTTCCTTTTTGCCAATTTTGCCAATCTGATGAGAATGATGTAGAACCTCAAAGTTATTTTGATTTGCATTTTTCTATTTGTGATTCAAAGCATTTTTTCATATGGCTATTGATGGCTTAGATTTCTTCCTCTGAAAACTATCTATTCATATCATTTGACCATTTATCAATCGGCGAATGGCTCTTATTCTTATAAATTTGAATCAGTTCACTATATACCTTAGAAATGAGACCTTATGGGGCGGCTAGGTGGCTCAGTGAATAGAGCGTCGGCCCTGGAGTCAGAAGGATCTGAGTTCAGATCTGGCCTCAGACACAATGCACACACAAATAAAAACCTAGCCGTGTGGCCTTGGGCAAGTTACTTAACCCCAATTGCCCTCCAAAAAAAAAGAAATGAGACCTTATCACAGAAACTTGCTACAAAATTTTTCTTCTCCAACTTTCTTCTTCTCGTCTAAGTTTTAGCTGCATAGGTTTAATTTGTGCAAAACCTTTTAAGTTTTACATAATCAAAACTGTTTTACCTCCTGTGAACCTCTCTATCTGTTGGTTTATCATAAATTTCTTCCTCTATCCATAAATCTGACAGGTAATTCCCATGTCCCTCTAATTTCCTTATGATGTTACCCTTTATGTCTAAATTATGTACCCATCTGGAGCTTACCTTGCTAAAGAGTATAAGATGTTGGTCTATACCTAGTTTCCACCAGAAAGCTTTCCAGTTTTCCAAATAGTTTCTGTCAAATAGTGAGTTTTTTCCCAGTAGTAAGATCTTTGGGTTTATCAAAAATAAGACTACTGCACTCCTTTGTTTCTATATACTGTGTGCTTAATCTGTTCCACTGATCAACCTCTCTATTTCTAACCCATTCTCAAAATGTTTTGCTGATTACAGCTTTGTAGTATAGTTTGCAATGCAATACTGCTATGCATCCTCCCTTTGAACTACAAGGCAACATTTGAACCCAAGTCTTTCTGACCTCAAAATCTAATACTTTTTTCTACTATACCATGGTGCCTTTCTTTTTAAAAAACTAGAAAAAGAGTTATATGGGTATTAAGAGGTATTAGGAATTAGAATGCATTTACCTAAAATAAAACGTAAATTAAGAACATGCTTACTTGATAACAATGGTCGGAAAGCCAGTAGACATTCAAATCCCCATGGAGAAATTCATTGTGGATAATTAATAATGCCTGATCCATCTTCAACTCTGGGAGCTTTCTTTTGTTGGTATCTGGTACCAGTTAAGAAGGAAAAGGAAAGAAAACAGTGCAAATTAGAGTTATTCTTCCAGGAAAGGTACACAAATTAGAAAGATAGGGTATTCTGAAACGCTGAAATGAGAAGGGATTACATTCTAGGCATGGAAGATGTGTGTGAAACAGGCAGATGGCAGATGGAATGTCATTAACAAATTCTAGTCCAATATGGCTGGAAGGAAGCTGAGTAACATATAATCCAAGGAAGGAAGGTTCAACTCAGATTCATAATGAGGGAATTGAGGGGATCAGTACAGCAAATGGTTAACTGTGGGAACTGAGTGGACCACACTGACCCCATCTTGTGACTCAATTCTGAAACTAGGTCAGTTCCCTTTCTATTCAATTATGGGTCTAGGTCCTCAAGGGTGGTCCTTTGACTGACTCCAAACTTCACAGAACAAATCCCGTTCTGTAAAACTTGGACTCAGTCAAAAGGCTGCACCCAAGGACCTAGATGTGGCCTGGAGGTCGCAGTTTTCCCACCCCTGGAGAAGTCCAAATTCTGTCTTATGAGAAAAATGTGTTCAATTGTGGGAATTAGGAGAAAACCTTATTATATTGTTTGAATCTAGCCCTGTGTGGCTGGGAAGCCAGACCACCGTAAAGGTTACTTAAAGTCCCCAATATTTTCTCTGATTAGAAATCACATTACCTAATATTGTATTTTTCTTTTTAATTAATTGGCCTTACTTGATTAATTATTTTTAATTAGTTTATCTCCCCCTGTATTTAGGGTCCCAGCCTAAGTTAAAGAGGTCTGCTCTGATTTTTTAGGCGATCAGCATGCAGTGTCTGACAAAATTGTTATGCCTGCAAAGATCAAACCTTTCCTTCCTCAGTTATTTCATATTTCACCCATCATAGTGATGAGCTTTAAATGACAGACAGTTGAGTTTTTTGGTTTGTTTTAAATCCTAAAAGCAATAGGGATCCACTGAAGACCTATGAGTAGGGGAGTGACATGGTCAGACCTATGCCTTAAGAAGATTATTTTGACATATATAGAAGCTAGATTGGAGAGGGTGAGGGACTGAATCAGAGAAATTAATTGGAAGGTTATTATAATAGTCCAGGCAAGAGGTGACACAGGCTGGGACTACAGTCAGGCTTGGAGAGAAGGGGGTGAATATGAGAGATTTCAAGGAGGTAGATCAATGAGATTTAGCAATGATTAAATATGGGTGGTAAGGGAGAAGGGATAATCTAGGGTGACTCTGAGGTTGTGAACCTGTATGACTGGGAGGACATAGCCATCTTTAACAGAAATTATAAAGGTTAGAAGGGGAATAGCAGTTTGGAGGGGAAGATGATGATGCATTTGAGTTTCCAATGGAACATTCAGGTGAAGATGCCTAACAAGAAAGTCTGCAATATAGGACTCTTATAGGAGAAAGAGAGATTTGAAAGTCATCTGTAGAGAAGTGACAAATGATAGATGGGAACAGATGAGAACAGGAAGGGAAAGAAAGATAAAGACCTGGGGCTAGGGGGTGTGGGGGTCAGAGCAGGGTAAGCTGAACACAAATAAGAGTGCAGGATAGAAGGCATTTCACTTGGCCTAGGACAGCTCTAAATCACAGGATCAGAGGAGCATTTCATGCTCACACACATTTCACCAAAATGTAAAACCCTCATGGAGATGCCTCCATAAATAGCTAGTCAGTCAACATTTACCCTCCATTGAATGCAGAGATCTATGGAGTTGGTGTTGAGTTCTGAAATTTCCAATTTCTAGCTACACCCCCAGGAGTAAATTTGGGAACAATAACAGTAGCCAGGATGTTTACATATGATCTCATCTGAATCTTGCAAAAAAAATCACAGGAGGTAGGTGCAAGTATATTATTTCCATTTTACAGACAAGGAGATTGAGGTTGAGAGCTTGTCTAGAGTCACACAGCTACAGGGGAATTGGTGGTGCAGTGAACAGAGCACCAGCCTTGGAGTCAGGAGGACCTCAGTTCAAATCCAGCCTCAGATAACTGGCATTTACTAGATGTGTGACCTTGGGCAAGTCACTTAACCCCAATTACCTTGCCTTTCCCCCCCTTCAAAAAAAAAAAAAAAGATTAGAGCCATAGAGTCACACTAGTAACAGCTAGTATCTAAGGGTAGAATTTGACCTCAGGTCTACCTGACTCTAGGTCTAACATCCTATTCACAGGGCAACTGGAAAGGGGGGAGTACAAAGCCAAGATTCAAAGTCTAGAGGAAGAGATTCCCTACCCTGACTTCATATGCCTGACTTACTGTTGCTCTCAGCAATCTCTCTCATTTTACATGGGGGGGAAAGTGAGGTTCAAAGAAGTGACGTCTTATACTTGTAGTTAACAGCAGTGTGAGGGTTCAAACGCCAGTTCTCTAGGCAGGGACTTGTTCTGTAGGCAAACAACTTCCTTTGGGTGAACTCAGCATAAAGGCCAAGTACAGTAGAGCTAAGGAGCCCAAAGAAAGCGGCTCATCTAACACTGAAATCAATAATTGTCTAAGAGGGGTAATAACAATAGCCTATATTTTATAGTAGGACATTCTTACACTTATTTCTTACAACAACCCTATGAAGGAGAGAGTATAACTATCTTTATCTTATAGAAAGTGGAACTGAGGCAATGAAAAGTTAAAGGAATCTGTCAAAAGTCAGATAGCTGAGAAAGTGAAAAATATGGGACTCCAACACAATTCCTCTGCCCCCAAGTCCAGTGCTTGCTTCAAGACATGACCATTTTACATCTATTTCATTAACAAAGAGGTTTTGACTATCATTTAAATAATGTTTTGCATGATTGTACATATATACCTTATATCAAACTGCTTATCCTCTTAGGGAGGGGTTGGAGGAGGGAAGAAGGGGGAGAATTTTGAACTCAAACCAAAAAAAAAACAACCAAATGTTAAAACTGTTCTTATATGTAATTAGGGGAAATAATGAAATATTGTTTTTTAAAAATATATGGTAAACATATTGCTTCCAGGACAGAAAAAATACTAAATGTATCCAAGAGAGATAAAAATCTATTCAATCACAGTTCTGAGAGTAAAAGTCTTCAAGAGAAGATGCCAAGGACCCCTTCAGTTATTAAAAACTACCATCAGGAAATTCTTCTTCATATCTCTCCTAAATCCCAGACTCTGTAGTTTAAGTTCATTTCCTCTTAGGTCTTTGGTATAGACTGAGAACACCTGGCCACTGGCTGCATTTTTCTCCAACAGAATCAATTCCTTTTACCTTTAGTGACCAGTCTCATTTCTTTCTTTCTGTGGCACTCCTCTCCCTTCTGTGACTTGGTGAAAATCCTCTCCAAACTCTCCTTTGATGAGTAATAACAGCTACCATTTAACTGACTTTTGCAAAGTGCTTTTCACAAATCTTATCCTCACAAGAACCACCCTGGGAAAGAGAAGCCATTATTTACAGCCATTTTACAGGTGAGGAAACTGAGGCCGAGGTTAACTAATCTGCCTAAAGTCACACAGGCAGTATCTAAGGCAGGATTTTATCTCAAGTCTTCCTGAATCCAAGTCCAGCACACCATCCACTTTGTCACCTAAGTGTATCACTTACAGAGCAGGGGGAGAGGATGTTCCAAACAGGATGCAGTTACTGGTAAGGATAGTGGGGGGATCTCCTCTGTAATAGAGTGTGTGTGTGTGTGTGTGTGTGTGTGTGTGTGTCCTCTGTAATAGAGTGTGTGTGTGTGTGTGTGTCCTCTGTAATAGAGTGTGTGTGTGTGTGTGTGTCCTCTGTAATAGAGTGTGTGTGTGTGTGTGTGTGTGTGTGTGTGTGTGTGTGTGTGTGTGTGTGTACTGTGGACTCTTCATCATCAACAGTCAGCCCCCTTTTAGGTCCTAAAAGCTTTTATCATTTCCAAGGCTAATACATATATGAGAGTGTGTCACCACGGAGGCTGTCACAATAGGGTCTGCCTACTTCCTCTGATGCTCATTAAAACATTCAGAGACCTGAGAATCTGATATAAATTTCACAAATAAACAAAAGAGAGGCACTAAATGACTAACTCAAATTACCATCAATCGTTTCATATTTTCATAGAAACTGCCATCTAACCACAAACTCCACTGTCTCATATTTGTTACTCTGATTTTTGAAACCCAAAAGCTTATCTTTTTATCTTTTTCCCTGTTAAATATTATTGGATTCTGCCTATCATTCGAACCCACGAAAATCTTTTTGGGTCTTGACTCTGTGGTCCAGTGCATTAGACATTCTCTCAGCTCTGTGTCATCTGTAAATTTAGTAAGGATGCCTTCTATGCCTTCAACCAAGTCACTGATAAAAATGTTCAACAACACAGGACCAAAGACAGATCTCTGGGGCACTCCACTAGAGGTCTTCCCCCAACTTGGTATAATCAATCCATTAATAACTACTCTTTAGGGGGGCAGCTAGGTGGCACAGTGAATAGAGCACTGGCCCTGGAGTCAGGAGGACCTGAGTTCAAATCTGGCCTCAGACACTTAATGCTTACTAGATGTGTGACCTTAGACAAATCACTTAACCCCAACTGCCTTGCCTTCCCCACTCCAAAAAAAAGGAAAGAAAGAAAAAAAAACAAGCATTTGGCCACCATCAATTAATCACATCTAAGATTTCTAAAATGAACCTGACTTATCTGACAGTCCATAAATAAAGTTAAAACACTCATGATGCCCTTTGTCCCAACAGTCACTAGTGAAAATATGCCCCAAGAACATAATTAAAAAGGGGCGGCTAGGTGGCGCAGTGAATAGAGCCTCGGCCCTGGAGTCAGAAGGACCTGAGTTCGGTTCCAGCTTCAGACACTTAATGCACACACAAACAAAAACCTAGCCATATGACCTTGGGCAAGTTACTTAACCCCAATTGCCCTCCAAAAAAAAAAATATATATATATATATATAATATAGGCAAAAAAAATCCACTAACTATAGAAAGACTAGAATTAATAGTGATAAACTGGAAACAACTTGAATCCAATAGCTAAGGTCTGGCTAAACAAGTGAAGTATATCATTATATTCTCATTAAAAATTACCAATTTGATGGATATACAGAAATACAAAAATCTAAAAACCCGAAGCAAACAGTGCTAGCAGAATACATGACTATGTATGTATTTGTCAGAATAGCTGACAAATTGTTATTGTTTGTTTAAAACTGTGTTTGAAATTATGAAAGGTTCTAAAGATGGCCTCTTTTTGTTGTGTAAAGTTAAGTTCATAAAAAGCATATTTAGAAGTTAAATAAATTGAATCTGTTATTTAAAAAATAGTAAAAATGTCTGTGGTTGCTACTCTGATACCTTAGGATATACCCCAGTAATGTGGAAAGGAAACGAGACTTGGTTAAAGCATTTATTATGCCAGGCACTTATCTCATTTGATCCTTAAAACTACTTTGAGACAGGTGCTATTATCATCCCCATTTTACAAATGAGGAAACTGAGGCAGTGTAATGGAAATGCAGATTTGAAGATCTTCCCTGCCCCTAGGCCCTTTGATTGGCTTAAGAGACTTTGATTGACTTAAGTGACTCTGAAAACCTTCCTTGATTTGAAAATATACTCTGCCTCCTAATACACTGAATGTAGTCACATGGAGCCTGTGTTAGGAGGCTTGGTTTTCAGGAATGACCACACCTTGATGCGGTGTGATTGGGCAATGGGTCAAGAGGGTGGTTACATTCTCTGAGCCAGGAGAAGACTATATAATCCCTGATGAGAGGCTTTGCTTTGGGGCTCACTTTGAGAAGTGTTGTGTGATTTGACCAGATGAGACTCTGGGAAGCCGTTGTTGAGAGCCCCCCCGGCTTTGAAAACCCAGATGTTGATGCTTTCCTCTCTGGTAACTGTGATTTGGTATTGATAATGGTTGGACAGTTTGGAAGCCTGTCTGTTTGATCTGCCTGTATACTCTGAAGTTTGGGGTGCTGACCTTTTCCCCCTGAACTAAGTGATATATGTTTGTTTGATTAAAGTAAGCTTGTTAACCCATTTTGAGTTGCTTTCCTTTACAAAAGCAGATCGAAGAACCTGTGTTGGTAGTCACCCTGGGGATATTGGGGTGCTTGCTGCTACAGGCAGCAGGTGTATTACCTAAAGCCACATAGCTACTAAGTTGTTGTTCAGTCATTTCAATTGTGTCCGACTCTTTGTGGCCCCATTTGGGGTTTTCTTGGCAAAGATATTGGAGTGGTTTGCCATTTACTTCTCCAGCTCATTTTAATTACAGATAAGGAAACTGAGGCAAACAAGTTAAGTGACTTGCCCAGGGTCACAGAGCTAGTATGTATCTGAGGCCAGATTTGAACTCAGGAAGACTCAACTTCCTGACTCCAGACACTGTGCCACCTAACTACTGGAGCTATGAATTCAAATTTGGACTCAGGTCTTCCTGACTCCAGGACCAGAGCTCTGTCCACTGTGGAACCTAACTGACCATCACACACTCAAAAAGAAAATTTCCTACCTCCACCTTTCTAAGTCTATTTTCTTGGTAATAAAGCAATAATCACTGACATTTGTATAGTTGTATTAGACCACTGAAAAGTAACATATTTCTTCATTTGATCTTGATTCCCACAACAACCCTAGGAACAACCTGTTACTACCAGAGTGAGAGAATACCCATTTAACAGGCTGAATGACTTGCCCTTTGTAAGACAGGCAGTTGAGTTCTGGAGGCAAGATTTAAATACAAGGTGAAATGAGATAACACATAAAAATTGCTTTAGCAGACCTTAAGGAGCAATATAAATGTTAGCTATTATCATTACTGCTTGCAGAGATTATGCCTGGGAAACTTCATTCATTACTGAAATTCCTACCCTGGACTGCTATATATCAGGCCGGCCCCAGACCATGCTTCATGTTCCATACAGTCATACACCCCCCAGCCAACTTTCTGGCCATCCAATTGACTTCTCAGACCAAAACACTTTCCTTGACAACTCCTGGGTGGCTTCCCCCAATGGAGAGCTTGCATCTGGCTTCTGTTCCATCTCTCTAAGTGCTTGACAAACTGTCAACAAGTATTTTTCTATAGTCCAGACACAGGGAATACAGACAGAAGTAAAAAGAAATTCAATCCCTGCCCTCAAGGAGCTGACATTCTAATGGAAGAAGACAACACAAAAAAGGAAGATAACATGTTAGAAGCTCTTACTGAATGATTTTCATTCATTGATTCACTCATACATTCTTGACTTTAGGTTAACTCTCTCTTTACAACAGGAGCATATAATATGCTATCAATTACATAATTTGTGTAATATCCAGGCCCTACCTACCCAGTGGATTATTTCCTCATTCATCAGTGCTTGAACTGAGGGGTGGGCAGGTAAAGATTTCAACAGTATATCCTTTCCTCCCCTCCCCCCCATGACTTCCCCCATTCAAATCAAATGATGATAAATAAAGGTGATAAGCAAATAAAAATGGTAGTCTTGAATGGTCTTTGCAGAATCGAGAATTATACTCGAAGACCATTAAGTGAGCCCCAATGCAACTAGTGATACCAAATGATCCCTTTGGGCCTCAAAATTCATTCATGCAACTCAATTAAATTCAACAATTATTAAACACCAACTTTGTACAAGGTGAGAGGTAGCATGGTTTAGCAGACAGAAAAAAAGGCCTCAGAAACAGAAAGATCTATGTTCCAAACCTTTTGTCCATCAAGAGCAAGTCACTTAAGGGTAAAGGTTAGAGTTAGGATTAGGGTTAGGGTTACCTTACCTAGGATTTATGTATGTTTTATCTCCCTCATTAAAATGTAAGCCCCTGGAGGGCACCCCACCCAACCCCCATCTCCAGTGCTTAGAATCTACAATACTTGGAATCTAGTGAGTGCTTAATAAATAATTGCTGATTTATTGGATTATATATCAAAGATCCCAAACTAAAAGTTCCAAGCACTTTGTACTCTGTTATTTCATGAATTAGACAGGTCTTCTAAGCAAGGAATTAAAAACATGTGCAAGCACTTGGGAGAATATGGTTAAAGTTTATGCCAAATGATTTCACATACATAATAAGAAGTCACATAACTTGCCTTCTCAAGGGCTGGGGAAGGGGCCAGAGGGAAAGAAATTGGGACTCAAATTTTTAAAAAAGTGAATCTTAAAAAAATTTTAATGTAATTGGGAAATATTTAACAAAAACATTTTTAAAAGTTTATGCCCCAAAAAAGCATACATTATTGGCAGAGTTTTTGACAAATTTTAGTGAATATCCCAGGGGTAGGAAATTATAGTTTGGTGTGGCTATGTCTCAAGAAGGATAAAAGGTGACAGCACCCAAAATTCAGTTTTGGTGTCTTACATTTCAAGATGAGAAGATATCAGGTGGCCCTCCACCACAATTCAATATTATCATTGAGCATTCATATGAAATTCTGTGATTGAAAGAATACCATATAGATTGCAAAGTCTCCACCATGGTACTGAGCTACTCTTCATAATAATGATAAAGGCAGTGTGGACAACCTGGGATTAAATCCCATCTCTCCTACAATTTGGCTGTAGAACTCTCAGCAAGTCACTTAAATTCTCACTGCTCTTATTTATTTATTATTATTTATTAATTTAATTAATAGTATTAAGTTGAAGAGGAAGTGCCAACCTGCCTTGGTGGAAGGAGTTTCTTCACCCAGGGGTGGCCTTTATATATACCACTGAAATTCCTATTCCCCATCATACTGGATAAAACCAAGGCCCTGGAGGTGGTTCAGAGGACAGAGAACTGAGCCTAGAATCAGGAAGACCTGAGTTCAAATACAACCTCAGACTCTCACTAGCTGTGTGACCCTAAGCAAGTCACTTAGCCACTGTTTGCCTCAGTTTCCCTACCTGTTAAAATGGGGGTGATGATAATAATAGAATCTACACCCCAAGGTTTCTGTGAGGATCAAATGGAATAGTAATTGTATGGCATTTTAGTGCCAGTGCCTGGCCCTATATGGTAGCTATTACTATTAGCTGTGTGACCTGGGCAAGTCACTTAACCTATCTGCCTCAGTTTCCTCAACTGTAAAGTGGGGATAAAAACACCACTTAATTCCCAGGTTTGTGCTAGGATCAAATGAGATACTAAATTTTTTTTTTTTTTTTGGTTTTTGGAAGGCAACTGGGGTTAAGTAACTTGCCCAAGGTCACACGGCTAGGTTTTTGTTTGTGTGCGTTTAGTGTCTGAGGTTGGATCCGAACTCAGGTCCTTCTGACTCCAGGGCCAGCGCTCTACTCACTGCGCCACCTAGCCGCCCGAGATACTAATTTTAAGATTACTAATTGTACATTCTAAGTGTGAAGTGGTAAGCACTATATAAATGCTAGCAGTGATGATGATGATGGAACTCCTATTAGGTACTAGGAGGTAAGTGATCTCCCCTCCCCCCATCACCCATTTAACTTCATCTCTTCTAAAACACAGGATTCAAGAAGCATCTGAAATGTCTCCAAATCCTTCTTCTTCCAAGAATCATCACCACAGGACAATTTGCAACAGCCAGAAATCTTTTGTCAGCTCCGGGGTATCTGACTCTTAAAGCTCCTCATCTCCCAGCTCTTTTCTACTGCGTCACCGTCCCTCCATCCTGATGGTGGGCGGATGTTCAAGGTGGACAAGGAACAATTGGCTTCTCATGGGAGCAGACAGGATGTCTGGAGGAGGAAGCATTGTTCCCTGCTAATACGTCCCAACATTAAGGCAATTAGGTATCTGTAGGATAAAGTAACTGGATAGGTGGAACTGTCTCTTAAGATATGGGGTATGGACCAAGCGTTTATCCATTTTTTCAGCCTCTGTGGATAAATTGCACCTATTTTACAAAGAAAAAATTTGATTTGTCATTCAAAAGACATAATAAAGGCAATAAAAACGTTGGTTAGTATCATTATCAATTGCACAATAATAAACAAGCCTGAAGAAGATGGAGGTAGGCAGGGAAGGGGATGGAGAGAGAGTCTACATACAACACCTTACTGGTATTATTGTCTGGTAAATTGCACTCCTTTTTTTACATCCACAAAGCATATAGAGACAAGCTATGTGGATCGAGAAAGGGAGGAAAAGCAGGGATTTATTTTTTGTTTTGTTCTTTAGTATGGAAGGTTTTTTTGTTTGTTTGGGGGTGGGGTTTGGTTTCTTGTTTTGGGGGGGTTGAGGTTCATCTATCTGGATTTCAAATGTGTTGATGCTTTTTTCTCCAGGGAAAGAAGGAAATTCAGTACCCAAGCCTTCACCAAGGCTTAAAAGAGGAGATAAATAGAACAAGGGTAGGGTGGGGTAGGATGGGGCTGAAAGCAAAGCTGGAGCAAAATCCAAATGCCTTAAGGGAATGGGGGATGGTGAGGGAGAGTCAGGAAATCCAGCCTGGAGAAAGAAGAGTCAGTAAAGGGGGAGAAAAAAACCTTTGGAGGAACTAGAGAAGGGGGGAGGGGGCGGTAAGCCGGAGGGAGGGAGAGAAGGAAGAAAGGAGGGAATGTGTGTGTGCATGTGTAAAATCGTTTTCCGTGTGTCTGGATGTTCTATGTTGGTCGTGTGTGCACGCGGGGGGGGGGGGGCCATGCAAATAGCATATGCCTGCGTATGTGTGTTGTCTGGGAAGGCAGTCCATGTTTGCTGTGTCTAAATGCTGTCAGCCGTACATCTCTGTACCCACACATGCTGGTGGATGGCTTATGATTTCAGATGCATGTATGCTTGCTGTGGCTAATAAGGAAATATTCTATATGACTTTGCTGGGATATCAGCCATCAAATTCCTTGCTTTCTCAATAGGGAGGGGAGGGGCTAGAGGGACAGAGGAAATTTAGAATTCAGAATTTTTTAAAAAAAGATGTATCTATGTTGTGTATCATCGAATGTCACCTGTGATTGGGGCATTCTGGCGTATGACTGCAGATGTCCAGGCGTTGGGCATGTGTGTTGTAGGGGGCATGGGGTGTGCCGTGTGTGAGCTGTGCATATGTGTTTCAGGGATTCATGCCGTCCTATGACTGGCGCTGTGTGTGTATTGAGCATGTATGGTGGGGAGGGAGAGGGCTATGTTTTCCTTGTGCATGTTGTGTGTGTGGTCGTGGGGCTGCAGATGTGTGTTGCACGGGAGATATGAAGTGTCTTGTGCGTGTATGCTGCGTGTGAGCTGTATGCACACATGCATGGGTCTGGCGTGGGGCTGCGGATGGCTGTGCTGTCAGGAAGACGTGAGGTACGTCGTGTGTGAAAACTGCGTGTGAGGTGTGCGGACCCATGTATGTGGCTGGCGTGAGACTGCAGATGCGTGCGTTGTCTGGGTGACTGGAGCATGTTGCGCGTGCATGTGGCATGGGGACTGCGGGCTCTGTGCTCGCGGGCACTCCTGCAGTCGCATGACCGCAGATGCGCACACGCATGCATGGCATGCATGGGGCCGCGCCGGCCAAGAGGTCACTCACCCCGGGGCTGCTGCTCCTGCAGCTGCAGCTGCCGCTCCTGCTCCTGCGTGTCGGGGCCCGGGAGCTCCCCGCGGGCCAGCAGCGCGGCGCTGAGCACCGATGCGGCCAGGAGCACGGCCGCCAGCGCCCTGCGAGCGCTCCACGGCCCACCGCCCATGTCGTCGTCCGCTGCTACCGCTGCCCGGGACTCCCGACTCGCCGCCGCGCTGCCGCCTTCCCTTCCTCCCGCGCCCGCTCCGGCTCGGGCTCCGGCTCCTGCTTCGGCTCGTGCTCGAGGAGCTCGCTCGGAGGACGTCCGCTCGCCTCTACAGCCGCCGCCGCCTCTGCCACGGAGCCCGCCCCACTCGTCTCCCCCCGGCCCAGCAGCCGCGGCCGCCTCCTCCCCCGCCTCCCTGCGCTGGGCTGCTGTCGTCGGAGCCGCCTCCGCCATGAGTCACAGGCTCCCGGGGAGCGGAGGGTGGGGGCGGAGCGAGGGAGGGAGGGAGGGAAGGAGGCCGGGGCGGCCGCCCAACCCCCAAGGCTAGCAGGCGAGCCTGCTGTTCCCCGGCAGAGGGGCGCTGCGGAGGCACGCCAGAGGGGTCCTGCCCTGGGGGGGGGCGGGGCACTGCAGTGGAACCCTTGTGTAATGGAACACTTGTGTGTGCACTGGGATATGGGCGTGCGTGCTATGAATGGGGTGGGGGTGTGTGTGTGAAATCAAGTCACCCTGTTTGCCTCAGTTTCCTCGTCTGTAAAATGAGCTGGAGAAGGAAACGTCAAACCCCTCCAGTATCTTTGCCAACACAAATGGGATCACGAAGAGTGGGACGTGACTGAACAAGGCCAAACCCCCATTTAGAATCCCTCGACCCCAGAGATGGAAGGGAGCAGGGGAGATCCTGTTCAACCTGTACGCGAGCCCCCGCTTCCGCACAGCACAGTCAGCCATCTTGCACCTGACAGCCTGCGAAGGCGGGGAGCCCACCATTTTCCCGACTCTTCTCTCCTAGAACTTCTGCTCATTGCTCCCCATACAGCCCTCTGGGGTCCAGGTAGAAACTACTCCCTCTTCCCCATGACAGCCCTTCAAATGACGGGAGACTGCCCTTCCCCAGTTCCTTCAGTAGATCTCAGATGGGCTCCAGTCCTGTCATCTTGTCAAAATCCTTCCTAAAATGTGTGATTCCCTGACTTGAACACAGTGCCCCAGAGATGCTCTGACAAGCAGTGCTAATAACTAAAATTTACATAACGCTTTTATCATTTCTGGTACAAATGACCAGAGTTATAGAGGTTGTGCAACCACCAAAGAGCTTACATAAGTGAAAAGCAAAAAGCTTGCTTTACTGCATTAGGGGAGAGAAATTAAACGTGTCAGGATCTCCTTTAGTAGGAGACCTGAGGCAGTGGGGCTAGACCCTGATTTGCATATTTGTGGCTAGACAAAGAATCCAACCGTGAAGCAAGGTAGTCTAGTGACAAAAAGTCCATTTGTAGCAGGGCTTCGTGTCTGGGCCTGTTGGTGCTTGCTGGAGCTCAGGGACCCAAAGTTCATCCAGAGTGCAAAGGATTGTTGCTATGCCAAGCTGTGCTAGGCCTTACCTCTGAAAAAAAAAAAAAGAGAGAGAGACAAGTGGTCTTGGATCCTGACATTTTACATTTGTTACAGTGTTACAATATATCCTCATTACAACCCTGGGAAGTAGGTGGTATTATTAGCTCCATTTTACAGATGAAACTTAGGCAAGTTGGGGGCAGCTAGGTATCGAAGTGAATAGAGCACTGGCCCTGGAGTCAGGAGGACCTGAGTTCAAATCCAGCCTCAGACACTTAACACAAAAACTAGCCATGTGACCTTGGGCAAGTCACTTAACCCCAACAGCCCTCCAAAAAGCAAAAAAAGAAAAAGAAAGAAACTTAGGCAAGTAGAGGTTGTAACTTACCCAGGATTATATAGCTAAAAAATAAAGAATCTGAGGCCATATTTGAACTTGGGGTCAGTCAATAAGCATTTATTAAACACCTACTACTATATGTCAGACAGTATGCTAAATTCTGGAGATACAAAAAGGCAAAAGACAGTCCCTGCCCTCAAGGAGCTCAAAATCTAATGGAATATAAAATATGCTAAGACATCTTGTGAATCTTAAACAAAATATAGAAATGTAAGCTACTATATTTCAAAATGCCAGATGCTAGGGCACAACAATGGCATAGTCCAGTCCTCAAGTAGCTTTCTTTCTGGGAGGTGGTAGTGGTGGTTCCTAGTAAAAACAGTTGTGTTTATTTATATGAATAGACTACAAACAGGAGTTGTGAGATGTTCTGGGAAATTTTGAGGAAGAAAGACAACTTTTCAGCTGTGATCAGTGATCTTTTAGTTGCCAAATGCAATGACCTTTTTTCTGCCCTGATTCTCCTCCTCAACCTTTCTGCAGCCTTGAACAGTGCTGATCACTATCTCCTCTCTAAATTTTGGGAACACTACTCTCCTGGTTCTCCTCCCTATCAGATCATTCCTATCTCCTGTGCTGAATCTTCCTCCAGATCATGCCCTCTAATGACAGGTGCAATGACCTTTTTTCTGCCCTGATTCTCCTCCTCAACCTTTCTGCAGCCTTGAACAGTGCTGATCACTATCTCCTCTCTAAGTTTTGGGAACACTACTCTCCTGGTTCTCCTCCCTATCAGATCATTCCTATCTCCTGTGCTGAATCTTCTTCCAGATCATGCCCTCTAATGACAGGTGGCTCTCAGGATTCTGTCCTGGGTCCTCTTCTTTTCTCTCTCTGTACTGTACCTGGTGATCTCATCATATTCCTGTGGATTTAGTTACCATCCCTATGCTGATCATGGTCAGATCTAGCAATCTTGCCCCAAACTCTGCTGACTTCCAATATCACATCTCCAGCTGCCTCTCAGACATCTCAAAGTGTTATGTCCAGGAGACATCTTGAACACAATATGTCCAAAATGGAACTCGTTATCTTTCTCCCCTCCTACCTCTCTTATTATTATTGAGGTTAACACCATCTTCCCAGCTCCTCAGGCTTCCAACCTAGAAGTCATCCTGGTCTCCTCACT
This sequence comes from Gymnobelideus leadbeateri, assembly GCA_011680675.1. Classification (NCBI taxonomy): domain Eukaryota; kingdom Metazoa; phylum Chordata; class Mammalia; order Diprotodontia; family Petauridae; genus Gymnobelideus; species Gymnobelideus leadbeateri. The sequence goes on from WOXC01004936.1 coordinate 436,184, forward strand.
ATCTCTTACTCTCCATATCTAATCTGGTACCAAAGCCTTTTTAATTCAATTGTCATCTTTGCGATATCTCTTTAATATGTTCCCTTCTCTGATGCTGCCCCCATTCTGGTGCAGACTCCTCATCACCTCTTACCTGGACTATTGCAATAACCTGTTGGTGGGTCTGCCTGTCTCAAATCTTTCCCCACTCCAATCCATTCTGCATTCAGCCATTAAAATGATTTTCCTAAAGATCAGGTCTGATTATATCACTCCCACCACCACCATTACCACTCAATAAACTCCAATGCCTACCTGTCACCTCCAGAATTAAATAAAAATACTTTGTTCGGTATTGAAAGCCCTTCATAATCAAGTCCTGCCTACTTACACTTGATATATATTCTTCAATCCAGTGACAATGGCCTCCTGGCTCTTCCAAGAACAAGATACTTTATCAATTCTGGGCATTTTCTCTGACTGTCCCTCATGCCTGGAATACTCTCCCTCCTCATCTCTACCTGTTAGCTTTCCTGGCTTCCTTTAAGTCTGGGCTAAAATCCCATCTTCTACAGGAAACTTATAAATGTGGGGCATGAAAGGAAGAATTGATAGAGGAAGCAGGTTGGGGTAGAGGATTGGTTACATTGGAATCTTACTCTTATTGGATGTGGGTTGAAGACAGAATGGGGGGAAGAACTTTTAGAAGGGTGTATCGATTAAGATTTAGGAGGGTGAGGGAAGAAGATAAAGGAGGGACACTTAGCAGGGTGGGTAGAATAAGGAATAAGTGGGTAAGGGGAAAATATAAGGTAACTGGGATTGGGTAAAAAAAAAAATAAGCTGAGAAGGAGAATCCTGAGTAAAAGTAAGATGGAGGGAAATTCACAAATAGTAATTATAACCTTGAATGTGAATGGGATGAACTCACCCATGAAACAGAATGGATTAAAGAACAGAATGGATTAAAAATCAGAATCTGACAATATGTTTACAGGAAACATTTAAAAATAAGAGATACACACAGTTAAAATAAAAAGCTGAAGTAAAATTTATTATGCTTCAGCTGATGCAAAAAAAAAAAAAAAGCAAAAGCAGGGGTAGCAAGCATGATCTCAGACAAAGTTAAAGCTAAACAGACTTAATTAAAAGAGCTAAACAGGAAGCTACATTTTGATAAAAGGTACCATAGACAAAAAAGTAGTATCGATACTAAATCTGTATGTAGCAAACGCTATAGCATCTAAATTTTTAAAAGTTAAATGAATTACATGTGGAAATAGATAGTAGTACCCTATTAGTGGAGAACTTTTAGAGTGGACTTCCCCTCTCAGAACTAGATCAATCTCACCAAAAATAATAAATAAATAAGAAGTCAAGGAAGTGAATGGAATTTTAGATAAGCTAGATATGAGGAGAGAATTGAATGGAAATAGAAAGTAATATACCTTTTCTCAGCAGTTCATGGTACATTTACAAAGATTGACCATATGTTAGGACAAGGAGAAAAGCAGAAATATTGAAAGTATCCTTTTTAGATTATAATGCAACAAAACATAATTAAATGAGATCACAGAAAATAGGTTACAAATTAATTGGAAATTAAACAACATAATCTTCAATGAGTGGGTTAAAGAACAAATCATGCAAACAATAATTTCGTTAAAGAGAATGACAACAATGAGACAACATATCAAAACTTATGGGATACAGCAAAAGCAGTGATCGAAGGTAGATTTATATCTCTAAATGCTTCAATAAAACAAAAAGAGCAGACCAATGAATTGGGTATGCAATTTTAAAAATTAGAAAAAGAACAAACAAGAAATCTCCAATTAAACACTAATTTGGAAATCCCCAAAATTAAAGGTGAGATTCATAAAACTGAGTATAAAAAAACCATTGAATTAATAAAGAATATACTAGGAGTTGGTTTTATGAGAAAGATAATAAAATAAATAAACCATTGGTTAATTTGATTTTTTTAAAAAGAGAAGATAGCTAAGTCACTAGTATTAAAAAGGAAAAGGTGAATATTCCACTAATGAAAATCAAATTAAAGCTGTTACAAAGAGTTACTTTCCCCAATTATATGCCAATAAATTTAACAATTTAAGTGAAATGGAAGAATATTTACAAAATTGTAAACTGCCTAGATTAGCAGATGAGGAAACAGAATATCTAAATAGATCCATTTTAGAGAAAGAAACTGAATAGGCCATAAATGAGATTCCTAAGAAAAAAGCATCAGGACCAGATGGATTTACAAGTGAATTCTATCAAACATTTAAAGATCAACAAATTCCAATATTAAATAAATTATTTGGAATAATAGGCAAAGAAGGGATTCTACCAAATTCCTTTTATGAAACAAATGATACTGATACCTAAACCTGGAAGAGTAAAAACAGAGAAAGAAAATTATAGTCTAATTTCATTAATGAATATAGATGCAAAAATCCTAAATAAAATGGTAACGGGGGGAGGGGGCGGAGCCAAGATGGCAGAATAATAAAATGCTAATTTTAAAATTAAAACAATATATTACAAAGAGATATTTGTAAAAAGCTCTTAGCACACTGCCTGATACATAGTAGGCGCTATATAAATGCTTATGCCCACCCTCCTCCCCACTCAGGGAGTCTACATTCTGTCCACAGGGATTCTGATAATACAATCTGCATCATCCATCAAGCCTTAGACGTCTTTAGCTTTGGGAGCGGCCATGTCACATTGTTCCTTCATGTTGTGTATGCAGTCCACTAAAGCACCCAGACCTTGTTTCCATGGGAACCATGCCCAGCCATCCTGCAAAGCTTATTTTGGGAATGCAAGCGTAGGACTCTACATTTATGATAATAATAATACATTTATATGGTCTTTTCAGATTTGTGAAGCACTTTCCTCATAACAACCATACAAGGAAGCATTAGGGCACAGTATTTTTAGCCCCATTTAGAGGTGAAGAAAGGAAGACTCTTATGGGAGCTGAAGTGACGTCCATGGTGACAGAGTTAATGTGTCACATTCTGTGTATGTGCGTATGTCTCTGAACTCTCCTCCCCAGGTGCCCTCTTCACACACACTCAGACACACACACATACACACTCCTTTATTCACCATCTTCCCAGGCCTCAGGGTAGCCCCTCACTCAAATAACATAACAGTAGAGCCACAAAGGTTTATAAGGTTTATCTAGTCCCTCCACTTCAGTGTTACAGAAGAGGAAATAGGGAGGGGGGAAGAGAAACCAGTTACCTATGATCACATTGGTAGCAAGTTGCAGTTTTCTCAGACTTTTAATTACAAGTCTTTGTGACAGTATTGCCCCAAGTGATTAATAATTAACAAATGAACCAGTGAATGAATGAAAAAGCATTTATAAACAAAAATAATTCAGCCAAGATTAGGAGGGAAGCAGGAAACTGGCAATAAAATTTTTACAGCAAGTTTCTCTGACAAAGGCTTCATTTCTCAAATATATAGAGAACTGAACCAAATTTATAAGAATATGAATCATTCCCCACTTGATAAATGGCCAAAGGATATGAACAGGCAGTTTTCAGAAGAAATCAAAGCTATAGTTATATTTTTAAAATATTCTAAATCATTAGTGATTAGAGAAATGCAAATTAAGACAACACTAAGGTACCACCTCATACCTATCAGATTAACTAATATGAAGAAAATGAAAATGACACAGGTTGGAGAGGATGTGAAAAAATTGAGATGCTATTGCACTGTTGGTAGAGTTGTAAACTGATGCAACTGTTCTGGAGAGCAGTTTGGAACTATGCCCAAAGGGCTATAAAACTGTGCATACCCTTTGACCCAGCAATACCATTACTAGGTCTGTATCCCAAAGAGATTAAAAAAAAAAGGAAAAGGTCCTATAAGTACAAACATATTTATAGCAGCTCTTTTTGTGGTGGCAGACAATTAGAAATTGAAGGGATGCCCATCAATTAGAGAATGACTGAACAAGTTGTGGTATATAAATGTGATGGAATATTATTGTGCTATAAAAAGTAATGAAAAAGATGCTTTCAGAAAATCCTAGAAAGACTTACATTCATTGGTGCAAAGTGAAATAAGCAGAACCAGGAGAACATTGTACACAGTAAGTAGCAGCGATATTGTAAGATGATCAAATGTGAATGACAGCTATTCTCGGCAATACAATGATCCAAGACAATTCCAAAGGACTTATGATGTAAACTGTTATTTACCTTTAAAAAAAAAGAACTGATTGTGTATGAATGTATATTGAAGTATATTTTGTTTGCTCTATTATTCTTGGGAGGGGGTGGTCTGTGGAGGTGACTGGGAGCCCCTGGAGTTTACTGAATGGGAGGTAGGGGGTTGGGTGATTGGACTTTGGAGTGAAGATCAATTTGACACTTGAGTAGAAGATGGATTGGAGTGTGGAGAGACTTGAGATGAAAAGAGCAGGTTATGGTGATAGACCAGGAGTGAGGTGATGTTGGCCTGCATCAGGGTGGTGACAATGTCATAGAAGAGAAGGGAAAGAAAACAGAGATGTTATAAACGTACGATCCACAGGACATGGCAACTGCCTGGATAGGTGAGGTGAGAGAGAAGGCTGTGGAAGGAAAGAGTGGGCTGTGAAACACAGGTTGTGAGACTGGGTAACTGGGAGGATAGTGGTACCCTGCGTAAGAATACAGAAGTTAAGGAAAAGGGGAGGGCTTGGGAGAAAAGGTAATGAGTTCAATTTTAGACATGTTGAGTTAAGATGTCTCCAGGACATCCTGTTTGAGATATCTAATATACAGCTTAGAGAGGGAAGACTAGAAGTCATGAGAGAGGTTAGGGCTAGATAAGAAAGATTTGGGAATCATAAGCTTAGAGATAGACAATCATTGAATCCCTACGGTGGACATTGAGGCTGCTGAGAAGATGGCCAGGGAGTAGAGAATGAAATGAACATGAATGGGACCTAACTGAAATAGCAGGCTGGGTGAAACAGCCTCCAATCAGCAGAGCAGGCCCCAGGGAAGAAACTGAGGAGACAAAAGGGTTAAAGCCACAGTCTCTGGTTCAGGTAGCCTCTAAACCACTGAGGCTGTCCTGATGACTGAGGAATGAGAGTGAATGGTTCTTCTTGTCTGGAAAAGTAATGTGAAAACCTTACCCAGAAAGGAGAATTAGGAAGACAGAGATAAGAACTGACTGAGAATGAGAATTTGGCGAAGGAAGACTCCTGGAGAGCTGGGAGAGAATTCCAGACTAAGGAGATAATGCTGAAACAGCTTCTCCTAGGGAAGGCGCTAGCAGTGGGGAGGGGAGAGAGTGGGGACAGAGAAGGCCTCTTGAAGTAGATGTAATGAACAGTCTAGGGAAAAGCCAGTATCTTAAATGAGGAGGGGGAGCAAACTGGGCAGAAAAGGCAGGGAGGGAGCGGGGAAATGGAAGACTATAAAGCAGAAAGAATGCTGCACTGGACATGAGACAGGCTAGGGTCAAATCCTGGCTCTGGCATTTTGTGACCTTGGAGAATCAATCAATCAACAAGAATCAATTAAGCACCCATTATGTGCTAGGCTGCTGGGAATTAAAAGCCCCTGTCTTCAAGGAGCTTACATTCTACTAGAAGATGGCAGATGTGTATACACGTACACACATGCCTATATACATAGACACATAAATATATAAACATAAGATAGCTGTTTGGGGGAAGACACAGGAGGTGAAGGAGGAGAGGGTGAGAATCAGGAAAGTCCTTGTTTAAAAGATGATGTCTAAACTGAGCTTTGATACTTTTTGAGGACTCAATTTCCTTACCTGCAAAATAAAGAGACAATATAGAGCTCTATATTAAAAACAACAATAACTGTAGAAAAAATTTTCAATTAGTAAACATTTTTCTCTCCTTCCCACCTATCCACCCCATTGAGAGAAAAAAATCACTCTTGTAACAAATATGCAGTCAAATAAAGCATATTCCCACATTGGCTCCATCAGAAAATGTTTATCTCACTCTACATCTTGAGTCCCTTGGGAGGTGGCTAACATGCACCTCTGGAATTGTGGTCATTGCATTGATTGGTGTTGTTATATCTTTAAAGTTTTTCTTCATTATAATGTTGCTGTTATTCAACCAGGAGAACCTTGTACATAGTAACAGCAACATTTTGCAATGATCAACTATGACTAACTTAGCTCCTTTCAGCAATGTACAGAATGATCCAAGACTATTCCAAAGGAATCATGATGGAAGATGCTATCCACCCCTAGAGAAAGAACTAATGGAGTCTGAATGCAGATCAAAGCAAACTATTTTCACTTTCTTTATCTCTTTCATGTTTTTCTTTCTTTTGATTGTTTTCATTTTTATAACATGACCAATATGGAAATATGTTTTACATGATAGCACATATATAACCTATCTAAAATTCTTACCTTTTTAGGGAGACAGGAAGGAGAAAGTTTGGAAAAAATTTTAAATGAAAGTTAAAAATTGTATTTGCATGTAATTGAATGTTGCTGTTATTGTATAAATTGTTCTCCTGCTTCTGCTCCCCTCAGGCTACATCATTTCATATAGGTCTTCATACATTTCATACAGTGTTTCAGAAACTGCCTCTTTCATCATTTCTTAAAGCACAACAACATTTTATAACATTTATATAGTATAATTTGTTCAGTCATTCCCCAATTGATGGACACCTTTAGTTTCCACCATAAATAGAACTCTACAAATATTTTTATATATGTAAATCTTTTTTCCTCTCAGTTTGATTTCTTTGGGATATTGACCTACTAGTAGCATTGATGGCTCAAAGGGTGTGTATAATTTAGTGACTCTTTGGGAATAGTTTCAAATAGCTTTTCAGAATATCTGGACCCAAATTCACAGCTCTATCAATAGTGTATCAATGTTTTCCTGCCATTTTCCTTTTTTAACATCTTTGCCAATCTGATGGATAAACCTTCAGAATTGCTCTCATTTGTATTTCTCTCATGATTAGTTATTAGCAGCATTTTTTCATATGATTGCTGGTAGCTTGGTTTTCTCTCTTTGAAAACGTCCTGTTCATATCATTTGACCCTATTAGGTGGGGAATGATTTATATTCCTATAAATTTGAATCAATTCCTTATATATCTTGAAATGAGACCTTTATTAGAGAAACTTTCTGTAAAGATTTTCTCCAATTATCTGTTTCCCTTCTAATTTTAGTGACACTGCTTTTGATCATGAAAAATCTTTAAGTTTTATTTGATAAAAAAAAATTTTCCATTTTATCTTCTGTGATCCTTTCTATCCCTTGTTTGGCCATGAACTCTTCCTGAGAACTTTTCTCCTTTCCACAAGGTAATTTCTTCCTTGCTCCTCTAATTTGCTTTTGTTGTGACTTTTTATATCTAATCATGAATCAGTTTGAAGCTCATCTTGCTATACCGTGTGAGATGCTGGTCTACGTCTAATTTTTGCTATACTGCTCTCTAGTTCTTGTCAAATAGTAGATCTTTACCTCAGTAGCTTAGGTCTTTAGATTTATTGAACACTAGGTTACTGGGTTCATTTGTTTCTTTATGTTTTTGAACTAAACTATTGTAGTGATCAATATCTCTCCTTATTAACCAGTACCAAATCTTCTGGATGATCACTGCTTTTTAGTGCAGTATGTTCAATGTGTATTCAATTCAACCATGGTGATTTCACTTTCTCCCTTGAATTCAATTATTACCAGAAAATGGATGACCCCCAAATATGTAACTATAGCCCATATCCCTCTTCAGCCTCAATTGCCTGCTATATATGCCTATGTGGGCATTCTGCCAATACTTCCAATTCAACATATCCGAAATTTAACTTATCACCTTTCCATCTAACCCTGTTCCTCCTATTAAATTCTCCATTTCTGTTCATGGCACACCATCCTCCCAGTCTGGAGTCATTCTTAAAGTTTGCCTCACCATTCCTACCCCCCATATCCAATTATACAATCTCAAAGTTGGAAGGGATTTCTGAGCCATCTAGTTCAATACACATCTATAGCAGCTTGATGATACAAAGGATAGAATGCTGAACTTGGAGTCAAGAAGACCTGAGTCTGAATCCTGTCTCTACTTAAGACCTGTCTTAGCAGGTAGGTGATGCAATGGGTAGGGTACTGGGCCTGGCATCAGAAACCTGATGTTTCTCTTTACTGGCTGTGTGCCCTTGAGCTAGTCTTGTTCAGTTTTGTTTCACTCTTCATAAACCCATGGACCATAGCTCACCAGTTATTGCCCATGGGGTTTTTTGGAAAAGATACTGGAGTTGTTTTCTATTTCCTTCTCTAGTGGATGAAGGTAAGCCGAGGTTAAGTGACTTGCCCAGGGACATACAGTTTGTTATTATCTTCGGCTAGATTTTAATTCAGGTCACTTCTGGTCCATCACTCTACCCACTGAGCCACCTAGATGCTTCTTTGGGCATAGATGCCTCAGTTTTATTCCTCTGTAAAAGGAATTTGACTATGAATACCTCTAAATATACCCATAGTTCTGAAAATTACAATCTGATAATGGATTTGGGTTCCAAATTTGTGACCCCAAAATATTCTGGCAGGATTTCTTTAAATTTTAATTCTTCCAATTATATGTAAATACCACAAAAATAGTGACTGTCTTCTCGAAATGTTGCTTCTTCCTCAAGTACCAAGGGCAACACTCTGCAAACAGTAGGCACTTAATAAATGTTTATTGCTTTGAAAATCATCCATCTGATGGAATATTACTGTGCTATAAGACATAATGAGCAGGTTGACTTTTAAAAACTTGGAAAGACTCACATGAAATAATGAAGAGTGAAATGAGCAGGACTAAGAGAACATTGAATACAGGAACAGCACTAATTGTTCAAAGAACATCTGCGAATAACTAAGCTATTCTGGGTATTATAAATATTCAAATCGACCACAAAGGACCTGTGAAGGAAAATGCTTAGGAAAAAAGGAAAAAACCTCCAGAAAAGAACTGATAAATAGACATATGCATAGTATGGTTTCTATTATGCATACATATATATATATACATGCATATGCACACAGGTGTGTACTTTGTGTATATGTATAAATATGTATTGTGTGTGTGTGAAATGGAGGCTGTTCTTAGCATGGTCTGAGGAGGGAGGGGGGACAATGTGAAACTTAAAACGCTACCCAAAAAATTTTTCATTTAAAAAATTATTCATCTAGCAACATTTGATTTACTTTATAGGAAAATATCAGATGCTTAATGTTAATACATTTTTCTTCTGATGATAAGTGTTCATGATGTCATTTAATAAACCTAACCTAGCATCAAAAACAAGGTGGGATGTGGGAGCAAAACAGAAAAAAAATTCCAACAACTTGGTAATATTCAGGGTAGCAGAATCTTCCATAATAACTAGAATTCCTGGATAATCCATGGGAAGGCTAACAGTGGTGAGACAGCCTGTAAACAAGTATTTGAGGTTGAGTATGAGAAGAATAAGTGAAAATCCAGACAAAGAGCTCTAGGAAAATCTGAGATTGGGAGAGAATACTTTCAGTTGAGAGGGTTAGATTAGATGATCTCTGAGATTCCTTCCAGTTCTAACATTTAGTGATTCAGTCTAGGCTGTGATGTACAAAGTCACATGAGTGAATGATTCAGTGAGACAGGCAGTCTTCAGTCACAAACAACATGTTCTGTAAACACCTGATATTTCTTCTCTCTTTGTTCTCCCACCAAATGTCTCTGACTACTGAGCTGCATGATGAAACATGTTATCTACCTCCCAGATGGAGAGCTGATGGACTCAGAGTACAAATTGAAATCGAAGCATATTTTTTTTCCTTCTTCCTTTCTTCCTTCCTTCCTTCCTCCCTTCCTTTCTCTCTTTCTTTCTCTCTTCCTTCCTTTCTCTTTCTTTCTCCCTTTCTTCCTTCCTTTTTTTTGAACTTGGCTAAGGTAGAAATTTGTTTTGCATGACTATGCCATATTCATAGTGGGTTTTGTTTTTCTTGCCTTTACAAGGGATAAAAAGGGGGAGAAGGGAGGGAAAGAATTCAGAACTAAAAATAAATTTGAATAAAGTGGGCAAAAAGAAAAAATAAATTTTTAAAATGAGTACTGAGCTATTTTTCTAACTGGTATGCAGTCTTGTTCATGGTAATGAGCTATACATAACTATATAGACTGAGGAGGATAGGAAAAAAATTAATACTGTCTGGTCAGCAGAATCCTGATAGCATGAGGTTATGAGATGACAGATGTTCTTTCCCTGAGGGAGAAAAAAGTTAAAATATTGCATTCTGGGTAGCAAAAAGATGGCTAATACATGTGATATAAATGCAAAGCCTTAACCAGGAAGCAATTCTTCCAACTGGCCTATTTCTACTGGAGGCTAAATGGTCCAGCACAGAGTAGAGGACCTAAAATCAAGAGACCTGAGTTCAAATTCCTATTCTGACAATTAACTATAGCCTAGGAAAATTACTTTTCAATATTTCTCAGGCTTAGTTTCTTCATCTTGAAATGGGGTTAATAATAGCCCACTTCACTGTTTCATTGTGAGGGAGGTCCTGGTGATCCAGGACATGCCATCTAATTTCTTAGAAATTGTTTGCTCTGGGGGCGGCTAGGTGGTGTAGTGAATAGAGCTCCAGCCCTGGAGTCAGGAGGACCTTAGTTCAAGTCTGATCTTAGAAACTTAACACAAAAAAAAACTAGCCGTGTGACCTTGGGCAAGTCACTTAACCCCAATTGCCTGCCCTCCACCCTCCAGAAAGCAAAAAAAAAAAAGAAATAAAAAAAGAAAAAGAAAGAAAGAAATTGTTTGCTCATCTGCAGAGTGAGGATATTGGTTATAGTGCCTTCCCCCCACAGTATTATTGAAGTTCAAAGGACATCATGGTTGCAAAACACTTTATAAATAAGCACTATGTAGATAAATTTGCTTTATATAAATGAATTATTTCCTTGAGTTCAAATTAACATGTAGACTTCTACGGAACTGAAATCTATTTCTACTATTTTGCTTACCAAAGATATTATAGAAGCTGGAGTGGAAATAGAAAATTTCCCTTAGTTTAAAATCATTCTTGGGGACTTACAAGTCATCATCTCCATTACTGATGGAAGCTAATGAAAATTTTGAAAGTGTTGAAAAACCTTTCACTCATGTCGTCAACTGTGGTATGGAAACAACCCTGTGTTCTTCTGCTTATGCTGTCAGAGCATAAGCTCTGTTTGGTTCTGCCATATTGGGAAGACTTTAGAGCCTGATGGAAGATTATGCATGTTCATCTATTATGTGAGGGCCAATTCTGCTAAGATTAGAGATTTAATCACCAGATTAATTAAATTTCATTACTAGGATGAAATTTACCCCCATTGACCCTTGAAAAAAAAAGCAAGGAAAGGTTACAAGATGTATTTGTGGACCAATGATCAGACTGAGGAAAGCACTAATCACTCCAAGTGTCAAAGTATGATATAGGAGAATTAACATTATACTTTACCATAATATTCAGGTACCATATTGCTTGCCTGATAAATGAAGTGGTTATATCCTACAGCCCCCCCTTTTCTCCTTTTTCTATTACCTTGATCATCAGTTTTCCCTATTCTGAGGGGAATAGCACGGTCTTTCTCCTCAAATCATTATGTATTTATCTGTGTACATTTTCTATTTCCCAACAGAATGTAAGCTCTTTGAGGACAGGGCTGTTTAATTTTAGCCTTTTGCATCCATGGTATCCAATATGGTGCCTTGCACATGTGAAGCTGTTGCTTACTAAATGGTTGTTAAATTGTGTCATCCCACAGTTCTTCTGTTCTGGGCCTGCTAAAGAGTGTATTCATTTTAGCTATTTAAAATCAAGTGAAGGGGCAGCTAGGTGGTACAATGGATGCAACACAAGGCCTGAAGTCAGGAGGCCCTGAGTTCAAGTCCAGGCTCAGATACTTACTAGTCTTGTGACCCCAGGGAATCCCTTTAACCTTATTTGCCTCAAAAACAAAAAACAAAAGAAAACCAAGTGAAATCCTCTTTAGGTCATGGATAAACTACTAAGATATTGATGACTGCAAAGAGAACATGTTTCTCAACAGGCAAGAGCATTCTTGTTTAACCAGATCACCAAAGTTAAGCCAAATTTTATGAATACAATGTAGATACCTTCTAATATGAGCAAAAAGATCCTACTGTTGCTGTTCCTGTCCAATTCTTTGAAACCCCATTTGGGGTTTTCTTGACAAGGATACTTCTCCAGCTCATTTTACATATAAGGAAACTGAGGCAAACAGGGTTAAGGGACTTGCCCAGGGTCACACACAGCTAGTAAGTGTGTTGGACCCAGCTCCACTCTGCCCTTCCCCCATTGATTTGTCACTTTGCCCTTCCCAGTCAGACACAAATCCACTCACCCTTCCTTGTTGTAAAACAGGCAGCCTTCCTTCATTAATTTGTAAAATTAATCTGTAAATCTGCTTAATCTGTAAACAGGCAGAACCCCCACCCATAGCTTACCCTTGATTGATCTGTGGGTGGGAGTCCCAGCCTAGGGTTTCTCAAATGTATACTGACCAATCACTAATTGTAGTTTCAAGTATACACTGACCAATCATTGGAGTTTCAGCTTACATCACTGTAATTTCAGCTTATGGAACCTGGCTATGGAACCTCTATAAAACCTGTACACTGTCTGTGCCAAAGTGCTGTCTGATTTGGGTGATCGTGTACCCAGTCCCGAGGTAATAAAATCCACTTTCTAAATTTAATCTTGGGGATCTTGTCTCGCTTTTATTAAGGTACAACATTGTCAGAGGTCATATTTTCAGGTCTTCCTGACTCCAGGCTTGCCCCGAAACCACCTAGTTGCTCACCACTAGCCCTGACCTAACTTGTGTTGCTTGTTGGATTCAAGGTTAACATTAGGTGTTTTAGACACAATTCTTAGGTTTAAACCAGATTTTTTTTTACCAATGTTGATTCATCTTTTGGGGGGGAAGGGGGGGAAGGGGGAAGGCAAGGCAACTGGGGTTAAGTGACTTGCCCAAGGTCGAACAGCTAATAAGTGTGTCAAGTGTCTGAGGTTGGATTTGAACTCTATTCACTGTGCCACTTAACTGCCCCTGGTTAATTTTTTTTAAGAAGTACTTTCAAGCTTCCAATGCCGTGACCTATTCTGCTGCCACCTGTGTCTTGCAGCAGTTATCTTCTGATGTGACTGATCATAATTAAGTCTTTATAGAGTAAAAATCTACCCAGATATCCTCAGCTGCTAACGTTTTTCTGGATCATGATACAGGATTCTTTTCAAAATTGAGCAAATAGCATCTTGCTTCTTGGTGAAAGTGAAGCATTGTATTCTTATGGAGTAAAGCAGAAAATATTGCTCTACAGACTTAAGAAGAATAACCCTTTTGACACACCTTATTAACATTCTGAAGTTTATTCTTATAATCTGATTAGAAAGATTTGAGAGATGTCGTTTCTGTGTAATTTAATAATTTTATTGATAAAGCCAGCACATTATTAATAAAAGGACGGTCATTTGGCCATCTCTCTTAGACCAAAGGCAATCATGGCTGATGGGCTCACAGTTTATATGCACTTCAATGAGCAGGTGTTCCAGAGTGGTGGCAATCCACTCTGATTGTTTAACACAACAGGAGGAGAGCTATATTAAAATGAAAGGCTGAGAGTGACATCATATCACCCTTGGACAGAGAAACTATCTCAATGCCAAACCACCCACAACTTTGGGCCATGTAGTCAAAGAATGTATACCCCACCCAAGCCTGAGCAGAACACTATAGCTTCCACCAGGGTGGGGTGGTAAACAAGAAAATTAGTCAAATCTCATTATCAGTCAGCAATGTCCTTCAAAAGACAGAAAAATCAGGACTTTGGAAGAAGAGGAGGGCTCTGAATCTCCCCAAATTATTTCTCTCAGTTCCAAGTTAAGGTTTTTAACACGTAAATGTTTTTAAATATACTCTTTTCCCCCATTCACTCCAAACATTGTTAAGAATTCAGTGTAGGACATAAAAGAGGCAAAGCAAAACTGTTACAATGGAGGGGAAGAGCAGGAAGGTGAAAGGGAATGAGTCAACCTTACTCTCATTGGATTTGGCTTAAGGAGGGAATGACATACAGACTCAGGGTATCTTACCCTACAGGAAAGCAGGGAGGAAGGGGATAAGAGGGGGGATCACAGAAGGGAGGGCAGATTGTGGGAGAGGGTTGTTAGAAGAAAAAACTTTTGAAAAGGGACAGTGTCAAAGGAGAAAACAGAATAAATGAAGGGCTGGAATAGGATGGAGGAAAATATAGTTAGTCTTTCACAATATGAGTACTATGGAAATGCTTTGCATTACTACACACGTATAACCTATATTGAATTGCTTGTCTTCTCAGTGGGAGTGGGTAAGGAGGGGAAAAGGAAAAGAATCTGGAACTCAAAGTTTTAAAAACAAATGTTAAAAAAATTGTTTTTTACATGCAACAGGGAAATAAGATATACAGGCTACGGGATAGAAATCCATCTTGCCAGTCAAGAAAGGAAGGGGAGGTCTTGGGAGGCTGTAAGAGAGGGCAAATTGGGGGAAGGAGTATTCAGTATACTTGCCATCTTGGGGTGGGGGGTAGGGGAGAGATGGGAAGAAAATCTATAACTCAAAATCTTATGGAAATGAATGTTGAAAACTAAAATAAATTTTTTTAAATGAAAAAAATTCATCGTAGGACATAAAAGAGGCAAGAGAAAGCTGTTACAATGGAGGGGAAGAACAGAAAGATGAAAGGGAATGAGTCAACCTTACTCTAGCTGGATTTGGCTTAAGGAGGGAATAACAAACACACTCAACTGGGCATCTTATCTTACAGGAAAGTAGGGGGGAAGTTCGGATGACAGAAGGGAGGGTAGATTGTGGGAGAGGGTTGTTAGAAGCAAACACTTTTGAAGGGACGGGGTCAAAGGAGAAAATGAATAAATGGGGCGTGGAATAGGATGGAGGGAATTAGTCTTTCACAATATGACTACAATGGAAATGTTTTGCATAACTATACATATGTAACCTATAATGAATTGCTTGTTTTCCCAGTGGGGGGTGGGTAAGGAGGGGAGAAGGGAGAGAATCTGGAACTCAAAGTTTTAAAAACAAATGTTAAAAAAAATTGTTTTTTACATGCAACCAGGAAATAAGATGTACAGGCAATGGAGTATAGAAATGCATCTTGCAGAGGCAGCTAGGTGACACAGTGAACAGAGCACTGGTCTTGGAGTCAGGAGGACCTGAGTTCAAATATGGCTCTAGACACTTAACACATACTAGCCGTGTGGCCTTGGGCAAGTCACTTAACCCCAATTGCCCTGCCTTCCCCCCTCCAAAAAGAAAAAAAAAAGATTCATCTTTCCCTACAAGAAAGTAAGGGGTGGAATGGGGTGGGGGGAGGGGGGATAAAAAAAGAGGGATGGGGGGAATATAAGAGAGGCATGATTGGGGAAGGGGTATTCCCTATGCTTGCCATCTTTGGGTAGGGGGTAGGGGAGAGATGGGGGGAAATTTGCAACTCAAAATCTTATGGAAATGAATGTTGAAAACTAAAACTAAATAAATAAATACAGAAAAAAAAACATAGGGGGAAAAAAAGAATTCAGTGTAGGGGTAGCTAGGCAGTATAGTGGATAGAGTACTGGTTCTGGAGCTGAGGACCCCAGTTCAAATTCAGCCTCAGATACTTACTAGCCATGTGACCCTGGGCAAGTCACTTAACCCCAATTGTCTCAAAAGAAAAAAAGTTCAGTGTAAACTAAAAAAAAACACCTGATTTAGCAGTAGAGTACCTGAATGTAAAATCTCAGCTTTGCTTGATAATAGAGCATTGGGGTTGTCAGGAAGACTCAAGTTCAAATTCTACTTCAGACACTTCCTAGCTTTGTAATGCCAGGTAAGTAACTTAACCTCTCTGGGCCTCTATTTCTTCATCTAAGAAATGAAGATTAAAAGCACCTATCTAACAGGGATATTGTGTTGACCAAATGAGATAAGATATGGACAGCTTTGCAAACCTTAAAGCCTATATAAATGTCAGCTAATCATTACCACCATCGCTGCCATACTTGTTACCTGTGAATGTTTGGGCAAGTCTCCCTGGAATCTGTTCACTCATCATTAAAATTATCTCTAAGATTCTTTCCAGTTCTGAATCCTCTGGTCCTGTGGAGTGGTAAAACATTGACTTTCAGTCTTTCTGAAGACCTGGCTATTTCTGGTCACCTGGCTATCTGAAATCACTTCAAGTCACAGCCCATAAGGTCTCTTTCAAACGTAGTGCTGGAAAGGACCTTCAAGGCCACCTGGTCCAACTCTCTCATTTTACAGGTGAGGAAATGAGGCCCAGACCCGTTGGAAGAGCTGGCATTTAAGAGATAAGCAGTTTAAGTAACTTGCCTACCATCACACTGGGAATAAGGAGTCAGGGTGGGATCTGAAGACAGGCCCCACATACTTTGTAGCATTCTCCATTCTCAACAACCTCTGAACTACAGGCACCAAAGTTCTGGAGTGCACACATTTATATTAAAGAAGCGGGAATTCAGTTTCCTGACAGAACTTTAATACTGAGCCATCATCTTCCTCTTCTTAAGGCCACATTTATGTATGACAAGACTGAATATGAGGAAGTTGTGAGTTTCTACTTCTGTGCTTTGAGCAGAACATGAACTTTCTCATATGACTTAGTTGGTAATATTTAAAAAAAAAAAACATTTCAAATCAGCTCAAAAGAGTATAACAATTCACCTGGATTTCCTGGCCCGTGGCCGTGGCATGCGGCCTGAAAGAAAGGTTTGCGCCTGGACTCACAAAGGTCTTGAGAGAAGGAAGGAGTGAGAAGGGAAAAAAGTCTCTCCTTTATTTGTAATATTTTTAAACTTACAAGTTTGAAGCTTGACAATATTACTTGAGTAGAAAAGTCTGAATGTTAAGAAACAGGAGGCACTGACTTTATAGTGACAGAAATGAACAGGAAAAAATTATAGCATGAATACATTAAATTACATCCCACAGGTAAAATCAAATTGAGACTCCTGAGGGCAATTCCATCTAGAACTAAATGGAAGGGGCACAGTGACTGATGGTGATGTTTTTTTAGACATAAAATGTATACCTATGTACTTTTGGCAGGCCCATCTTCATATTTACTGTGACCCAGGTAATCTGTTGTACAGGATTTGGGTACCCGCCACAGGTGAGCATCAGGAGGTGTATCATCTTGGGTGACCGTCAAAGAATCAGAGATTTGGAGCTAGAAGGAAATTTAAAGGTAATGGAGTCCAACACCTTCATTTTACAGATGAAGTAACAGACAGAACCTACTCTCCTCTGAGATCCCTTTGCTCAGTGTTCATTTCAGACTTGCTGCAGAAGAGGAAAATTTATATCACTGGCTCTCTAACTCTGTAGATCTCCAACTTGGGAAGGCAACTTAAACTACTTGATTAATGAATGATCATTAATGGGAATGAGAATAACTATCCCATCCAATGAAAAAGAGGAAGATGGACCAATGGGAAAAGGATTTTTTAAAGGTTTTATTTAGTCAAGTCATGTGGACCACTACATTTCTTCAGTAACATTGACTTCTCATTCTTGTTGACTAGTTATAGTAGGTTATTTGAGACATTCAGAACCCAGCTCTAAGAGCAGTGGTTTTAGAAGCATAGTTTGGGGGCAGCAGCAGCACCATTGAGATCTCCATAGGATTTAGTGTTAAAATATTTCCATTCCCTCCTACTTCAAAAAACTATCAGCTGGAATCAGAAGGACCTGAGTTCGGAGCCGGCCTCGACACTTAATCCGCACAAACAAAAACCTAGCCAAAAACCTAGCCGTGTAACCTTGGGCAAGTTACTTAACCCCAATTGCCCTAAAGGGGCAGCTAGGTGGCACAGTGAGTAAGAGCACCGGCCTCAGAGTTTGGATGACCCGAGATCAGATCCGGCCTCAGAAAATGAGCACCCACGCATAAATCAAAATGACTAGCCATGTAACCTTGAGCAAGTTACTTAACCCCAATTGCTTTAAAAAAAAAAACTATCAGCTTTTGGTAATAATTCTGTTTTATTGACCAAGAAAAATGATGTTATGATAGCCTTCTTAACAAATATATAAAAATTGTAACATGCATGTATATATCATATACAGAGAGAGAAAGAATACAAGAGCTATATGTGACTTGATTAAATCAGTCCAAGTAGCAAGTGAACACACTCTCATAACTTCAACTTCATCACCATTAAAAGGAAAGTATTGGAGAAAAATGTTCTTTTCATGATTTAGGCCGCAGGTTCCCAAAGTGGGTGATACTGGCCCTGGGGGGCACTGGAATAATCCGGGTGGTAGTAGTAGTCTCAGGTACAATTTGGGGGCACTGAATAAAAACAAGGGGGCAGTGGAAGCCTAAGGAAAGAGAAGAAAATTCTGAAACACTATTCATGCATGTTTCATCTGTTGTGTAACAGAACTAAAATTGTAGTGATTACATTATTTTCCAAACAAACACAGAACATGCAAGTTATAACCAATCAGTTGTCAAGTCTGCTTACAGGTCTTAACAAGCAAGTGTTGGCAGGTGAGCTTGTTGTGCATTGTCAGGAAGTCCAGCATGCACGAGAGCAGGAATATGTGCATGTCATGACTTGTTAACAATATGATACTATATGGTTACATGATACAATATTGTGTCATCAAAATTTTAATGCAGGGAAAAACCCACAAATTTAAAATGAATTATTAAATTTAAGATGTATCATTTTTTGAAAAATGTATTTTATATTTTTTGAAATGATGCAAATTTTTAAAGCAACACTAAAGAGTTAAAGAAAGTAGATTTTCAGGGGCTGCTGAGTAATTTTTTTTTAAAGAGGGTGGTAGGCCAAATAACTTTAATCTAGACAATAAAAAACCATTCCTCTTGCACATAAACAGTTCTTATACTTCTACAACTCCTTCCTCCTATGCAATGGATGCTGATGCTTTAGTGGGAATTACCTCAGAAGTGATCTGTGCACTTACAGTCTTTGGGGGACAATGCAAGGACAGGTGCCCAAACATCCCATGAAAGATCTCCTCATTGTCTTGAGGCTTAGGGTGAAAACTGCTACTTCTCAACTGTTGGTTTCACTTACGAGTGAGAATATCAAAATGGCTTTGGTTCCATTCCTGTGGCAGTGTATCAGCTAGGTCTTTGGAATAATATTACATAGTTCTCCAAAACTCCAATGTGAATACCGCCTCCAGCAATGCAGATCTCAATCCATCTATAGATACCCATCTTATATGGCTCTTGTCTGTGTCCTCCCAAAGTCTCCATAGGGAGGGGTACACAGGATTTGCTGGGGGCCTTCATCTTATTCACTTAACATTCCAAGAATACTAATGGAGCTGACTCTTGCTCTAAACCATCTCCATTTTCAATTATACATTAGGAAGACCAAGGAATAACTTAAACATTAATAATGGCATAAAAATTGTATGATTCATCAAAACTTTTGCCATGGACAGAAGAAAAAAGAAGGGGGCCAGGTGGGAGAGAAGGCCATTGATCCATTCATTCATTGCCATTGCCCCTCCTTCTTCCCCAAATCATCCCCTAACAACCAACATTCTTTGATGGGAATGAACTTGTTTGCTAAGCTTGTCCTTCAAGTGTGCATACATAGAGTTCATTTCTACATCCACCCTTCTGGCTTTGTAAGACCAATCAGAAAATGCCATTTGGTGGCCTTGATTTTAAGAACCCAGAGTGACGGCCACATCCCAATGAGGTGTGCAATTAAGTTAGTATGATTTTTATAAATTCAATTAGAGTCAAGACCAGGTTATTTAATATTCTGCGATACTGTTTTCTTTCCTTTAGCTGTCTACCTCCTAGGTATGGCTTAAGTCCCTTGTCCTTCCCCTGGGGGGGTAATCTGAAAAACGCATTGCAAAGTAGATTTAAAATAGGATCCAAAGATCACAGATTTAAAATAGGAAACAGCGCTTATAGAGGTCATCTTGGCCAGTCCCTTCATTTTACAGATAAGGAATCTGAGGTCCAGAAGAAGTAACGTGACTTACCCAATTAATATTACAATTCTGTTAAGTGGTAGGACCAGGGTGAGAACCCAGGAAACCAGGGGCACTGACTCTAAATTCAGTGTCCTTTCCATGTCTTCTATACACCTCTCTCCCTCCCTCCCAATTTTACCATTTATCAGCTCAACAGTTACAAGATGACTGAAGGCAACCATCTGGGTGCAGTCAAAGAAAACCACAACAAAGACACAAAATGTCAGCTGAGAAAAGCAGCTTGTATTTTTCATTCAATCATCAGGGCCCACCTCTCACCGAGGAGTCTCGTTCTCACAACATTTCTCTTACCCCAGGCATGACTGTGTCTCTAAGAGAATTTAAAACCTGTTGGTAAGTGTCTAGGACGACCTGGGCTGAAGGCCTTTCCTCTGGATTCTTCTTCTTACATGCCTGGTGGATCTCAAACAAGTGGAACCTGACAACATCACTCCCATCCACGTGCCCCAAAAGAAAACTGGAGACATCGGGTATTTTCCAGATATCTGTCTTCTCATCATAGGGTGGCATACGTTCATCATCAAATGGTGTTTCCTCTCCGTAAGGCCACAGTTGCTCAGGGGCTACAAATTCCCCCAGAAGTTCCCTGTGGCCACATTTGATCAGAGTCCCATTGTTCTTGTTGACAACAGGCAAGGCATCTAGGTCATTTGCCACAATATTAAAACTGCTTGTCAACAAGTACTGAGAAAGCATTTTGTCTAAGTCATTTGAGTCACACATGACCAGTGTACCCAGGGGACTAGTGTGTAAATAGTTAATGATATTTACATAGTTAATTGCCAGTTTCAATCTGTGATGCCAGGTGTTCAAGCTTTGATATTTAGGAAGATTTAATGTTTCTTCCAGGGTCTTCAAAGTACCCAAGGGATGATATTCGGTAAGAAGAGTACCATCATCTTCACAATAGCCAATCAGCAAGACAACGTGTTCGCTTTGCAAGGATTTCAGCATCTTCACACCATGAAGGAAATCTTCTTTCATCTCTGGCCTGGTGAGCTGGGAAAGTGCAACTTTCTGTTCCTTCCATTCGGAAAGAAAGACCTGAAACCAAGCAAAAAACAAACATTCTGTATGTTAATGAGGAGAGAAGCATGCTTACTGGGTATATAGTAAGCAATGGGACAGAAATACTGCTCATAAATTTCTAAGTGTGGCACAGAAGGCTGTAATTAAGTTCTGGTTCTCAAGTAAACCATACTGTAGCCCTCATATTAACTTTTAGTACCACAATGTAGGCCTCCGATGCTCAAGCTGGCCGTATAGGGGCATTATCTACCATAAAGAGCAGGTCATTGGATATATGTACAAAGATCAGACCTTTGTAAGGTTTTTAAAAAACACCCACAACTTTCAGGCATTACTTGTATTTAATCTTTTAGCTCTGGTGCTCTGCTTAAATTAGGATTCAAGGAGAAAGACTTTTTAAAAAATTTATAAAATTTTTTTGAGGAAGACTCTTCAGAGGAAAAAAAAACATTTACCTTTTTAAATCATTTTAGGAACTTTTAATTGGAAGTATTTTTCAGTTTGTTTTTCTTTTGTCTAAAGACTACTTTCCCATCTTCTATTTCCTTGGGAAAGAACCCAAAAAACAAAAAAAACCTCCTAGGTACTTAATATGGTCTAGAAAGTTATTAAGCAGATTTTCTTTTCAAAAGTTTATGGGTTAGGCCTCAGACACTTAACACTTACTAGCTGTGTGACCTCAGGCGAGTCACTTAACCCTAATTGCCCTGCCCTTCCCCCCTCCAAAAAGAAAAAAAAGTTTATGGGTTAAAACTGGGAAATAAGGTATACAGGCAATGGGGTATAGAAATCTATCTTGCCCTACAAGAAAGTAAAGAGGAAGGGGGGATGGGGAAGGATGGCAGACTGGGGGAAGGAGTAATCAGTATGCTTGCCATCTTGGGATGGGGGCAGGGGAGAGATGGGGAGAAAATCTGGAAACTCAAAATCTTGTGGAAATGAATGATGAAAACTAAAAATAAATAAAATTGCAAAATATCATTCAAAAAAAAGGAAATCAGTGCCTTTTTACATGTAATTGGGAAAAAATAAAATATTATTTAAAAAAAAGTTTATGGTTGTATTCCTACCCCCACCCTTGCTATAGGGGCAGCAGCAGGCACTGAGTAGAACCCAATCAAGGCCACATAGACCCTCACCCTCCAAATATCAGTGGACACCAGCTGGGAGCAAGTCCCAGCTCTGATACTCTGCCTTATGGGCAAAGTGATAAACTTCTCTGGGCCTATTTGCTCATCAACAACAATAATAATAAGGCATATATACGTTTACTATGTGCCAGGTACTAAGAACAACAACCTTTACAATTATCATCTCATTTGATCCTCACAACAACCCTGGGAGGTGGTCACTATTATTATCCCCATGTTACAGATAAGGAAACTGAGGCAAAGAGAGGTTACATGACTTATCCACAGTCACATAGCTAAGTGTCTGGGGTTGAATTTGAACTCAGGTCTTCCTGACTCCAGGCCTGGTGCTCTAACTCATAAGGGACTTAAGAGGAAAGCTGTTTTGGAAATTATGAAGCTATATTAATATACTTTATTATTCATATTATTATTGGTAGTAGTAGCTAGTAGTAGTAGAAGTAGGTGGTGGTAGTAGTAGCAATAGCAGCAGTAGTAGTTAGTATTGTCTTTAAATAAAAGATTTTTTTTTCCCTGGCACTCTAATGCTACCAAGGCCCTAAGCAAAAAGGCAACATAAGGATCTCTTCTTTAGTTATTTTTGGTCTTGTCACTGTTTTTATTCTAAACTTGGTCACCATTAACAAAAATAAGCATTCAAGTGTGTGAGCTTCTGGGGGAGCAGGGAGTCTGTTTTTGCATTTCTTTGCATCCCCCACGCTTAGTACATATCGCCTGACACATAGCAGGTGTTTACTAAATGCTTACTGATTGGCCATGTAAAGAATTATCATAAAACTCCAAACAATGTATTTGTTTTAAAAACCTCAACCAAATTTTTAAAACCCAGCCTGAAAAACATGGTTGTAGATCAGAAGATCTCCCTAACAATTCGCATAAAATCCTAGGGCTAAGAAGATCCCTAAGGCATTCTTTTGACTTTCCTAGGACCAGCCCTCCTCAGTGGAGAACACACTGTGGACACCTGGGCACACCTGCACAATGTATCAGTGAAGGTGCTCCTTTTTCTGCAGGGCTGGGTCCAAGTAGGAGTGACATCCTACAGAAACATGCAACCTGTTCAGGAAAATCTGAGGCAGTCCTGGACAGAATTCTCACCTTCTACACCCTCTTTCTTTCTTCTTTCACATTCTCTTTTTCTCCCTTTCTCTCTGATGCTGTTCTCTTTTCCTCTGGTTGTTGGTATTTAAGACCTCCCTTAATTGCTTTGTGTTTTCTTCTCCATTTACTGGCAGCATTTCCCCACTGAAGTGTGAAAGCTCCTTGAGGGCAAGGGATCTTGTAAAAATAATTTTGTAATGGAATTCACAGCTCCTAGTGGCATATGTTGCAAATAGCAAGCACTTTTAAAATGTTGGTTAAATTAAAATGAACCCAATTAAATTTTAGACATATTTTATCATAAAATACTTCAGGTTATTTTTCTTTAAATGTAAATAATATGTGGAAATACTACTATTTGTTGGTGTCTGTCAAGTACAGGATATCAAAAAAATTACATTTTTTTGTTTTGGTTTGGTTTTAGGGGCAATTGGGGTTAAGTGACTTGCCCAAGGTCACATGGCTAGTTTTTTTTGGTATGTGTGTATTAAGTATCTGAGGCTGGATTTGAACTCAGGTCCTCCTGATTCCAGGACCAGTATGCTATTCACTGCACCACCTAGCAGCCCCCAAAATTACGTTTTTATTAAAAACATTTTTTTTGAAGACTGCATCTCCCTTTTCACCTAGGGTGGAAGCATAGTAGCCACTCCCAGACCCAAACTCACTACTGATTGGCTTGAAGCCTTTAACCTGTTCTATTTCAAGTCTGAGGCAGCTAGGTGGCAAAGTGGATAGAGTGCTAGGCCTGGAGTCAGGAGAACATTAGTTCAAATCTGGTCTCAGACATAGCTATATGACCCTGGGGAAGTCATTTGAACCTGTCTGCCTCAGTTTCTTCTTCTATAAAATGAACTGAGAAAGGAAACTGCAAACTACTCCAGTATCTCTGCCAAGAAAACCCCCAAATGGGGTCACAGAGAGTTTGAAATGACTGAAAAACAACTGAACAACCTTGCTCCCTTCATTACAGTTTGGGGTGACCTGGTCCACAAAGGGGAGAACATGACACTGAAAATCTTTTGAGATGGCTTATATTTTTCTGGTTAAGACTGTAAGCAGGGGTAGCTAGGTGGTACAGTGAACAGAGCATGGCCCTGGAGTCAGAAGGATCTGAGTTCAAATACGGCCTCAGACACTTGACACACCAGTTGTGTGACCTTGGGCAAATCACTTAATCCCAATTGCCTGGCTTTCACCTCTCAAAAAAAAAAAAAAAAACAAACCCTGTAAGCAACACGATCCTTAGGAGTCAGAGAGGGGAGTGAGTGGCCACATGTGAGGGCCAGTCCATTGGTTTACCCCCTCTCAAAGATGGGAAGCTGCTGAGAACCCTGAGAGGGAGATGCTATTGTTATCTCCATTTTGTAGATGAGAAAACTGAGGAAGACAGAGGTTGGGTGGCTTTCTCTGGGTCACATGGCTGGTGGGTGTCTGGGGTCAACTTTGAACTCAGGTCTTTCTGATGCCAGGACCAGGGCTCTTATCCACTGTTCCACTTAGTTATCCCTTTCCTTATTTCCCCACCGCCAACCAAAATTACCTTTTATTTATTTTATATATACTTATATAGGTACCTATGGTCTCCTTCCCCCAATAAAATATAAGTAATTTCATTTTTTTCCTTGAACCCCCAGGATGCACAGTGCCTAGTATATAATAGTTGCTAAAATTCTTGTTTATTAATTACTTAGTAATTGTAGCATTGAAAAAAATATTCACTAATTGGGATTGCCAGGGGAGGTCCCAATGATGTATGCCATGCCAATCAGAAGGAAGGCTCAAAGTATCAAAGAAGTATCAAAGAGGGGATTTGAGAACTGCCTCGGCCTGCCCTTTATTGGATCCCAGTTGCTACTATTTGAAATTCTCCGTGTTCAAAGGAACCTTCACCAAAGTTCTTTTTTCTGGGTTTGCCCTTGTTTCCCAGCTCATTGGCAAAGCTAGGCTAACCATTCCCTTGGAGGACAATTCATTCAACAAAGGCCTAGTAAACATCTTCTGTGTGGCACATCCCCATAGTGCAGGGTGCTGGGAATGAACAGACAAAACAGTTCCCTGCCCTCAAGGGGCTTACATTCAATTTTGAAAATAACAGTCCCATCCTGAGAATGGAACTTACCCTCTTCACAGCTCCTTCCCCAACACGTTTCAGCTTCCTGACTCCTGTTCTCAGGGATTCACAAGACAGCCAAGGGGAACAATTTTTCATCTGTCCCATACGGAAGGTACCAAAGGGACATGGACGGGACTCCATGCCAGAGGGCAGAGGAGAAACGAAAACATGATCAAGGTAGAGATAGAGAAGGACATTCATGAGGACCATCGAGAGCAGCAGAAGGGCAGCTGGGGGGATGGGGATTTCTCTTTGGGAAGGACCTTTTTTACTCCCCTGCATTTTCTTTTCCATGCTGTTATCTTCCATGCTTCCCTAAAAGACAAAAATGAACCAAAAAGTGTCGTGGTCAATTTTGTATTGTTTCCCTATCATGAGAGCACAGATTAGAAAGACTGCTTCAGGGGCTTTAAATTCCCACAGCATTCTCTGCATTCAAATAATAATTATAAGAGTTAGCATTGGGTCGGCTAGGTGTCGAAGTGAATAGAGCACCGGCCCTGGAATCAGAAGGACCTGAGTTCGGAGCCGGCCTCAGACACTTAATCCGCACAAACAAAAACCTAGCCGTGTGACCTTGGGCAAGTTACTTAACCCCAATTGCCCTAAAGGGGCGGCTAGGTGGCGCAGTGAGTAAGAGCGCCGGCCTCGGAGTTTGGATGACCCGAGATCAGATCCGGCCTCAGAAAATGAGCACCCACACATAAATAATGACTAGCCGTGTAACCTTGAGCAAGTTACTTAACCCCAATTGCTTTAAAAAAAAAGAGTTAGCATTTATGGAGTTGCATTAAGGTTTGTAATGTTATCCTCAATGGCCCTCACACCCCTGTGGGGTCGGTGTTATTATTATCTCTTTTACAGATGAAGAAACTGAGGCCAGGAGATTTTAAGTCATTTGTCTGGGTCACACTATCATTGAGCTTCTGAAGCTAAATCTGAACTTAGGTCCTTCTGACTCCTAAGTTCAGCCCTTTTGGACACCTCGATGCCCAAGAGCAATGCAAATTAACCCATGAGGCAGGAACCCACAGAGAATTCAAAGTCATTTATTCATCTGCTGAGACCATGAGATTTATTCTTTGTCAGAGGTGCCCAAGGCAGAAAAAGGTCAGGCCACACAGGCTAATAATATACCTCTTCTCCTTTCTCAAACTCCCAGGCAGATACCTGGGCAGTTTTCTCTCCAGAACAAATGGGTGGTCTGCTGCCACTTGCCTTCCCTTGGTAATTACCATTTTTGTACACAGCAGCCTTCAACAGGCATTACCATATACTCCTGAAACCCGGGGTGTCAAATCCACTGCATGGGTAGGTCTGTGCCTGGCAGAGTTGTTCTGGGTGTTGGAGGCTGATATTAGTCCAATTTGTGGATCTCATCCTGGCTTCATATACCAGCCATGATCCACACCTGCTCCTTCCAACTCTATCTCCTGTTTCAATGAAACCTCCAGATTAAACAGAGGGTCTTACATGTTTCCCTCAGACTATAGTTGCAATGCACCTGGGTGTATTGCAGACACACACATACACACACACACACACACACACACACACACACACACACACACACACACACACACACACACACACATAATCCTCTCTCACTTCTACCTTGAGTCTGATTACTCAAACTCTATCCTCATGTGGCACCCCCAAAGCCTTACATTAGTCTTGTTTTTCTTTCAATTCCTGACCCTACTGAAATGGGGCTGGGTATCCTTTCCCTGGGGGATGTAAACCCTAGCAATTCAGAGGCTAGGAAAAAAATAATTACTCCCAGTGTTCTTTCACTTGTACTCCATGAAAAAGGAACCACATGTATAAAACTATTTATAGCAGCTCTTTTTATTTTAAAATTTTATGCTTATTTTTAGTTTACAACATTCATTTCCACAAGATTTTGAGTTACAAATTTTCTCCCCATTTTTCCCCTACCCCAAAACATCGATCCCACTGAATATCCCCTCCCCCAATCTATAGCAGTTCTTGTGTTAGCAAAGAACTGGAAACCATGGCTAAACAATTTGTTGGTAATGGCAAATGACTACTGGAATATTATTGTGTCATAAGAAATGATGAGGGGTGGCTAGGTGGTACAGTGAATAGAGCACCAGCCCTGAAGTCAGGAGGATCTGGGTTCAAATCCGGCCTCAGACGCTTAACATTTACTAATTGTGTGACCTTGGGTAAGTCACTTAACCCCAATTGCCCTGCCTTCCCCCCTCCAAAAAAAGCAAAAAATTTAAAAAAAAAAAAAGAAATGATAAAATAGATGGTTTCAGCAAAACACAAGAAGACCTGATAGGGGAATTAATGCAAAAGGAAGTGAGCAGAGCCAAGCAAACAATCTAAACAATAACATCATACAGAAAAACAACTTTGAAAGTCTTGAGAATACAGATCGATTCACGATTCCAGAACATTTATGATAAATAAAGCATGCTTTTTTTGATGGCTCAAGATACAGAATGAGATATACCTTTTAGGACAGAGCTAACATGGGAATTTGCTTTGCTTGAATATGCATGCTTTTTATAAGGGTCTTTTGTTTTTTTCCAACAGGAGCTGTGGGAGGGCAAAGGGGGAATGAAGATAGGAGAGGAGGAAAAAGTATATTATTGAGGCATTATTATTATTATTATTTTTTGCTTTTTGGAGGGCAATTGGGGTTAAGTAACTTGCCCAAGGTCACACGGCTAGGTTTTTATTTGTGTGTGCGTTAAGTGTCTGAGGCTGGATCCGAACTCAGGTCCTTCTGACTCCAGGGCTGACGTTCTACTCACTGCGCCACCTAGCCGCCCCGAGGCATTATTTTTAATGCAGAGAAGAGGAAAAAAAGACAGAAAGAAGCAGGGACAAGTAGGATGGCTTTAGATGCTAAAGACTGGATGCTGTGTGACCAAGGCAAGTAGCAGTAATAATAATGGTTAATTAACATTTGTATAGTGCTTACTCTGTGCTAAGAGCTTTACAAGTCACTTAATTTCTATCTGTCTTGGTTTCCTCATCTATGAAACAGGCACAAGAATAGTACCGACCTCCCAGAGGTGTGAGATAATAATTGTATAGACCTTTGCAAACCTTGAAGCACTAAATAAATGCTATCATTATTACAGTTAATATTTTATCTGCAGTTTCATTCACAACCCTCTTTTTCCGTTTTACTACAAATAAGGGAATGCCCATTTTATTTGGCCTTTGCTCAGTGGGAAGGGGGAGGGGCCTTGTTCACCATGTGTTCAGTTGTTTTTCAGTCCTGTCACTCTTCATGAGTCCATACCTGCTAAAGATACTGGAGGGATCTGGCATTTTCTTCTCCAACTCATTTACAGAGGAGGCAACTGGGGCAAACAGGGTAAAGTGACTTGCCCAGGATCACACAGCTAGTAAGTGTCTAAGGTCAAATTTGAACTTAGGAAAGATGAGTCTTCCCAATTCCATTCTTGGGCACTGCCACTCTTGTTCACCATAGGTACCTGGTATATGTATATGTAGATGTAGATGTAGATGTAGATGTAGATGTATATGTGTATATATATATTACCTGAGATGACCTCTAAGGACTTGAGCTCTGTATGTCTGTACCCACTGCGGCAGATGAAGCTATATCCTAAGCACATTCCTAGGAATGTCTATTCATATTAGATGTTAAACTGCTTGAAGGCTGGAATGACAGGTTTAATTTTAAGGGACAGTGTAGTTCAGCAGAAAGTACAATGAACTTGTAATCAAATTCCTCTGCAGGAATATTACTACTTAGCTAGGTTACTGAGGGCCAGTGCTGGAGCCTCAATTTTCTCACCTATAAAAGGAGGGCCATGATGCTTGCTTTCTCTTACAGAGTTATTATAAGGAAAGAGATCTTCGAGTCTTATAACAATAGAGTCAATGGAAAGACTGATCAATCTGGGAACAGAGGACCTGGGTTCCAATCTCTGCCATTCCATACACTGCCTGAGTCTATGGCCCTTGCTCTCTGAATCTCTAAAATGAGGCAGTAAGACCAGCCTCCTCAGGTCCCCTCCAGCTCTAAATCTGAGACAACATACCATGGCAGACTGGGCTCTGGACTCTCCATTCTCACTTTCCTCATCTGTAAAATGAAGTTGCTCTCAATGGCCTCCAAGGTCTCTTCCCAGCTCTAAGTCAATGATTCTATGATCCTTTTTTGAGGGGCAGCTAGGTGGTACAAGCAGATAGAGCTCTGGGCTTGGAGTCAGGAGGACTCATCTTCCTGAGGTCAAATCTGGCATCAGACAAACTAGCTGTGTGACCCTGGGCAAGTCATTTGACCCTGTCTGCTTCAGTTTCCTCATCTGTAAAAGGAACTAGAGAAGAAAATGGCCAACCACTCCAGTATCTTTGCCAAGAAAACCCGAATGGGGTCACAGAGCAACTTGACTCAAGCAACTCAACAACAAAATGATCCTTTAATCCTACAGAAATGTAAGCAATTACCTTTGTGTCTCCAGCACCTTACACAGTGCCCTATATAGGACACCTACTGAATAAATGTTTGAGGAAGTAGATTAATGCCCTGTTCTGAATCCTCTTACTAAACTAGGGTCATGTTTCTCCTAGGCAAAATATTATGTTCCATTATATTAAATCAATCAAGAAGCATTCACGAAACACCTACAATATTCCAGGCATTGTGCTGGGCTCTCAGATATAAAGATAAGAAATGAAACAGTCTCTACTGGCAAGGAACTTATATACTACGAAGGGGACGAGTATGTGCAAAGCCATGTATAGATTTAACATAAAGAGAATAAATAGAAAGTCATTACAGACAAGGTAATTCAGGAGGGAGGGAGGGAGCAGCATGGTCAAGTCCACCATAAACTGTGTGGAAACAGAGTGCCTTCATTCATTCACACATGATCTGTGCACTCCCTTGCACAACATGCAATTTTTCTCAGCACATTCCGTTCAAAAGTAATTCTTTTTTTTTTTTTTAATGCAACTGGGGTTAAGTAACTTGCTCAAGGTTACAAGGCTAGTCATTATTTATGCGTGGGTGCTCATTTTCTGAGGCCGGATCTGATCTCGGGTCATCCAAACTCTGAGGCCGGCGCTCTTACTCACTGCGCCACCTAGCCGCCCCTTTAGGGCAATTGGGGTTAAGTAACTTGCCCAAGGTTACAGGGCTAGGTTTTTGTTTGTGCGGATTAAGTGTTGGAGGCCGGCTCCGAACTCAGGTCCTTCTGATTCCAGGGCTGGTGCTCTATTCACTGCGCCACCTAGCCGCCCCCAAAAGTAATTCTTTTAACACACACTTGACTCGTTCCCTCCCTGTCACTGGCCTCATGGAAATTGATGTTTTCTTCTACCAATAAATAGCCTGGGCACAGAGTGGGAAAGGCCTCCCCGGTGGTGCATAAATGAGGCAGGTTACTACCTGGGGTCACTATAACCACCATGTGTCACTGACCTGATAAGGCCTCCAAAATGTCCCAGTGATAATATTGCTAAGTACAGACTCTAAAGAGATTAAAAAACAAAGGAAAAAGGTCGTTTCTGGCACATAGTAGGCATTAGTATATAAGTGCTTACTCCCTTTCCTCATTTATTAAGTAAGCACCTAAGTACCAGGCACTATGCCAAGCATGAGGAAACAAAAAAAAAAGGCAACCCCCCCCCAAAAAAAAGAAAGAAAAAAAACAGTCCCTGTTCTCAAGGAACATACAGTCTAATGGAGGAGACAACACAGATACAGAGTTAGGTTCAAATAAGATATATACAGGATAAATTGGAGATAATCACAGAGGAAGGCACTAAGATCAAGGAGGACTGATGAAGGCTTCTTCTTTTTCTTTTTTCTTTTATTTTAAGCAATTGGGGTTAAGTAACTTGCTCAAGGTTACACGGCTAGTCATTATTTATTCGTGGGTGCTCATTTTCTGAGGCCGGATTCGATCTCGGGTCATCCCAACTCCGAGGCCGGCGCTCTTACTCACTGCGCCACCTAGCCGCCCCTGATGAAGGCTTCTTGCAGAAGGTTCAACTTTAGTTGAGATTTATAGGGAAGCCATGAGACAGAGAGGAGGAGAGGGAGAGGATTTTAGACATGGGAGACAGCTAGTGATGATGCCCAGAGCCAGGAGATAGCGGGTCTTCAGTGAGAATAGCAAGATTGGTGTCAGTGGATTGTGGTGAACGTTTTTAAAAATTCACAGAACAGCAAAGATGGAAGTTCCAAGGGGAACACAAACAGGACAGCTTTAAAGTTACAAGGAATTTATTACATGATTAAAAAAAGAGGCAGGCTCTTGGGAGGGGAAAATCAATTTCAAATGCAATCTCCCTTTTTTCTCTGTGGAAATGCCAATTATTTTAAGTGGTATTTGGTAAAGACAGAATAACAAAAAAAAACTTTAAAAAATTGTCTTAATGACCTCTCTTCATTGCATCTCTCAAGAAAAGGGTCCCTTTCCTTGAGTTGCAAGGACATCTATACCTCCCCAAACTCTTACTATGTAGTTTTAATCAACCCTTTAGGATTGGAGCCCACGTCTTTCACTTGCTTACATTTGAACACAAGTAGGACTCAGAAGACCAGACTTCCTCTGATCTTGGAAGCTTGACCAATGCCATTTACTCCTAAAGGCCTGGTGGCCCTAGCATAGGTTCATTAGTTTGGTTTGAGAGAACTAAAATGGCCTTCCACATCCTAAGAAGAGTACAAATCAGTTCCTGGGGCAGTTAGGTGACACAGTGAATAGAGCACTAGCCCTGGAGTCAGGAGGACCTGAGTTCAAATACGGCCTCAGACACTTAACACAAAAACTAGCCGTGTGACCTTGGCAAGTCACTTAACCCCAATTGTCCTCCAAAAAGCAAAAAAAAAAAAAAAATCAGTTTCATATTACCTTTCAAGCAGCTGTAATCTCTATCAAGTCAAGGACAGGTTTCTGAATATGGGTACTTTGTTCATTTGTCTAAGTCTATTACACAGCTATGACAGATGTTTGCTCCTGGGAGGCAATCTCAAACATCAGTCCCCTTGTGTTCTAAAATCTCCATTCTCCTATTTCAAGTAGATCTGAATTAAGGGGGCTGTGGCCTGCTGGATCACCACCCTTTCATAAAGTGTCTGTGCTTCTAGGCCCAAGTGAACATGGTTTCCTTGAAGACCCTCTTTGTATACTTGATAGATTTTATTGACTCTGGCAAACTGTCATGGCTTGTTTCTATTTTCACTCAGCTTGAGTTTCCAAAATATTAGCAATATCATTTGGAACTGTGCCCCAAAAGTTATTCAGCAGTGATAGGTCTATGCCTAGGTCTATGCCCCTTAAAAAGAACAATGAAAGAGGAAAAGAACCACAAATACAAAATATTTATAGTAACTTTTATAGAGCAAAGAACTAGAAACTAAGAGGGGACCCACCAAGAGTGAATGTCTAAACAAAGTGCAATATTGTAATATACGAAGATAACAGATTACTGTTATGTTAGAAGAAGTGGTGAAAGGGATGGGTTCAGAGAAATTTGGGGAGACTTGTATGAACTGATGCAGAGCAAAGTGAACAAAAACAGAAAAAAAAATGTATACCACAAAAACAATGTTGTAGATACCTTTTAAAAACTTAAGAATTCTGATGAAATGACTGACCATGATTCCAGGGAACCACTACTGATCAAGCTTGCTGACCACTTGCTGACACAGATAAAATATTCAAGACATAGAATAAGGTATATGTCTTTCTCATGGATAATGTGGGAATTTGTTTTGCTTACCTATGTATATTCATTATGAAGGTTTTGTTTTTCTTTTTTTTTTTTTAATTAGGGGAATGTTAGGGAGAAGAAAAAATGCTTGCTAACTGAAAAATAAAATAAAAAAAATTTAAATAATAGTAGATCAAAAAAGGTACCCCTGATCCCATGAGTATGCTTTTGTGGTTAAGTTGCTTTTCATTCATGTCCAACTCTTCATGACCTCATTTGGGGTTTTCTTGGTAAAGATACTGGAGTGGTTTACCATTTCCTTTTCTAGCTTATTTTACAGATGAGGAACTGAGGCATGCAGGGTCGCACAGATAGTAAGTGTCTAAGACCAGATTTGAACTCATAAAGATGAATTTTCCTGACTCCAGGTACAGCGCTTTATCCACTGCACTACCTAGCTTCATTTTCTGTAGTCATCCACATCTTTCTTAAGTGAATTTCCTTTGGTTCAGTTTTGTTCTGGTTTTTTTCCCCTTAATTTTTAAAGTGAGCTGTGGACTTTGGCTTAGGAAATTGGGGGTGGGGGTGGAGGGCAGTAACGAAAGGCAGCTGCCCCTTTAGCTACCACTTCATACTAACATCCTGTCCTCCAGCTAACCTCCCCACTTAACACCTTCCAATGAAGCATTTCTTCCACATCAGCCTAGCTAACCAAAGGAGTGGGCATGCAGGGGATGATGACCAGACCCTCTCAGTCCAGTGTATCAGGATGCTCTCCACATACAGGCCAGGAGGCAATACCTCCTAAGCCCAGTCCACCCTTCTATGGTGAATCCTTCCTGTTGAGACTAGATAGGTGGGGCCATATTGGCCACCCTTGGCCCAGAGGCTTGAGAGACCTCTTGGAACTTTGTTTCTGGTTGTTATGTTTTCCCTGGGGTGAGTCAAGTTCCCTTTGGGGGTGTTCAAGGAAGAAGAGTAGGGGAGGGAAGGAAAGACACCATATATCACGTAGTTGTGCCTTGCTGGCTTAGCTGGACAGCTTCCTGAACTCTTCATGAGTCCCCAGGTCAGCAAATCAAGCATTTGAAAAACTGTGTTTTCAATAAATGTTTTAAACTTGTAAAAAAAAAAAGCATGGCTTAATCCCTCCACAGTTAGTTATCACCACCTTCTGTTGGATCTTCTCCAATCTCTTTACATGGTTTGAGTTTGTTGTATGTTTTTGTTTTTTTCATCCTCTTCTTGCTAAGTGGATAATATAACCTAAAGGTCTTTGCTATGTAGCATATCCCAAAAGACACACTCGGGCTCCTCCAGGCAACACTGCACAAAAACCAGAAAGGCCACAACAAGTCTTCAAGGTGCACATCCTACGCAATGCTATATTCATGTAACACTATACTCATGAGCATCTCCAAAGGGCTCCTTCGTGAACATCTGGTATCTCGCACATGACTTTCTAGCAGCCTGTGCCAGGAAGGTTTTAAATTCTTCTTCCTCAGGTAGAGCCAGTTTTCACTTTCTAATTGTTAGTTCTTCCAAGCAACAGTATCCTCTTTAAGATGGCTTTCACCAGTACTCTGAATACAGTGGGTAAACAACGAATGTTGTCAGAGGAATCAACAGGACCCTTTGGCTTCTCCAAGGCCTTGAAGCCAAAAGACATACTATTGATGGTGAAGGAATAAGGCAGTGAACTGCCTTCTCTAGCAGGCTTTTAAAAAGTCTAAATGACTCATAAAATTCAAATGCAACTTTCTTGAGCTAAGAGGGAAAGAGCGCTAGACTTTTCCAATACTTAGGAGAAAGTGGGGTCATAGGAGACTTGGAAGAAAACCCACAAATACCTTCGGGGTTGGTTGTTTGTGGGTATGGTCACCAACTCTTTAAATGCATCTCACTGATACAGCCCAGCTCTAGCGAGGTAGTAAATGATGAGGGAGATTTTTTTTTGCTAGCTTTCTGGCATTATACATAGGAAGCCATGCCAAAGTAATCATATTATTAGCCAAATAGAAAAGCAAGAAAAATAAAGAGGTAAAAAAAATATGCCTCAATCTGTAGAGTTCTGATGAAAGAGATACTAAGCATCGAAAAGGGCTGGTAGTACCTTTGGAGTTACTGACCCTGAAAAATAAGTTTTAGATTAAGGACCATGAACTGTAGGACTGGAGGGGAGAAAAAAAATCTTAATGATTCATACACATTTCTTGTTCTTGAAACAAGAGGGCAAGTATTTGGAAAAAAAAACTTTAAATGATGATTTACACTAAAGTTTAAGAACATCTAATGTGGACGTAGAAGAGGAAGTGTGGGGGAAATGTGGTATTATTACAAACTCAAAAAACAATTACATGTAGAAACTGCTGTATCAGATGTCTCTACCTCAAAAAATGAAAGCTTTTTGAAGGCAGATAATGTTTTATTTTTTGTCTTTTAGGTGGCTAGGTGACAGAATGGGTATCGAACCAGGCCCTGAGTCAGGAAGACCTGAGTTCAAATCTAGCCTCAGACATTTATTAGCTTTATGACCCTGGGCAAGTCACTTGACAGCTCTTTGCCTCAGTTTTCTCATCTGTAAAATGGGGATAGTAAAAGCACTAACTTCACAGGGTTGTTGAGAGCATCAATTGAGCTAATTATACAGAACTTAGCACTGAACCTGGCACATACATAAATGTTAGCTATTGTGAACTATTTATTAGCTGGCTAGCCAAAGGGCCCTTAACAAATACCTGTTGACTGAATCACATAAGCATTACAAACAACATGCTAAGATAATATTGTTGTTTATGTAACACATTGGTAAGAAACTCTGAAACATCCCCATTGTTTGGGGAGGGGTGGGACGCTCCCAGGATTTCCTAACAACGTTGAGATGCATTTTGGTTTGCTTAACTGTGCTGTTCTTTTTTCTTTGCTACAAGGGAAGGTTCATGGTGAAGGAGCAAGAAGATACATTAAAGTAAATAAATAAAATTGATTAAAAATAAAAAGCATCAAAACTTCTAAAAAATGTAATCTTGGGGGTGACTAGGTGGCTCAGTGAATAGAGCACTGGCCCTGGAATCATGAGGACCTGAGTTCAAATCCTGCCTCTGACACTTGACGCACTTGCTAGCCCTGTGACCTTGGGCAAGTTACTTGACCCCAACTGCCCTTTCTTTCCCTCCAAAAAAAGGCAAAAAAATGTAATCTTATTTTTCTCACCATTATTATAGCCTTCTTAACAAGACAAAATGAACGAATTAAAAAGCATTTATTAAGCTCTTACTATTTGCCAAGTGTAGAGGACACAAATAGAAGAGCCAGTCCCCAATCACAAGGAATTCATATACTGATTAGAGGAAACCACATATAGAGGAGGAATGTTCTCCAGCTTCCTGAAGAGATTAAGACCACTAAACCCTATTTAAAAATAAAGTCTCTGACTATATGGAAAAGCACTTAAGCAAATCTAACCCTAAGCCATTTAGTAGAAATTATTCTCTAACCTATATTTCCAGGGGCAGCTATTTACTCTCTCCCTCCCACAGTCTGCAAACCAGCCAAACTGGCTAGTCTCTCAAACAGTGCCCAGAGCTTAGTGCCTGGTAAACAGTAGGTGCTTAATATTTGTTTATTGATTGATTTTCTCCGTTCCTCACACATAACTCTCCATCCCCAAACTCCATGCCTTTGCACTGGCCATCCTCTAAGTCTGGGATGTACTTCTTCCTTACTTCCCCTTCACAGGATCCCTCTGTCCCTCAGCTCAGGCAACACATTCTTCAAGAAGTCTCTCCTGATTCCCCTTTCAACTGCTGGTGCCTTCCCTCTCAAACTACCAAGCACTAAACTATGAGTATGCTGGAATTTTTATAGTAATTATCTGTATTTATGTAGGAACTGCATACCTAACTATACATACACATGTGTTTACATGTATATTAGATAACTGTAAAGAATTTAGCACAGTGCCTGGCATATATACAAATGTAAGCTATTATTGGCTATCATTATCTGATTAGCATAGGAGCACAAAAAAGGCATTTAATAAATGCTTGTTGATTAAATTATATAAGCATAAAATAACATGCTAACACTATTATAACAGATAATATGTATTTATATTTATACGTGCTTGTTTCTCCCCATTTGGAATACAAGCCCCCTTCAGCATGGAGGGATTATTTCAGTCTTTGTACTTGTATCCCTTAAGCCTAGCAATGCGCCAAACACATCGTGCAAAAGCCTGATAAATTACGAACTGACAGATGACTTCCTCTCCCCTCCTTCCCCCCACCTCCTCTAGTACCCGCTTCTCCACTCCTGCTTCTCACCTGTCATTTCGGATCAAAGCGTTTTCACCAAGCAGGTAGAAAGAACCTGGAAGGCCGGAGCCTCTCCGTCCCCCGAGGCAGCATCGCAAATGCACAATAATCTCTCGCTGCGCTCGTCCCCAGGGAGTCGGAGCTCTAAGGTTCGAGGGCGGAGCGCTGCACCCGCGCTCCGCAAAGCGAGCCAGCCCAGCGCATCCCCGCGCAGGGCCCGCACAGCGGTGCCCGGTGCTGGGCTCCTGCAAGAAAGCGTTGCTGCCTCCGCTGTCCCCGATATCGCTGACACTGCAGCCAAGACTGGACACTCAGCACCAACCCTGAGCCGCCTACTCTGAGTTTCCACCTTTCCATCAAAATTCAACCCTTCTCAATTTTAACCACCGGGCTATCTGGCTGCGGAGGCACCCCAGCGCTCTCCGAGGTCCAACTCGCTGGGAAGCTTCCCTCAACCTTCCGGAAACCCCAGGCTTCCGGACACAGTTTAACATCTTCGCAGATTACCCGGAAACCGCTCCCCCTTCCCTCCATGTGACCTAGCTTTTGGCTTAGACTAAAACCTCGAGGTCCCTCTACTGTCCTAAATTGGCTAGACCGCCTCAAAACCAGCTGTTTAAAATCCTAGGTTTTAATAGGAGACCTGGGGACTAAAGTATTACTTACAGTCCTCCTTTAGTGGTCTTGTGGTATGCAACGAAAATGAAATGGGGAACAGGGCCAGAATTTGACCCCATTTTCTAGACCTCAATTCTAATCGAAATGTTTTATTGATAGTAACAAAGTTGCTCTCATCCTAAACTGTTTCCTTTCTTACTCCTGCAATTTTCTTTTGCTCACTTAGAAAGGACTCCCTCCTGATACTTTGGCAATCCCTGGCCACCCTTTCCAGCAGTGGTTGCATTTTCAGCCTTACCCACCCTCTCCCTTGAGGGAGAGAATGAAAATATTCCTCCCCATCGCCATTTCCAGACTCTCCCTCTACCACCTTTACTCAGTACCTCTTCTCCTTAGAGGTTCATTCAATTTGTATTTAGCATCCAATTGACATTCTCATACTATTCTCTACTGGCCCCTAGGACAGGCTTCTTTTCTCTTCAACTCCTCTCCTCCCCAGTGCCTGCCCCCTTAGGAGGGGACCATACATACATGTTGATATTCCCTTAAGGATCTAACTTTTCATTTCCATGACCACTCTACCTCAGCCACACCAAGAGACCCTTGATCTTACCAACAAGTGTCCTACTTCCATGTGTGTGAACTCTGAAATAACTTTATCTAATCATAATCTTTTATTATTCCATCTTTCCCTCTGCCTTACAACATCTAACCCTATCCTTTCATATACTTTAACCCTTCCATGCTGCAGTTCTTTACCAGGTTATCACTCCTGCAGTGGCTACACTCTCCTCCCTTCCCCATCTTGACCTCTTTGGTGAACCCACTGAACCCTACACTGTTCTCTTCTTTTTAGTACCTCCTTCCCTTATCTGATTATTGATCATGCACTACATACCCTGACCTTAGATTACTCCCACCATCTACCACCTTCACTCCTGTTCATATGATATTAAATGGAGATAGAGAAAAATCACAAAACTACACTAACTGGGTCCACTGCACATTTATTTAACTTAATCTCAAATGGGCCTTCACTGAAGCACTCTAATTCTTTTATACCTCCCTATTCAATTCACTGGCACAGTGAGGTGGTGCAGTGGAAAAAGCACTGGGTTTGGAATCAGGAAGACTAATCTTCATGAGTTCTAATCTGTCCTCAGACATTAGCTGTGTGACCCTAGGCAGGTCATTTAACCCCACTTGCCTTGGTTCCTCATCTGGAAAAGGAAATGACAAACCACTCTAGTATCTTTGCCAAGAAAACTTCAAAATGAGGTCACCAAGGGCCTGAAATGGCTGAACAACAATAAATTCAATTCACTAATCCCACTCATCGAAGCATCTTTTCCAAACTCTTTCATCCCTTCTGAAATCTCCCATGACTCCTTCTCCTCTCACCCTCTCAGCTGAGAACCTTGTTTTCATATTTCATTGGCAGAATTGAGGCCATCAGCTGAGTACTTCCTCTTCTTTCCTCCTCAATTGGCATCACTCAATGCTCTCCAATCATCTCCTTCACTTATCATTGTCTCACATGATAAGGCAAAACCCCACTACATGCACCAGTGAGCCCATTCCATAGTATCTTCTCCAGGAGATTTCCCCCTCTTTTAGTCCCATTCTATCACTTGTCTGTAGTCTCTACCTATCTACTGGCTGCTTCCCTAATGCCTAAAAATGCACCCATGTCTCTACCATACCTAAAAAACACCTTCACCATACTAAAAAAACACCTTAACAAAGATTATCTCTGCTAGCTATCATCCTATATCTCTCCTCTCTTTCCTGGCTAACCTCCTTGACATAGATGTCTCTCATCTTTTGCCTCCACTTCCTTTCCTCTGACCCCTCTAAACTCTCTTTAGTCTGGTTTCTGACCTCATCATTCAACTGAAATGGCATTGTCCAAAGTTACCGATGATCTCTCAGTCACCAGATTTAATGAGCTTTTCTCAATCCTCATTCTTCTTGACCTTTCTTCAGTCTGTGACAGTATAGATCCCCCTCCTCTCCTTATATTTTTTTCCTCTAGGTTTTTGACACTGCTCCCTTATGGTTCTTCTACCTGTATGGTTGCTCTTTCTCCATCTCTTTTCCAGGATCTTCATTCAGGTCATTATTGCTAACAGTGGATGTTCCCTACAGTTCTTTTCTGGGACCTCTTCTTTTTTTCCTACATACTCTTTCACTCCACAATGTCATCAGCTCCTATGGATTCAATTATCATCTCAAAGTAGATGATTCTCAGATCTGTCTGTTTAGCCCTAATTGCTCTACTGATCTGTAGTATCTAATCTCTAACTGCCTATTGACATCTTAAATATCTACCACCGTGGTACAGGTCTTCACCTAGACCTGAACTATAGTAATAGCCTTCTGGTTGGTCTCCCTCTCTCTTAAGTCTCTTCCCATTCCAGGTCATCATTCCTGTTTATCCCTGGTCTTTTGATCAGAAATACTTCTAAATCCTCTATTTC
Source organism: Gymnobelideus leadbeateri (assembly GCA_011680675.1). Classification (NCBI taxonomy): domain Eukaryota; kingdom Metazoa; phylum Chordata; class Mammalia; order Diprotodontia; family Petauridae; genus Gymnobelideus; species Gymnobelideus leadbeateri. The sequence continues at coordinate 476,774 of WOXC01004936.1, forward strand.
ATTAAAGATTCATCTCCTCTTCCCCCCACCCCCCACCACACAGGATTATACTTAGTTTTATTGTTCAAGTTACTCTTAGTTGAGAGCCTATATCTTTTATCTTCTGAGATATCATATTTCAAGTTCTCGGTTAGCTCCTTTATCATAGTAGCTGTTAAATCATGTATAATTCTAATTATGGCTCCTTAGTACTTGAATTCTTTCTTTCTGGCTGCTTGTAGTACTTTTTCTTTGACCTGGAAGCTATAGATTTTGGATATGATGTTTCTAGGAATTTTAGTTTGGGGGTTTCTTTTAGGAGGTGACAAGTGGATTTTTCCTATTTCTACTTTGCCTTCTGGATCAAAGATATCTTGGCAGTTTTCTTTTAAGATTTCTTGAAATATGATGTCTAGGCTTTTTTTTTTTTTTAGGTCCTGGCATTCATTGTCTAATGATTCCTAATTTTTTATTTCTCAATCTGTTTTCAGGTCAGTTGTTTTGGTTATGAGATACTTTATATTTTCTTCTATTTTTTTTCAGTCTTTTGATTTTAATACTCCTTGTTGCTTCATGGAATCATTAGTTTCAGTTTGGGCTATTTTAATTTTCAGGGAGTTTTTTGCTTGTGCAAACTTTTGTATGTCTTGTTTTAAGCTGTTAATTCCCCTTCTAGGGCGGCTAGGTGGTACAGTGAGTAGAGCACTGGCCCTGGAGTCAGGAGGACCTGAATTCAAATCCAGCCTCAGACACTTAACACAAAACTAGCTGTGTAACCTTGGACAAATCACTTAACCCCAACTGCCCTCCAAAAAGCAAAAAAACAAAAAATAAATTTCCCTTCTAATTCTTTCTTCCATAGCTCTCACTTCTTATCCAATTTTTTTTTCCTTCAGTGCTCTCATTTCATACATAAAAACATTTTTACTCTTTTGTTTCTTTTGCTTCATCTCTTCCATGAATTCTTGTTGCGTTTGTGCCCAAATTATGTTTTTCTCTGAGACTTTGCTTGTAAATGTTTTAGAGTCATTCTCTTCTATGTTTGTACCTTGAGCTTCCCTACCACAATAGCTCATTATGGGATGGTTCTTTTTGTTTGTTTGTTTGCCCATTCTTCTAGCTTACTTCCTGTGTTCAAACTTGGTGTTCTGGTTGTCCTCTGCTACATTCCTGAAGGGAAGATCTTAGCTGATCCTGTTGCTACTTTCTTGGAGTATTGAATGTTATATTATTCTAGGATCTCAGGGATAGGATGGGGACCTGTGAGCTTTCAGTGCTCCCCAATCTATCTGATCCAGTGTAAATTCTGAATGCTGCTCCCCTGGTCTAAGCTCTGCAAATTTCTGGCCTAGGTTTGGGTCTATATAAGAGTAGTCTGCTACTGAATTCAGCCTATCAGTCAGCTGGAAAATTCTCTTGGTACTGAGTGGTAAAATTATAGGCTCTCCTTTGGTCCAGGATTTCTACCTTGATTATTCCTGTGCAAGGGATGTTTAAGAGAGGCTCTACTTTGGGCCTGGAATAGCTATTGTTGCTGTTGGCTTCTGAACTTCTTTCTCTATAAACAATCTAGACATTCCCTAACCGGTAATGCCACTGCCCTTCAGAGAGCCTCTTTTCAGTCTGTCCTGATCTAGAACTTGAATCTAGGTAATGAGCTAAAGCTGTCAGTTGGCCTCTGTCCTAGTTTCAGTACTCTGGTATGGGTTTGGTATTTCCTCTTGCCCTGGTGCCCTGACCTCAGATCTGAAAGTTACTTTCTGCTTTGCTCCTCTAAATTGTTCATGATTTCACCTTTTATTTCTAAGTTCCATTTGGACTTTATATTGGTATAGAGTGTGAAATTTTAGTCTATACTTAGTTTCTGCCAGAGCACTTTACAGTTTACTCATCCATTTTTGTTAAATAGTAAGTTTTTGCCCAAGGTATTTGAATTTCTCAAAAACTAGACTACTGTGCTTATTTGCTTTTATATATTATGGACAATCTGTTCTCCTGATCAACATATTTCTTTAAAAGTTTGGATGATCTTTTTTTTGATCATTTGTATGGTTTGAGAACTGGTATTTCTAGACTCCCTACCTTCTCACTATTTTTTTTATCCATTCCTTTGACATTACTGATCTTTTTTCCCTCCAGATGATTTTTTTTCCTAACTCTATAAAATTATCCTTTGGTCATTTGATTGGTATGGCACTAAATTAGTAAACTAATTAGTAAACTAATTTAGGTAGCATTGTCATTTTTATTATATTGACTTGAATTACCAATCAGCAATTAATATTTTTATAGTTATTTATTTAATGGGAACTTGAAACATATCCAGATTGTTTAACATGGAGGTAGCCTGCTTTTCTATGTTCTCCTAGAACCTGAGTAGGAGTAACCTCCTTTGATTGGCTGTGTAGCCAGAACAGACTGCACCTTTTAAACTTCTGCTAGGACAGTCTAGTTCTTTCCTGTTCTACTCCCTCTCCAGAGGGTGAAGGTCACATATAGTTCAACCACACTGTAGCTCCCATGAATTGAACCAGGAAATGGAAATACAGTCTCTCCCCACCCCCTTCTTCTTCATCATAAACACCTCTTGGGAGCATTTTTCTTTCTGTTTTATTTCTTTTGTCTTTCTCAGTATGAAGTACAGACAACAATTCCCTATCATCTCTGGAGTGTGAGCCATGGTAACCTTGAAGCTAGCTTTCCAGGCAGAATATTGTAATTAATCCACCAGGAGCCCTGAGAAGCCAGGGTGCCTACAACTCAAGACCAAAGGGAGTTTTAGCCTTGGATTTGGGACAATGTTACACAGGAACTGAACTAAACTATGAATCTAATCTCCTTTCCCTACCCAGAAGCAAAGTTGTTATTCAGAAAGGAGGAAGAAGATGATGCCTACCATAAGTCATGGAGTATATTTGAATATTTATTATTATGACTTTTAAGTAAATATCTCTTTATAAAAGCTAATCTGACTGTTAGTGGTTAAATGGAACTAGGATACAGGGGACCTACCCCTACAATCAGGAGGAAACCACTGGTGGGGGCAGGATGAAATGTAACATATTTGACCTTCAGGCAGTGGGGAACAGGAAAGTCAGTACATGTATTACAGTAAGATGTGTCTTCGTGTAAAGGATGTTGTGCAGTAGTGTACTTGTAGTTGTGTTCATACAATTTCTGTGTTTTTCTTGGTAAGGAGACTCCCAAGCATTTTATACTTTTTGTAGTTATGTCACATGGAAATTTTCTATTTCTTTCTGCTAAATTTTGTTGGCAATGTACCCAAATGCTGATGATTTGTGTGTTTATTTTATATCTTGCCACTTTGCTGAAGTTGTTACCATCAGTTTGGGTTTTTTTAGTTGATTCTCTAAGTAAAACATATCATGTGCAAAAAGTGATGTTTGTCTCCTCTCTGCCAATTCTTATCCACTCCAATTAATTTTTCTTGTCTTGCTGCAATGGCAATCATGTCTTTCACTACATTGAACATTACCAGTGATAAGACATCTTTGCATTTTCCTCATTTCATTGGAAAGGCTTCTAGTTTATCCCCCTTACAGATAATGCTGTTTCTTGGTTTTAGAAAGGTATTACTTATACTGAAGATTGATTTTCTTTTTGACATGAGTAGGTATTATATTTTGTCAAAAGTTTTTTCTGCATCTGTTGCTACAATATGGTTTTATTGTTCAATTTTGCTTATTTGTTCAATTCAAAATTATTCACTTTTGCTTACAGTTTTCCTAATAGTGAACAAATCCTGCATTCCTGGTATAAATTCAAATGGTGATATGCTGCTACAGTATTCTTGCTGATATTTTGTTGTTGTTTTTTGTATCAGTATACTTTAGGGATATTAGTCTACAGTTTTCTTTCTTTATTGTGACTCTCCCTAGTTTAGATGTCATGGTTTTTATACCATAGAAGGAATTTGATAGAACTTCTTTTCCTGTTTATGAAACAATTTATTTAATATGGGGATTAATTTGTCTTTAAATGTTTGATAAAAATCACTTATTAGAGTTATTAGAGTATTTTTTCTTTGGAAGTTCACTTATGGCTTCTTCAATTTCTTTTTCTGAAACTAGGTAATTTAAGTTCTCTATTTTTTCATTCTGTTTGAGTATTTAATACTTTTGTAAATTTTCATTAATTTTATTTATATTTTGGTAAATATACATCCATTTCATATATTTAACTTTTTTATTTTCAAATATTTTATTTTCAGTTTCAAATTCTCTCTTATTCATTGAGAAGGCAAGAAAAATAAAACTCATTACAAACTCATTAGAAATAAGACATTTCTATATGTGCATTTGCCATGTTTAAAAAAAAACAAGAAAAAGAAAGACATAAAGAAAACATGCTTGAATCTGCATTCTGAGTCCATCAATCTGGAAGTGGATAGCATGTTTCAGTATGAATCCTTTGGAACTGTGGTTGGTCATTCTGTTGATCATAATTGCTAAGTCTTTCAAAGTTGACTATCTTTACAATCTTGCTGTTTCTATATTCAGTAAATTGTTCTGGTTCTGTTCTGGTTTTGCATCAATTCCTACAAGCCTTCCCAAGTTATCTTCTGAAACCATTCTCTTCACACTGGTTTTCCATCACATTTACATAACATAACTTGTTCAGCTATTCCTGAAATGATGAACGTCTCCTCAGTTTCTAATTCTTTGCCATCACAAAATGAATATAAATATATTTGTACATATTGACCCTTTTCCTGTTTCTTTGATCTCTTTGTGTAAAAGATTTAGTACTGACATTGGTAGGTAAAAGGGTATGCACGGTTTTTGGGTCATAATTCCAAATCGTTCTCCAGAATGGTTTGACTAGTTCACACCTCCACCAAGAGTGAACTGTTAAATAAGTTTAGTTTTGTCTGAGGCCAGATCTGAACTCAGGAAGATAAGTCTTCCTGACTTCAGTCCCACTATTCTATCCACTTGAGCCACTTACCTGCTCCTAAATACATCAATATAGCTATTTTTCCATATTCTGTCCTGCATTTTTCATTTGTTTTTGTTATCTTAGCCAATCTGATAGGTGTGAGATGGTACTTCAGAGTTGTTTTAATCTGCATTTTTCTAATTATCAAATTAGAGCATTTAAAAAATATGGCTATTGATATCTGATTTCTTTAATCTATGCTTCAAAGGCCCTTTACTAAAAACAATTTTTTATTAAATTGTGGTCAGAAAACAATGCCTTTAATATTTCTACTTTTCTGTCTTTCTTGTGAGATTTTTATGCCTTATACATGGTCAGCTTTTGTGAGGGTGCCATATATAGCTGAAAAATATGTACAAACCCTTCTATTCCCATTTAATATTCTCTAAAGGTCTATAATACAGAATGTTTAATAAAATTCTATTCATCTCCTTAACTTCTCTCTTGTTTATATCATGATTAAATTTATCTAGGTCTGAGAAGGATAAACTGAAATTCCCCAACTATTATAGTTTTGCTCTTTCCTCCTGTAACTCATTTAAATTGTAAGAATTTATATGCCATGCCATTTGGGGCATATGTGTTCACTACTGATATTAATTCATTGTCTATGGTACCTTTTAGTAAAGGTCTCCCTGTTTATTTCTTTTAATTAGGTCTGTTTTTGTTTTGTCTGAAATCATAATTGTCACCTCTGCATTTTTTTTAAAATGTCTTATAAAGCATGATGTATTTTGATCCAGGTTCTAATTCTGTGTACATCTTTTTAAGTTTGTGTCTTGTAAACAGTATATTGTTGGATTTTGGTTTCTAATCCATTATAATATCCTCTTCTGTTTTATGGGTGAGTTCATCCCATTCACATTCACAGTTATGACTAGTAATTGTGTATTTCTCTCCATCCAATCTGTTATAATTTTCCTTCTTCTGCTTCCTCATTCCCTCAGAGTTTGTTTTGCTTCTCACTAACCCCTCCCCTAATATGCCTTTCCCCCTTTCCTTTAGCCTTAATTCCCTTGTTTCCCTGTTGGGCAAGATGTATTTCTGTACCACAACTCTATGTGTGTATGTGAATTCTCTTTTAACCAGTTCAAATGAGAATAAGGCTCAAGTGTTGCCTACTTCTCTCTGCTTTCCTCATTGTATGATCTTCTATTTGTGCACCTCATCTAGGAGATAATTTTCCCATTCTTTCTCTCCATTTCCATCTCTCCCACTGTATTCCTCTTCCCCAGCCTTCCTAGTCTTTTAAGATCATCAAAACATAAGCAAGTTGTTCCCTGGCTCTCTGTCCAATTAGATTCCCTCTCTGCTGATGAGGGGCTCTTTCTCAGTATAAAAATTTAAGTAGTTTTTCCTTGTTTTGTCCCTTATGATTACTCATTCATGTTTGCCTTTTCATATTCCTCTTCACTCTTTTGTTTGTATGTCATAATTTCTACTCATCCCTGGTGCTTTCATTGGGAATGCTTGGAAATTCCCTATTTCATTATAGATCAATTTTCCCTCTATAGGATTATACTGAGTTTTGTGATTGTTCTTCTTGATTATAAGCCTGCATCACTTGGATTCTGAAATATCATTTCCCAAACTTCCAGCTCTTTTATGATGGTGATTCCTGACTATAGCTCTTTGGTACTTGAATTTTTCTTCTGACTGCTTATAGTATTTTTCATTTGACCTGGAAGCTCCAGATTTTGGTTATGATGTTCCTGGGAGTTTTCAGTTCAGGGTTTCTTTAAAGAGGTAATCAGTGGATTCTTCTGGTCTAAGAGATCTGGGCAATTTTCTTTTAAGGTTTCTTAAAATATGATGTTTAGTCTCTTCTTTTTGGACTCTTTAGACTCTGATCTAGTCCAGTGATTCTCAAATTTTCTTTCTCAATCTGTTTTCCAGGTCAGTTTTTTGTTTTTGTTTTTGTTTTTGTTTTTTTGCTATGAGCTACTTCACATTTTTTTTTTTTGATGTCTCATAGGAGTGATTAACTTCTATTTGATTCATTTTAATTTTCAGGATAAAGTTTTGTACTTCTTGTTCCAAGCTGTTAATTCTCTTCTCATCTTTTTTCCATAGCTCTAGTTCTTTCCCCAGTGTTTGCTATATCACTCTCATCTGGCTTTTAAAACAATTTTTTTAGCTTCCTTTTTAAGTTTTGCTTTAATGTCTGGGAATTCCAACCAAACTTATATCTTAGTTTCATTTTTCTTGAGGTTTTGGTTGTACGTATTTTAGAGTCATTGTCTTCTAGGTTTGCATCTGATGTTTTTCTGTCACTGTAATAGCTGTTTAGAGTGAGATTCTGTTTATTCATTTTTCCAGTCTACCTCTAGTCTTTGGATTTTGTTAAAGTCTGGTTCTGTGCACTTCCTGGGGAATGTCTGGGTTGAGCTTCTCTCTTTTTGTGTACTTCTGATGCTTTCATAGCTCAAGCTGGGGACCTGAAAGCTCTCAGTACCCCAAAGTGATGTGATCCAGGATAAAGTCTGATTGCTGCTCTCTTAGTGTGAACTCTGCAAATTCCTGACTCAGGTTTGGGTCTGTAGGTTGGGAGTTTCAGTTAACTGCTACTAGACTCTGATATTATTAGAGTGCTGGGAGACTGAAGATTCAGAGTAACTAAACTGGTTTTTCCACTGTGGGCTTCCACCTTGAGCTGTAGGCTAGAAAAAAATTTCCACTCTACGCTTGGAATTTGGACCAAATATTGACTATTTGTTTCTGAACTTGTTCCTTGTTCAGTATGTAGCTAAGGTCCACTAATAACTTCTTTTCCATCACTCCTATGTGCAGATCTCCCCATTTCCATTTGATCTAAAACAAAATAAGGGGCAGTAGAATTGCCAGATGTCACTTATTCCTGCACCCTTCACTAATTCAGGTATCCTCTTGGATCTCTTTCTGCTCCAGTGATTTCTGCTCTAGTGCCCAGTCACCATTTTCTTTCAGTCACTTTGGTGCAGTAACATTCAGTGCATGGCATGCTCCTAGCCAGATCCATTCAACATCTGCAGACCTGTCTCCCTAAGCCATTACGGGCTGGAAAAAATTATTGACTGTGACTTTTTCTTGGATTTCCTAATCAAAATTTAGCCTGATATGTTTTCTAGATCTTTGTGGAGGATCTAGACTTTATTTCTTCCTAATACTCCATCTTGACTCTGCCTCCATCCATTTTATTTAGATTGTGAGTTTTATAACATGACAGGAAAGGAAAATGACAAATAGTGGAGGGTATGTAGAAAAATAGGTATACTAATGCACTGTTGGTAGAGTTGTGAACTGGTCCAATCATTCTGGACAATAACCTGGAACTATACCCAGAGGGCTATAAAACTGTGACCTTTGACCCAACAATACCACTACTAGGTCTGTGTCCCAAAGAGATCAAAGAAAAAGAAAAAGGAAATGAGGGTGGCTAGGTGGTTCAGTGAGTAGAGCGTTGGTGCTGGAGTCAGAGAAGGACCTGAGTTCAGATCCAGCCTCAGAAACTTCACACACAAAAACCTAGCCGTGTGACCTTGGGCAAGTTATTTAACCCCAATTGCCCTCCGGAAAAAAAAAAGAAAGAAAGAAAAGAAAAAGGAAATGAACCTGTATGTACAAAAATATTTAAAGCAGCTCTTTTTGTGGTAGTGAAGAACTGGAAGTTAAGATGCCCATCAACTGGGGAATGGCTAAACAAGTTGTAGTATATGATTGTGATGGAATGCTATAAGAAAAGACGAGCAGGATGATTTCAGAAAAACCTGGGGAGACTTATAATAATTGATGCAAAGTGCAATAAGCAGAAGCAGGAGAATATTGTACATAGTAATGGCAACAGTGTAACAATTGATCAACTGTTAGCTTAACAAGACTTAGCTACTCTAATCAATACAATGATACAATTCCAAAGGACTCGTGAAAAAAAATTGTTTGACACTAGTAATTTGGTTTTTCTTTTTTTTAACCTAGTCAATTTTTTAAAATTAGCTTCTGGTTTAATATAGTAATTAAATATTTTCCCCCTTAAATTTCATGTCTCCCTTGATTTTTAGTATTTCTATTTCAGTATACAATTGGGGGAAAGGGGAGGATGTGAGTAATAATTGATTTTTCCAGTTTTAGATGTATACCAAATTCATTTATCTTCTCTTTTTTATTGGTTAGTGTTTAAAGATAGAAATTTCCCTAGGGCTTCTTTGGCTGCACCCCCCAAATTCTGCCATATTGTCTCATTGCTGTCATTATCTTTAATGAAAATATTAATTTTTTCTTTCATTTGTTTTTCTTAATCCAGCTATTCTTTAGGATTAAGTTATTTGCATGATGGTCTGTAAAAGATGTTTATTACAGCCATTTTTCTGCACTTTTGAGGTTTTTTATACCATAATACATGGTCAGTTTAAAAAAAAACTATCATCCACAGCTGAAAAATATATATAATCTCATCTATCCTTTTTCTGTTAGGCTAGAGGTGGCACAATGTGTAGAATAAAGAGCTTGTAGTCAGGAAGACCTCAGTTCAAGTCTGATCTCAGACACATGCTAGCTGTGTGACCTCAGGCAAGTCATTTAATTTCTGTTAGTTTCCTCACCTGCAAAATGGTGATAATAATGGAACCTACCTCCTAGGGTTGTTCTGAGGATCAAATACTTGGAAAGCGCTTAGCAGAGCCTAGGAAATAGGTGCTTGTTTCCTTCTTTCTATTCCATAATTTCCAGAGGTTCATCAAATTAAACTTCTCTAAAATTTTATTCAGTTCCTTATTTTTTGTTTGTTTGTTTTTGGGGGGGTCAGATTTATCTAGGTTTGAAAGAGGGTAATTGAGGTCTCAACAGTATAGTTTTAACTATTTCTCCCCATAACTCATTTAACTTTTCCTTTTAAGTATTTAGACATTATGCCACACGTGCATGTGATTATTATTGAAATTAATTCAATCTGTGGTACATTTCAACAAAATGTAATGTCCCTGCTTATCTCTTTTATTTAGGTCAAGTTTTACTGTTGCTTTGTCTGAAATCATGATTGCTACCCCTGCCTTTTTTAATTCAACTGAAATGTAACAGGTTTTGTTAAAGCCTCATATTTTAACTCTGTAACCATCTTTCTGTTTTAAGTGTGTTTCCTGTAAACAACATATTGCTGAATTGTCCTTTTATTTTGTGGGCAAGTTCATCCCATTGACATTAACAATAATCATTGTTTCTCTCGGTTCTCTTCTCTTGTACTTCGTATTCTATTTGTTTCTTGCCCTCTTTATAAAGGGGAGAGAAATGTGCTCAGCACCAGTACTCTTGGTTTGGTGCAATCTACTTTTTCTCCTCTCTCTTCTTTCCCTGATGCTGCACTCATTTTCTCCTCTTTCCCTATCCTGTAGTCAAAGATTCTCATCCTCTCTTTTCTTTATTTTAAACTCCTCTTCGAGGTATACTCTCCTTAATCAGGAGATTGTTTTGCTTAGGACTAATGCCCACTTTAGGAATGCTAGGTGGACAGAGCACTGGGCCTGGAGTCAGGAATCCCCGAGTTCAAATCCAGCTTTATATACTTACTAGCTGTGTGACCCTGGGCAAATCACTTTGCTTAATTTCCTCATCTGTCAAAAGAGCTGGAGAAAGAAACGACAAACCACTCCAGTATCTTTACCAAGAAAACTCCAAATAGGGTCATGTAGAGTTGGACACTTGAAAAACAACAAAATCCCTCCTTTAAACTATTCTCTTATCCCCCCTGATCTTTTTGCCTTATTGAGCTAAATGTATTTTTATGCCCAGTTATATTATTTTTTCTCCCTCTTTCAACCAGTTCACATTAAAGAGATCAAGTACCCCCCCCCGCCCCACCCCAGCCTCCTGATCTGTATGGTATAATTTTTATGCATACCAATAATGTGGACTATTTTCCCCATCTTCCTTTTTCCTTTCCGTCTCTCAATGTTTTCCTTTCACTTCCTTTTCCATTCTTCTTTTAAGCTCAACAAAACCACTCCTAGGCTCTCTAATTAGATTCCTTCTATGACCTTATAAAAGAGTTCTGAGGGAACACATGTATTTTCCTATAGTAGAATATAACTCATACCTTCTTTGTCTCTTATGACTGACTGCTCACTTATGTTTTTCTCTATCTCTTGAGTCTTTTGTTCGCACTTCTTCCTTGGCAGAAAGGCAGTAGATTTAGGAAGGAATGTTGCAAATACTGTCAAATAATGTCACTTTATAAGGTTTTGTTCTTAGCCAGACCCACCTCAGGTTGGTTCCATAGTTTAGACTTAGAAATGGAATGAAATGAAATGAGACACTTGTAGACCATCTAATGTTAAAAAAAAGCATAGTTTATTTAACAATAGCTTAGAAATGATACTCAGTAAAGATACAGCACTGGTTCAGGTAGACACAGCTCCCCTTCCATACAGAAATGCCTCTGGTCAGAAGTGTGTTAACTTGTTTGGCAATGGGAGATTCATCAAGTCTAAGAGGCACCAATTCTTTGGGGGAATGGCCTTTTTATGCCTTAGGTAACTGAAAAGTCATGTCAAAGGCCATCCTCTGGACCAATAAAGTCTCAGGGACAATTTCTTTGCCTGTTAGAGAAAAACTAGATCAGCCTCAAGGGACACAGATCTTACTCCTTCTAATGACAGAGAACTTCAGAGGTAGGAGAGGGCCCCCTTTCCAAGTTTTAGCTTATCTCTCTGCTGTGCCTAGTGCTTTATGCATGTTTGCAGAGCTATCAATGTTAGAAGGACGACCTCCCCACGTGAAACAAAACTACATGGTTTGCCAGTTTGACTCGTAGGCCATCCTTCACTCTGCTACTTGACTCATTTCCATATTTCTTCTTGTCTATGACTCAAGTAATCAAGAAGTATGATACATTTTATTACCTAACAAAATTTCCACCTTTATCATTAATAAGCTGGCTCAAACTTCCACCTTATTTCAATAAGTATTACTCATGTTATAAACTAGAGAAACCTCCTTTTCTAACTTATCAGTCAAGTACTGAGTAACTACTATGTGCCAAACATAGCAGTGATATTGATCTATATGTTAAATCCCTTAATCTCCTATGATTGAATCATTATTAAAGTTACTGAAAGTATAATGAAATCAATATTAAAAGTAACACATATGTAAAAGAGGTAGCTGCATTCCCCATTTCAATTAATGTAACAACAGAAGTTGTTATAATCACAAAATATAAAATGGGTGTCAAAGAATTTTTCTACAACTTCATACAATGCAGTCACACAGATGAATCTACACCCTGTGAATCCTTAAGGACCCTCTTTGATTGGGTCTGGAAGGAAACAGAGTGACTGGTTAACCAAAATAGCCAGCCAGTTGGGGTGGGGGGCCTTTAAATAGCTAAAGGAAGTTTAATAGTTTGGCAGTTATGAATTGGAGCTAGAGGTGAAGGGAGAACCAGCGCCCAAGGAGGGAATGTCAAAAGAGGAAGGGAAAAGGATGGTGGTAGAGGGGATGGAGAGAAAAGGATCTTTTTTCCCCACTTCCTCCTCCACCCCCACCTATTCCCCATTAGCTAAATAACTAGAGCTAACATACCAGCAGATGACAATGTATACAGCTTAAGGCTAAACACAGACATGGATATGAAGGAACAGTCAACTGAGAGAAGGGGTAGTTTCAAGGAATATTACTCATAGACCAGAGAACAGTGATGGTTATGGATGCAGAACAGGACTTCTAGAATCAGGAGTTGGTATGTATGTATCCTACGTGTTTCTTGTTTTGATTTCTTCCAACTCAAGTTGGAAACCACTCTTTCTAAGGACCCTGTCTGCCTCTGTGGGACAGTATGCCACAGGCTTTTGGGATCAATATTTTGTACCAACTATTAATCTATCATATCAGTAAATGCTTTTGCCAAAAGCTAAGTCTATTGGCAAACTCTAACTGGAAGCAGACTATTGGTGGTTTATAAGCTACAGTGGTAGGAACAGCCATTTATAGGGTGACTAAGAGAAGCCAAGATAGCATCCATCCTCAAGATACTAATCTCACGAAAGGAATGCTGTTAGGAGAGTCGATAAGAAGGGGTATTATTATACACATACAATCATATAAAATATGAGAAAATCAAAGTTTTGTTACTTCAAAACTTGAATATAACAGCAAATAACTTCACTTCTGGACACACCATGCAGTTCACCCAAAATAAATGATTACAGCCTTTCAATATTTTTCCTATTTCTCCTCAAGGGTTACATGTGATCTCTCAAGAAGGTAGTTGTGGTAATCCTTTTGCTTTCCTCTCTCTTCAGTGCTGACAGACAAGTTTCCCCAGAATGCACTCAAGATTCTCTTTATAATGTTTCTTTACAAAATAAGCTAAAACAGTTCTGACAAGTAAAAAAGTTCATCCTCATCTTTTTACCTTTCCCATATTTTATTTCATAGATCCTCAGGGATCAAAGACAAAAACATATCTCTGACCCCAAAGGGAAATACATCCTTACAGAAAAAGGTACAGCTGCCACTCCAAAACTGTCAGTAAAACAGTCAACAAGTGTTATTACATATTTCTTATTTGCTAGGTTCTGTAATAAGTGTTGGGGATGCAGTGAAAGACAAAAACATGTTCTAAAACTGGCAATCCAAACTGCCTTTCCTACAACATTCCGTTTTGCTCTTTTTCTTTCTTTTTAAAAATTCTCAACTTGGAGGCTGCTAAGTGGTGCAGTGAGTAGAGCGCCGGCCCTGAGTCAGAAGGACCTGAGTTCAGATCCGGCCTCAGACACTTAACACACATAAACAAAAACCTAGGCGTGTGACCTTGGGCAAGTTACTTAACCCCAACTGCCCTCCAAAGAGCAAAAAAAAAAAAAAATCTCAACTTAACCAACACCAAATAAGAAGCATTTCCATATATTCTCCATTCCCCCAGCACTCCCCCCCAAAATAAAATAAATAAAACCCTTGCATCAAATAAGCAAACAAATCTCCACATTGGCCATGCCTGAAAATATGTCTCATTCTGCACCTTAAGTTGACCTCTGTCAGGAGGCAGGCAACGTGTTTCATCACTGCTCCTCTGGAATCATGGTTGGTCAATTGCATTGATGAGAGTTCTTAGGTCTTTCAAAGTTGTTTTTCTTTACAATGTTGTATAAATTCTTCTCTGGGTTTTGCACACTTCACTCTGTATCAGGTCATACCAATATTTTTAATTTTTTTTTAAATTCTGAACTTGAACGCCCCCAAAACGAGCATTTCCACATACATTGTACAAAAAGGAGACAATTGTACATGAAACTGAACGTTCGCTACGAACAACTTGCTTTCTTTTTAAAAATATAATAAATTCCAACATTCAATTTCCGAGTTATTCTATTTCTCTATTATTCCTTATGGGCTTGTATTTTCTTCTCGTGGGGGGAGGAAATGGAAGGTAAGTCTCCTATCCTTATTCTTTTTATTGAGAAAAATAAAAACTACAAAACCCTTATAACAACCATGCATAGTCAAGCAAAGCATGTTCCCGCTGTGGCCATGTTAAAAATAATGCCCAATTCTGCATCTTGAGTCTGTAATCTATCAGGATTATTATACTTCCTCTCTCATCATGGTTGGTCACTGCATTTATCAGAGTTCTTAAGTCATTCAGGGTCATCTTTACAATGTTGCTATTGATATAAATTGTTCTCATGTCTCTTCTGCTAACCAATTACATCATATGAATGTGATGGAATACTATTGTCCTCTAAGAAACGAAAAAGAGAGAGTTTCAGAGAAATCTGGGAAGATTTGTTATACATTATGCTGACTGAAGTGAACAGAGCCAAGGAAAACAATTTACGGAACATTATAAAGATAACTGAAAGACTTAAGAATTCTGAATAATGTGATGATTTATTTACAATTCCAGAGGACCAATGATTCACCCTGCAACAATTTATAAAAGTCGTTTCATGTTTCTTTTCTGAAAGTATCCCTTTTGTCATTTCTTACAATAGTATTCCATTATATTCACATAATCCTTCATTGGTTTCCCAAAGTAATACCTTAACTTCCAGCTCTTTGCTACTATGGAAAAAAAAAAGCTATTATTACTACATCTAATTATCTTTCTTTCTTTGATTCTTTGTAGTACAGGCTTATAGGTACTGTTGGGTCAAAAGGTATGCACAATTTGGTGATTTCAATTACAAACTGCTTTCCTAATATAATTAATACATAGCTCTAACCAATGTATTAAAATGCTTGTTTTCCCAGTCACTTCAACAACTGTTTTTTGTCAACCTGACAGGTATGAGGCAGAATCTCGGTTCTTTTGATTTATATTTTTCTGTTAGTAATATGTAGCATTTTTTTATATGGATGTTGACAGACTGGATTTGAGAACTGCCTGTTCATCTTTTGATAATTTTCCATTTGGGGATTAGCTCTTGTTTTTATAAATTAGACTGAGTGTTTTATATACTGAATATCAGACCTTTACAGAGAAACTTACTGCAAATATTTTTTCCCCAATTAACTGTTTCCACTCTAACTTTCAATTTTATGTAATGAAAATTGTCCATGTTATCTCCTATAATCTTATCTATCCCTTCTATCATTATAAACTTTTGGCCTAACCACAGTTACAAAACATATTTCGTTCCTTGATCCTTTAATTTGTCTATGATATGACCTTTTATATCTAGATCACATATCCTTCCTTCTGGAACCTATACTAGTATGTGTGAGATGCTGATCTAAATCCAATTTCAGTCCCACTTTCCCAGTAGTTTTTGTCAAACACTTGAGTCATTGCTATAGTTGGTAGGTCTTTCAAAAACGATGCTACTATATTAATTTAATTAACTGACCTACTTTCTTAAATCAATACCAAATAGTTTTTATGATCATTAAAATTATACTGAAATACAGTTTTCAGAATATTTTTTAAAGAACAACTCTTGCCCTAAAATGTCTTCAGCATGTTCCATCCATTCCTGTTTGGGGGTTGGGGGTACAGTAGAGGCCTTAGATTCCAGTTCCCACCATCTAGAGCCAGGACCAGCACCTAAATATCAGGTACCCAGCTTATTCTGGCTCCTTTCTCCTAGAAACTTCTAAACCCAGAAACCCAAGTTCAAAATATCACTAACTGCTGAATTCTGGGATAGCATCAGCTTGAGGCTACACTCTCATCTTCATCATAATGTTATCCAGATGAGGAGCCAGAAAGAAAAAAAGTGTTAATCAGATGGTTTGATTGCAGAAGAAAGGTGAAATAGAGGCTCTGTCTGCTATAAAAAAAAAACCAGTAATTTTTTTCCCTTTAAGAGCAAAGGCACAGGCTAGCTATGGGTAGACCAGATGGCACAAATTAAATTGCAAATATGTAGGAAATGAAATTGGTTGGAGGTGGGGAAGGGTTTGGCCTGGAGTCTGATTAAGCAGTAAACAGGGAGCAATTAGAAACTTGAGCAGAGTGACAAAATGAAGATAGTTTAATGAAACTTAGCCTGGCAGATTACTGTGCTTCAGGAACTGGAGAAGGCCAAAATGGGAACAAAGAAGCCATCAAGGCAGTTTTTGTAGTCAACTCAATCTAGTAATAAACTCAAGGCCTGGACTAGAATGTGGCTAAAGGAACTGAAAGAACAGAACTGATGATTATAAAGGATAAGACAAAAAAAAAGAAAAAAAATCTCAGGTTTCAAAGCTGGGTTAGTGAAGAGTGGAGGCAATCTATGATTTTAGTTTTTTAAAAGTCTGAGTTTGGAAAGGTCCAATATTTGCTGACAGTTGGTAATATGAGACAGAGGCCTGGGTGAAAGCGTGGGATCAGAAAGACAGATGTGAAAGTTACTCTGATAGAGGCAATAATTAAAAGTTACTAAGAAGGATGAGCTCCTTTAATAAGTAAGCATTAAGAAGAGTGGACAATTCACTGAGCACCTAAGGATACCCAAGTAGTGTCAGTTTAGAGATGAAGAGGAACCAAAAGGAAACAGAAGTGGGCAGAGATAAGAAGACAAAGAGGAAAGGTAGTTTCATGGAAGCCTAGGAATGTTGAGTGTAGTCAAGAAGTTGGGTATACTGGAAAAGACAGGGAAAAAAACCTTGAATTTGTAATAAGGTCACTAGTGGCTTAATGGAGAGAGAAGAAAGCTACATTACAAGGAAGTACCAAAAATATGAAGATGGAAGGAGTGGTAATAATCCAGCCTTTGGTCATGTTATCTTTTTATATAAAGATAAGTCTTTTGAAGTGCTCTTCAAATAGCAGTCATAGATTTACACTGATAAACTATACTATCTGAAGTTGGAGGGCCTTTGCAACTAAGTAGCTAAAGTTAGTCAGTAAACATTTTACTAAGCACTACTATGAGTTGGGTACCCCTGATCGAAGCAGCTAGCCCGTGAAATTGTGTGCACAGGTCATGCCTTATTCATAGTTATTACAAAATCATGGTGATAGTGATGAAACATCTTTCAAAGTGGCATAGCTTAGTAACACAGTTCTGAGCCCCAAGTAGCATGTTTGGGAAAAGAAAATATAAAGGTAGTATCTGGGGGTGGTAATAGGAATAGAAGGAGGAAAATGTCTAGATTGTGAGCCAAATCAGAGTGTGAACAATTTTGTAACACTCATTATCGTCTTTAGAAACGATGGGCATAAGAGTCTGAAAAACGGGTGTGTTTTGCTACAGAGAAGATCAATTCTTTTAAACTGAAATAAAATGAATATGTTGAAGTACTACAATGAAAAAACAAACTGAAATGAATGGAAAATGCATTTAATAAGCACTATGGGCAAGGCACTATGCTATGTGTTGGGGATGAAAACACAAGAGACACAATCTCTACTCTCAAAAGAAGTTACATTTTAAAGAGGAAAAACAAAATATTAGGCGGAGGGAGGGAAGAGACATACAAGTAGAATAAAAGAGCAGTCAAGTGAAGCAGGGGTAGTGCTGATTTGATTGTTGTTCCCACTGCAGGGGTTGGAGGCAGAAGAGAGGTATAGTAAGTTGAAGGAGGATGATTAAGTCTCGAGAGAAACTGTCTTAGAAAGACAAACATCTTGAAATGCTAGCTATGGCACTAAGACAAGAAAAAGAAATTGAGCAAGGAACAAATACAATCATTGCTTTTTTGAAGGTAGTATGATGGTTTGGAGAATCTAAACTGAAAAATTACTAATTAAAACAAGCCCACACAAATCAAAATTTCTGTATACTACCATCTGAACTCTGCATGGAAAGATGAAGAGTAGGTCCATTCAAAATAACTATAGAATGTATAAATATCTGGGTCTCCCTTACCAAGATACACAGAGAAATTATATAAATACAATGACAAAACTCTCTTTATAAAAATACTTAAATTAAATGAAGAGATATTAATTACTTATGATTGGGTCATACCAATGTAATAAAAATGACAAAACTACATAAATCTATTTATAGATTCAGTGTTATACTAATCAAACTATGCAAAAAAAGGTTATGTTATAGAAATAGAATAACAAATTCTTCTGGAAGAACAAAAAGAATTTTGAGTGGAAAAAAAATAGCTGGACAAAAGGGAGTTTAGCAGCATCAGTTCTGGTTGATCAGTAGAACAGATTAGGCAGAAAACATAGAAAAACAACTGAATATAGTATAATAAAAAACAAGAACATTAGCTATTAGGGTAAGAGCTCACTATTCAACAAAAACCTGTTGGGAAAACTGGAAAGCAGTCTGGCAGAAATTAGGTTTAGCTCAACATTTCATTACATATACTAAATGGATATATAACCAAGATATAAAAGGTCTTATCATAAATTAGGAAAAGGAAAAGTGATATATCTCACAACTATAGATAGGAAAAGAATCCTTCACCAAGTATAGAGGGGAACACAGGAGATAAACAAGGATAATTTTGATTATATAAACTGCAAATTTTTTCTACAAACAAAAGCAATATAGTTAGAATTAGAAGGGAACTAATTAACTAAGATAAACTACTGTAGCAAGTTTTGCTAATAAAAGGTGTGATGTACAGAAACAGAAGGAAATTGGCAGGCAGGCAACAAGTATTTATGAAATGCCTACTATGTGCTAGGCATTGTTCTAAGCACTGGAGATACAAATACAAGCAAAATACCTCAAGGGGCTTGCATTCTAATGGGGTTGGAAAGAAGATAACATATAAAAGGGAACTCAAAAGCAAGGAGGCAGAAGGGGTGGGGTAGAGCTGGGAAATGAAAGTACCCAGTTGCATGGTTCAGAATGTCAGAAGCATAGTAGGGAAGGAAATAAAGGTTGGCAAGCCTAAGCTGCTCCCCAAAATGGAGGCCCCTGGAGGAATTCACCAAAAGAAAAGGCATGGCAGATGGATGTTCTAAGGTAAGAAGGTCATGGTCTTGAGGGAGATTCTAGAGTGACAATGCAGCTAAAGCATACTGCTGGAAGTCCAGAAGTCAGAAGCACACATACAAATACATAAGGACAAGAGTCATTCCCTAATTGATAAACAAAGGAACAGGTAAGGCCTCAAAAGAAGCTGTCAATAACCATACATAACAAGCTATCAACCACTACACGAAAATTGCTCCAAATCATTAGTAATAAGAGAAATGCAAATTAAAATAACCCTGAGTTTCTACCTTACACCTATCAGATTAGCAAAGGTTACTGAAGTAGAAAATTACAAATTGTTGGAGAGCTCTGGGAGGAGAGGAACACTAGTATTCTGTGGGAGGTGCTAGGTATTGGTTTAACCATTCTGAGAAGTAATTCATAACTATTTCCCCAAATTCACTAAACTATGCATACTTTTTGATTCATGGATACCACCTGTACGTGGCTCATAGTTCAAAGAAGTCAAAGGAGTTGTATGTAGGCAAATGAATCCCACTAGGTCACCACTAATGCAGGCCTCTTGTAGTGGTAAAGAACTAGAAATAAAGTGGGTTCCCATCACATGTGGAATGACCACACATATTATGGTACATGAACAGATTATTGAACCTTAAATTATGAAAGGGATGATTTCAGAAAAACCTAGGAAGACTTATATGAACTGAGGCACAGTTAAGTGAATAGAAGCAAGAGAACAATTTCTACAATGACTACAATATTGTAAAAGACAACAACTATGAAAGATTTAAGAACTCTGATCATTAATGTAATGATCTATTATGACTCCAGAAGACTGTTGATAATACGTAATTCCCACTTCTTGGGAGAGGTAATGGACTATAGGTACAGAACCAGATTTAGATTTTCATATGTGATCAATGTGCAAATTTAATTTGTTTGACTATACTTATTTCTTATGTAGAAAGACTTTTTTGGTGGAGAGATGATTGTGGAGATAGTATGATAATGCTACCAAAAAAAGAAAAGGAAAGGCATGTCAATGAAACATTTTAAAATATGAAGAAATAAGAGGGAAGTACAGAAGACTCAGAAAAGCAGGGTATTATGAATACTACTGTTAAAATTAATAAGAGATTTTTAAAAAAACAAGTTGTGTACAAGAGTTACAGTTTCATAATATATAATCTTTTTTCTGTCGTGTTTGTGTGTGCACATATATATGTTCATAAGAAAAAAATTAAGGGATACGGAGATTGTCCATTTAAATTCAATGGATGACTGTCTTTTAAAATTTCATTCTACTCTAAGGGGCATTATTACAGTACTAAGCCTTGTAGAACTGTTAAACAGGTACTCTTATAAACTCTTTATGGCATCTACACTTACAACTATTAAAATGATACAACACATGTTACCTCTTTATGTATACATTTCTGTCTAGAAGCTCTTTAGTCTTGGAAACAAAGATCATTCCAGTCCAATGTTGAAACACTCTAAAAACAACAGTTAAACTGAATTTGTATTGGAACCTGGAAATTTTTGGAATTAGGTAAGTTTCAAAACTTTAAAAAACTAAGATGTAAAATGTTAAAAACAAAAGTTTACACATCAACTAAAAACCTGAGGTATATAATTCATCACTAAAAAACAGCCATACCAATTACTATTTATCTTCATATCCTGAATTTTCTTTCCTTGAACAAAAACCAGAAACTTTTATTTAAACCAATCTGTGCCTTACTGAGGCCAGAATATTCTGTCAACTTTATCTTTCAAGGTCCTGTTTTCCAGTTGTTGTTTTTTTTTTTTTTACCCCCAGACCAATAGGACTTCCCTTGTAGCTGGTTCATAAGATGACATGATTTAAGCT
Organism: Gymnobelideus leadbeateri; assembly: GCA_011680675.1. Taxonomy (NCBI): domain Eukaryota; kingdom Metazoa; phylum Chordata; class Mammalia; order Diprotodontia; family Petauridae; genus Gymnobelideus; species Gymnobelideus leadbeateri. The sequence continues at coordinate 497,891 of WOXC01004936.1, forward strand.
CAGAAGGGAACTAGTTAAATGCTATGGAAACAAAATACCACACCACCACTACATACTGTTTTAGGCGTATCTACAGTTTTATTACAAAATCATTTTGTCATTTAGTCAGTTAAAGCGATAGCAAGATATTACCAGTGCAGCTTCTGTAATAGCTCTAATGTATTGCAGCAATTGTATTCCTTGCTTATAGTCTGTTACCTCCACAATATACAAGTTATCTGCAATTGTTACCGCTGCAAATCTGAATTCATATATACTATTTGGGAAGGAGCTGAGTGGTAAGAAGTAGGTGAAAAGAACAGACTGTTTAGGGTCTTTAAAAATAAACAAACGTGGAATTATTTATTATTCAACAATTCATTTGGGGATTGCTATTTTAAGGAATTATTTTACTTTAAAAAGACAGCCAAATTATTACTTCTAGAGTTAGTCTGAATAGCAGCAGTGCCCACAGAGTACTTATTATGTTTAGTACTTGTTAGGAAGCAATACCTGTGCAATGCACTTGTTGTCACACACCCACACAGGTAGAAGGAATGATCCCTCTGGTTTTAAGCCATGTCACACTTCCTTGTTCCAAGTTTCTTTTAAAAATAAAACTGTTCCATCAGTGTCTTCTGAATGCTGTTATTGCTGCTTATCTGTTGGCAAACTTCCTTCTGTGCTGTGTTTGTTTTGAAGGGATCTTCCAATATATCTCCAATATTCCTTTCTTATAGTGTCTTTTTCTTTAGCTAGAATTTCACATAACTAGAAATGAAAAATAGTAACACTTTATTCCATTTACAGCCAACCCCATTGTGCTGTGATTTACTCTAAGCCAATACATAACAGGTCCTGCTAACAATTAATTTTAGGGCAGTTTCTTAATCTTTCATCACTGTTAACATGTCATTTTTTTCCCCCTCTTATCTTTGGCAGAAGAAACTGATGAAATAGGAGCGCCAGAACAAAACCATAAACCACTGGCGTTTTGATGGTAAGAATACTGCCTAAGACAGCTTTAGAAGAAGTCTGTATGATAGGAAATTTGAAAGATGCTATCCCAAACCAAATATAAGTGAGTGCTGACTTCCTATGAAGGACAAGATATAAAGTTAGTTGCACTGTGCTGACTTTATTCTTAAATATCAGGAATGATGTAGAATGGAAATCAGATTGACTGGAATAGAATATAAGCAGCTCACCTCTAATGCTTTATTAAGTGTATCTTCCTTGTTGTCACATTGGTTCTCTAGCATATCTTCATATATATCCACAAGGAAGGCAATCAGGTAGGGAGAGCTGTGACTTGGCTGTAAATCTAACAACTGCTCTAATAGATTGGGATACTTGGAAAGGCCACGATCTTGCAAAATCCTAGAATAAAGAAAGAACACATTGAGAATTATAATGGAGACAAGGCAAAATCTTTGGGCTCTGCTAGGCTAATGATAGCCTCTAGTAAATTATTTCTAATGTGTAATGACAAGTAAAAAGAGAAGGACAAATGATGCTGGCTACTTTGTTGTCATAAGACTAGAGCAGCAATAAGAGCTGCTTTACAATACAGCCCATCAAGGGTACTTCCTATAAGGGGGTTCATTTTATTATCTTTTCATTTTTATCTATTTATCTATTATCTATTGATGAAAAAGGTAGGTTAAAAGTTAAAAAAAATTTGGACCAAAATGCGAAATTTGTTCAATTTGACCACGTGTTACTTATTAGCATTTCTAAGAAGTCTGGTGGGGAAGGAGGTTAACTTGAGATTTTCAGAGATGCTCCCTCCTCTGATTGGTGAACTCCTCCTGCCCCAGGCCAAAAATCCTTCACAGCTTGCTTTTATGTGTTGTCTCCCCCCATTAGAATGTAAGTTCCTTGAGGAAAAAAGCTGTCTTTGCTTGTATCTGTATCCTCAGTGCTCAGCACAGTGCCTGATACATAATTAGAACTTAATAAATGCCTGTTGACTGAATGAAAAATAGATTTACTATGTCCTATTTCAGCATGTGTAAGATCTAGAAAAAAATTAAAACCATATTTAAATTTATATTTAAAAGACATTTTCCATTCCAAATGTCAAGTATACAAATGTAAACTTAAAAAGCTAAGAGATTAGGGGCGGCTAGGTGGCGCAGTAAGTAAAGCACTGGCATCGGAGTTGGGATGACCAGAGATTGGATCCAGCCTCAGAAAATGAGCACCCACACACAAATAATAAATGGCGGCCGTGTTACCTTGAGCAAGTTACTTAACCCCAATTGCTTTAAAAAAAAAAAAAGCTAAGAGATTATTGTTGTTAATGATACAGTGTGTGCTTAAAATTAAAATGAAAATCTCAAATCAAAAACATCTTACCCCTTTAAATAGTTCCATGCACTTTCATTATGTGGTGCTGTTTTTATCATTTCTAGAGTATACCTGATAAGAGAAATGGAGAGGAGCATGAACACTTAGAAAAGATCATACAACCACAGGAATTAGGCAAACAATTTAGCTTTAGTTAAGGTTAGTTCTCTCTCCTATCTATCCATTTACTTGTCTTTTCACTGCCTTTGGTATCTTTTAATTAGTCACACCTAAATACAGTTCCCTAAAATTTAGTCATCAAACTATGGTATAAATTCTAGTGATCAGTATCATTATGCTTTAAGATTTTGCAAAATGCTTTACAAATATCTTTTCTTTTTTATCTTCACAACTATGGGAGGTACACGATATTATCCCCACTTAATAAATGAGAGGTTAAATGTCTTGCCCAGGGACATAAAACAGGTAAGTTTGAGGCAGAATTTGAACTTAGGTCTTCTGGTCTCCAAATCCAGTACTCTATTCACTGCACCAGTTAGCTGTCTCTAAATCACTTATAAATTATTATCATTAATCTATAAATACTTTTGTTGATGTTGGGTACTGAGAAGAAAATGCTTCACCTGGCTTTATAGAATATAAAGTTATTGATTAAAGATGTTCCAAAGTTCTACCCTGATTCCTCACGGTGACAACACTGCATATTTTCTTGGAGGTTATACCAACATAGGGAAGGCAGCTACTCGAGAAACGGTCTGATTATGTTCCCTGAGACTGTCTGCTTCCTGAGGACCAACTTAACTAAGAAGGGAAAGAGAACTGACAAATTCCAAGAAATGTGGAAAGACTTGTATGCATGGATATAGAATGAAGTAAGAAAAACACAAACAAAAAACTATGATGCTGGCTACTTTGTTGTCATAAGAAGACCAGTGTAGGAATAAGAAAAGGTTGCTTTACTATAAATATAGCCCATTAAGGATAAGGATCTTTCCTATAAGGGAGTTCATTTGATTAATGATTCATTTGATGACCATCGGAATGTGAGGTGAAATAACTGAAAGATCTTCTAACTTATGACTTCAAAGGACTAATGATGACACATATCTTCCACTTCTTGGTAGAGGTGAATGACTAAAGGTATAGAACCAGATGTGCATTCTCAGACATAGCCAATATCTTGATGTGTTTTGTTTGACTATACATAATTATTATACAAGACGGTTTCCACTTGGTGGGAAGAGGATTGTGGGCAATGACATTATTTTAAAAAGAGTACCAAGGTCACAGATCCAGGGTGAAATGAGAAAGATATTTGTTCTCAGAGGTGGTGTTCTGGGATAAAGAATGCTGTGACCTGTGTACCCATCAAGAAGAAAGTTCAGAAGCCAGCAGCATTGGTGTGGCTTGCCTGAAAGGAACGGAGGGCTCTCAGTTTCAGCTTCCAGGCCAGTTTGAAGCCAGCAGAGGAATATCCAGGGCAGAAACTGTAGATTCAAGGGAGACCTACAGTTCTGTCACTGAACCAGCAGAACTGGCTGGCTGGCTGATAGAGACTGAGTCCAGTAGCAGTCAACTGGTGCCCAGATCCGAAACCAAGTCAGGAATTTTCAGAGTTCAGATAAAGGGAGCACTGATCAGACTACCCTAGAACATATTGCTTTGGGAGCACTTAAAAGTTTATAGGTCATCAGTTTGAGCTGTCCCTGAGAACTGGGAATAATAACATTAAAAAAAGCAGCAACATGACCAGCCTTGGGAATAACATTTTAAAAAAAGCAGCAACACAACCATCCTAGACATTTCCTCTAAAAGTGTAGTCTTGCCCTAAAACAAAACCCAAAGTCAGGAAGTAGTCTAGAAGGATGAATAAACAAATAAGAATCACACCATTAAAAGCTAATGTGATGACAGTTACTCAAGATAAACTCCAAAGAAGAAAATGACTATGAAACATCTACATGCAAAATCCCAAAGGAAAACAGGTTGGGCACAAATTCAACTAGAATTCTGTAAAGAGATGAAACAAGGTTTTTTATTATTGTTTTTTTTTTTTAAGGTTTTTATAAATGAACGGAGTGCTAGTGGAAAAAAATGGAAAGGAAATTAGAACTATGAAAGAATAAAGAACTGAAAAGGGAATCTCAACTTCGCTCAAGAGGTACAAAACTTTGCCCAAGCAAAAAACTCCCTAAAACCTAGAATGGACCAAATCAAAGTCTATGGCTTTATGAGACAATAAGAAATATTAAAACAAAGTCATAAGACAAAGAAAATATAAGAAAATGTAAGGCATCTCTTAGCAAAAACAACTGATTTAGAAAACAGACTGAGGAAATTTAATTTAAGAATCACTGGACTATGACCAAAAAAGGAGCCTAGACATTACATTTCAAGAAATATCAAAAGAAAACTGTCTGGATTTCTAAAAACCAGAAGACAAAATGGAAACAGAAAGAATCCATTGGTTACTTCCTGAAAGAAATCCCAAATGATAATTTCTGAGTACATGATGGCCCAAATCCAAAGTTTCTATGTCAAAGAAAAAATACTGTAAGCAGCCAGAAAGAAAGAATTCAAGTACAGAGGAAACCACAGTGGGCTCACACAAAATGTAGCAGCTACCTCACAAAGGAGAACTTGGAATTATATTCTATAAAGCAAAGGATGCAAACTTACAACTAAGAATAACATACCCAGAAAAACTGAATATAATATTACAAGGAAAAAACAGAAATATACATGAACAAGGAGGAAAAGATGGAGAGGTTTGTTTGAACCTCATTTTCATATGAACTGGTCAGAATGAAGAATATATATATATATATGAATATATATATACACACACACACACACACACACACACAATTGTATACAGAATATATTTCACACCGTATGGAACAGGTAGGAAAAGGGAAATTGGCGGGTAGATTAAGAGAGATATTAAATATCTTTTTGAGTTGACAAAGAACTAAAATCTCAAAGGGACCCCATCAACTGGTGATGGCTGAAGGAGTTAAGTATATGGATGTAATGAAGTGTTACTGTGCCGTAAGAAATGGTGAAGGGGACAGTTTCATAGAAATCTGGGAAGACTCATGAATTGATGTCAAGTGAACTGAACAGAACCAAGAGAATAATTTGTATAGTGACAATAATTTGTAAAGTCAAACGGCACTGAAAGGTAGCAACTTCCATTAGTGTAATGTCCAGTCATATTTCCAGAAAACTAAAGATGAAATATCTCCTGATAAAGAGATGAGACTCAAATTGCAGAATGAGACATGCACACACAAACATACACATTTTTTCTTTCAGACAAGGTCAATGTGAAAATTTATTTTGCTTAATTATACATGTTTGCAACAGGGGTTTTGTTTTCCTTTTCTTCTTAAATGGGGGTTAGGAGAGGACAGATTTTTGCTAACTGAAAAATAAAATTTAATTAAAAATTTAAAAACATAGGGGAGAGGGGAGGCTAGGTGGCGCAGTGAATAGAGCACCGGCCCTGGAGTCAGAAGGACCTGTACGACACTTAATCCACACAAACAAAAACCTAGCCGTGTAACCTTGTGCAAGTTACTTAACCCCAATTGCCCTAAAGGGGCGGCTAGGTGGCGCAGTGAGTAAGAGCGCTGGCCTCGGAGTTGGGATGACCCGAGATCAAATCCGGCCTCAGAAAATGAGCACCCACGCATAAATAATGACTAGACGTGTAACCTTGAGCAAGTTACTTAACCCCAATTGCTTTAAAAAACCCCAAAACATAGAGGAGGTTAGGTGGCACAGTGAATAGAGCACTGGCCCTGAAGTCAGGAAGACCTGAGTTCAAATCCAGCCTCAGACACTTGGCACAATTATTAGCCGTGTGACTTTGGGCAAATCACTTAACCCTAATTGCCCTCCAAAAAGCAAAAAATAAACTAAAATAAAATAATTTAAAAACATAAAAAGAGCAGCAGTAAAACATTTGATAAGTTACACAGATGGAAGAAGAGCAAGATGAGTCAAAAATAAAGAAATGTCTAATTACCTTGTTAAGCTTAGAAATGTTTAGAAATAATTGAACCACTATATGTGGTAGAAGTTCAGTTTCTCATATGGTTCTCTGCACATCTTGAGATGTTTATCATTGTTGAGCTCACAATAAAGGAAAAAAAATTTTAAACTAAGAATAGAGAGGCTTACAGTAGGCTGGCCACTCTGTGGTGAATTATTTGGCCTAAGCAACCCCACGCAAAAAGCAAAAATACAAAATTTTTCTGTGTCCTACATCAGCCCCCTTTCAGCTTTCATAGTCACTTGCCAAAGTAGAATAGCAGAAAGTGCTAAGGATGGTTTATAGTTCATCTAAACATACTAATTTTCCTGTTGGTATTCTAAATAGAAACTCTTTGACCAATGACCAAGAAGACATATAACTGAAATTAGAGAACTCTATCAAGAAATTGGTTGACCCACAAGTCCTTAGAGACAAAAAAGGATTTGGCAGAGTTGGTTTTACTGTGAATACCAAAGCAATAATCACTTCATGGATATACTTAGGTCATTTTACCTTATACAACTCATGATGAGCATTATAAAGATAATTAAAACCAACTATGACAGACTGGACTCTTCTCAGCAATGCAGTGATATAAGTCAATCCTGAAAGACTCATGAAGGAGAGAGATGCCTACATCCAGAGATATAACTAGAAAGAACTGAGATTGAATCCTGATGGAAGAAAACTAATTGATCTTTTTCTTTTCATTGTTTGGTTTTATCTCTTCTTTACCATTTTTCATCCCATCTAGTACAATACGACTTTGTAACTTGACTAATGTCTATTGTGAAAGTATTTGCAGATCCTATACTGGACTATATTCTGTTGTGGGGGGTGGGAAAAGGGAAATGTGAAACTCAAGGAACTACGAAATTGAATCTTGTAAACTAAAAATAAACAAATAAATTTAAAAAAAATAAAAAATAAAATAAAGATAATTAAAGCAAATATACCAAAGTTAGGAAAACAGTATGTGCAATGACTACAACAATGTCAATGGAAAGAACCATCACCAGAAAATAATAAAAACTGAATGATGTAAAATTATAAAGACTGAGCTTAATCCCAAAAAGAGATGGCGAAGATACCTCTCCCACACTCCTTTTTAGAAGATGGGCTCCATAGATGTGGAACACTGTATGTAACATCAGAGTTTTAAAAACTATAATTGGGGGGCGGCTAGGTGGCGCAGTGAGTAAGAGTGCCGGCCTTGGAGTTGGGATGACCCGAGATCAAATCCGGCCTCAGAAAATGAGCACCCACCCACACATAAATAATGACTAGCCGTGTAACTTTGAGCAAGTTACTTAACCCCAATTGCTTTGAAAAACAAACAAACAAACAAAAACTATAATTGGTTTTGCTGATTTTTTTTTCCTCAGTTAAAAAAATTTTTTTAAGGCTCTTTGGGAATGGAGGGAAAGGGAAGGACATAAGGAGAAATGTAGGAGACATAAAAACAAAAATAGGAATGGAATCTAAAAACCAAAACCACAAAAAGCTTTTTTTTTTTACCAAAAATCTATTACAGAGGATCATTAGCATGACAATAACTACTGACCCATATTCTGACTTTCTCATTTCTATAAAATCTTTAAGACCATATGCACCCCTATCAAGAACATTCTTAATGGAAAAGTAGGCTTTCAAAAATAATATCCTACAGTAGACTACATCTTCAGTCATACAAACTGACTAAAAGGTGTAGAGAACGCAAGATTACTTTGTGTTTACTTATTCAGTTAATAATTATTAAAGAATTTGAAAGCTCTCCTCCAACAAAGGGTCTCTCATGCACATATGAACAATACACAAGATTCTTTGTTGCAGTAATCATCTATACAAAGATCAAGCAAGGCGTAATATAGGGTAATATATTGTCATTCACCCAAGCTGTGTTTGCCATAGTCACAGAAGCTATGTGCAGAGTCCAAATAAAGATTCCCTGCAAAAGGCAAGGTTTTTTAGAAGCTCCTATTTGCTGACTGTCTCCATCGAATTGTATAATATTATGGTTTATTAAGACTGTAATAACACGAATGAATTCAGTTCTAACAATCCACTTGGAAAAAACCAAGTAGATGAAGGATGTCCATTATCCAGATTATGAAATGCAATTATATGCATGACCCATTGAGCTTCTGTGGGTAGACACTATAGAAGATGTACAATGAGTTGGACCTAGAATTGAATATAAAGGGGAAAAAAAGCCAGACTGCTTTTGGAAAACTGCACAGCATTTTCAAAGATCCTAAGCACAAAAATGCATGTTTTTCAGACTAATATACTTCTACTAGGTGAGGCTATATAACTGCAAATTATGGGATACCATCTCTGAAGAGTAAAAACTGCTAGGATCACCTAAAAGACAATGTAATAACAGCTAGTATTTATGTAATGCTTTAAGGTTTACAAAGAGCTCTATATACAATAGCAGCAATGACATACATAATAAAAGATGACAAAAAATATTTAGAAGACCATCCAGAGATATAACTAGAAAGAACTGATCCTGAATCCTGATGGAAGCAAACTAAGAAAAATATTTTTCTTTTCATTGTTTGGTTTTATTTCTTCTTTACCATCTTTCATCCTACCTAGTACAATACACCTTTGTAATTGGAATAATGTCTAATATGAATGTATTTGCAGATCCTATACTGGACTATATGCTGTCATGAGGGGAGGGGGGAGGGAAGTAAAGGAAATTTGAAAATCAAGGAACTATGGAATTGAATCTTGTTAACTGAAACTAAACTAATAAATTAATTTTTAAAAAATATTTAGAAGGAGGATGTAAGCATGACCCACATAATTTAAAAAATAAAAAACAACCCAAAACCCAGAGGAAAGGATCCCTTGGTTATCCTCCTTATAGACGATTTATGAAAACAAGGACAAAGGATGTACAGATAACAGGTTGTGATTTGTACCACTGAAGAGAATACCCAAGTCAACAAGATCAGAAATCCATTCAAGTATTTCAAAGTTAAAACAACAGTATTAAATTGCAAAATGGTCCAGAAGAAGAGCTCCCTCATCATTCTTTCACCTATAGAGGGCATTAAAATAAAGTGTAATCCTATTCATGGTACATGAATTTTAAGCATAATGTGGCATAAAATTTTGTTTTATGAAAGTAATACTTAAGTTAGCACCAGGCTTTAAGTTAGCTTTCATAAAACTAGAGAGTTATATGGAAAATTTCATTTATTCTCTGACCTGAATATTGTTGTTCACTGAACAGGTAACTAAGTAGAATTATGAACCAGTTCTTATGCAACTAACAAAAAGACAAGTAAAAGTCATCTCTGCACAACCTAACTTTTCAATGTCTTACCTTGAAATTTAGAATCCATTATATTCCACTCTCTTCCCAATAAGTTTTAAGAACAATTTGATTTCACTAAGTACTAATTTTAAATACTTAGACCAGAAGGACTATTTCAAAGAATAACATACAAATAAAAGTTACTTAATGTTTCTCAGTGGTGAAGAAATATGGTCCGAACTCATTTTTGGTGGTTATATAGTATTTAGGTCTACTGAAATAACTTTTATAACTCAAGACTTTGACTGGCTACCTTAAACTAGGTTTTAAAAGGACACAAATTTTTATTTTAAAAATAAAGGCTAAAGAAAGTTATTGGGGTGGCTAGGTGGCACAGTGAATAGAGGACCGGCCCTGAAGTCAGGAGGACCCGAGTTCAAATCCAGCCTCAGATACTTAATACAAAAACTAGTAACCCCAATTGCCCTGCCCTCCCCCCTCAAAAAAAAAAGGTTACCAACTCAAGTATAAAATGAAAAGCTAAAACCAAGATAAGAACCTGCTATCCCACCCACACTCATGGATACAAAAATTTACCACCAAATTGGGCACTTCCAGCTCCAAAAATACTCTGCTACTTCAAGGTGCTATATATCAAACTAGCACTTAGAGCATAGGAGGAATGATCACATAAGTCAAATATAATCTGATGACTGCTTCAAAATTTCAAAGCTCTGACTCCATGCTTGTGGGCACTTTCCCTGCCAGTACAGTCAGTAATTTTTCCATGACTTACACTGATGGTTTAATGAATGGTTATAGCTAGGGTAGTCCTGGAGACTGCATGACTTAGACTGGTCCTTAGGCAGACAGATAATCTTGCACAAGGGTTGTATTAAAATCTTTTCTAGTTTGGTATAACCTGCCTTATAGTTGCCTCTACACCAATCAATGAATAATCCATCCACAAGCATTTATTAAGCTCATGCTCTGAACTAGGTGCTGAGGATAGAGAGAGAAGTAGTAGTATGGCACAGTGGAAAAAAAATTCATTGTCTCTGAAGTCAGAGGACCAAACTCCACCTCAGATGCTTTCTATCTGTGGGACTGTGGACAAGTCATTTCTTCTCATCTATAAAACAAAAGACTGGATTTGAATAGTCTGAGGTCCTTTCTAAGCCTAGATCTCTCATTGTTTGGCAGTACTTGATCTCTACAAGCTTATATTCTACTAATAAGAGCTCCCATTTATAAAGTCCTTCAATTCCTTGGAACATCACTGTATTAGCCCCATCTTCCAAATGAGAAAACCGAAGCTCTCAGAAGATAAGGTGTAAATCCCTGGTATCACAAGGCAGGATTTGAATCCAGATTTTCTCTCCAAATTCAAAGCTCTAGCACCACATACCATGCTGCCTCCACTGGAGGAACTGGAATAGGAATTTAGCAGACCTTTAAAATAAGCCTTTAAAGTAACAAAAGGACACTAGAGAAATCTGACTTCTCCTGTGGTAATGACACCAAAAGAATTTTAAAGAACTTCAAATGTAACTGGTCACTCTAGAAGTATACTAACTGGACTTCTCTCTCCAGGATAGCAGGATCATTGTAGCCTGAAGTGTTAGAAATTACAAAGTGTCTTTGGTTCCAGACAGAGTTATTTCTCACATCTTCTTTGAGAAGTTGGTCTACATACTGCAGTTCATTATCCCAAAGCTTGAACTCCTAAAGAGAAAAAAAAGAGAAATCTGGAATTCTATGATAAGTATACTTGATATGCATTTTAAAAATTTTAGATTATTCAAAATCACAAGTTTTACTAAGAGATAAAAATGAACAAATTTTTTGAAGAAAAAATTCATCATTAACAGGTCTAGCTACTTCAATAAAAACTGCATTGTATAAATATAAACTTTAGTTAACTTTTGATTGTCCTAACAGTGATGAAGAGTAAAATTTTTAAAGCTGGAAGGGACCTTAGAGATGGTCTGATCTAACCCTTTTATTTTGGGAATCAGATTCTCAGAAAACTCCAGTTATCTAAATTCAAACATGTCAATATTTCAAACAAAAAGAAGCCTACAATGCAGATAAAATTCAAAAGGAATGGTTTTTCTTTCCCAATATATTGCCCTGATTAATAATTCCTTTCTAGTCTCAGCTTTGAGCAGAGCTGTCTCCATCCTTTCTAATGCTCCTTTCTAACTCACATCTCTACTGGGAATAGGAAGTAGAGAATAAATGTTTTTATTTTAAAGGCTCTTTTTGAAATCAAAATCTTGTTAGGTGGGAGCAAAAAGGAAACAGAGAAGGGCAGCATGTTAATAATGAAGCTGAAAGCAAAACAGGGCTGCCTCAGCTTCAGTGCTTAACTCTACTAACAAAAATTTACAAATTTGCCAGGATAGGGCAATCACAAATAAATCAATTACATAATTCTTTTGACTTCAGCCAATCTACTGGTATACACTTATCTTCTACTATATGCTCAGCATTATGATAAATACTATGTGAATTGGAATTTAAATAAATTTCTGCTTTCTAAAACTTCATTCTGTTAGATAAGACCAACAACTAGGGAACAAGTAAGAACTAACTGCATGGTATGGTTTGTACTTTTATAAAAGTAATAATAACTGATACAATCTGGTTAGTCTAGGCATTCCTCTAGAGGAAGGAAGAAAGAACATGGCCAGAAACAACCAGTGTAACTAACAAATTAAAAAACTTCTAACTCTTGAGCACCAAAGTAATGTTACCTAATCCTGTATGCATCCTTATCTAATAAGCTTACTTAGGTCCGATGTAATCAAAGGTGCCAGAAGTCTCCTTATCCTACAATGATGCGTTTGTAAAGTGCTCTAGTTTCCTTTGCTTGAGTAAAAGCTTAAACTCCAATGTTCAGGAGCCATTCGGATCAGTCAGCAGTGTTGGCAGATTTGATCAGGTCATGGATAGAACTCAAATGTGCTGTAGCAGGCCTGAATGAAGACAAAGGGGACCAAAGTGGCCTATGTCCTTGCTAGAACCTTGGTTTTAAACATTAATAAATTATAACCGGGCAAGCTGCTTTTAACTGTGAACTGTCCCTTCTCCTTAAATACAAATAAGATCATTACAGAAATAACAATTGCTTATATAGATGGTGTTTTATAATTTACAAAGTACTTTCAAATATTATTTAATTTGAACTTTACAACAACCGAGTGAGGTTGGTCAAACACGGCCACTTTACAGATAAGGAAACTCAGAACCAGAAATGTGAAGCAAATTGCTCCCAGTCTCATAGCTAGTAAGTGGAAGACAGAAGCTGCCCTCAAACCCAAGTCTTCTGGTCCAATGTGCTCTTTCAAATATACTATACTCCATATCTAATGCAACATGTATTTGGAGAACAGAGAAATGGGAGTGTTAGCTGGAGAAAGCTTTACACAGAAGAATGGATTAAATTGAATATTGAATTAAATTGAATATTGAAAAATGACTTTGATAGGGTAGGAGAGTTCGAAAAGGGGATAGTAGGTGGGAAAACTCAAGTATTAAAGGAAATGGAAGGGGCATCTAGGTGGTACAGTGGATAGAGCACTGGCTCTCAAGTCAGGAGGATCTGAGTTCAAATTTGGCCTCAGACATTTATTAACTATGTAACCCTGGGCAAGTCACTGCCTCCAAAAATAAAAGGGATAGAGAAAAGATGGAACTGGCTATTTGTGTGTGAACTAGGTTGGAGGATTTGTTAAGAAAGTAATAGGATAAAATGTTTGTTAGGCAAAATAGACAGGATTATGGAGGGTCTCAAAAGCCTTAAAGTAAAGGAGTTTGGACCGATATGGTAGATAATATAGGATCTCTGTAGGTTCTTGGGCAAGACAAGTGACATATAAAGGTAAAGACTTTAGGGAGATTAGTATAATGTGAATTGCACACAGGAATGAATGGATTAAAATGCTTAGAAAGACGAGTAAGGGCAGATGGCTGCTGTGATAATTCACAGGATTCTCCATGAGGTAAAGGTGTGAACTAGGTTGGCAACAGTAGAGAGAGGAAGTGAGTCTACAATTTTCAAGGTAAATAATTAGAATTGAGACACAGATTATATAGGAAAATAAGAAGCTAAGAAGAAAGTAGCAAACCTTACCTAAGTAGTGTAGTCCCTGAAAACTAGATCAATCAATGACAAAAATCAATGACTTCATAAGTCAGCAAGGAATATTAGAACAAAATCAAAACATTGAAAAAAGTTGAAGATATTCTAATATTAAGAAAAAGAGACCTAAAAAAAGGTCAAGAAAAGTAGACTAAAGAATCACTGGATTCCTTGAAAATAAATAATTTTAAAAAGCCTTGACAAAATATTTCAAGAAATCATAAATAAAAATTGCCCAGATCTATTATAGGAACCAGAAAGCAAGGAAAAGATAAGAAGAATACACTAATCACTGCCTGAAACAAACCCCAAAATGAAAAGTCCCAAGAATGTCAAAACTCCCACATTAAAGAAAAAATACAGCAAGCATTCAAAAATCAAAGTCAGAGTTACACAAGACCTGGAAACTGCTATTAAAAACCAGAGAAATTAAAAAAACAAACAAAAAAATAAAAACTAGAGAAATTCTAGAATACAATACTACAAAAAGAAGATAAAAGCTTACAACCAAGAATAATTTACAAAGCTAAGTATAATCCTACAGGGAAAGGAGAAAAGAGCTCTTACTAGAAGATGACTTTCAAGCATTTCTGATGAAAAGACCAAAACTGAGTCCACTAAAATATAAACAAAAAAGTCCAGAGAAACTTAAGAGTGAATTTATTTGAGTATTTGGAAGAGACTGTATAATCCAGAAAAGCTAAAATTCTAAGGGAGTGTGTGTGTGTGTGTGTGTGTGTGTGTGTGTGTGTGTGTGTGTGTGTGTAAATAAATGTCACTTCAGAAATATAACATCTTTAAAAGATATAAGGGAGTTAAGAAAAAGATGATGTGAGGGTGAACTGGTTCTATTCTGTGTGACAACAGAATACATCCCCAGAAAAGGGAAGGTAAAAGAAATACATTAGTACAGAAATGAGGAAGAAGGGGAGTAGAACTAAAGAAGATTATATAAATATGGGAAGGAAAATAGTAAAACTCATATAAGCTTCACTTATTTGAAACTAACAAAGGTGGGTTGAATACACCCACAGTTTGGTGTAGAAATACATCAAACTCAATAGGGCTATAAGCCTGGGATGGAGTTGGGGTTGGGGAGTGGATAAGAGAAAGGGCACCTGGAAGGAAACAGCCACAAAATAAACTCCTTGATCCTGAAGGGAGATTAAAAAGTGGAGGAAAGAAATAGAAAAAAACCTGAGAATCTCAAGTGAGTCCCCGGCAATTTGGGAATGATTGAACAAACTGTGGTATTTGGAGGTAATGGAGTATTATACTGCCATAAGAAAAGAGCAAACAAATGTCAGAGAATCCTGGGTAATATGTATTGACGCAGAGTGACGTGAATAGAGCCAGTGGTACACTGTAAGAGAACAACAATGCTTCGAACAAAACAACTCTGAAATACTTAAAAATGCTGATCAATGTCATGACCAAATATGCCTCCCAGGAGGACCTACGATAAATCATGTAACCCATCTGCTGACAGAGAGACAACAGACTTAAGGTACGAAAAGAGACATTAGCTATGGCCATGATGTGGATTTCTTTTGCTTGACCATGCTTACTTCTTACAAGGTTTTTATTCTTTTGGCTTTTAAATGAGGGAAAGAAGGGAAGCTGAGAGGAAAGAAGTGGCAATAATGATGTAAAAGAAAGGAAGAAAGAGGACCACTGAAACTTTTTTTTTCAAAATACAAAGAAAACAGAAGGAATAAGCTCAAAGGAAAGAGCAGCCAAACAGGATAGTTTTGAAAATGATGTTTACATTTATTACATACTTTTCTCAAAAAAAGCAAGTGGTATGAAAGGGAGACTTACTTTTGCCATTAATTGTCCTTGATTAGGTGTTGTGCTATATGGAAATATTATTTTTTGGTATTTAAGTTTACAATAAAAAAATTTTTAAATAAAAGAGTGGATTGGGGAGCCTAAGAAAATACAGAGAATAAGAGGAGGAATAAGTCAAGTCAGTCAGTCATCAAGCATTTCTTAAGTATATTAAATTAAGTTTGAACCTCTGAGCTATTGTGGAAATAGGGGAGGGGACTGAAAAGAAGAAATCACAAAGGCTGCAGAAGAACCAGGAAAGGTACAGTTCCTTAAAAGCCAAAGGAAATAGAATTTTAAGGAGTAGGAAGCTAATAGTGTTAAATACTATGGAGAGGTAGAAGAAAATAAGAATTGATAAAAAGCTGGATTTTTGATTCAATATTTGGCAAACTGCTAAAGTAATAATTTCAGTTTTATAGAAGTTAATTTCAAAATAGATTCTGCTGGGTACAATTAGGAAGCACTAATTTTAGTGAAAAGCTACATTTTATATCCCCTTAAACTTATGATTATACAATTTAACTCCTTCGGAAAAGCTTCAATAAGGTGTACCAGACATCAAAGACTGGCCAAACTATTTCAAACTAAGGTTTTCTGTGTGGACTATTATGTAGAGTTTTTAAAAGTTTATTATTTTTATTTCAACTATTTACCAATGATATGTGAAATTATTCCCTTTTGTTCAAGTGATGATAAACTTGGTTCAAATTAGAGCAAATATATTAGGTTAAAAAACAAAGAATGGAATTACACATACTCAGTTTTTAGATTCTTGAAAACATTTGACAGTACCAATGGGGCTTTGGAATTACTGCCACTGGAACTTTTTAAGATGGTTTTAAGCAGGGCATTGAGCTAATCTGAGTGATTGTTGAACCCTCTTAAATGCCTTTGAAAAAAGATTATTAATGTAATAATGGGCAACTCTAATCCAACTTGGATGTTTGGAATTTTAAAAGATCTTTTACTTCTTAAAACAAGTAAGGAAAATAGTATTTATGGGGAAAAATTTATAATGAATAACATTTCACTGTATTCTACATTATATAATTTTTCTAGAGCATGGATTATTGCTACTCTTTATTTCCTATTTAATATAAAATTTTAATTTAGGAATAGGGAAAAAAAAGTGGCCACTTAGGGAAAAAAAAGAATTATTCTAAATTTACTCTCTTATGTTAAAGAATATGTTAAAAAAGTTTAAATATTTAATTTACATTATATTCTATGAATTGGCTATATTTGAAATAAAATTTCACTCTACTGTGGAAATCATTAACTTATGCTAACTTACGAAATATTTCCCACAAAAAGTTTTGATGACATTTTCTTGGTTCTATAACCTTTTCTGCATAGTTTTGTACTTGAAAAGGTTCATGACATTTTAAGTTCAAAATAAATTGTGTGTAGGTTTAAAAAGAAAAGAAAATTTCAAAGCAAGTTTTACTTTGTTTAGTAACTTTTGGATATATTATCACTTAAAAAACAGACATAATATCAACATATTCAAATTTAACTTACAGAATTGTGATAAACTTAGTTATTTTATTAGCATAATTTCCCAAGTAAAATATAAAAGTTAACCAATGTTAAGGGTTTTCTTCTTTAGAAAACTTAAACACTGGGGTGGCTAGGTGGCACAGTGAATAAACAGAGCACTGGCCCTGGAGTCAGGAGGACCTGAGTTCAAATCTGGCCTCAGACACAACACAAAAATTAGCCATGTGACCTTGGGCAAGTCACTTAACCCCAATTTGCCTTCCAAAAAGGAAAAAAAAAGGAAGAAAGAAAGAAAGAAGGAAAGAAAAAAGAAAACAAACACTTTAGAAAACACAAATTATTTGGAAATTACTTTGTGTGTTTTAGTTCAATAGCATAAAACTTAAATTTTAAAGTTTATTTTAAGACAAACTCTAGATTCTACATTAAGAAAATAATATAGGCAAGGCAACTCCATAAATGTGAGTCAAAACTGTTATAACAAACTACAGAGAAGACAGTACCTGAATGACCCATTGTCGATGTTGCCAGGCATGGTAGTTCTTTGCATCCTGGTTAAGAATATCAGCAATAAAATCAAGCTCCTGAGATGGATCCTTCAGCCACTCCACTAACACTCGCCTGTGGTGCCTAAAGCCCCAAATAAATGAGACAAATGTTACTTAATATTAAGTGAATTCAATAATCAATTCTTAAATACCTACTAGGCACAAGTCACCAAGCTTGATACAACAAGAATAAAAAATAATAAAAAAAAAATACATAATACTGTCTTCAGTAGAAATCATAGTTCTTGAATTCAAGGAGTTGACACTACCCAAGGAGAAGAAAACATATTAAAATTACCTTGGGGATAGAAACAAATCGCATAGTATAAACCATTTATGAGTCAGGTAATACAAATGAAGAAAAGATCAGTGTAGGAAGACTAAAGAGAGTTTTGAGCTGGATCTCCAAAGGACAGATAGACATGAATTAGCAGAGAATGACTATGGCAATACATTAGCCAAAGAGATCATCATAAATCTCTTCAGAAGTGTTCCATAGTCTATGCCTAAAGGGCTAAAAATAAATGTATACCTTTTTTACCCAGCAACCACTTCTAGGGTTGTATCTCAGAGATCATAGAAGTGGAAGAAAGACCCGTATGTACAAAAGTATTTACAGCAACTCTTTTTGTGGTGGCAAAGAATTGGAAATTAAGGGGATGCCCATCAATTGAGGAATGGCTAAACAAGTTGTGGTATATGAATGTAATGGAATACTACAGTGCTATAAGAAATGAGGAGCAGGGGCAGCTAGGTGGCGCAGCGAGTAGAGCGTCGGCCCTGGAGTCAGAAGGACCTGAGTTCGGATCAGGCCTCAGATACTTAACACACACACAAACTAAAACCTAGCCCTGGAGTCAGAAGGACCTGAGTTCGGATCAGGGCTCAGATACTTAACACACACACAAACTAAAACCTAGCCGTGTGACCTTGGGCAAGTTACTTAACCCCAATTGCCCTCCAAAAACAAACAAACAAAAAAAACGAGCAGATAGACTTCGTATTTACCTGGAGAGACTTATACAAACTAATGTTGAGTGAGAAGAGCAGAACCAGGAGAAATTTGTACACAATTACAGACACAACATATGTGTGATGAACAACTTAAGATAGACTGGGCTCTTCTCAGCAATGCAAGGCTGTAAGATAACTCCAAAAGATTCAAGATGGAAAGAGATGTCTACATTTAGAGAAAGAACTACAGAGTTTGAATGCAGGTTGAAGCAAACTACCTGCTCTCGCTCTCTCTTTTTTTTTTTTGGTTTTTGGAGGGCAATTGGGGTTAAGTGACTTGCCCAAGGTCACACGGTTAGGTGGTTTGTTTGGGTTTTTTTGGGTGAGTGTGTAAAGTGTCTGAGGCCAGATTTGAACTCAGGTCCTCCTGACTCCAGGGCTGGTGCTCTATTCACTGTGCCACCTAGCCGCCCCCCCTGCTCTCTTTCTTTTTCTAGTTTGGTTTTGTTTCCTCTTTCTCATTATTCATTCCATCGGTTATAATCTTTCTTTACAACCTGACTAATGTCTAATGTGAAAGTATTTGCAGATCCTATACTTGATTGCATGCTGCCATGGGGGAGGGAGAAGGAAGAGAAGAAAATCTGAAACTCAAGGGATTGTGAAATGAAATCTGGTAAACTAAAAGTAAATAAACAAATTAATTTTTTAAAAGTGTTCCATAATAACTAGACAGAGTAAAGCATGTAGAGTAGAGGGAAGTTCAGTAAAGAGCTTTTTCTTTCTGATTTTGAGCAGATGCCTTCTATCTCTGAATGAGTTACTTCTACATACAGTTGTTTCCCCAAATGCCCCCTCCCCAGCAAACTCGTCCTTGTAACAAGGAAAAACAGTCAAGCAAAATCAATTGAGAATGACCTCATCTAACAGGATTTAATATTTTCTAACTGTAAGCTCCCACCACTGCTGAAATGAGGGGTATGGTTCATCACCTACCGTCCCAGAGTAAGACTGGTCATTATAATTACTGAGAATTTAGCAAGCATTTTGTTATCCACCCCCCCCATTTACATAAGTGTGTACATCTTTTTCCTGGTTGTGCTCACCTCACTTTACAATAGTTCTCACAAAGTTCTTCATGTTTCTCTGAATTCTTTATATTTGTCATTTTTTATTCTACAATAAAATTCCATTACATTCATATGCCCGTTGTTCAACCAATCCCTAATTGATGGATCCAGTTCTTTGCTACTACAAAAAGTACTGTTATGAATACTGTGACATATTTCTGGATTTTCTATTTGGTTCTGTAAAGTTAATAAGCTAGGCTGAAGCAGAAAGGCTGTCATGAGAAATTGACATGGATTATGATGAGGTACTGAACGAAAATAATAACAAAAACACATCCTTAGAACCCCAGAAAGATGGATACTAGCAACTGTTTTTTTCTGCTACAATTAACTCATGAAACGGCCTAGATAGTGGTTACAATCTGCATTGGTAGAAGGTGCAAATGCAACTGTATTGATGGATTTCTTAAAGTTAAAAAAAAAAATCCCAACACTTCCCAGTAGTCATCACTACACTCAACAAAGCTATACAACAAGTTTCTTGGTCTAGTTAGGAATCATTCATTTAAGAATCTGGCAAATATGTTGCTTGCCTTTCCAGAATTTATAACTTAAGAGTGGTATCAGAGAGCTATCTCTTGAAGAAAACTTGATTAAAAACCAATTCCAACTTTCAGTGTCAACTGACTAGCACACTAGCTTTAGGCTGGTCAAACATTATTTCAAGTTCATTCTATTCTCAATGTTTAATTCTATATCTTCCCTAGAATGTTGTGTAAGACTTCACACATAGAAAAGTAGGTGGTTAGTAAATATAAACAACTTCTCATAGATTTTAAAAGACTGTAATGTCTATTTGCTGCCACCAAGTCCAGAGAGAATTAGAGAATCCTGAACAGAACTCAATTGCCAGTTAAATGGTCAAGGATCATAGATCTAAAATTGAAAGGGACTCCAGAGGACATCTCATTCAATCCCCTCATTTTAGAAATGAAGAAACTGAGGCCTAGAGAGGTGAAGAAACTTAACCTAGGTCACACAGGAAGTAAATCACAGAGGTAGGAATTGGAACCCGATGCTTGGATTCCAAAGCCAGTGTTCGTTCACAGTAAAATGATACCGCTAGTAGCATCTTTTAAAAAGATTTTAAGAATTTTATTATCTACTCAGTATTACAAAATAGAAAAGCTGCTCTAGACAAAGACTCAAGGTTGTAAAGGCCTCTAGCGATCACTTAGTTCCCTTCCTTTACAAGTGAGAAAAGGTGACAGCTTCTAATTGCAGTGGCAGGAGAACTTTAGCTTGCTATTATATTCTGCAACTGTCATACAACTGAAGATAAAAGAAATCTCTAGTCAAATTTATTCCCAAAATACCAAAACTTTTCTTTATTAAAAATGTTTTAAAATAGAAGTAAATAGAAAGTATATATGCAGTAAAAGTAGTTTTCTGGCATTTTATACACAAGCAACATTTAACAACTTACAATCCTGTTCTGTCAAAAGAGGCCATGACTTTGGACTTTAGAACACTAAGATTATAAAGTGCCTGATGATGGTATCAAAGAAAGATTAAATGATGTACACTATGATGGGGTCCTTGTGATATATATATGTCTGTAGTATCAATCTGTAACATCAGTTTGTAAATGGGGTGCTTTGGGATCTATGTCTGTAAAATCAATTTGTAAAAGCAGTCTGTAAGATCACATTTCCACCCCCCCAGCCTCAGAGCATTGACTCTGCCCCTTCCCCCTTCCAGCACTCTGCCCAGCAACAACTCATGACCTGTTTATCTCTGCTTGAAACAATAAGTTATGTAAATGTTATCTCCCTTAGTTAGAGTGGCCAGCCCCACCAAAAATTCTTCAATACCTTATCTATAGGGTAACTTCTTAGTCAATTATATACCCACGCTGTCTCTGATGACCTTGGTGGGAGGCAGACTGGGCACTCTTTAGTGACGTGTCAGGCCTAAAACCACACCTCCAGCTAGCCCCGCTTGAGCTATTTCCCAGTGAATCATGGGCAATACATCTGCGCAGTTGATATTAAAAGTGTATGGTCCTTTGAGCACTGACCACTCCTTAACTCTCCCTGATCCCACCCTTACTCACCTAGTTAGCATAATTGACACCTTAAAACCATGCCTGCAGGTTCCATAAGAATCTAGCCCAACAGCATAACAATAAACTTTACAATTTCGGCTTCAAAGTTTGCTTGAGCCTGGTGAATTCCTTCCAGACTGGATGCCAGGGAGGCATCCCTGGCAGAACCACTTACCCTCCCCCCTTCCTTATCACCCTTCCCTCTTCACACTATATATTATTACACAGGCACCCTTCCCATAAGACTGCCTTGATCAGAGCTGTTTTCATAATAATGCCTATACCTGCAATCAAACCCCTTGGCAACAGCTGTACAATCGAACAGTTATAAGATTTCTATGGAATCACTCTTATAATAGGGAAATTAATTACATTTCACAGAATCAATTAATGATACTAGGAAGGGTATATTTATATGCTAAATATTTAAAATGAGTACAACAGAATACATAATTCCCCAATTATACTATATAAGTTTACTGTGTGCATGCACATACACAAAACTAACAGGAAACATACAAGCATATATATACACACAGAACACCAATCATACCATACCATACCATACCATACCATACCATACCATACCATACCATACCATACCATACCATACCATACCATAGCATACTATAATATACTAAGGAAAACAAATCTTCAGAAAATTTGGAGTAAGATCTACAAGCTGTATCATCCTAAGAATTTACAGAGGAAATCAGACAACAAAAATGAAACAAAGTGCTTCCGTGATTCCTTATTTTTACCTTCCTGACAATTCATCTACCACGTGTGGCTTCTTAATACCTTAGTGCCTAATTATGTTACACAAAGAAGTATGAACAGCACTGTAAGTGAAGCCAGGAAGAAGAGCTGGACCAGACCAAGGCATATGAGAAAAAAAATCTGTGCTGGACGTGATTGTTTTGAAAGTATTGAAGGATTAATTTTCAAGGTATCTGAAAGTGGGAAAGATCTTGAGTGATTGAAAAAAAAAGTCATTACATTAATGGTATTAATACCCCCCCAAAATTTTCAAGAATTTTTATCTGTATAAATCCATGAGAATAATCTACACACACACACACACACGAATCCTTGCTGAAAATACAAACCAAGAACCAGGGAGGTTTGTACCATTTTCTCAAGCAGTTCAATCATCTAATGAACAGCTCAGCTTGGGAGAACTATATCCAGCCCAAGACCATAAACAGGAACTATTAAATGAAATTAAGACATACTCAGAAGAGATTATCCTAGCAATCTATTAAAAAAGATGTAAGGAAAAATCAGTGACTTTATTAACAAAGAGAACTCTCCATGAAGAAACTCCCTCCACCAATAACATGTCAGTCTTAGCTACCTGCTGTACACTGTGTGTACATCCAATGAACCTACTGAGTGGCCCAGGGTCACATATTTGTTATCAGTCAGAAGCAAGAACTGAACCTAGGTCTTCCTTCCTCCCAGTCTACCTCTCTATTCACTATGACATAATGCCTCTCAACTGTGTTTATACTTTATTTATAATAAGCATCTGACTCAGGATGATAAAATGTAACTTTAAAAGATCTCCCATAATGTGTGTATATATATATATAAAAATAATATAAGATTCCTTGATAGACGGAGCTTCCAAGTTTGTCCAGTTGATCTATCAACACCAAAGGAGGCATAACACAGGAAGATACACGCTTACCAAAGAGGTTCACCTGGAAGAGAGATTCCTTAGAGCTGCTGAAGTCCTCCAGACTTTGCTGTTTATGGATGATATTGTGCTGATTGCATCAAACCCCAGAATATTACAGGACCTCCTCAATGAAATTCATGAAAGCTCAAAAGACTGTCTTAGAGATCCATTTAGGAAAAAAAGAAGTAGGTAAAGAATGGCTGTTGCCCAGAATAAGACAGGAAGATAGATGGACAGTCCACTGAGTTAATCTATTAATATATATCTTGGAGTGACACTAAATGAACAAAGTTGGGTCCAGAATTGAATAGGAAAAATAGATTTGAATTTGGATTGAAATAGGAATATGCCCAGGGCTTTCAGTGATCCCAAGGGAATCCCTTATATATTAAAAAAAACAAACAAACCCAACACCTTTTTAATGACAGTATTTTTCTGGGGATGCTATATAACTGAATCATGGAACACCACAATTTCCAAAAAACCAAAATTACAGGTGACCTGAAGAGCACGAGAGACTTAAAGTGGGTATAAGTAGGCTACAGCTATTACCAACAATGATGTGTGCTAGAAATAATGCTGGATTAGGAATCACAATGAACCTACATCCAAATCTCATCTCTAATATTTAGTAGATTATGTAACCATAGGCATTCATTACAGCCCTAAGACTCAGATTCCTCCTCTTTAAAATGAAGGTCAAATGTAATAATGTATATAAAGCGCTTTACAAACTTTAACGTGCTACATAATATCAGCCACTATCATTATTACTACATGTAAGAAGTGGCATAAAATATATCATCCAGGAAACGTTTAATCAGGTGGTGGCACATACGGAGAACAAAGGTAACAGATGGACTATTATCCTTTGTAACATTACTCACAAAATGTCTACCTAGCAGGAGCGTCCCTTACAGAGGATTTTGTGGGAGGAATATGAGTAAGAATCAGATTTGTATCCCCGCTAATAGTTTCTTCACTCAGAGATTACTTTCCATTTACATGTTGTATGTACATAGTTACTTACAAAGGTGATTTGCACAGGAAGAGGAAGTGAACTGTAGTAAGAAGATTTCAGATCTACTCAAAGTATTAAATGACAGGAATAGTCCAGGTTCATAAAACACTTTACAGTTAAAAAGCATTTTCTTTATAAAAAACTATGAGGTACACAGTCTGAGTAGAATTTTCTCATTTTACAAAAGATCAAACTAAGAGAGATGACCATGGATAATAAGTAACAGGTCTAGAAGTTACACCCAAGTATTTTGATTCCAAGTTGACCACCTTTTAAAAGATCTTCAGCACAGAAAAATAATTTTACAACACAAAAGAGAAAGTAAAAGATTTGCTTATCTTACCAGACTTGGTAGTTTTTGGGCTGTTCCTCAATTATTGCAGTAATATAGTTCATTTCCTCACTTAAATCCTTTTGTAAAGACTTTAAGAGAACTCTCCGGAAATGCCTACACCAAAATAATCATCAAAAACTTCACTTCTCAAAATTGTATAAACAATATAAAGCAAAATCTTAGAAATTAAGATTATTTTAACAATGTTGCTTATGATCTTCCTAGTGTAGAAGTATATGAAAAACTTCTTAGTTTCTCTAGAAACAAATATTTTTCTAGCTTAAAAAACAAAAACCCTTCCCATACTTGTCCTTTCATACGGGTTAGATCAAGAACAAAAGGCCTTTCTTAAGAAAATGGTTAAGGAAGGAAATTAAACTCTTTTCTTTGGCTTTTTGGAGTGGGGTAGGCAGGGCAATTGGGGTTAAGTGACTTGCCCAAGGTCACACGGTTAGTAGGGGAAATTAAACTTCTAACAAAGATTATTTCTTGCCTGGTTTGTTTGGATTGAGGCCCTTCCTATCTCCAGAAGTACTGGGCACACTTAAGGGTAGTGTCTACCTCTCCATTCAAAAGGTTTAAAATTCTGTGCTCGGAGGCAGGAAGTCCCTTAAGATTACACCAGAAGAATCCAGAAGGGAAATGGTCAAGGAAGAACTGCATCTCAATATACTGTGATTTTCTGCTTGTTCAAGATTCTTATATATGTTACCTTAAATTGTTTTGGGGGTGGAGTGATAAGTCCAAGGGTATGGGGGAACTAACTCTCTAATCCAGAAATGCTTGGTACTAGATTAATGTTAAATTGTTTCTGGAAGATATAACACCACATTACATACTCCTCTCCTTCCTGCCTTTTACAAAATGCAGCCAAAATAGCTTTCTTGCAGGACCTCATACACAATACTCCATCTCCCAATTCCATGCCTTTGAAATGACTATGCCATGTCTGGAATGAACTCCTACTTCATTTCTCTATCCCAGAACCTCTTATTTCCTTCAAAACTCTGCTCAATTGCTACCTTCTACATGAAGCTTTTCCTGATTCCCTAGCAACTAGTGCCCTCCTCCCTCAATTTAAATTGCTCTTATTTTCTATGTACTTACACACACACACACACACACACACACACACACACACACACACACACACACACACAAGCATTAAAAGATTCCCAAACTACATGACAATCAACCTGAGTAGCATATTTTAAAATCTGTTATAATAGGGCTTTGTAGTTTTCTCAAATTATGAATATATAAAGACTGCAGGCTAAAGAATTAGATAACATGCCACTATGGCATATATGGTGAACACGAGCCATTTAAACAAATAAAAATAATGTAACTGATTACTTACCACACAGTATAATTAGCTGCATTTAGTTCAATAGCATCTCCAGTTAATTTAAAAGCCCGCTCACTTCTTTCATCACGTTGCAGAACAGCCCGGAAATAATCATAAACATCTCTAACTGGAAACAGAATAGTTAATACAAAAGTATTACAAACAAACATCCTTCCATTTAAAGGCAGTACCATACCATCCATATTACATCTCTACACCCTGTGCTGTATCTTATATAACACAGTCCCTACTCTAAAGTTTATACAATAGTTCTTAATTAAATACCCACTCATGTATTTGTTCCATGGACAAATAAAAACCTGACAAATAGAAAGAATACTCTTCCGAGTGGTTAACAAGGTTCTACTATGGTTACAGCAGATTCAGATTTCATATAGGACTCAAATTTGTCTTTCAATAGTGAAATAAGGTTTAGCTCAGAGTATTATTTGTTAATTGTCCAAGGTAGATCAGAAAGGTCAATGGCTTCTTAATCTTTAAAAAGTAGTGGAAGGGGGCGGCTAGGTGGTGCAGTGAGTAAGAGTGCCAGCCTCGGAGTTGGGATGACCCAGGATCGAAACCGGCCTCAGAAAATGAGCACCCACACAGAAATAATGACTAGCCGTGTGACCTTGAGCAACTCACTTAACCCCAATTGCTTTAAAAAAAAAAAAGTAGAGGAAGAATCAGAAAGTGATCTAAGTATCAATGTGGTAAGTTTAAATTCACCCTCAATTATACCTCAAATGATACTAGCCTGTGTTTAATTAAAAGTTTGTGAGCATACATTATAATGGAGTAATGAAATATTAAAGGAGTACAAAACAAAAATTTAGTTCAAATAAAATATAAACTCATTCACATATTTAATTGTATAGTCCATAAAGTAAACAAGAATGAACTACATTGTATAGTCCATAAAGTAAACAAGACATGAAAATACAGATAAATTTTGTTGTTTGACAATCTAACTTTTTTAACACGGCAAAACAATCCATTTCTTGCATATGATAAATTTACAAACAAAAGCAACCATAAAAGACACTCCAAAGCAATTAATGGCATTTTGCTTATTTGTAGCTATTATAAAACATATGACTTTCTAGTTGGCCCATAAAAACTGTGAAACTGCAACCTGCCCACTAAACTTTCCTCCCTTATGCACCAATTACTAGACAAAAATAAACTTACATTTTTCACTATAAATTATCTGGACCACTGGATTTGGCCCATCATTCTGGGGCACCGGCTCTATATCAGCCCATTCTGGTCTGTCCCTGTAAATATACATTTTTCTTTTCAGTGCTTGAAGACAGACAGATAAGAGAAAGAAAAAGGACTACAGTGTTTATTAGATTAAAAAATGACAAATATTCTCATAAAACATTAGTTATTATAGACATCTTAACATAAATACTATAAAATCCCACAGAACAAAAAACGTGCTACTATTCATCTTAAGCCTTTACAGCATTATCAAATAAGGTTAGGATTCATAATTATCTTCTCTTTCACAAAATCAATAAAAACATTTTTTGCACAGAAAGGTCTTTGAATAGAACAGTAAGTCTTTGCAACAAGTACACAAAGCTTCTAATTTAGAAATGAATCTAAATGCACCAGTCAGAGATCAGAAGTCACCAGATTTCCCTAATTCAAAAGACTCTTGTCTTCAGATTCTGTTCTACTTCAGAGTCAGCATTTCTTCTTTGGAATAATAATTTACTAGGAATGTGACATTTTAAAGTCACAATATCACACAGCTTATTGTATACTAGCTAATGTTATCCACCAAAAGTTACTACTATCTTTGGGGGAACTATCCCATAAGAACAAATTTATCTTTACATACAGCTAAACTGTAACCACAATATTTTTAAGCTGATCCACAATGCTGGTGCCATTATAGCTTAGTCAATCCTGACACTCAGTCAATCCTGAAATTTTGTCCATTATTACATAAAAGGACAGATGACAGGAATGGAATGGAAGGGAGTGCCAGGTACTATACTAAGTGCTTTATAAATACTATCTCACTTGAATGGGAAGACAAGACATCAGGAGCACTTAAAGTTAGTATAAGATGTGAAACCTAGGGCTTGGAACAACAACAAAAGGAAATACTTCCAGAAAAAGTGGTATTTAGTCTCCCTGGAGCAAAGATTATTGCAAAACACTTAATTTATGCCTATTTCATAACATTTCCACTGATTTTTAATTATTCATAACATGCATGCAAAAATGCCAGAGCAGAACAGGGATTCCAGATCTCCTTTCCTGACTCCCAAGTCTGGTGCCTTGTCCTCCTCAGCAAGCTACTTTCTAATTGAAAACAACTCTGATCCTTAGGTGTATTTAGGTTTCTAAGGAACGGAGGGAAGGTGTGAATATTATTTGTATCCTCTGCTATTCTGGACAGACCTCTTTTTTTCCATACTCTAGGCCACTGTAGGGATCCCTTTTGTATCTGCCCCCAATCTGCTTTTTAGATCATTTAAATACAATTACCCAAAGAAGATGAGGCAATCTATCCTAATTCTCTTTGCCAGGTGAAATTT
Organism: Gymnobelideus leadbeateri; assembly: GCA_011680675.1. Classification (NCBI taxonomy): domain Eukaryota; kingdom Metazoa; phylum Chordata; class Mammalia; order Diprotodontia; family Petauridae; genus Gymnobelideus; species Gymnobelideus leadbeateri. Next base: position 526,603 of record WOXC01004936.1, read on the forward strand.
AATTAGACAACCTATGTTCCCTTTATTTCTGACTGGGGTGGGGAAATAAAGAGTAATACTCAGTCACTAAGGACAAGCCACTGAAGACTCATTACATATAAAAGGGATTTTTTTTTGTACAAGGGAACATTTGCGTGGGGAAGAATTCACTGTGGTGTTAAAACAAGAACAAAAAAAACCCAAAAACTTTTTTAGAAAGTGTTTACTTTGCTCTTTACTCTTTTCAGTTATGCTCTACCCCATTTGGGGTTTTCTTGGCAAAGATACTGGAATGGTTTGCCATTTCCTTCTCTAGCTCACTTTACAAATTTGGAAACTGAGGCAAATAGGGTAAAGTGACTTACCTCTAGTCACAAAGCTAGTAAGCATCTGGGGTTGGATCTGAACTCAAGAAGCAAGTCTGATTCCAGGCCCAGTGCAGTAGCCTTGTTTTGTTTTTTAAAGTAGGGGGACTAAACTTGTGTGGCTTGGGCCAGGGGGCAGAAATGGGCCCAGACAGTCAATATAAGACGGAAAAGGTAGCTAGATGTCAGCTCAACAAAATAAGAAACTTAACTTGCTAACAATTAAGAAGTGGATTATGTTGTCTCAGGAGGTGGTAAATTCTTGATCAAAGGATATCTACTTGTCCAAAATACTGTTTCTGCCCTCAAGGAATTTGCAATTCTACTCTACTACCCCCATCCCTCCAACATACAACTTTCCTTTATATAATAAGTAGGCCTTACGCTATGATCTGGAAAACAGATTGAAGGCAGGTAGGAAAAGGTGTCCAAGAATTTAGAAAAAAGAAGCCTGTCCAAAATAGCAAGAGGACGGGAATGGTGCTCACAACTTCTTTCCACCACTCTGACTCTTAAACATATCAGAAAGATCTGAGTTCTTCTCAACTAGAAAGTGTGGAGGAAAAGGCAACAAACTTAGGATGGAATCCCCACTCTGCCCCCTAAGAGTCAGAGCCACGATCATTTCACCTCTTGGAGCCTGCTTCTCCTTCCAAACAAAACGTGAACGAGGAGAGGCCCTGTAAAGCTTACAAATGAAGAGCTGGCCTTTCAGTCAAACAGCCTCAGTCACATCTTGTGTCTGCTGCATCGGTAGGAGAAATTGCTCCTCACCACAAGCTCCCTACACTGATGAAAACATCAGTTTGATAAAAAAACAACAACAAAAATGGCACCAGCCAATACTGAGTCGGGGAGGACAGTGGATCCTACAATTTAAAAAGTTTTAATTACAACCGAAAGCGTAGTGGTAGTGGTGGAGTTGGACATCAGCGGATTCTTAGGATCCGAGTTAAAATCCCACTTCTGCCACTTAATTACCTGCGTGACTCTGGGTAATTCCTTGCCCTCTCGGGGCCAGTTTCCTATTCTGTAAAATCAGAGAACAAGGCTAGATGGGCTCTGAGGTGCCTTACAACTCTAACTCCACCATCCTAAAGAGGTGCCAGCGCCTGGGACGGGTGGGTTCCAGTAGGGTCCTATTTAAGAGTCAGCAGGAGAGTCCTTTAACTCTCCAAAAACTCGAGGGAGTGAGTGGGTGCGCGTGCTGCAGGGGCCGGACAGCGCAGCCGCTGGGCAGCAGCCCAGGCCCGGGGAGCCTGCGGGACGCAGAGCAGGCGGCAGGACAGCGTGCTCCCGGCTGCGGGGCGGTGGCTTGGTAGAGGTGGAGGGATAGGGGGCTGCGGCAGGGCGGGCGGACTACGTGGTTGAGGGGGTTAAAGAGGCCGGAGGAGGGGCGTCCAGCCCCGGGGCTGGGGGGGCAGCGGTTCCCGGGGTTGGGGTGGGGGATCCGGCGGCGGGACTCGGCCCAAAGGCGCCAGGGAGCTGCAGGAGAAAACACGCGCGGGGTCCGAGGCGAGAGGAGGCCCCGAGGGCGCTGCGGGCCCCGGCCTGGCCCCTGCCGCCCCGGAGAGAAGCGAGCCCAAGGGGCCAGGGGGGGCAGGCGGCCTTCGTGCGGGCTTCTCCCGCCGCCACGGGGCCACTACCTGTACAGGACGTAGGTGGGCGAGTCGAGGCGCATCAGCCCGTAGTCCTCCGGGAAGGAGTCGCCTTCCACTTCCTCAGCATCCTCAGCCTCCGCCGCAGATGCAGATGCAGCTGCAGCTGCAGCAGCCGCCGCCGCCGCCGCCTCAGTCTTGGGCTTCGGCCTGGGCTGCTCCGGCTCCCCGGCCGCCGAGCCCTCCGCGAGCATGTCGGCCTCCGCCGCCACCTGGGCGGCCGCCATCTCCCCTCGTCCGGGTGGGGGCAGCAGCCCTGCTCCTTACTCTATCCGCCTCCTTCCCTTCTTCCCCTTCCGGTCGCCTAGCCAACCATAGAGACGCGGGCGAGCGCAGCCCTGTTTGTTGGTCCAAATTCCTACCACCCTCTAGGGAAAGCCGACTTGGGGGAAGGGACGGGGTGGGGGGGGTAGAGGGGAGAGGCGGAAGGAAGGCGCGAAAGGGGAGCGGTTGCGAGCGCGCAAGCGCGGGTGCATTTGGAGTTTCCCGACCTTGGCGTCTGTTGTGTCACACCGGCCGGGCGGCCTGCATGTGTATCTCCATCTTTCCGAGCCTTTCCTTCTCCAGACCCCAATGTACCCCAATTATGTGAATAAAGTGACTAAAATGTGCATAGACTTTCCTGCCCACATCACAGGCACTCCATCTCCCTTCTCTGTGCCTTGTCCCAGGAGACCTGCTCGAGGCCTCTCATCCCTTTCCCCACAAAAACACCCTACTTTTGTCCAAGAAAAAATATTAAAATATATACTTTGCATTTAAGGCACAAATCTGCCAGAAAATGTATTTAACATTACAAATCTAAGCATTTCTATCCTAAACCTAGAGAGTTGTTGAATAGTTTTAATCGGGTCCAAATCTTTATGACCCCATTTGGGGTTTTCTTGACAGAGATACTTAGAGTGGTTTGCCATTTCTTTCTCCAGATCATTTTACAGACGAGGAGACTGAGGCAAACAGGGTTAAGTGACTTGCCCAGGGTCACACAGCTAGTAAGTGTCTGAGGCCAGATTTGAACTCATGAAGATGAGTCTTCCTGATTCCCAGCCCAGCCCTCTATTTAACCACCCTAAACGTCTAAACTGATGGTTTCTCCATCTTCCCCTTCCCTCGTGCCTTCAGGCATCTCTCCCAAATCAATTTGAGGTAATATTTAAAAGAGCTTTGAGCAAGGAGAATATCAAAATATATTAAACTACAGTTTTGACTTAACATTCCGGAATGTCTCTGAGTCTTCAAATACAATAATTCAGTTGCTTCCCAGACCCTTCTCCACAAAAATGGAAAAGGCTTCCTCCCCACCATCAACTGTCAATCCCCTCTGAATGGAAGAGGTTAAGGTTAACCACGATATATTTCAGGGCTGCTCAGCCACCTTTGGTGAACACCTGATTCACCCAAATCTCACCTGTGGCTGCCAGAAGCTGTAGCATGCACAGCAGCCTCCCCCAGGTAAATCCTCTCCTAAAATGGGCTAAACCAGTTTGAGCGTAATGGACAGATCTCAAACCCATTGGGTGAGTTAGAGGGATGTCTGCCCCAAGACTTCCCCCAGTGGAATGGGTGAATGAGAACGATTTGTTCCAAATCGTTTGGTGGCCAGGAAGGCTGCTGGTGCTGTGGGGCACCTAGAGTTTGGTCAGACATCAAAGATGCCAAGGTCATCAACTGCACCCTGAGGCCATCACCATCATCCACTGGACTTCCATGACTCAGGAAGAGAGAATGCCTCACTTAAATCCAGTTCACCACCAGGGCGTAAGGGTTAAGGTGAGATTTTTTCAATACATTTCAACACTTCATTTATTTTGTATATATTTGTATGGGTACTTGTTATACCATCATAACATCTCTAAATCCCAATCTCTACCTACTTGCCATCACTTTGTTTCTGATCCTCTTCACCTCTCCCTTGGACTAGGACAATAGAGTTCTTATTGATCTCTCAGCCTCAAGTCTTTCTCCATTTCAATTCATTTTCCACTCAGATTCCCAAGTTATTTTTCCAAAATGAAGGTTTAACCCTGTTCTCACCCCTATTTCAGTGAACTGCAGTGGATTGGTTACCTTTGTGACCGAATGCAAATTTCTGCGTTTGACATTTAAAGCTATCCATATAGCCCAGCCCCTTTCTTTTATCCTTTTTTTTTTAAAAAAAGGTTTTATTCATGTTTTGTTTTTATATTACAGTTACATTTTATCCCCAATCCAAGAGAAGTCTCTTGCAGCAAACAATTAAACATCCACTTCATCTTAAAATGAATGCAAATTTAGAATTATGTGAATAAAGTGACTAAAATGTGCATACACTTTGACCCAGAGATTCCATTGGTAGTCTGTGAGAGATAGCATTTATCTTTAAGATAATCTATTTCCCCATTTTTTATAGCACAGGAATATTATATCACATACCACAACATATCCAGTCATTTCCCAATTGATGGATGCTCCTTTAATTTTTAGTTTTTTGTTACCACAAAAAGAGCTGCTATAAATATTTTTGTATGTATAGGGCCTTTTCCCATTTCTTTGATCTCTTTTGGGTAGAGGTCTATCTAGCAGTGGTAAAACTGGGTCAAATAGCATGCACTTTTAAGTAATTTTTTTGGTATAATTCTAAATTGCTTTTCAGAATGGTTGTAATCATTCACAAGTCAACCAACAGTTTATTTATATGATAGCATCTCCAATATTTATCATTTTTCTTTTTTATCATCTTTGGCAATCTAATGGGTATAAGGTAGACTGTCATAATTACTTTAATTGGCATTTTTCTAATTAGCAGTGATTTGGAGCATTTTTTCATATGGTTATAGAAAACTTGGGTTTGTTCCCTAAGAACTGCTTGTTTATATCCTTTGACCTTTTAGCAATTGAGGAATGGCTCTTAATCTTATAAATTTAAATCAATTCCCTATGCATCTTGGAAAGGAAACCATCGTAATAGAAACTCACTGTAAAGATTTTTTCCAGGCATTTCCTTGATCTTAGTTTTACAAATTTGTTTAACAACTTTTTAATTTTATATAATGAAAATTATTTATTTTATCCTATCGCTTTCTGGGCATGAACTTTTCTCATATCATAGCTCTGATAAATATTTTCCCCATGTTTCTCTAATTTTTTTTCTGATGTGACTTTTTATATGTAGATCACATATCCATTTGGAGCTTATCTTGGTATAGTATGTGGGATGTTTGTCCAAACCTAATTTCTTCCATACTGTTCAATTTTTCTAGATGATTTTTGTCAAATAGTGAGTCATTATCTCAGTAGCTATGCTTTTTTTGTTCATTGAATACAAGAGTTCTAGATTAATTTGCTTTTATACATTGTATAGCTAATGTTTCACTGAATGATGTTCTTTACTTTTTTTTAACCCAATACCAAATTATTTTGATAATTACTATGTTACAATATAGATTGAGATCTGGCATGGCTAGGACCACTTGGTTCCAACTTTATTTTGTTGTTTGTCTTCAGATTCTTGACCTTTTGTTCCCCCAAAAGAATTTTGTTATATTCTTTTCTAGTTCTAAAAGTAATCCTTTGGTGGTATGGAATTGAATAAGAAGATTTATTTAGGTCGTATTGTCATTTTTTATTGTATTCACTTGTCCTATTCATGAGCAGTTAATATTTTTCCAATCTGTATTTCTGTAGACAGAGGGTAGTTTTATTTGTATATTTTTTGTGTTTATATTAAAAGGAATACTCCCAAGTATTTTATACATTTTGGAGTAATTTTAAATGGAATTTATTCTTTCTGTCTCTTTCTGTTGGGTTTTATTGGTATTATATAGAAATGGTGATGATTTGTGTGTATTTATTTTATATCCTGTAAGTTTACTGACATAATTAATTTACTTTTTTAGTTGAATCATAGGGTTCTTTAAGTATGCTATTCTATCATCTTCAAAGAAAGTGATAATTTTATTTCTTCTTTACTTATGCTTATTTCCTTATTTCAGTATCATGTCAAATAGAAGTGCTGACACTGAACATCCTTGTTTCACCTTTGATTTTATTGAAAGTATTCTAGTATCTTCATTACTTATCATGTTAGTTCTTGGTTTTAGACATATACTATTTATCATTTTAAGGAAAGTTTCATTTATTCCTGTGTAATCAAGAGGATTATGTAGTTATGTACTATATATCTGAGAATATAATATGTCAGTAGACAAAAAGGAACAGGGAATGTCTCTTAATGTTCCTTTAGAAATCAGGTTTCTTGAGGCAGAGTCAAGATGGAAGAGTAGAAACAGGACTTCCACCAGGCTCTGGCTTCTACCTCCCCAAATTCATGTAAAAGAGGACTCTGAACAAACTTTGGAGCTACAGAACCCACAAAATGACACAGAGGACAGCCCGGCAGGCCAGCAAGAATCAGCCAGCACAGCGCTCTGGGTACACAGCCAGCACAAGCCAGAGGTTTTAACCCCAGGGTGGGCCTGACCAACCACCTGCTGGAGGGACTCCAGATCACCAGCAGCTGTGGCAGTTTCCAGAATTGTCAACACACAGATGCTAAGGACACATTGAAAGGTCAGTGCAGTATTGACTTTGGGATCCAGTAGTTGGGAGTGTGGTTGGCCTTTGCCCCTGGGTGAGAAGCTGTTGAGGCACTGCTGCCATGCAGCCTCAGTTCCTGGCCTGCAGAGTGTAGGGGGACTAAGTGACCAGTCTGAGGGGTAATCTGTCTTGTTTTAACCTACTTGGATCTGGGTTACAATCTAGGGTGGAGGTCCTGGAGTGTATGACCAGCTTGCCAGAGAGTGTGGAGGCTTCAGAGAGGGCACCCAACTAATACCTTCAGCAGCTGAGAAAACCCCAGCATTTGGAATGAAGCTCCCCTATCTGGTGGCAGAGTCCTACTGTGGCAAAAAGCCCAGGGGCCACGTGATTGAGTAGTGACAAGAGCAGGCAAAGAAAGCAAAATAAACAGAGCAACCCAACTTTACACTCCTATTTTGGGGACAAAAAAGGATCAAAGCATGGAACAGGAGGAAGACAGTGAAGTCAGAACTCCTGCACCAAAAACTTCCAAGAAAAATATGAGCTGGTTATAGGCCATAAAGGACCTTAAGAAGCAAATAAGAGAAGTGGAGGAAAACTTGGGAAGAGAAATGAGAATGATGCAAGAAAATTATGAAAGGAGAGTCAACAGCCTGACTGAGGAAAATAACACCTTAAAAAATAGACTAACTCAAATGGCAAAAGAGGCTCAAAAAGGCAATGAGGAAAAGAATGCCTTAAAAAGCCAAATTTGCCAGATGGAAAAAGAATCTCAAAAGCTCACTGAAGAGAATCATTCCTTCAGAATTAGATTGGAGCAAATGGAAGCTAGTGACTTTATGAGATATCAAGATGCTGTTAAACAGCTCCAAACAAATGAAAGAATAGAAGGTAATGTGAAATATCTCATGGGAAAAACTACTGACCTGGTAAATAGATTTAGAAGAGATAATTTTAAAATTGTTGAACTACCTGAAAGCCATGATCAAAGAAAGAACCTAGAAATCATCCTCCAAGAAATTCTCAAGGAAAATTGCCCTGATGTTTTAGAACCAGAGGGCAAAATAGAAGTTGAAAGAGTCCACCAATCACCTCCTGACAAAGATCCCAAAAAGAAAACTCCTAGGAACATTATAGCCAGGTTCTGGAGTTCCCAGATCAAAGAGAAAATATTACAAGCAGCCAGGAAGAAACAATTTCAATATTGTGGAAACACAATCAGGATAACTCATGCCCTGGTGGCTTCCACACTGAGGGATAGAAAGGCTTGGAATATGATATTCTAGAGGTCAAAGGAGCTGGGATTAAAACCAAGAATCACCTACCCAGCAAAACTGAGTATCATGTTTCAGAAGAAAATATGGTCATTCAGTGGAATAGAGAACTTTCAAGTATTCTTGATGAAAAACCAGAGTTGAATAGAAAATTTGACATTCAGATACAAGAAGCAAGAGAAGCATGAGAAGGTAAACAGGGAAAAGAAATCATAAGGGACTTATCAAAGTTGAACTATTTACATTCCTAGGAGTAAGAGATTCTGTGGTGTAAGAAAACTAGTTCTGAAGATGGTTTGAGCCATGATTTGGAAACAGAGGAGTGGGTGAGGGATTGAGAAAATGATAGTATAAGAAAGAAAATGAATCATTATGTTTTGAAAAGTATAATAATCATTATGTTTTGAAAAGTCATTTTCAAGGTTTACTCTGGAATTAGAGTAACTAAAAATAGAGACACTTAAAAGAAACTAGAAATAGTTTACTCTGATGGTGTAGTCCTGAAAATCAAAAGTATTAAAACCAGAAAAAATAATTTTTAATGCAACTCAGTTTTTATTCTGTAATAGAAACTATACAGAACTAGTCATTTTTCACCCATGTTGGCACAATACAAGGCTTTCATCTTTGTCAGATATCACAATGTTCAGCATGGGCCAAAGGAAAAGGTTAGGATTTAGTAAAGTATTATAGAAAGTTTGTGGAAATTTTAGATCTCATTGTGAGAAGGGGAAAATAGGAAGATTTCCATGCCTGTAAAGTTGTGACCTCTATTTGGAGGTTCTTATTTCTTCCTTGGGAAGTTAAAGTTAATTTTGAAATTTTTCTTGATTACCAAAACTTTATTTCATAGATTTTTAAAAATTCTTGTAGATGTGGAAAAGTAACTGAAATCATGTAACATGATATAAAATTGAGCAATTAAAAATTTTTATTTATATGGGGTTGATAAGTTAGTTGAGAAAAATTATTACTCAAGTGTAGTTGATCTGTACTCTGTATGGTAACTATTATTGCCACCCTTTCAACCATTCTATATTAGTTTCTGAATACAACAATACCAAAATTGGTAGATGAATGGAATGGTTTTCCCATGTGAGATAATTGAGAAATGCATTCTGGATTAATGTCATTTGACTGGAAATAAGTTGTATGTCTGTTTTGAATCCATGATATTTTTTTATGTTAGCATTGTCCTCATAGTTTCTTGCATTGTGATTCTGGGAAACTATCAGATAGAAAAAATGAATCTCCTGACTCAGTTTTGTACTGTGATATTTCTTTTCTAGTCAGGAGAGTTTCCTACCTGGTAGGAAACTCTGACTCTGATACCCTGTAGATAATGTGAAATTCTGTTGCATAATTTATATTGTTCAGTTGTGTTCAACTCTTCTTGATCCTACTTGGGGTTTTCTTGGCAAAGACACTGGAGTGGTTTGACATTTTCTTCTCTAGCTCATTTTACAGAGGAGGAAACAGAGGCAAACAAGGTTAAGTGACTTGCCCAGGGTCACACAGCTAGTAAGTGTCTGAAGTCAAATTTGAATTCAGGTCTTCCTAACTCCAGGCCCAGCTCTCTATCCACTGTCCCATGTAGCTGTCATTGCATAATTGACATTTTGGCATTTCCAAAAATTTACTTGTGTATTTATATCTTTTACATCAAACAGAAGTCAAACAGAACTGATTGGATTTTGTCCTGTTATACTTATGATAGGTCTGTCTGCTTGTGAGAGAGGCTTTAGGCTTAGGTCTAATAATGTTATAACTAGGAGGTTATTACTTGATAATGTTATAACCCTCCTCCTTTTATGGCAAATTTCTCTCCCTAGATAGGTGAACTGCAAAAGTTTTATAATGAATCTTATTGTTACAAACATCTGGCCAATCTGGGCTACTATGGGATGAAGGTATAAAAGACCCTATTGCTTTTATTTCTATTTTAATTTTGTGGCCATTACTTAACCTCCTAACCTAGGCAAATAGAGCAAATCAATTCTTAAAGTTGCCAACTCCTTGCTCATTGGGTTTATAAACTTATATCCATGTATAAGACTGTCCTTATGGTCTCATAAGAGAAACATATTCTCAAAGAGAGAAAGGGATAAAGAGGCAAAAAGTTCTAACTCTTGAGTAATAAACCTCACTTTGAGAAAGGCAACTAAGTCAGATTATTTCCACTTGAGGGTAAGATATATGTTGTTGGCTTCCAGATATTTTCCAAAAGGTAAAGAATATACTTAGAGGATTCAAGATATCTTCTTTTGGGCGGCTAGGTGGCGCAGTGAGTAGAGCGCCGGCCATGGAGTCAGAAGGACCTGAGTTTGGATCTGGCCTCAGACAATGCACACACAAACAAAAATCCTAGCCGTGTGACCTTGGGTAAGTTACTTAACCCCAATAGCTCTCCAAAAAAAAAAATATATCTTTTTTTTCCCTTTTTGGAGGGGGGAAGTCAGGGCAGTTGGGGTTAAGTGACTTGCCCAAGGTCACATGGCTAGTAAGTGTTAAGTATCTGAGGCCAAATTTGAACTTAGGTTCTCCTGACTCCAGGCCCAGTGCTCTATTCACTGCCATCTAGCTGCCCTGAAGATATCTTCTACTATAATAGCCTTATGATTTCTGCTGTTTTGTTGGTGAAAACAATGACAAAAAGCGAAGAAAAGAAAATTGTCCTAAATGATATAGTTTTACATTTTATCCTGAAGGTAAAGGGGAATGACTTCCTTTAGGTTCATTCGAAAGTCCAAAAATGAATTTTATACAAATGCCTAAATACACAGGTTTTGGTAATTGTCTGTAATCTTTCAAGTTGGATTGCATCTTGTTAATGAGAGATGACTCACAGTGAAGTTTCCTCATTTCTTTTAACTTCCTGTTACATTCCTATCTCTTCTCCATACTTTGTAAAGTTTACAAAGTCACAATGTTCCCTAATGTACTCTTACATGCCTACTCTCCTAACTGATGGGGTCTGACATGCCCAACCTTGGCAGTACACTCCGTGTGTGGCAAGGATAGCATAAGAAGGCCCTGTAATGCCACAGGCATGTCACTTTGCCTTCTATTTCTTACTCAATCCATAATTTTATTACATTACCCATAGATAATTCCAACTTCTCAATTATTGTTTCATCTTGTTCCTTTTTCAACTTAAGCTAGTTATTTTATGCCAGATTTTCCTTAATTTATTTTAATGTGTCTTCAAAGGTGAATTGGTTTCTAGGGGGCACTGATTTAATTTTCCTTCAAATATTCATTTAAAAAATATTTAATATTAACTGTATTACAACTCCTTTCTTGTTAGAGAGAATATAATCTAGTATAAAATCAATGTTAAATTGTGTGACGTAGACAACAGCTCTTTGAAGGAAGAGTGTGTTTTTCAGTGTCTTTGCATTCCCAGTGATTTGCATGCTAGAAGATGCCTTAAATACTTGTCAGATCAGTTTGTAGGAGATAAATGGGAACTAGACAGGTGGGATTTGGAAAAGTAAGCAGAATGCAGACATTGAGCAAAGTAAGGCTCAAGGTAAATGAACCCTGTAAAAATAGGCAGGTAGCAAGTATTAGCATGCTTATGGAATATTAAGAAGCTGGCTTTATGGAAGCAAAGTTTGTGCTAGGGATGAGTGATTGATTGTAAGACAGGTGAGATGGGGACAGATTATAGGTGGTATACTGGATCAAGCAGGAAAATTTAGATTTTATAAGAGAGAATGGAAAGAAGTAGCATTTATATAGTGCCTACCCTGTGGCAAGCTTTGTGCTAAGCACTGTACAAATAGAGGCAGGATAAATTAAGAGGACAGAATGCTGGTCTTGGAGGTAGGGAAACCAGTGAGAATTCTGCTCCTGATACTAAGTGTAACAATGGGCAAATTACTTTGTCCCTGAACCTTTTTCCTCATCCATAAAATTACAATTATATCTACAGTATTTACCCGGATAGGATTATGAAACTCAAATAAAGTAATTTGAAGTCCAGTGTCTGAAAGTGTAGCTAGTGGTTGTGGCCACTATTTTTATTATTACAACTAGTTTTCCAGCTCTATTTGTGAGAACTCTGAATCATATCTAACCTTATCTCTAATTCCTCATGTGACTTAGGTCCAGAAGTGTGCCAGGACCTGTCCTTAATGACTACATCTCTGTGTTTAGTGTGTACTTTTTTTTTTTTTAAAGCAATTGGGGTTAAGTAACTTGCTCAAGGTTACATAGCTAGTCATTATTTATGCGTGGGTGCTCATTTTCTGAGGCCGGATTTGATCTCGGGTCATCCCAACTCCGAGGCCGGCGCTCTTACTCACTGTGCCACCTAGCCGCCCCTTTAGGGCAATTGGGGTTAAGTAACTTGCCCAAGGTCACACGGCTAGGTTTTTGTTTTGTGTGGGTTAAGTGTCTGAGGTCAAATCCGAACTCAGGTCCTTCTGACTCCAGGGCCGGCGCTCTATTCACTGCGCCACCTAGCCGCCCCCAGTGTGTACTTTTACATTTTGGAAAAATGGCAAACATTATAAATTAGGGGTTGTTTTATTGATTATCTAAACCAGGGGTCAATAAACTATGCAAACAATACTCCCAGAATGGTGTTCACCGTTTCAAATACAACAAATATAAATTAACTCACTGGTTGAACAAAAATGGGCAGTGCCTGGATGCTGATCCCTGGTCTAGACTTAAGGAAGTGATTGAGAAAATGTTAATACTGCAGATTAAATGTGTAAGTATGTCATACTTCTAACCCTTTCTCCCCCACAGAAACTGGTTATTAAAAACATTTATTAGCACACCAATGCCCGGGACTGAAAACTGTCCAATTATTTGTATCCACAATGCTTGGAACATAGAAAGCCCCTGATAAATATTTGTTGCTTTGTTAATTGGCATAACCCAGCTCATTTATATGACGCCTTAGGTAATGCCATATGTAAAGGCAATATGGTTTAATGAAAAGAACATTGGACTTGAAGACACTGGTTTAAGTCCCAGTTTATAATGGTTACTATGTAATTTCTCCTCTCTGAGTGTGTTTTTTTTCCTTATAAAATGAGAATACTTGAGCTACATTGTTTTGCCCAATAAAAAGAACTTTGGGAGGTGTTTTGCAAAACTTAAAAGCACTATGTAAATAAATATGAACTATATGAAATGGAGATTAAATGAAAAACACCTTTAAAAATCATCTTGCATCTTAATAGTTTAACCACATACAAAAATTCCAAGTTTAATTTTTATACAAGTCTTTATTTACAACTTGTTTCACAACTGTACACTTTTTGCAGCTTGAAAACATTAATGTATTCAATGGGAAAATATAGTTTGACCAAATCTTGTTTTAATTTTCATATACATATACATATATTTATATGCATATATATAACACACAGTATCCTTAATAACACCGTAACAATTTGGCAGTAATAAGACTAAAATGAAAACAAAAAGCAATACAATATTTCAACATATTACAAATCCATTTTCTGATAGATTTCTGGACAGTTTGGGGGCAAGGGGAATGGTGGTACTTTAATCAAGTTTTTACTGAAGACTTTCAAACAAGTTTCTGCTCAGAAAATAAAAGTGGCAAATTCAACCATACTCAGCACAGAATAAATTAGTATGTTGAAAAAATGCTTAGACTCAATTACATATAGATAACTCCATAATCAAGAAGAGCCCTACATTGTAACACCCATCACTTTTAATCATGAATGACATCCTAGCATCATAAGTTTTATTTCCAGCAGGAAATGAGAACAATATATCTAGCAACTTCCATTTAGAAAGTGGCAAAATGCAGGGTGGGTATAAACTGTCAGATTACAAAAAACAACAATCCACAGAAGATTCTATGACATTTAAGACATAAATATAAGGCTATACCAGAACTGGAATTGTAAGTAAAATACAATTCCAAATCTAATGTACTGTCATTTTTCAGATCATCTGAAAAGCTTTAAGCACTAAATGGCAAAAAAAAAAGGCCTTTTTCTGTTGTGTGTGTGTGTTTTTTTTTTTTTTTTTACTATTCATTATCTCCCCCCAACCCAAAGGCAAAAGTAGATTAAGGCAAATTATTATTTCACGTTTGAATTTTAAATTATATGTCCAAAATAAAAATCTTAAGTGGTGCAAACATCTGGTAGATGTTGAAATATTTAAAATACTAAAAGAGAGTTTTGAAAATTAATCTCCCCAATAGTACAAAGAATTGTGGTACTTCTGTACTGGCAAATGTGACATCTTAACAGAAAATGGAATATTTTAGTGCATTTGAACATTAAACAAAAGACAACCTGTTAAGGAAAACATACCACCATAATAATCAAAGTACGAAGTACCCAAACAAATTGTGCATGTGCAGTAATTTTTTTGTAGTTATGCTGAACTATTTATTTCTTTTAAGCAAACTGAACATTTTCCTTAGTCCAAGATAAGTTTTTTTCAGTAAAACATGACATTGAATCAGATTACCAAAGAATGACTACTAAGTACTCTATTCACCAATACACATTTGTAAGATTTTCATGATAATCTGTTCTGATTTGATTTATTTGGATTTTAGTTATATAGAAAAATTGTTTATCTAATTTGTTTTCTTTAAAAAGGAATAGACAGACATAAACACAAGTAAATAGGACGGTCTGCATTAACAGCAACTAAGTTGATGGAAAAAAAATCATTAGTAATCTACATAATTTCACCAAACATTTTAACAGATCAGCATAGATCTTTATGAATATACAAGTGCTTCAGTAACAGGATCCATGTTATTTCAAAAACAATAAAATTATCCCAATGACTGAGTTACTATTTGCTTCATACATAAAAGTCGATGATATGCTTAATGTTAATAATTCAAGTTAGATCACAAAGATAAAGACTACCAATAAAACATTAAGAGTTTGCTTGGATCTTACTACATTTTAGGGGTGAGGGGCATTAGACAACTTGGGGACTGGAGACAATTGAAGGGGCACTAAATTAGTTGAAGAAGAAAAAATGAAAAAGGTGGCAAGTTTCATTATGCTGTAATGCATTACAGAAATAAAGCAGTATGTAATGTTTTAAAGACAAAACTTCAAAATAGATTATGTACTCAAGAGTCCTTGGTGAATAAATCACATTATAGTTATATAATTGTATCCCAGAAATAAAAAGAGTAACATTTAACCACTATTAAAAATGAAAACAGCTCACAATATTTATGTAATGGATAAAGCTCTACTTCATTGAGAAATAAAGTGCTAAGGAAACATTTCAGTACAGGTCACATGATTAAAAAGAAACCCAACCACATTAAAAATAAGTTTAAAAGGTACAAGCTTCTTGTGATTTAAAGGGCTAGATATGAATTTCAGGAATGATAGGTGAAACAGTTCTTTTAAACTATGCTACAAAATACCCTAAATGGCCTAAAGTAAACCGATTGCCTCTCATTCCCTCTGGGTTGACATCTCTTTAGTACTTCTCGGAACACCAAGAATGGAGTACAATAGTATGCTACCTGTTCAACAATATGCTCCAATAAAAATTATACAGAGAAGGGACTTCGAACCAGAAACGCCATTTGGCCCCAGCTAGGTTAAAATATATATTTATTTGTTCATTCACTGAAATATGTGAGCACTTCCTAGATTTGTACTCAGTGATGCTGATACCAAAACCATGTGAATTTCTTTTCTGAAGGGGCGAATCATTGATTTTCCATTTCAGAATTATAAACCAGCACTGCTGCTGAAGGAAAAGAAGTACGGACTTCTTTTGACTCACTATCTGCCTCTCTTCCACCTGATCAGACTCATTTGAGTACAAGAAACCATACGGCAGACAAACAGAAGACAGCACGTCACATCGTGAAGAGAAAATCAAGCCCAAGAAAGTGTTGTCTATTACCCTTACTGGTACACTGACTTAATCTTTGGCATTCACTAGGAAGAACAATGCCCTATGGAGCACATACATCCCAGTGATTTGATTATAACATGACTTTTACCTTCTCATTGATTCCTAATATAAAAGTGAAGACATGATGGCGGTGTGTGTGTGTGTGGATGGGACAGGGGACACAAAACTCCCATAACAGATTGAGTTGAAAAACGTTGGCAAGGAAAACATCAACACAATAAATAGCCAAGTTTACCATCAATAGCATATACTTTAAGACTTCCAGGATGAGAATACCCTAAAAAGACCATAGCTCCTCAAACTGCTTCCCTTCTTAAATGTGGTATTTGTGATGACACAGAAGTCTAGTCAGGGCAAAGTGAGTTCTTTTCAATTTGTGAGGAAGACATAAAGAAGTTAAGAAAACCTCCTTGTGTTAAAAGTCTATGAAGAAAGTTCTAAAATCATCAACTCAGTGGAGACTGAGTTTGGCTCTTGGCAAATACTTTTCCTTGTTGGAGAAAAAACTATTAATTTAGGAAGAAAAGAGATTAAGTATAAATTTTTTATTTTGGAATGGGTGGTAGTGGTGGAAATTTAAAGGAATACATTTCAGGGGGTATAAAAGATAATTTTAGGGTTCAGTCAATGATCTGGTTTACTCTGCAAGACTTTTGTCTCAAGAAGGATTCCTCTCAAAGTTAACTTGATGTAGATCTGCAAATGCAAAGCTTGATGATCCAGTCATTTAAAGCTGGCAAACAAGTGGATGACTGAGCTATATGATTATAGCATCAGAAAAACATATGGCTACTAGGCCCAAAGTTTAAAAAGGACTTAATTGAACACTTTTGCTAAATTAATGTGCTCTATAAAAAAGGCAACTAATTGCCATTAGGTCTAACTGGGCTGAAAAGAAAGATGTTTTTTGCTGTAGGTTTAGAACTCACCTACTTAGGAAAATCTATTTGAGCCATCCTTCTAGATCATTCTCACAGAAAAGACAGAAAGAATACATGGGGAGAAATATAGGGAGAATTAATGATGTATTTGTAAAGTGCACTGAGTGTTGAAGAAAAGTATAAATAATACATAAATGATTAGAAGTAGGTAAAACATTAAAGACACACCCTATACTATTATGAATGCTCATACAAATTACATGTTGAGAGTGTATATACAGTGTGTCACAGCACATGACAAATATACTATCAAGCCTATCTCCCCAGTGCCCCCTTTCCATTTCTATATTAGCACCTCTTCCTAATCTTAAGTCATCAACTGTCATCACTAGTTTTTAGAATTCAGAAAGACCATTACTGATCTAAAGAAATAGGATATGTATGTATGTATTTATATATTTTAAAAAAATCATTATTTTTGCCTATCCTTTTGTCTATTTCTTCTCTGCTTCCATTGCTGTGACAGCCAACCTTCTTCTTACCATGGGACTATTACCTGGCTTGTCTTAATCTTCTTCTAAATAGGCAAACAGGCTAGAGGTTTTCCATTACTAAGTTCACTCATTTTAATCCTCAGAACTCTAATACCTAGAGCAGTGTTGGGGTAGGGTCTGGAAATGACAGAACAGACAAACTAAATGACCATTATTTACTTTTAAGGTGCTCCTAAAGTTGTTACCCTGTGGAAACCTGTAGTTCTCTGGAAGTCCTTTTCAAAACTGGAAGAAGGAAGTGGCAGGAGCAGAGAGTAGTTGCTTTAAGGAAACTTGAGAACCATTTTGGCCATGATTTTCAATAATTAAATCATTCTTACCATACTACAGACTGTAATAAACTAAGGAGAGCCTTAGGAATTACTTTAGAAAGAATATTATCAATCCAAATAATTATACAGAACATGCCTTCAAACTGCTCACCAAAAGATATATGATTAATGAATACATACTATCTTTGGCCAGCATCTACAATAGAAATGAACAATTTGAAAATTCACAAACAGTGCTTCTGTTTAAAGGTTTTATTAACAAAGTTAAATACTTGTTTCTCTAATAACAATGACAGGAATAGCACATGAAAATATTAACAGCTAATTCCCATGTACACTAGAAGCACAAATTTTAATTGAACTATTACCTTTGGGAATGTGCCTAAGTAGCATAATTTGTGTAAATCTTATTCTTCTTTGATATTGGACATCACTTATTTCTTATCCAAATAAGTTCCTCTCTCCTACATTTTGTCCCTGATATCATGTTCTCCCAGTTATAGATGTAGAAAATCGGCCTCAAATTATACCTGACTAGTGGTGTTAGTAGGATTTCTGGCTCTCAGCATTTCCAAAATTTATACAATCACCAAGTCCTGCTTGGCCTTTGCTTCTTGGAGAAGCTAATGATACTTTATCTTCTTGTAACACAAGAAAACCAAGTAGTTCTCTATTTCAAGAAAGTGTCATGCAACAATTTTACAATTATTCATATCTACAAAGGTTAACACTGCATGAACACTGGATGAATAAATGGTTTTAGGAGGGGGAAAAGAGGTGTCAATAATGATTACATAATTTCCCAAGGCATATGCAAGTCATTTAAAATAAAAAAACCTGAAGCCATCATACTTGTACCATATTAACAATTTACAAAAAAAAAATTCACTTTTATTCACCTTCATAGCATTTAACTTTATCTTTTCTGTGGTACTGGGCGAGTTAAACAACCAATTTGTTACAGAAGAGGCTAAGGATTTTTTTTTCTTCAATAGAATATTTTACCCTTCATATTCAATGAAAATTTCCAATAAAAGGAATGTACACTATTATTCAGATGCTTTATAGAAAGTAAAAAATTAGAGTCACATCTAGCATATTTTTCTCCAAAGAACTACAAGATGTAAAATAGTCTAATCACTATCATTACAAAGAATGACTCACAAAACCCAATTTTATATATAAGAGGAACCAATATGAAGTAAGCTGCCATTTTGGCAAGCTGAAGAGAATGAGCAAGAAATCAGATTATTTTGATTGGATGGAAAGCCCAGAAACTTCCTATTTTCTTGAGGTAAATTCCATATCTCCTCTAAATTTTATACTGGCTTGCTGTTTTCATGAAGAAAAACACAGAAAGTAGTATGCTAAGGGTTTTGCTTTCTCATTTTTCCTTTAGTTTAATACAGTCTCTTAAATTTATGTCAAGTTGTCTTTACTTTTAACAAACATACTGCTCCATCTCTACAAGGGCAGTCTCTAAAGACAGATCCTCTTATAATGCAGATATCTCAAAGCCTGGAAAATCTGGTACCTTTCTCATAGTTTTATAACAAATATATTCTCTACACAGCTGTAAAACTAGTTTATTCACTTCCAATAACTGGGTTTTTACTCCATTTCAGATAAATTTCAAATACAGCAATTGAATGTAAGAGGGGGAGAAAAGACTTCTTATGTTCCGAAGACCTAGGATTTATATATTTGTAAAATAAAGATTTCTGATCCAGAGTAGGTTAGGTTTCACATTCTAAAGATTACTAGATGGTAAGAATGGAATTATTATCCAGATAATGGGGTCATAAATTTAGAACTAGAAGAGACTTTAGAAGGGTGTGTGTGTGTGTGTGTGTGTGTGTGTGTGTGTGTGTGTGTGTGGTGCGTGCGCACGTGCGAGTGCGTACATATAAGACTACACAGCTATTAAGCAACTGAGGCAGGATTTGAATGTAGGACTCCTGACTCCAGATTCAGCTTTTTCCCCCACTGACTCATGAACTGTTGTCTTGGAAGGGTTAAATGTGTAAGTACTTTCTGTTCACTAAACAGATTTTCAAAATGACACCTAATCTTACAAGATTACTGGGATTTAGTCAAAAAGCTATTTTAAAAATCAATGAAGTAATTAATCAGCAGAACACATCCCACCCTAGAATGAAATCAAAACTAATTTAAAAAGGGTATCAATTAATATCCTAGGTCCCAGGGAAATAAGATATAATCTCTTTCTGAAGTGGAGGATGTGAACAGATGTTATTGAGCTCCAGATCATTTTTTTTTTTTAAATCTAGAACCTTGGACACCTGGATAGCAAAGATAAAATCCTCTAAGGGATATTCTACACTGTGATACTTCAATGCCATTCAAATGCTACATTTTCACCTTTTGCTATTTTTTATCTTACTCCTCTCCTCAGAATGAAAGCAGTCCTTTGCATAGAAACGGATACCTGTTCTAATAAATTCCACATACTTATACTAATAGTTCACCCCAACCAATAAAATAATACTGTGTTTTCATACCATATTTAGTTCCACAGAAACAAATTATAACTTCAGGTAGACAAGACACATAAGAAATTTCTGAAACAAGGAAAAAAGTCACATGTAATAGTATTTTTAAGTGTATACAGTTATTAACTTCTTCAAAATTCCTTGTATTTAACTAACTAAACCTCACAATCCTGAGACATTATTATTAGCCATTATTTTATACAGGAGGAGATGTACAAAGATTCTCACCACACCTGTGGTTAGGAACAAGAGAGCTGAGAATGAAAAGTTAAAAATGTTATTCTTGGCCCTCAGTCACAATACTATATAGCATATTTAGATCCTGTTTCTTATAAAGGTTATGAAAAAATAGAATTTTTACAATTTCTTCTATGTATCAAGACATGACATTCTAAATGGAAAAAAAGAATTCAAAAGAAGGCCAACATTACAAATGTAAACACAAAAACAATAGCATGCAAAAGATTCCAAGGAAACATCAGAAATAAGTCCTCCTGCAATAAGATTGGCATCTTCTTAACCCAATTTAGAAATGTGTCCCTGGGGCTGACAGTGGTTGCATAAAGATAACAGCAAACTACAATTAAAACCTAACCCTACTATTCAAAGCTATTAATAATTTCATTAAACTTACAGGATCCTCCTTTCCTTTCACTTATCTTAACTAGACTTGCTTCAAATGTAGCTTCAGTTTCCAATTCTGTGTTTAAGATACAGGAGTAAGCTGCAACCAAAAAAAACCCCTGTCAAATCCTACTCCCATAAAAATATTATGCATTTTAACTGAAGCAGCCTGAATCTACGAACTTTCAGCAATTCCTCAGTGCACATCATGGTACTCATCACCTCTGTTTTCATGCTGATGTGTGATCTAATTGCAAATATAGATGTTCAGGTGACAGCTGACAGAAAAAGTGTGATTAACATCAGTAAAGTTCATACTACAGAATACAACTTTCTTTACTTTTAAACTTACAAAGAAAATGTTATAAGACCAATAACAAAATCAGGGCTTATTTTGAGTCATTTTTCTATACATTTCTAATACCTAACTCTTCCTTTCCTTTGGAGTTTAAAAAGATTTTTTTTTTACTGTTTAGTATTTGCATGTGTGCTGTATATAAAAAAATAAACTAATTAAATAA
This sequence comes from Gymnobelideus leadbeateri, assembly GCA_011680675.1. Classification (NCBI taxonomy): domain Eukaryota; kingdom Metazoa; phylum Chordata; class Mammalia; order Diprotodontia; family Petauridae; genus Gymnobelideus; species Gymnobelideus leadbeateri. The sequence continues at coordinate 547,673 of WOXC01004936.1, forward strand.
AAATTCTGAATATAGTTTTTGAAAATCCAAATTAAATTTCAATCTTGATAATAAAATTATAAAAGTATTTTTCAAACTTCATTAATTAGTTTACCTAGTGGATTGTGTTTAGTGGCTCAAATTTAGTATTTTATGTTAAGGTCAAAGTTAGCATAAACTGTAGCACATAAGTGCTTAATGTTTACTGAAGTAATGTTTTTATCTTTGTGTAAACTGGGCATAAAGATACTTATTCAAATTTAATATAATGAACCAAATTCTGGCACCAAACATGGCCAATTCATGAATAAGGAAAAGCCTCCTTTAAAAGAAGTTATTATAATAGAAGACTCATTTACAAATCACTGCCAATTTTACATACATTGTGCTCTTTAAAAATGGGCCAACCTACAAGAAAAAATGGGGATAAGGAAATTACACAATTAAGGTACTGAACTTAAACAATTCTACAGGCAAGACCAGACTGAAGGCATACAATTTCCAAATGAATGACATTTAGCATTTATATAGCACCTCATACACTTATTCAAAGTGCTTTCCAGTCAACACTTAATTTACAATCATTTCTTAAGTAGGTAATTATGACTTACAATCTGTTTGTCATGTAAGCACTTTGAGACAAACCATAAAAGAAGGATATTACATAACAAACCCCCAAACTAGTAGACTCACTTAGTATTAAGAAAAATTCTTAGCCTGAAAAAACTGAGTTGTCACTTTATATGCACAAATTATACAAGACTTTACAATGATGAAGCCAAAGTGGAATATAAACACAGGAAGTCAGCCACCTGTCTTAAGGTGCTAAATAAAAGGTTAAGTAATAAATGATCAGGAAAACAATAAAACAAATGTGGGAAACTTCAACAATAAAAATACTTAAAAAGAAGATTATTTGAAAATGTATTAAAATAACCTTTTAGTTGGTGAGGATAGATGAAACCATCAACATTAACAATAGTTAAAGAGCTAGAGCTTAAACCTGTTACTGCAATACTCTATGATTAAGAATTAAATAAAAGCCTTCATTTAAACTCATGATGCAATAACCATAAAAATGTATTTCTTGATTTTGCTTCTAATAAAGCATTCACTTCTGCCAGTAAACAATATACCAGGAAACAAATGAAAGTGTTAAAAATAAGAAAATTTGACAGTTGTCAAAGTTATTTCATTTTTCTATTAATGCTTATTGTAAGAGAACAAGAAATTCTGCAAATCAAAGAAAAAATTCATTTTTCTCTGAAGAAGAGTTCAATCAGGTGCTTCAGGTAAGATTTGAATTTTTAGCACCTCTGCTTATATATTCAAGTCTTTGCAAAAAGTACATTTCTTAATCATTTTATGCAGTAAAGTATACCTGTTATTTGAGGAGCTTTCAGAAAACAATTTAAAATTGATTGATATATCATAAAAAGATTATTTCCCTTTAAACAAAGACATTCTTATAAAGCATGGTAACATACAGGAACAATGAAAAATATAAATTTTACGTTAATTATTGACAGGAAATTTAGTGTAATTACAAAGCTTACATCATTGGGCAAGTGGTGACATTTTTATACAAGTAAAGAGAATGTTATACAACACTCTTTATTGGATATCTCAAAAATTTTGGCACATTAAAAGGAAGAAAAAAAAGACTCCAAAAGAAGTAACAGAAGAAACTAGCTCATTACAGATATAGAAAAAAAAATGCCTGAAATGCAGAATAACAGAATCAACACAGTATACAGACAAAAAATAAGCTGGCTGAATTTCCTGAAATGTTGTCACGTGCAACAGAAGTTTGCTTTGAAGGGAGGTCGATTACTTTTCCAATGGCCACAATAACTAGGCTTCTCTACCTTGCTGTGGCTGGCTGGACGTGGCCAGGGTAAGACCTTCTTGCACTTGTTGCCTGCCTTTGCCTGGCCAGGAACGATTGCCCTGAACCTGTACTAGCAAGTCTATCTTCAGCTGCCTTTTTATGCAGTGTCATGCCCTAGAAAATTGAAAGATGTTAATGAAAATTAATGGAGCACAGTAGTATTAAAGTCCCTCATGCAAATCTGCTTCTTTGCTTTATTATCAGAATCACAAATGCTAAATGTTTGACATTAAAAGTTAAAATTTCAAAATGCAGAAACACATTTTAGCTCAATAATTAGGTGCAAACCTTCCTTTTGGAAAAAAGTGCTTAATTTTATAGTCTGCAGGGAACAAGCAATAGATTATGAAGGCAGAAATATATATAAGAATATATTTTATCCATATTCAATCATGTAACCACCTCAGAATTAGGCTTATATTGATTTTGTAAGAAAAAGAAAGAGAAATCAATTAGTAGCAGTTGATTTGCTCCAACTGTCTATAAATCAGGAGAAAAAGAAAACACAATTGCTTATATTTTTGAAGTTGGGAGAACACATACAGGACCATACATACCGCCATGTTGTTGTTGCTCACTTCAGGCACGCTTGTTTTGAAACAAATTAAGAAAGTTCCTGAGAGCCCAATATCAGAGGGTCCAACTGAGAAGTTAAAAGGTATTTCTTTAAGAAGTGAGAAGAGGGCTAGACTAGCTTGGAAGGAAGAAGGGTTCATATCATCATGACTGTATTCAGTTCATGGGGCGTCAAATGCCCAACCCATAACATAACCAAAGGGAAGCAATCTCAAAGGAAACCTCTGAGTTCAGAAGAAAAAAACACCAATGGCAGAAGTCAATGAGTAAATCAGGAAAGAAAGCAAATGGAAGTGATAATAGCTGATGTTCCTTTATCCTATCAAGATTGGATACAACTAAGTAGGAGGTAAGGAAAAAGAAGTTAAGAAAAGTAAAGAAATAAACAAAGAGGAAGTAGGAAGAAAGGCAAATGGCAACTTCAATAATGTGAAAACAGCTACAGGAAAGACCTGCTTATTTGAAAATATTCTATTTTCTTTGGATAGATGATCCAATACAGAAGAGATCTTAGTAGTGTATCTGAATTTGTTCAAGACACAATAAGAATGGGTGGTGAAAGAGGAGGAAGGGTTATGTTTCTATCTTTTTTTACTAAGCATTTCTATTCACTGAAGAATTTTGACCAGGCATAGTAGTACATAATCACTAATACTGGGGAGACCAAGGCTGATGTTATCTTTTGAACCCTGGAATTCTAAGCTGTAATAGGCTAAGCCAATGGGATGTACACAAGTCTAACACTAAACAGGGAGTCCCCAGGAGCTGGAGGCCATCAGGCTGCATGAGGAAGGATAAATCAGCTTAGGTCAGAATTAGGGCACATCAAAACTCTTGTACCAATCATTAGTGGGACTGGACCCATGAACAGTCATACTTCCCAAGCCTTGGAGAGAAAGGAAGACGCGGTCTCATTATCTATCTCTCCTTCCTCCATCCCCTAATTCTCCATTATCACCTGCAACTAACTTTAACTCAACCAACAGTCTTAGGAACATCTCATTGAGTTTTTTAAGGTGCATTCCTGCAGTGATGATTTTTATGAAGATCTTGTATAGCTAAAGACTAAGTGAATTCACTTTTATTCATATCTTTACCCACTATGGAGAGTTAAAAATGATTGCTCCAGAATATCACATCAAAGAATATAACAAATCAGACCCCAAAGTATAACAACACATAAGAAACCCCACCATTCAAATAGATAGTATCAAATCATTCTTATGGGTGTTACAAGTCCAACACTGAAACCACAGATGAAGAAAAACAGGACGTTCTTGTTCTAAACTCAGGTCAACAAAAATGGCACTGAGAGGCCAAACATGAATGATGTGATTAAAAGCTTGAGCTGATTCTTCATACCATTCCTTAGAGAAAAAAATTTTAAAACAGAACAGAAACAAATAACAACAATAAATGGAATGAATGAGATTTCTTTTGGGAACGTGTGACAAAGACCCAATTAAAATTCCACAAGGATTGTATACTTGAAACTCCCAGAAGGAAATTGGTATCAATGATAACTGCAAAAGTGAAGGTAGTGGGTTCTAAAGATGTTAACTCTAATTCTAGAGGTTAGTTCCTGAAAGGACATTTAGTTAAATCTCTTGGTTCAATAAATACCAACATTTATATCACAGACAGGCAAATTCTGATAAATGTAGCCCATTGGCTACAAAAAACTAAAAATAGGGAAAAAGGAAAGGGAGAAAAGAATTAAGAGAATAACTGACAAGCATACGGAGAAGAACGGAAAGTGTTCACAAAGACACCAAGAAGAAAACTGTCTTCCTCTTCTCTTACAAGCCCTATTCCTTTTATCTTTTGGAGAAGAAACTCCCTGAGGAAGCTATTTTCTGATGGGATGAATTCATTACTCCTTATCAGAGGATAGAGGAGTACTGGTAGCCATTAACTGGATCACTGATAGGAAAAGGGAAGAACTAATGGCTTTTAGTGGGAACATGGTTGTTAGGTGTAAGGGAAAGCAGAAAGGAAAAGAAACTAGGAATAAGAGAGGCCCAGTAGCCTCCAAATTCTCTAGCCATTCAGAAAGAAAATGTTATCAGGTATCCAGAATTACAGGTTAGCACTTTGTTCCAAAGTGGATTTAAACTGTTTATATCAACTGAGGCCAATTTAAAGTACTCCCAGAAGAATCTCTGTCCAATGGTTTGATAATGAAAAACCTCCCAGATTATTACAATGGAACAACTTAGGATTAGGAGCTGATTTTATAGCACTACTACTAACAGTCTAACCCTAAAAGTGAGTGTCACTGCTACAAAGTGGACAAGTGAAGCAGAAATCAGAACATATTATAGAGACCTCTCCTCCCAGCTCACACAGAACACTAGCCTACCTACAAAACAGCTACATAAAAAGGGTACAAGACTGATGATATTTACTTTCTCTCAAGTCCTACCTTGGTCTCCAGTACAATACCACATATAAGCTATTTAAAAAAATTTATTTATGGGATAAGAGCCTATCATTTATTCAGATTTGCTTCTTAGCCCCCAGGTCAGCATCAAGCTTTTGTTAGTGTGGGTTAGGACAGAGTTTTCTTGCTAAAAAGCAACTGCATTCAGATTCAGTCGGTAGTATTATTTCTAGTGTAAATGTAGTAGATGTTATATAAATTATTGGAACCTGGAAATCTATTTTTGAAACGTTATTTTTCTTACCATATTGTACCAGGCACTAACAATAAATTTTTCTTCCATCTCTCTTTGACTCTTCGTTTTCTCATATTCTTTCTAATAATAATGATAAAAAAAATAAAGGTATTAAAGAGTTTGACACCAGTGCAAAATTCATAGGATGCAATTGTATAGGAAGGACATTGCAGTTGGCAGAGAGTGCAGTGGACTGGGAAACATGGGATTAAGTTTAGCCCTCCCACTTACTGTGTGCCTTCAGGTAAACTGCTTCACCTCTACATAGCCTGTTTCTTGTCTATAAAATTAGGGGTTTGAACTAGATGGTCTCTAAGGTTCCTTCTAGGTCTTAAAAGCCCATGATTCTATGATACCTAAATAAAAAGTGCCCCAAAACACACACACTAACTGAAGAGTATAGAAACTACCTCTAATGAATGGAACATCCGGTCTCGTTCTTGTAGTTGATTTTTCAAGGCCTGTATTTCTGGAGCTGCTCCTTGATTCTGCTTAGGATCTAAAGTACGTATAACCTATAAAAATGATAATAGAAATTATGCCAAAGTTTATAATACAGCATTGTGGAAAATATTTAGGTGAGGAATTATAAAACCTAGGTAGCTAAGTCTTCTGAGAAACAATTATGTGTACTATGAAAAGGCAGTTTTAATAAACCTATTATTCATAACAATCTGAATGTGGTAGCTGATGTCTAAATAGCACAGTAAACTCAGGCCTCACAGTTTCTCAACCTCCTGAACAAAACATCCAATAAATTCATTCAATAAGCATTTATTAAAGGCTTATTATATACTCAACACATGGTGCTAGGTTTCTAGGAGAAATAGAAAGACTTAAGATTCTATCTTCAAGCAATATATTAGGGGGAAACAATACAGGTACACAGATAAATATGACTCAAATTGCAAGTGCATATAAGCAGTATAAAGTGCTATGAGAACAACAGCTTCTATGAACTTCGTCTCCAACCTAATTCCATCATCTACTGAGGGGGCCATGAAATTATCATTTATAAATGTACCATTTCTATTATTTGTTTTAATTGACAAATTTTAACTTCCGATGACATGTATGAAACATCCAAGTAGGAACAAGCCAACATAAGCAAAACCAAAAACAAGAGCCAAAAAGCTCACCCAAAAAACCATTAAAAAAAAAAACCAAAACCTTCAAGTTAAGCAGGACTTGAAGTGATTGTGAATGATCATACATACACTTACACTGAAACTCCCCTCTGAACACAATTTTGTCTGACCTTTCCCATATAATCACTTCTCTTGAATTGTTTTTTAACCTTTGCCATTCTCTTCAACCTCCCCCAATCCCTGATTACGCACCTAGTCTAGTGCCCTTGTTCCATTTGCCTCTCACTACTCCATGTTAAGGCATTTCATTCAGGCCTAGGCATTCCAATCTTTTCCCCCTTGATACCTTGCTCAACCCAATTTATGGTTGATTCCTACCACATACTTTTCTGTTCCCACTCTAGTGCTGCTAGCATTCTTCTGAGAGTCTTTTTGGTTTTTAGCAGCATTAAAAACACTTCTAGTTCCTGTATCATTAACACACCAGCTCCTCCCCTTAGGGGTTTCAAATGACCTTGCATCAAGTTTGCTGATGGAGTTTGAAGAAGCACATTTCAAGAATTAAAACATACAAGCTAAAGTGCTTTACAGTACTATGGTTTAGACTAGTACTCTGATCAATATTAAAGGGATGAAGACAAAAACAAAACAAAACAATACAATAGGATTTTGAGGAATTAACATTCTAGTGGCCAAAAGGCAGAGAGAGGAACCAGAGGACAAACACTTTTCAGACTACTGGGTCAAACTCATTGCTACCTTTAAGGTAGCATTCATTAACACAGTGTTCTCCCATGTAGCTACAACTGAGTCTGGCTTTTCATTAAAAGTCATAAGGCACTGAAGTTCGTATGATGATCCTTTGGGAAGCTGCTGAGAGATACAGGGGTTTTTATCAAGTGAGCAGAGCTGCACTAGAGCTGATGTGTTGGAGGGTTCAAGAGGTCCTCAGAAGCTTCAAAAGTTTTATATCTGATCAAGCACTTAAGTTTTTCCTAACTAACTGGCTGTGTGCCGCTGCTACTTCTGATCTCCACATCCCTTTTGCTGCCTGCCCCTCTTCATTCACCTCCTTCCCTCGCACCCCTAAGAGGCTGGCTAGGCATTAGCTGAATAGCATGCTTCCCTTCTGGTGAGTGAAAGGGGATTGTGCTTCTGTGAGCATCCTCTCAGTTCTCTTCATGTTTTGGTTCTCTGCTTAGTGGCTTCTCTGGCTGCTGCAAACACTATACAAACCCTTGGGTTTGCACCATTCTTGATGTTTCCAGTTACTGGAAGGCTGATGTTTCTAAATATTCTGGTTACTCTCTGCGATGCCTCATTAAAATGGGTTGAGTGGAGCACAAAGTGGAGACGCGTGGAAACACCTACACTTTTGGCCTTTTCCAAATACTTCTTATAGCGTTCTTCCATTTGCTTCATTTCTTCTTCTTTTTTCCTCAAAGCTTCTTGTAATTCTTCGATTTTTATTGCTGCACAAAGAAAAACAATGAGACATTCGCTTTTGGCTCTATCACCCCCATTTTACACAGCAACGGCAAATGTCCAGAACTTTGGAAACATCTGGGGAATTGCCTGGTTTGTTACTATATGTCTAGATCCTAAGGCTAAACCACAGAAGTGCTGAATATACAAACGATTTTCCTTGTTTTCAAAAATCCCTGATACGAGTACATCTGGGAAACCGAACACATTAATACAAGTTCTTCACTGACATACTAATGTAGAAACCTATATAATTACTGTCTGAAATTTTGAGCTGATTGCTAAGTTAGCTTTCATCATACCTATGCTGTTTGTAATTCATCCTTTTAAAGAGTCGATTCAATTTGAAGGTAAAACTATCAGAAAGTTCTGTGATTCTAAAAATACAAATATATTTTTAAAAGCCCTGCTCATTATGAAAAACTCACAGCTATTGTTGTATCTTGGTTCCAGGTCTTCAATAATGGCTCGTTTCTTCTGCAATTCATTATTAGCTTCATGCAGCTTCTCTCTGTTATTATAAAACATTGTAAAACCATGTATCAAATGTTACTGTTTTTTTTTTTAATCCTTTTCTATTTTAAGTGAACATCTTCCTGGAATGGAAGTTGTACTGCAGAAGACATACTTTGAGCAAAATGATTTATTTAAAATATTATCAATAAACAATGAATAAAAACAAAGGCCAGAATTTCTTCTTTCTGGCCTATATACTAGTTATTTTGTAATATTCCAGCAACAATAACAACACAGAACTCTAAAGTTTGGAAAATACTTTATAAACGTTATCTCATTTTAAACTCATAACACTCTAGGGAGGCAGGTATTTTTATTATGCCATTTTATAGATAAGGAAACTGAAACAAATGGCATTAAGTGACTTGCCAAGTATTACAGAGCTAGTATGTGTCTGAGGCTTGGTCTGAGCTCAGGTCTTCCTGATTCCAAGTTCAGCCAAGTACAGTACCACTGGACCATCTAGTTGCTTCTGAAAGAAAATTCTGGCATCTTTTCTATTCCCCCCTCCACCCTTTACTGAGGAATGAGAACCTGTTAAAAATCAAACTTCAAAATCTTCACAAGTCAGGAATGATATAAAATACTGATAGAAATAAATATAACTAGGAAAAGCAAAATAAATAAACAATAAGTTATCTATGTAGTTCTCCACATTGTAGATCTTCAAATAAATAACCCAAGTCAGCAACCATGCTCCCCCTTAGTCTTTTCTGCAGGCTAAGCATACAAAGTGGCTTCAAACAATTTTCATACTACATGACCCTAGGGCCCCTTTCACCATTCTGATGACTCTTCTTTGGACATTCTTCAGATAGCTTATTCATGTTCTAACAAAATGTTGTGCCCAGAACTTACAACATCTGAGATATTTGGTTCGACTAAGGAAGAGTACATATTAGGATTCTCAGTACCCTAGAACTAGACACTATACTTCTCTCTCTCTCTCTTTGTTTTTTCTAAGGCAATTGGGGTTAAGTGACTTGCCCAAGGTCACATGGCTAGTTTTTGTGTTAAATGTCTGAGGCCGGATTTGAACTCAGGTCCTCCTGACTCCAGGGCTGGTGCTCTATTTAGTGCCACCTAGCCGCCCCTATACTTCTCAATTCAGTGTAAAGGTAGCACTACTATTTTGGGGCTGCTATATCATACAACTAATCCTCATGAGCATACTTTCCCGGTGAATTACTTATACTTTTCAAACACAACAAAATTCTCCTTATGCTATTTTTACTATTACATGAGTACTTCCTAATTTATATAAAGAATTGTAAAGATTCATAAGGATTTTTTTCCTAATGAAATATAATACATGGTTGCAATATTTTATCATTTTCTTCTTCAGGTATCAAAAACAAAACCTTACAGAGCAATAGCTTGGTGTTAATGAAAGTGCTCTAAACTGGAAGTTCAGTCTACATGCAGTTTCCACATCTGTAAATAGGGCTAAGATCTCCCAGATCCCTTTCAGGTCTAAAATTTTAAAACATATTCTAGAGCAGAAGTTCATAAACTAAGGTCTGTGAACTTAAAAAAAAGAGTTGGTTTTCTCTGTAATTCCATAGTTTAATTCTGTGTAGTTATTGCATAAAAGCATTCATTTAAAAACATGATTCTAAGAAGGGTCCACAGGTTTCCCCAGACTGCCAAAGGGGTCTACAATACACACAAAGGTTATGAACCCCTGGTAGAGATGAAGGAAATGGCTGCAAATCTTCCTTGAATTCTTACTCAGTTTGAGAATTATAAAAAACTTGCATTATTATATAACTACAGATAGAATCATAAAACATAATTGCAAAGCTAGAAAACTCTTAATTGATTTTCTTTGAGAACACAAGGATTTGAACTATGAACCTAAAGAAAACAACCTGTTTCAAACAAAAAAGCAAACATCAAATAAAACGAACCCTTAATTTTTAGATTTTAAAAGTACATTTTCCTGGTGTACACTTTATATATTTCTAATCTAAGTCTCCTTACCAATCCCCCACTGCTCCCTTCCAGCTACTGTTTTCTAATGTGGGTACATAAGGCACTTACAAAAACTTCAATTAATAAGAGGGAACAATCCCATACTTACAAATGTTCTTCAAGCTTCTTTTTCAGAAGAACCGACTAAAAATAGAAAATAGTCTGTTACTTCACACTGTAAGATTAAACAAATTCAAACTTCAATAAAACAAATTCAAAAATTATTTGGTTTTATAGTAAAACTTAATGTTTTCCAAACTTTTTTCCTGCTAAATATGAATCTAAAGGAGGTAAGTTATTACTCAGATTTCCAAGTGTTGCCTTAAGCATCTTTGATAATAAATCTGGAGGAAATTTTCAATGACAGCAAAATATCAGGACTTGGGATAAAGACAATAAGAATGAAAAGCTAGATTAATAATTATATGTAATTAGCAAGAGTAAATTCAGTTTTTTAACAGATCCTTTCATTTGAAGCCAAAGACCTTCAATATAGTCTTCAAATGTGTTATGTTTAATATTTAAAATTTACTTCAATTAGTATACAAGAAAAGGTATTAAGGCAAAATGTTCTAATGGTTTACACAACACCACATTAATTTGTGACAAAGAGAATAAAAATTAGGATCTTCTGATTCTCACCTTTCCTTCTTAATAACAATGGTCTGAAATGCTAGTCCAAAGTTAAAATCTATATAGTCAGGATATTTCAAATAAGGCATTTATTGTTTTCACTTTTCATTTTTCACATCTGCTTTAAGTACTAAAGCCAAAACACTATATTTTCAGGAGAGCAAAATATGCTATATCACTACCTTATAACAAATATAAAGGAAACTACAAAATTTGTTCCCATTCTAAAGAAACACACTGGTGCCATAAATGACAACACTGATCATCAGTTCAAAACTTTGTATTTTTCAAAAGATATGCCTATTAATAAAATCTGTATTCTATGAGCAAATACAAAGTGAAGATGAAGACAAACAGCTCAAACATTCTGAATTTTATTGATAATTAAAAATGGAGGAGGGGGAAAAATTAGGGTAGTCAGTAATGGAACTAAGACAACATGGATCAAAAGTAGACTTTCTCTGGTTTGGTCATATGTTTACTAACACTTGATAATAATAGTACCTAACACAAAGATTATAAACTAAAAGGTTATATCATATCTGAATAATCATTATGCATAAAGATTCTTTAATTTCAACCATCACTGTAATCCACTGTGATGTTATATTCATATATTTTTAACTCAAAAAGTTAAGTAGGGAATAGTATCTAATAAACAGGAATAAATAGAAAGCCATACTTACAATAGCCTTGAGCAGAAACCCATGCCAAGAGACAGAGAGGACATATTAGTATGAAGCAAACACAGCAGCCAAGAGAAGGAACGATTTAGTAACTCATGAACAGAAGGAAAAGATATGCATTTTTTTTCAGAAATGTACATTTTTCTTTCTTCTATGTTCTCCTCATCCTGTCTTGTTCTCTGTAGTTTTATACACTGTGGCTAGCTCAAATTATCCATGTGACTGGATATAACAATGCTTTTCTGCTTCCATGCTAAAAACAAATGACATAAAAATAATAATAAAAAATATGTAAACCAGCCCACTCTAAGACTTCTGGTTACATGAAAGGGCAGTCTGTTTTTTGACAACAGAAATGAGGCTCCTCTTTCTCAGAGGATCACTTCGATTTGGGAGGCAGCAATGTTATATATTCCTGAGGAACAACTATATGTTAGTGGGGAAAAAGAGGTAGAAGACATTCAAATCTTGAGAAGGAAAGATTATGTGTCTTGTATTTCATTTAGCACTACTTTCTTTAGTTGCTTGAAAGCATAGTTTAAGAATAAGGTAAACATTTTATTTGATAGGCTTTTTCTGTATGAGAAAAGTCTTAAGAAAATATGAATGCAGTATGAAAAAATAAGAATTAAAAGTACATTTAACATCACCTTCCCCAAACACGTCAACATCTACAATGCCTCCTAATTTGCAAGAATAGGACTGTGTCTAGCTAGCCTCTAGTTTTTGGATAAGATAAGAATAGCAATGGAAGTTGCAGTGTGTGTGTGTGTGTGTGTGTGTGTGTGTGTGTGTGTGTGTGTGTGTGTGTGTGTGTGTGTGTGTGTGTGTGTGTGTGTGTGTGTGTGTGTGTAAGACTGACATGGTAACTAGGAGTGGACAAAACATAAATGTAATTCAGAGAATATTGTCTAATATGGTCAATGATAAAAAAAATAAATGTTCAAGTAAATATCACCGTATCATTTGATAAGCAAAATGATCAACTATAGCAGCTTTCAGTGTAACATGAAAAACTCAGGTGATCCAAAATTTTATTTTCTTATCTGGTGGTAAGAATCCAAAGTTAGACAACAGAAAAGAACCTTAGGTTAATTTCATTTCCTTCTCATTTTCACTAAGTGCTTAAATTTCATTTTAAAAAATTCATCGGGGTGACTAGGTGGTGTAATGAATAGAGAGAGCACCGGCCCTGGAGTCAGGAGGACCTGAGTTCAAATCCCGCCCCAGACACTCAACACACTTACTAGCCATGTGACCTCAGGCAAGTCACTTAACCCCCAATTGCCCTCCCTCCCCCAAAAGAGCCAAAAAAACAAACAAAAAAAAAACCTAAAACATCTTTTACAACGCTGCTCTTTAGGTATTATAGGCAGATTTTTTCACATTTTATGAATCTGTGATTTAGGCAGTATGCCAGTTTTCTCTCTTTTGTCTACACTTTTTTTTTATCAACCCAGACAGCAATCTTTCCATTCTTTATGACTAAAAAGTCATTAACTTGAATCTAATGTTGCAGTGATGAGCCCTTCAGAACTTAGAATGGATCCTCTGATGACAGATATATAATCTATAGACTGCGTGTAGTCAAACTTTTTATAATCTGGTAGGATCTGTCAGAGACTGTATTTTGCTCATGTACCCTTTGGGTACCTGAGGTCACTTCTGTACTATAACGAGGCCTCAGTGAAGGATTTTAGTACAGATATGCTTTAGTATGATTCACAAAAGAAGGTATAAAATGCTACTTAGCATTTTACACTGCTCTCCTGTTTTAAAAGTAAGATAAAGTAGTTGATTTAATTCTTGGTGACAGCAATCTCAATAGTACTTATATCAAATGCAATTATCATGGGTTTTTTTGCCCTAGGCTGGGAATCCAAGGAGAATTAAAAACAGATAATTAATCCCAAAATCTCTGAGTTTTTGAAGTGTTAACATGTCTAAAACTGATGACATATTTAAGGTGTTAAAGATACATATAACATGAGGTCAGAACTAGCCTGTTCTATCTTTATATTATTGGGTTTTAGACTGTTTCCCTAAAACTTTTTCTTTTTTTAAAAAATTTGGACCCCCTTCTTATAGTTTTTTATATTAGAAAGAATGTTACCCTTCTTATTTACCAAGATAGTCTCAAAGAAGAGAATACTCTTCTCTGGTATTATTACTGAGTAGTATTTTTTTTTTTGAGCCTTTAAAAAAAGTTTGATCTGATAGATTAAATCATTACAATTTAAATAACATTAACGCTGAAAGAGTATAAGATGAAAAAAAGGAAAAACAAATACTAATTTAACTGAATTACTATTAGGAAAACTGCTCGGGGAAACCTTCTGGCAATTTTTAGAACATTAAGACAAACTACAAGGTGGAGGAAGACAGTTTCAATTATTTTTCCTCTCTAAGGCTTTGTTTTTAAGATAGCTGAAGCTAGCTGTAGATGAAGGACTATAAGTATCCAGAATATCTACAAAGAGATTTTAAAATTTACTTGAATTATCAATATCTTGTTTGAGATGTACAACATTCCTGCTTCATGTTAGGGATCCAAAATCCCTAACATTTTTTATAACTTCCTTTTCTTTGCAAACTAAAAAAAAAATCTAGTCAATGTGCCTATATTCTTTTATAACATAAACAGAAAAGGGCAGATGTACAAAACTGTTGTTGTTGTTGTTGTTGTTTGACCTTCATTCTCAAAGAGGACCATGACATCAAGAAGATGATGCCATGACACAAGTGAACTGGATTTAAGTGAGGGAGGGCCATGCAAGGTCAAAAGCCTCACTTTCTCCACTGGAGCCATCCAAAGGGTCCAGTGGCAAGATATAGATCAGGACAACTGGAGATGGCCCTGGACAAAATTAGAAGAACACATGAAAATTCTAGAAACTATATGATAAATTTTGACCAGAAAACCATAGAAAATTTATATATATATATATATACATATATATATATACACATATATATATATATATATAAAAGCAATTGGGATTAAATAACTTCCTCAAGGAATAATGAATACTCCAAGAAGACATTAGCATCAAAATTCTTGTAATTGGAGGTTGGGTAGGGGAATAATGGGGGGGAAATGATTGTAACTCAAAATCTGGCAGAAATGAATGATGTAAAACAGAAGTTAATAAAGTATTTGTTTAAAAAAAAAAATTCTTGTAATTGTCTCTGAAAGCATAGGAATACCAACAAGTTTTTCTAAGTCCATTCATTCAATAAAAACTCATTGGACCTCTGCCTTATTTAAAGTTCTAAACTAGGTTTTGTCTCATTTGAATAACCCATTTCTTAAAGCATTATGTAACCCCAGTCTTAAACCTAATTGATTTATAGATATTAGAGGTAACTAAATGGAAGCAGAACCTGCCCTTATACCAATGGCTTAATTGTTATTATGACTACTATCCACTTAGTGCATGTATTTGAATCTTTATAGATGTATCCTTTTCCATTACCAATTAGTTGTTCTCAGATATAGAGGACATTATTTAAAATATAAATTTTTGGTGTGGCTAGGTGGCGCAGTGAGTAAGAGTGCCGGCCTGGAGTTGGGAGGACCTGGGATCAGTTCCAGCCTCAGTGCTTAGCACCCACACATAAATAACTAGCCATGTAACCTTTCTACCTCTAAGACTAGAATTCAAAGTAAAATAAACTGGCCCGCCCAAGGATTAGCAGGTTAAAATAGAAGATTACTAAAATCCAGTTATCTTTCTCCAGTTTTCTGCAGATCAGTGAATAAAACCAAGCAAGTCTCCCTCTGCATGAAGAAGTTAATGAATTTGTTAAATTCAAATTGAATTTGTTAAATTCTTATTGATAAACTATAAATCTTAATCATAATCACAAAGTTTTTTTTTCCCCATTAAAGAGAAAAACTATTTTGTGTAGATGAATACTGTCAACATCTAGCACATTCTTTGTGGACAAACACTGTAAAAGGTGAGACTGGGGAAAGGATTCCATTTTCCTGTTAAGAAAATGACATTTCTTTCACAATCCAAGTTGTGGCAGAGTAAATCTAAGAAAGAGTCCCTATTATACTGTTAGGGAATTTTAAAAATAGGAAATATTTCTAATCTCTTTTGAGAGTCATGGGAAATTATATAAAAATTAACAAAATGAAACCTTTAGTTTTCTAATTAATATGCAATTGCTAAAAATTCTAAACGTATGTTATGAACACTTACATCTTCTGCTTTTGAGCCTTGCTCCTGTAAAGATTTCTGCAATTCTTCAACTTGTGACTGTACTTCTAGAAGTCTTTGATTCACCAGTCTAAAAATAAACAAAGACCTTATTTGCAGGGTTCAGGATAATTTATACATTCTTTTTCCTTTATGATTCAATATTGGCTATAGGAGATAGTAAGGCATATATACAAAAATAACCTTATGCTGTTAGTGGGGATAGATTGTAGATCATAAAAATGGCTCACAAATTATAGCAACTAAGAGTTTAGAAAATGTTTTTCTCCTAAGAACTCTATCAAGTAAAGTGTAAATATAATTATTCTGATTTAGCATATGAGGAAATGGGAGGCCCAGAAAGGTGGAGATGAAACAACCTGCCCAAGATCATATATAAAATATGTCACAGAGTGGTTCAAACTCATCCTCTCATTGTCTCCAATTCAAGTCTTCTTTAAACTACAATAATTCAAAAATGTGGGTTTAAAACTTAAAAAGTCACTGTTCAATGGGTAGCTGAATCTGAACATTCTTTGAAAGTAAGCTTAAGACAAAGGATAGAGAGCATCAAAGAAGATAAAATGGACAATTTTGATTATATGAACCAAAAAATAAAATCCATGCAGCTAAAATTAGAAGGGTAGCAGGTAATTGGGGGGGGGGGGAACTTTGTAGCAAATTTATCTGACTGAAGTCTCATTTCTAAGATATATACAGAAAAGTTATTCAAATCTAAAAGAACAAGCTATTCCCCAATTGATAAATGGTCAAAAGATATGAACAGAAATGGGGTGGCTAGGCGACGCTGTGAATAGAGCACCAGCCCTGGAGTCAGGAGGACCTGAGTTCAAATCTGATCTCAGACACTTAACATTTACTAGCTGCGTGATCTTGGGCAAGTCACCTAACCCCAACTGCCCTGCATTCCCCCCTCCAAAAAGAAAGAAAAGATATGTACAGATAATTCTTAAGGGAAGAAGTTCAAGTTATCAGTAATAATATGAAAAGAAGCTTCAAGTGACTAATAATTAGACACAAAGTAACTCTGAGGTTCCACCACAGACCCATACAAGCGACAAAGCTGACAAAAAAGAAAACGACAAATATTGAAGGGTTGTGGGAAAACTGGTATGTAAATATTCTATTTGTGGTACACGAATATACATGTGGAGCCATTCTGGAAAGCACTTTAACTATACCCCAAAAGCTACTAAACTTTGACACAGTGATATGATTAGGTCTATATGCCAAAGAAATCAAAGAAAGGGAAAAAGGACTCATGTGAAGGGGATAGTTTTAGAGAAGCTAGGAAAGATCTGTATGAATTGATATGGAATGAAGTGGGTAGAATCAGAACAATTTATATAATAACAATACCATAATGTTGAAAAGGACTTTGATCAAGTCAATGACTAACAATGACTCCAGAGGACCCATGAAGAAATATGCTCCTTGACAGAGTGATGCCCTCAGGATACAGATTGAGACATATTTTTTGGATATGGCCTATATGGGAATTTGTTTGGTGCTATGTACATTTAGGGAAGGGCTAGTAATAGAGAGAAAATTGATTTCTATTACATTAAATAAAATTTAATTTAAAAAACTTTAGGTGAAATAAACTCTATGTCAATTAATTACCATAAAAAGGAAGGATATTTTTCAATCATAGTAGGTTACAACTTGGAAAATACGAAATGTCTAGTAATGAATTTTCTATAGTACAAATACTATTTATACCTCCCCAACAATCTCCCTGCCCCAAAGAGAAAATAGCAAATTGTGGAACTCAAAGTTCATTCATTTTTAATTTTCAACATTTACTTCTATAAGATTTTGAGTTTTAAATTTTCTCCTCCTCCTTCTCTCCCTTCCCCAAGATGATGTGCAATTTGATATACGCTCTACTCATACATTCATATTAAACATATTTTCACATTAGAATTGGAGAAACCATGAGAAAGAAATAAAACAAAACAACAACAAAAGGAGTGCAAATAATATGCTTCCATTTGCATTCAAACTCCAAAGTTCTTTATCTGGATGTGGATAGCATTGTCCATCATGAGTGTTTTGGAGCTGTCTTAGATTCCTGCATTGCTGAGAAGAGGTTAAGTCTATCAAAGTCAGTCATTGCACAAGGTGGCTATTACTGTGTACAATGTTTTCTTGGTTCTGCTCATTTCACTCAGCATCAGTTCATGTATATCTTTCCAGGTTTTTTTTAAAGTCTGCCTGCTCTTCATTTCTTGTACCACAATAGTATTCCATTACATTTCTGTATCACAACTTGTTCAGTCATTCCCCAACTGATGGACATCCCCTCAATTTTCAATTCTTGGCCACTGTAAGAGGAGCTGCTATAAATATTTTTGTACATGTAGGTCCTTTTACTGCTTTTATGATCTCTTTGGGATACAGATATAGAAGTGGTATTGCTGGGTGAAAGGGTATGCACAATTTTATAGCTCTTTGGGCATAGTTCCAAATTACTCTCCAGAAAGGTTGGATTATTTCACAACTCCATCAACAAAACATTAGTGTTCCGATTTTCCCACATCTTCTCCAACATTGATCATTTCCTATTTAGTCATGTTAGCCAATCTGATAGGTGTGATGTAGTACTTCAGAATTGTTTTGATTTGCATTTCTCTAGTCAATAGTGATTTAGAACATTTATTAATACAACTATAGATAGATTTAATTTCTTTTTTTGAAAATTTGCATTATATTCATATCTTTTGACCATTTATCAATTGGGGAATGACTTGTATTATAAATTTAACTCGGTTCTCTGTATTTTAGAAACGAAGCCTTTATCAGAGACACTAGCTATAAAAACTGTTCCCTAGCTTTCAGCTTCCCTTCTAATCTTGGTTGCATTGGTTTTGTTTGTGCAGATACTTTTCAATTTAATGTAATCAATATCATCCATTTAGCATTTTATAATGTTCTCTACCTCTTGTTTGGTCATAAGTTCTTCCCTTCTTCATAGATCTGACAGGTAAACTATTCCTTACTCTCTTAATCTGCTTATAGTATCAGTATTTATATCTAAACCACGTACCCATTTTGACTTTATCTTGGTATAGGGTGTAAGATGTTGGTCTATGCCTACTTTCTGCCATACTATTTTCCAGTTTTCCCAGTAGTTTTGTTAAATAGTGAGTTCTTATCCCCGACACTGGAGCCTTTGGATTTATCAAATAGTAGATTACTATAGTCACTGACTGTTGTGTCTTATGTACCTAATCTATTCCACTGATCTACTACTCTGTTTCTTAGCCAGTACCAAGAAGTTCTGATGACTGCTCCTTTATACTACATTTTAAGATCTGGTACAGCTAGACTACCTTCCCTTGCATTTCTTTTCATTAATTCCCTTGATATTCTGGACTTTTTGTTCTTCCAGATGAATTTTGTTCATTTTTTTCTAGCTCTATAAAATAATTTTTTGGTAGTTTGATTGATATGGCACTGAAAAAGTAATTTAGGTAAAACTCAAAGTTTTAAAAAAGAATGTTTAAAATTGTTTTGTATATGTAACTGGGGAAAAATAAAATACTAAATAAATAAAGAAAAGAGCAAATTGAAGATTCTGTTATTTTTATCATTAGGAATAAAGTCAAAATAGTCTGCAAAAAAAGGGGACGTGATCTAACAATCTGACAACTGTCAAAGTGATACTGGTCATAAAAGATTTTGGAACTCAATGATTTCTTCATAATTAATGTCTAATCAGTAAGAATAAAAATGTGAGAAATAGGATGGTTTAGGTACTGTTTCACTATGACTAACAAGGGAAGTATACTGAATAAATTCACAAAAATGCATATAAGCACTTTCTTAAGATGAGTCTGTACTGTACATATAGAAAACCTATATCAAATTAAAATTGCTTTCCTTCTCTTTAAGGGGTAAGGGGAAGGAGGAAGAGAGGGAGAGAATTTAGAACTCAAAATTTTAAAAAAGAATATTAAAAGTTGTTTATACATGCAATTGGAAAAGAATGAAAATTAGACAAATCTATAAAAGGTGGTGGAAAAGTTTAAGGCACTCTAGAAAAGAAACATAGTATCTTGCTTCATCTCCATTGAAAATTTAAATACTGGATTTCAGAATAATCAAGTTCACATAATAGGAAGGCAGTTGATGCTATTAATCTTTACCTACCTATTTTCTGTCTCTAGTTCATTCTTACGTAGATTTGCATCATCCAGCAGGCTCTGCAATAATGCAATCCGTTCATTGTCAGAACCCTCTTGATTAAGTTTTAACATTTTATTTTCATGCTGAAGACGAATAAGTTTCTCCCTAGATAGGCAAAATAAAAATTGAAATGTACTGTTAAATATTTATAATATAACTATTAAAACAGTATCAACATGTCATGCATTCAAGGCACAGACTAGATTTCAAGTAAATGGAAAAAGATTGGACTGTCTCTGCATATAATTACTGAAGTCCTTGGCTAAGAAATCAAGGTGTTAAAAACTTTTTTTTGTTTATAAGAATAGATAACCTGAACATGATCAACTGTCATCAATTGAGTTTTTCTAATTAATGAACTTTAAATATCCTATTTCTTTTCAGATTTAGACACCTAGGTCTTAGATATGTTAATATAATTTACTCATTAAACAAATTTTTATTAAGTACCTACTATATGAAAGACTGGGAAAAGAAGCACTGTGTTAGAGGGTACAAAGGCTGCAAAGATGTATAATTAAACAGAGGTTTTAATATTTTCTTCCACAGGACAGACTTATAGAATATTAAAGCTAGAAGGAAATTTGTCAATAACTTAATTCATCCTCAAATAATTCACTCTTACTTCACATATTCTACAAAGTTAGATGACTTGTCCATATTCATAAAGCTAGGCGGCAGCTAACTAGGAGAGTGGGTGGAGCACCAGGCTGAGAATCAGGAAGATCTGAGTTCTAATCCAATTTCATCACACAGATAGGCTGTGTGACCTTGGACAAGACACTCAATCAGTTTGCTTCAGTTTCCTCATATGTAAAATGGGGATAATAAATAGAATCCAGCTCCCAAGGTTGCTGTGAGGATCAAATGAGATAATAATAGTAAACTGCTTAGCACTGTGTCTGGCACATGGGGGTGTTACATAAACGTTAGCTATTATTATTGTTGTTGTTATTTTGTCCCAGTAAATTGAACTACTTTAAAGATGTAAAACAGGTACTTTTACATTTTCAAAAAGTTCTCTCATGATATTTTTTAAAGTATAATTTTAAAAGGATATAGCTTCTTACTTCAATTTAATGTAGTGTATTGTAGTGTAATGTAGAGTGCCTCTACAAGGAGAAAGAAAGACAGTTCTTGCCTTCAAGGAGCTTAGAGGCTCATAGGAAGAACAGATCTGTACCCAAACCTATGATATAAAGTCACTGGATCATAACATATAGATCTAGAAGGGACCTTAGATAGGATAGGGGGAAAGCAGGAACCATAATCATTTCAAAACATCTTGATAGACTAATAATCTAAAAATTCCCCAACTGCCTAGTGGATTCATAGCAGAAGGTCTTCAACTGTTACTGAATGAGGAATAAAATATAATTAACTAACTATGCAAAGACCCCTTAAAGCATGTGCCCCATCCACTGCTGTAACATCTATTTGTTGTCTTGGATAAGAGACAATTGAAGTTTTGTCTAAATGGACTTCTTTAACAATTGTAAAAGTATCTGGTCATCTTCCCTTGTCTTTTGCCCTTGAATAGAGTTAAACCATTTTCTTATTCTATAATAAATCCTGATAAATGGATCCCAAATAGTTTCCCTTTCTCCTTTGAATGATTCCCCCTTCCTTGTCTGTGAAATACTTTTATCTATTTTGAGTTACCACAAAGCACTGCTGATTGGCCATGTACTATAAGCAGGCCTGAAAAATTATAAAAACAAAGTATGTATCCTATGAAGCTAAAGCTGCCATTAGAAACCAATCTGTCTTAGCATGCTAATAAATTTCTTTGTTTTCAATTTGGCCTGTTATCTTTGACCCATATTCACTGGCTTCCTGCTGGCAGTAAACTCTCCCAAGAGACCACATTCCTCTCAGTTAAGAGGATTCCCAACAATATCACTGAATGCAATCTCTTTAAAGATGGGAAATTAAGGCCCACCAAGTCTAACTGAATTTTCTACAGTCATACAGTGTATTTGAAGCAGAGTAAGGAATTGAGCCGAGGTCTCCGGACTACAAATCTAAAGCCCTTTCAGTTATGGTTTAAAGTAATAACAGAAGGCTGAATATACATCTGAAGTATTTGCAGCAGCACTTCTTGTAGTAGTGAAGAACTGGAAACAAAGTAGATGTTCAACAATTAGATATGAAAATGTATCTCCCTCACTTCTTCAAAGAGACAGGAACTATGGATATAGAACTCTGAACTTTAGAATTATTGGAAATAAGAAAAATATAAATTTTATATCTTTAATAAAGTTAGTCAATAAGTTTTTATTAAGGGCTGACCACAGGTCAGGCAATACCTACTGGCATGGGAACATAAAAGTGCTGGCTAGTTTTGCTGAGCTGTTTTCTTTTTCTTCTTAACTGAGAGGGTGGAGGAGGTATATTTTGGGATGTTAAGGTGATTATAAAGAACATCAATTTTCAGGAGAAATCAAACTGAAGAATCAAATTTAAGGAGGAAGGAATTTCTTTCTTTCTTTCTTTCTTTCTTTTTTTTTTGCTTTTTGGAGGGTAATTTTGGGGTTGAGTTGCCCAAGGTCCCATGGCTAATTTTTTTTGGTGTTAAGTGTCTGAGGCCGGATTTGAATTCAGGTCCTCCTGACTCCAGGGCCAGTGCTCTATTCACTGTGCCACCTAGCCGGCCCAGAAGGAATTACTTCTAATTGAGTTTGTGGAAAGAGATGGTACTCAAGGTAGGCCTCAAGGGGAGAGAGCTGACAATAAGGAGGGATCAGGGATGAAGTGAGGTAAGTTCCTTTCCAGGTATGAGAGATAGCTTGTGTTAAAGCACTTTGGATAGGGTAGCTACAAAGCATTACAATGTACTTACTTTATTTCAGGTGTAACAATCTCTGCTGCCAGGCTGTCTGAAGATTCTTGACTTCCCAGAGGCATTAATCCTATTTACAATACAAGTAATGGAACAGAGAAGTTAGGATAAAATCATTATCTTTTTTCCTCTCTATATTTAGGCTTTCCATTCTTCCTCCTGGATAAAAAACCCTTCTCCACATGCATAGCTAAAAGCCTAAATCTTTTATGTTTTGTCCATCAGAAAAAAGTTTTTTGGTGGAAGGAAAGAAAAGAGTTATTTGGGAAGTAACAGTTGTAGCCTCCATGGTTCATAAAAATTAGCAGCATTTAAGATGCTAAAACTATTCTGAATATGAAATATGTAGATCAAAGTGTGGAAAAACATTTGCTTATGTACTTTTTTATATTTTCCAAACAGATCAACTATTGGGATCTTCTATATATAAAAGTATTTTAATTAAATTTTTAGCTAAAAGAGAATTTACCAAAAATACTTTTGCTTCTACTTATATTATGCAATGTTATATTGCATATATATATGCGTAATATATGCAACAATATAAAGTAGAACATAAGTTACATTATAACAATGTAACATAAGTTACACTGCTTTGAACTCAGGGCATTTTTTGTTACCTTGAGTAGTGAGCTGCCCTTCTTGGGCCTGTACACATCTAAGTTCTTCAATAGTTTCTTTAAGAGAATCCCGTTCAGTTCTTAATCTCTATAGGAACAAAGGACAAGGAGAATTAGAATTAGAATACAAACCAAGGTTATCAAGAGTTGGCTCATTTGCTTTCATAGCTATCATATTTTAATGTTTGAAGTAATAGTTACATTACCAAATTACATTCAGAAGAAAAGTTACTGGGACCTTGGGTACTTTTATGAAATAGGAAGAATTTTTCATAGTCCATCTAAAAGCTGATCCCTAACACTTTTTAAAATGGAACAAATTTCTAAATAGACAAGCACAAATTAGCAAACATTTATTACCATAGGATCATATTCAGAACTAAGAGGAACTTTAAAAGTGGTCTAGCCAAGTCCCTCATTTCACCATTTTGATAAGAGGCAGGATTTGAAACGAGGTGCTCTGAGAACTGAGCTGATGTTCTTCCTATTGTACCGTGCTGATCAGCCAGTATCTACTACGTGCAGAGCCCTGATTAAATAAGGTCTTGTTTCTACTTTTACAAAGCTTAAACTTCAGTAGGCAGATAAGATACAAACACACACGACTATAATACACACTATTAAATTACTGCTGTAGAGAAATAGAAAAACAATTTACTCTGTGGGGTTGGAACAGGGAAGTCACTGAGAAAAGGTGGTGAGGGGGATGAAGGGAAGGCTTTATAGAGTTAGAAGTCTTTAGGCTGGGCTTTAAAGGATGGGGAATAATTCAATATGTAAAGAAAGAGGGACTGACAGTCCAAGTGTACAGAACAGAGAAGCAAGGGCACAGAGGTGATAGCTGTGTTGTCCAATCTGCTTAGATTAAAGAAATAATATAAGGATGGAAAGATGAGTTGATGCCATATTATAAACGATTCTGAATGAACAGATAAGTTGGAAATTTACCTGGGAAGCAAAAGAGAATGACTAAAGATTTTTGGGTGAAAGTCAATATAATTAGGTTTGTTCATAAGGATGATTAGTAGTAGGATAAAGCATGGTCTTGAGGAAGACAAGAGCAAAGGAAGAAGATATGCTCAATACCTTTTTGCAATAATACAGGAAGCAAGTGAGAATTTGTTTTACAGAGAAATCACATTACCTCTAGTGTTGGAAGGTATTTCAGAGGTTATCTGGTGTAACCTCTACCTGAATATGCCTAATAATCATCTATTCTGTGCCTGAAGGCCTCCCAAGGCAGCTCATTACACTTTTGGATAATTCTGTTATGAGGTTTTTTACTTACATTTAACCTAGATATGCTTTTCTGCAATTTCTATCCATTGTTCCTAGATGGGCCCTCCAAGGCAATGGCATCAAGAGCAGAAAGAAGGGAACACATGCAAAGCACACTGTGTAAATGTAACTGATACAGTAGACCCACAGAAGGGAATGAATAAATGTTGGTGCCAATGACAGACATAGAAAAGTCAAAAGCAAGAACAGGTTTAAGGGAAAAGGCTAGTTTGGAAAATGTTGCTCCTGAGGTAGCAGTAATTCATTTAGGTAGAAATATCCTGAAAACAACTAGAGACATGGGTTGGAACTCAGAAGTCAGGGATGGAGAAACATATGGGTTTGGAAATTCGTGTTTATATGAAAATACTGACTGAAGCCAAGAAAGAAGACATTATATAAAGAGGAAAAGTAGGGAGAGAGAAAGAGGACCTTCCTGGATAGAATCGGTGAGTACCTTCCTTAAAGAGCTTGGGAAAATGAGGAACTAGAAAAAGGTGACAAAGAAGTTTAAAAATATAAAGTGTTAAGAATTCAAGACTGTGTGGTGTTTCTGAATCTAAAGCAGAAAAGAAACTGCTGGAGAGGGAAGAATGAGGAGCGAGTACCTTAAGGCATCAAAGATATAAAGGGGCCTACACAACAAAGGACCACTGGATTTGACAATTATAGAGTCAGTAGTGATTTTTGAGACAGTAATTTCAGTAGAACACTAGGAGAAACTGAAGCTAGACTGGAAGGGAATGATGAGTAGGGAAGTATAAACAATCTTGCATTAATATATCTAGTATAAATATGAAACATTTTGTGGTGTGGGAAAAGGGAACAAAAGAAAAGCAAGAATGTAATAACTGAAAAGACCATCTTAGGATTTAGGGGTTGAACCAGAATGATCTATAGTGTCCCTTCAAACTTTAAAATTCAATTGGTTATTATTAGCTATTCATGGTAACTCCCTAGGAAGGAGGACTCTGTTACATGATGTAAATCCAGTATTAATTAATTAATCTAGTAAAACTTTTTTGATATGTGTGATTTATTACATCCTTTATGAAATGTTAAAGCTTCACCTGGAATTTTCAATTAATTTATCTTTATTAAAGAGCACAGTTTGTCTAGATTTCAATTAAGAAAATATAAATTTTATAATGTGAATTTCACAAAGCAATATTGAAATATATCAGTACTCATCATTTTCTTTTATTCATGTAGTACCTCTACCAGCACAAGAAACTACACTTCCACCCCTGTTAATTCTCAAATAAAAATACCCCTCCCTCACTAATACCCACATATGCTCTCTTCTCCCTGTTATTATGTTAAAGCTATATGAAGGAAGGGATTCTCTGGCTTCTGTATTGGTACTGACAGTGCTTAGCACATAGTTTACAATGGTATAACAAATGTTTTTTTCAATTATTCATTTATTCTTAGGCTATTTTCATCCTATGATGAAAATAGGCATTACAACAGTTCAGCCCCAGGGCAAGAGTTCCAAAGATGAGTGAACTGACATAGTAATAGATCTTTTGGTCTTGCTAATGTCAAAGCAATTATAATATTTATTTAAGTAATGTTTATATATAATATTTCATTAACTTCGGTTCTTTTATAAATAATGATTTGCAGGTGCAGTTGTGATTCTGGACTGAATGAGCACAAATTCACTCAGCCTTCCACATCTAGCCATCTTCCAGATCATGTTTCATTTTACATCTCGCCCCTCCACCCACCCAGGCTTTTCTTATCATCTGTCCTGCTATAACTGCCCCATTTCCCCTGACCTGGACCTGTCTGTTACACAGAATCTATGCTCTAGTTTCTGATTTGAAACTTCTGATTGGGGAATATATGAGTACAAACTGACTTAACTTCTATATCTAGGTCAGCCCCCAGACCACGCTTTGGTTCATCTCCTATCAAGTCATCCACCCAGGCCATCTACCCTACAGCTATGCATCAGCTACAGCTCTCCCCCACCCCGTCCTCAGGCCCCGCCTCTTTCCCATGATAACTGCCATTGCTTCTGGAAATGGAATATCAATTAATTGTCCCAAGTCATCCCCATTTAAGTCCCTGAAAAAGACTCACCTTAAACCTATATTTTGTTGTCTTCCCCCATTAGAATGCAAGCTTCTTGAGGACAGGAACTTTATCACATTTTTCTATTTGTCCCAAGACTTAGCACAGTGAACTGCACATCATAAGTGCTTAATACTTTGCATTCATTAAATAAATGGTGAACTTGTAGAGTTGGAACTGTCTGGACCAATTCTTGTTAAACTTTTTGGACACAGGTCCCCTTTACACTCTTAAAAATTAATGAAATGGGGCAGCCAGGTGGTGTAATGGATAGAACACTGGCCTTGGAGTCAGGAGGACCTGAGTTCAAATCCTGCTTCAGACACTTACTAGCTGTGTGACTCTGGGCAAGTCACTTAACCCTATCTCCAAATAAAACCAAACCAAACCAAACCAAAATAAAAAACAACCCAAAATTACCAAGGACCCTGAAAGAGCTTTTGTTTATGTGGGTTATACCTACCAAAACATACTTCATTAAAAACTAAAACCAGTAAAACTCTAAAGTATTTATTAACTCACTAAAAATAACAGTAAATCTATTAAATGCTAATATTTTCATGGAAAATAACTATTATTTTCCAAAACAAAACAAAAATTAGTTAAGAGTTGTACTGTTTTACATATTTTTTCCAACTTCTTTAAGTTTTAAGAACTGGTTTAATGGGTGACTAGTTTCCTGTAGGTGCTTCTGCATTTGATTTTTTGCAATACTGTTTTGCTTAAAGTATATTTAGAAAATCAGGCCCCACATGGATAGGCAGTTGGAAAAGGGAGGAGTATTTTAATAAGCAAATAACTTCTTAGTACTATTATGGAAACAGTTTTGACTCACTTGGGACTCTGAGGGGTCCTTGGACTATGCTTTGAGAATGGTTGCCTCAGACTAAAATCATAACCAGTGACTTGGTAGGCTAGTCCTAGAGAAGTGACTTGCCTGGGGTCATACAGTTAATACGTGACAAAGACAGGATTTGAACCCAGGTATTTCCTGACTCCAATTCTACACTCTAGTGACTATGCCAAGCTCCTTTAATTTACCAGGAATAACAACAACAAAAAATAATATATACTCACATCTTTTTCTTTTTGAAGACTGTCTACTTTTTCTTTCAGCCGTTTATATTCAAAATCTAATTTGTCTGCCTTCTTTGATTCTTCAGATAATCTATTTTGTAGTTCTACTACCTGTTATACAAAGAGGAAGTTATTAATAATAAAAAGTAATAAAAATCACTAATTTTTCCCTACTAAATCCATAAATAAGAGAAATATGCATATACACATTATATATATAATATATATATTCTTAAATATTATTTCTCAACCAAATGTGTATGGAAAGAGAGTTTGATTTAAACCAAATCCATTTGGGGGAACAGGTCAACATATTTATTTCTTCAAAAATACCCTTTAGGGGCGGCTAGGTGGCGCAGTGAATAGAGCGCCGGCCCTGGAATCAGAAGGACCTGAGTTCGGAGCCGGCCTCCGACACTTAATCCGCACAAACAAAAACCTAGCCGTGTAACCTTGGGCAAGTTACTTAACCCCAATTGCCCTAAAGGGGCGGCTAGGTGGCGCAGTGAGTAAGAGCGCCGGCCTCGGAGTTTGGATGACCCGAGATCAGATCCGGCCTCAGAAAATGAGCACCCACGCATAAATCAAATGACTAGCCGTGTAACCTTGAGCAAGTTACTTAACCCCAATTGCTTTTAAAAAAAAAAATACCCTTTAAAAGGTTGTATCTATCGTTGTCCTAATTATATTTTTAATAATGGTTCATGTCTCCTAGTACTTTGAGGCTTACAAAGCTCTTTCCTCACAAATACCCTGTGACTTAGGTAGTGGCATATAATATTATTACTGTTTTAAAGATAATAGAAACGAGGCTCAGAGAGACTAAGTAATTTGCTGTTGTGTTGCCCACGGAGTCAGGAAGACAAACCCACCTCTAACACCAGTCATGTGACCATGGGCAAATCAAGATGAAATGTTGATTCAGAATCAATGGTACTAATCATCTGATTACTATATACATACAAATCATGGGAAAAGGCTAAATGACACATGCCACAGCAGAGTGGACAGCAAGAAGCCCAGGGTAGAGGGCAAGATGACCAAAGGCTCAAATTCTCTGAGCCTCAGTTGCCTAATCTATCCCCTAAAATGGGGATAACTTGTGAGGCTCAAATGAGAATGTATGCAAAGTGCTTTGTGAACAGCAAACCATTATAAATATGTCAATTAATCAATTGTTCATTGAATGTTTACTAACTGTACTAGTTGCTGGGAATACAAATGTAATATATTAAATAAATTCTGCTGAAAAGGAGCTACAATCTAATGGGTGAGACAACAAAGACATATATAAATTTACAGAGAATACAAATATAGAATTATCATTATTAGTACATCACATTGCCTAAAACTTGACTGGATAAAGAAACTGACAAACTAAGATGCTTATGAATTTAATCTCTACAGAGCCAATTGGAACAAAGTAACAGCAGGTCAGGGTGTAAGAATTTACGGGGCAGATTAAATTCTATAATACCCTGGATTTTTAAAAAAAGTTATCTACCACAGAACCTGCCAATCAGTTCTAAAGATGAGTTTTAAAGTTAAAAATGGGCACTGTGATAAAAAACCAAAATTTTTCCATATGAATAAACCAACATAAAAAAAACAATCTCTCACCTGTCTCTTGTATGTCTCAAGCTGACTTCGAGCTGCGTTGGCTTTCCTTAACTCCTCCTCTAGACTTACAGTGTTCTGCATGTACATTGTGTTCTTCTCCTCTAAGAGTTTCACCTGCCGCCTCAAATCACCAAGATCTTCTAATTTCTTTTTATATGATTCTACTTGGCCTTCAAGTTTAGCCACTTTATCAGAAGAATGCCTGGGTGAAATTGGGAATTAAAAATCAGATCCACATTAATCTTTCCCTTATCTGAACTACCCAGAATCTTGTTTACAGAATTTCAGTGTTGGAAAGGGCTTCAGTGACCACCCTATAGATCTAATGGCAATCTATATCTGAAAAAGAAACTCCTCTAAAACAAGTCTATAAATGGTTAGCGTTTGCATGGAATCCTCCCTACCAGAGAGGAGAAACATGCTACCTCTTGAGGTCGCCCACCCCAGTTTTACACCACACTAGCTGTCAGGAAGGTTTTCCTCACATGGAGGATAAACGTATGCCTCTTACAACTTCCACGTGTTGTTCATAGTTTTTGCCCTCTTACTAAGACACTCTTCTATGTGACAACTAAACACCTGAAGACAATTATCAAGTCACCCAAAGTATTTCCTACTCCAGGCTAAACATCTTTAGTTAGTACAACCATACAGAATGGATTCAAAGTCTTTTAATCACTCTGGCTGCCCTCTTTCGATTGCTCTATGTCTTATCAATGGCCTTCCAGAATGTGGGTAATGGAAGATACATTTCCAGAGCTAATAAAACCAGAGTAGAGGGCAGGGGGACTATCACTTTTTGCTTATGAAAATAAAGTAAACTGAGGCACAAAGTTCCAGGCAAGTTAATTTATTGGTAAGGGTAACAATTACTAATAAAAGGGAATTCTTGACTCTTCAGTCAGCCAAAAAACCACAAGGTAGGGCTTATTAGCTTTCATATAGCTTTAGGAAAAAAGAACAGGAAGCATAAAACAATATGATTGGTTACGAAGTCTAAAGTATCATAGATGATGAAAAACAAAAGAACTGGATTTAAGTCAGAAACGCAGGACTAGCAACAACCTCTCCTTCCCTCTTGTTGCTATGGAAAACTCCTTGATGGTGTCCACCTGCATGGTTAGAGTTGCAGTGATAACAATCCCCCTTCCCCCCCTCTTTTTTTTTAACAACATACTAGGGGTGATATAGAATAGAATCAATTGCAAAACAGACTAAAAATCAATTTGATTTTCTCTTTATTCCTGGATGTCATATATTTCATTGCAGCCTAAGGTTTTGTGAGCTTTCTTTTTCTTGGTTGCCATACCAAATTTAATTCCAAATTCTTTTATATTTGGCCATCCCAGGTTCAAGTCTAGAATGCTGCCCAGTGATGAGCACAAAGTAGGCACTTAGAAACTCAATAGCTAAGACTAAATGGTTCTAAATTTATATGGGACTGCAAAAGGCTGCTTACCTAAGAACATCTATTTCATCTTTCAAAGACTGAGCTTCATCAGCCAAAGTGGTTAGTTCTTCATTTTGTTGCCGGAGTTCTGAGATTTCTTTGTCCAATTCTTCACAGCGTATTCGATAATCGTCTTTGGCTGCTTCTAGTCTGGAAATCAAGACAAAATACACACTTTTTACTTCACAAAATTTCCTTTGATCTTAGTAAAAAACTATAATTCAATTCAGTTTAACATTTATATGCGCCTGCATGGGAAAAGGAGGGGAAAAAAATCCTCCCTCAAAATCTCCCTATTCCATGGGATCAGTTAAATTATTGCTCTTGTCCTTGAGAAGAATATGTAAATAATGCTTTTACCTTCAAAGTATTACCTTTAAGTTACATGATGCTAAAGGGATATTTTAACTATTGAGTCTAGTTTTGATACAATTGTTATATAATCAAAATTATGAAATCAGAGTACTACTGTAACATGCATCTTAAAGAGAAATCTGAGAGTGGGATTCATGTGCCTAAGGGTGACTCAAAAGAACATATATATTTATAAAGCATAGTACATTTTTAAAAAGATGTTAAAAACTGTGAATATTGGGGCGGCTAGGTGGCGCAGTGAATAGAGCACCAGCCCTGGAGTCAGGAGGACCTGAGTTCAAACCTGGCCTCAGACACTTTAACACTTACTAGGCATGTGACCTTGGGCAAGTCACTTAACCCCAAAAAGCAAAAACAAACAAAAACTATGAATATTAAGTGAAAAGAAAATATTTGCTTTCTTAATGTAGTTAAAAATATGTTCTTTTAGATGTCTCTCTGGTAGCAAACAAGGCATTTTCCCTTCTGGCTATGCTTCTAACTCTCTGGACTTCACATCAATGATTCAACTGCCTTCTAACCTTGATACATCTTTCTGTCATAACAGTGCCCTTCTCCCATTGGTAAGTGCTTTCCCAGAATCTTCATTTGTAGATGGGCCCCAACTTGTCATGCTTCATTTCCCTTCAGGGTGTGCCCTATTCTCTGTGACCCTCCTAGCCCATACTTAAGTCTTCTCCTCCAGTTTTTCTTTTCTTATTTATTTTAATTTTTTGGTCTTTGCATAAAATCTTTATTTGCTTTACAATGAAAATCCAAGACAGAAAAATCTTAATTTATTTTTGTATTTATTTTTTTTTATTTTTAGCTTTCAACATTCATTTCCATAAGATTTTGAGTTCCAAATTTTCTTCCCATCTCTCCCCTACCCTTCTCCACAAGATGGTAAGCATACTGATTATCCCTTCCCCCAGTCTGCCCTCTCTTCTATCCCCCACCAAACTCCCTTTCCCCCTTACTTTCTTGTAGGGCAAGATGAACTTCTATACCTCACTGCCTGTATATCTTAATTTATTTTTAATTTAAAATAATTTTAAAATTATTTTACATTTAATTTAGACACCATAGAAGCAATAAGATTGAAATACTAGAATTTACTGTTAATTCTATTACATATTATGAGAGAGAAATAGGAAACTCCCTGAAAACTTCCTCTAGTAACATGCCACTTTTAGTCTTAAGAGAGTTGTGTAGGCACTAAGAAGTTAAGTGACTTGCCCAAGGCCACACAGCTAGTTATGCATCAGAGACAGGTCTTAAAGCCAGATGATTCCCAGTTTGGGAGCCAGTTTTCTGCCCAATATGCACAATGCCTCTTAATAGGACAGCTGACACTTTTATCACTGATAGTAACAAAAACTCCATAGAAGACAGGACACAGAAAAAACTGAGTTCAAATTCTGCATCTGGTGAAACTTAATAGCTAGGTCACCTCAGTTTTCTCATCTGTTAAATTGGGATAATAATTAATTCATTTAACAGGGTTGTTACAAGTCTTAAATGACATGATGTATGTAAGTTCCTATACAAATTCTGAAGCACTGTCAATTATTATTTATATTGTACAACTTTTTTTCACCAAAACCTTGCAGGCCTATATATTATTATTTCTATCTTACAAATGGGGAACTGGGGTGGGGTGGGGGGAGAGATGTGACCTACTCATGAACATGTAGTTAATAAATGTCAGAGCTGGGATTTGAGCCTAGGTTTGGTAGATGGGTTCTTCATCATAGTTACAATACATATGATAAGGATCACAACTTTAGAGTTAGAGCCTTCTTAGAGCTAGGACTAAGGAAGGTAATATTGTGTCCTTCACGCAGGACTCACAGACTCTCTCATATGCCCTTTCCATGACTGGAACTAACAATACTACGGCATGTAGATGCAGACATCTCAATTTGGCTACAACACAAACAGCCAAGAAGTCTTGGTATAGACAGATATAGACAGAAGGTATAGATAAGTAAAATCTACAAAGAATAGAGACAGTGTATAGACATATGTATGATGTGCATAAATATATCTATAAAAGCTACAGAGAGAAGTAATGAGCAAACCTGGCCCAAATTTCATGTGAGGTTTTAGGTCTTTTCAATATTGTTCCCTCTGTTCAACTCAACAAATATTAAGCATTTGATTGTGCAACAAGGTGCTGAAATGGGGGACAGGGAGGAACACATAAAAATAAGTTTCCAACTTCAAAGAGCATAGAATTGAGTGTGGAGATACAATTAATTTTCAAACTAAAACTAACAAAGTACCATTGCTAGAGTGCAAAAATGCATGACAGCTGAAAAATACAACCCAAGAAAGTGAATTAGAAAAGGCCACTACAGGAGGCGGAGCCAAGATGGTGGAGTAGAAACAGCTCGTCCAAGGCACTCTCCCCCCACATTACCTCCAAACTATGTAAAAGGGGACTCTGAACAACTTCTCGAGCCCCAGCACCCACAGAACAACACAGAGAAGCTAACCTCCCGCTGAGGACAGCCCAGCAGCCCTGCAGGAAGGACCAGCACAGCACTCTGGGAGCCGGCAGCGCAGCGCGCGGAGAGCTGAGCCCAGGTCCTGCGGTTTTAGCCCCAGGGTGGCC
The DNA here is from genome assembly GCA_011680675.1 of Gymnobelideus leadbeateri. NCBI lineage: Eukaryota > Metazoa > Chordata > Mammalia > Diprotodontia > Petauridae > Gymnobelideus > Gymnobelideus leadbeateri. The sequence continues at coordinate 581,542 of WOXC01004936.1, forward strand.
GGGCCAGCAGCCAGCTGGAGGGACCCCAGAACACCAGCTGCTGTGGCAATTCCAGAAGTATCAACACAGACATGCCTAAGACAAAGTGAGAGGGTAGTGCCCTATGGACTTTGGGACCAGTATTTGGGGAATGCGTCAGCTTCCTCCCCTGGGGGCTAGAAGCAGCTGAGGAGACACGCCATTTTGTAGTTTTCAGCGGCAGCTCCAGCTCCTGGCCTGCGAACTGTAGGGAGATCCAGCAATCAGTTCTGGGGGGTAAACGCTCTTGCTTTAACCTCCCTGGATCTGGATTGTGGTCTGGGGGGGAGGTCGTGGGGTAGATATCCAGCTTGCCAGAAACGGAAGTTGTCCTCCCACACATTCGGGACGAAAGCTCCCCTGTCTAGTGGCAGAGTCATACTGTGGCAACAAGCCCAAAAGTCAAGTAATTAAGTGGCAACATGCCAAGGCAAAGGAAACAAATTAAAGAGAAAAATGCAACATTAGACTCCTATTTTGGGGGCAAAGAGGATCAAAGCATAGAACGGGAGGAGGACTGTCAAGTCAGAAGTCCTGCTCCAAAAGCCCCAGAGGAAAATATGAGTGGGTTGCAGGCCATAGAGGACCTTAAGAAGGACTTTAAAAATCAAGTAAGAGAAGTGGAGGAAAAATTGGGAAGAGAAATGAGAGGGATACAGGAAAAGTATGAAATGAGGGTCAACAGCCTGACTGAGGAAAATAACACCTTAAAAAATAGACTAACTCAAACGGCAAAGGAGGCCCAAAAGGGCAATGAGGAGAAGAATGCCTTAAAAAGCCAAACTTGCCAGATGGAAAAAGAATCTCAAAAGCTCACTGAGGAGATTCATTCCTTCAGAGTTAGACTGGAGCAAATGGAAGCTAATGACTTTAGGAGGAATCAAGATGCTGTTAAGCAGATCCAAACAAATGAAAGAATAGAAGGCAATGTGAAATATCTCTTGGGAAAAAGCACTGACCTGGAAAATAGATCCAGGAGAGACAATTTAGAAATTATTGGACTATCTGAAAGCCATGATCAAAGAAAGAACCTAGAAATCACCCTTCAAGAAATTCTCAAGGAAAACTGCCCTGATGTTTTAGATCCAGAGGGCAAAATAGAGGATGAAAGAATCCACCGATCACCTCCTGAAAAAAATCCCAAAAAGAAAACTCCCAGGAATATTATAGCCAGGTTCCAGAATCCCCAGATCAAGGAGAAAATATTACAAGCAGCCAGGAAGAAACAATTTCAATATTGTGGAAACACAATCAGAATAGCCCAGGACCTGGCAGCTTCTGCACTGAGGGATCAAAGGCATGGAATATGATATACCAGAGGGCAAAAGAGCTGGGAATGAACCCAAGGATCACCCACCCAGCAAAACTGAGTATTTGTTTCAGGGGAAAATATGGTCATTCAGTGGAATAGAGGACTTTCAAGCATTCTTGAGGAAAAAACCAGAGTTAAATAGAAAATTTGACATCCAGACACAAGAAGCAAGAGATCCTGAGAAGGTAATCAGGGAAAAGAAATCAAAAGGAACTTATCAAAGCTGACGTATTTACATTCCTACATGGAAAAACAATAACTGACTGATGAAACCCCTCTCAGTATTAAAATAATGGAAGAAGGGTGTATGGTCATTTGAATACATATGTGAATGGGTGTATATATGTTTACAGTTATACATGAATAGAGGACATAGGTTGAATTTGTTGGGAAGGGATGATACTTAAGGGGTGAAATTATGAGGGGAGAGAGACAAGTGGCAAGAAGAGACGGGGAGAGAAAGGGTAGGGTAAACTATCTCATGTAGAAGAAGCAAGGGGAAGTGGCTGCAGGGGAGGGGAAGAATAGGAAGGCAAAAAGGCAAAACCGAATTCTCATTGAATTTGGTTCAGGGAGAGAATGACATACATACTAAATGGGATATCTCACCCTGCTGGAGAGTAGAGGGAAGGGGGATGAGAGGGGGGGATGATGGATGGTAGGATATTCTTGGGGGGAGGGGAGGTTGGAAGTACCCACTATAGAAGAGGGACAGGATCAAGTAGGGAATGGATTAGGTGGGGGGTGGGATGGGTGGGAGGGAATTATAAGCAGCCTTGTACAATATATCTATTATGGTAATGTTTTGCATAGCTAGACATGTACAACATATACTGAATTACTTATCTTCCCAGAGGGAATGGGTGGCAAGGGAGGAAGGGAATAGATCTGAAATTAGAGGTCTTAAAATTAAATGTTCCAAATATATATAAATACTATTATTAATACTCTTTTGCTTGTAATTGGGAGATAAGATGTGCAGGCATTGGGGCACAGAGATTCACCTTGCTCTAATGGAAAAGTTGAAGGGGGTATGGGAGAAGATATGGGAGAGAGCAGATTGGAGGAAGCGATATCTTGTGGGACTGCTGTTCTGGGATGGTGGGTAGGGGAAAAATGGGGGAAAAAAATTTAACTCAAAATCTGGTGGAAATGAATGATGTAAAACAGAAGTTAATAAAGCATTTGAAAAAAAAAAAAAGGCCACTACAATCTAAGTCTCTCTGGGAAAACTCTGTGAAGGAGGGAGTATATGAGTTTAGTTTGATAAGATATCCAGAAATGACTGGTATAGAAATGTACCAGTGGGTGGGTGAGGTGGTAACTTGGAGGGAAGAGGCAGAAAGTTCTAGGTATAGGGAAGACTATAAATAAAGGTAGGTAAGGATAAGCCATGTACAAAGGAGGATGATTCCTTTATCAACTCACCTATAGATTATCAAAGTCAGAAGTGGTTTGTATCATTCGTGTGCAGAGAAAGAGACTTTTGACATCAATAAGACCACCTTGGAAACACAGACTTAAAACAGGAAATCACATTTTCCTTTGTCTCAATTCCTTTATGCCCTTGTCACTCCTGTCCTGGATGCCAACGTTGATAAAATAAGTCTTATTTCTGAAAATCTAGATGAGCTCATTTGACAGGGTTAAAATTATGGGGTAGCCAGGTGGTGCAGTGAATAGAACACCAGCCCTGGAGTTAGAAGGATCTGAGTTCAAATCCAGTCTCAGACACTTAACATTTACTAGCCATGTGACCTTGGGCAAGTCACTTAACCCCAATTGCCCTACCTTCCTCCCTCCAAAAAGGGAAAAAACAAAAACAAAAACAAAAAAACGCCAAGGTTAAAATTAAAGAAAACTAGTTGCTACTATTCCTGGGGGGAGAGAGAAGGTTTATCAAACTCTTTTAAGAGGCTGTGTGTGCAGCACCCGACACAAGATGGCGGCCAGCAGGAGGCTGATGAAGGAGCTGGAAGAAATCCGAAAGTGTGGGATGAAAAACTTCCATAACATCCAGGTTGATGAAGCTAATTTATTGACTTGGCAAGGACTCATTGTTCCTGACAACTCTCTGTATGACAAGGGAGCCTTTAGAATCAAAATCAACTTCCCAGCAGAGTATCCATTCAAACCACCTAAGATCACTTTTAAAACAAAGATTTACCACCCTAACATTGATGAGAAAGGGCAGGTCTGCCAGTAATTAGTGCTGAGAACTGTAAACCAGCAACTAAAACAAATTATCCAGTCCCTCATAGCACTGGTGAACGACTCCCAGCCTGAGCACCCCCTTTGGGCTAACCTAGTGGAGGTGTAAGGACCGTAGAAAATTTTGTAAGAATGTTGAGGAGTTTACAAAGAAATATGGGGAAAAGTGACCCATAGACTAAATCTTCCATGACTGATTCCGAGCAGGGTGACCGGAGCCCTGGAGCAATGCATTTCCAACACGCTGCAACCAGGACTTTTTGGGAAATTGACAGGGGCCACCTCCGGACGTTAACTTGTGGCAGTTACTAACTTTCTACAGTTTTCTTAATCAAAAGCTGTCTAGGTAAACCTGTAAAGAAAGGATTAAAAATTTAAGATGTTCTAGTTCTGATTTCTTTGTTTTAAGAATCACTGATTCAATCTACCTTATAGTATGGTGTGTTCTTTTCTTGCCCAAATCTTCAGGTTTAAAACAGAAAGTTAGTGAGTGGTACACACTCCTGATCCCTCCCTTCCCCTTTTGTAGGTCAGGTCTTATTTTATTGAGTTCATTTTAATCACACTCCCTATCCCCAGAACAATGCCTTGGAACCCCCGATTCAACCTCTTCCCTTCCTGTTCCCTCCTCCCCCCTTGTTTCCCATTTCTCCTCCCCTCCCTGCTCCCCACCAGCCCTGAAAGAAAATGGCCTAAAATCCAGCAGTCCTATTGCCTTCCCTCCCTGTGACTCTGTGCTTTGTGAGATCCAGTTGTGAGTTTGTAACATCTAAGAAACCCAAATGAGGCCAAACCTAAGGGTTTGTGATGAGGAAGGAGCCTGGCTATTGTTAAATCTGGCTGATGTTATCAAAATGATGTTGATTAAATGGGCAAACTCCACCCCCCCAAAAAAAGGTTGTGTGTGTGTCTTTCTTAAAAGAAACAAATGTTTGTGTTTTCAGTCTTCATTTAATAAAGTTCTACTGGCTTGCTTATGAGCAAGATATTATTTCACCATGATACTCCTTTCCCCTATCACATTTAGAGGTTCACAGATTTAGCTGAGTGACTCAGCTTTGGATATTCAACACCTTCCCAATTCTCTCAGCCTCCTCTCCTCTGACTGGAGGGCTGGAGGGTGGAGCACTGAATTCCCAAAGCTCTCCTCTAAAGATGGCCGGAAACTGGCCTTTTCCAACTTACTCTCCAATTTCCATCAGCAGCTCTGCTTGGTTTGAACTCTCAAGAATATCATATTCCCTGGTATCTAAACACTCCACTCCCTTCCCCCATCTCGTCTTTCCAGTTTCCTTTTCTGTGTCTTCTCCCATTAGATTTTAAGTTTCCCTGAAGGTAGAATTGTCTTTTTTTTCTTATTATTTGCATCTCCAGTGCTTAGCACAGTGCCTGGCACATAGTGTGCTTAATATGTTATTGAATTGAACAAATTTAGAAGAGACCTTAGGTAATCAGTCCAACCCTATCATTTCAAAGATGAGGAAACTGAGGCCCAGAGAGGCTAAATGTCTTACCTAAAGCCACACAGTAAGTGGCAGAACTGATGTTTGAACACGAGTGCTCTCACTAAAAATCCAGGGCTCTTTCCAATGCTGCCTCTCAATCATACTTTTTTTGTGTACATACATTTTACCCTATCTTTCAACTTCTACTAAAAAACTGCAAATTTTGTAGATTGTAAAATCAGGCCAGGAAATGCCATTTTTGAATCTTCAGTGTTCAACAAAGTGTCTTACATAAAGTACATGCTTAATAAATTTTGTGGAATTGAACTGAATTCAATTTGGTTGAGGTATATAGTATAGTAGAAAATCTGGAGGAAGAAAAGGCTGTAAAAGAGCTTATTGCTGTATTGTTCACTAAGATCAAAAAATTATTTTAGGAATCAAAATGAAATGCAACACAGTGCCCAAAAGGATAAGGGAGAAAGGAGAGAGCCCATTCCTTAATGGGACTATGACAGATGCTGTCATTGTGAACAACAACAACCAGAAAACATATCATCTATGACAGACTTTACATGCCTATGTCTTTATGTCAGGGTACTTCAATGTTCTCATTAACATGTGGTCTTTACAGTTCTATATCTTTCTAATTATTGCATAACAATATGATTTTGCTTTCTAGAATTATGTGGCTGCAAATGCTTCCTTCCTCTGAGAAACATAAATGAATAATGCTTACTACTGAACACATTCATTTATAGATAGCTATATTAATAAATGTTGTATTTATCTCTCTTAAAATATATGTATTTTGGAAGTTTCTCATTTTTTGGAAAATGAATTAGCATTTTATATTAAAAATCCATGGAAAACTTATATCTATAACTCTGCAATAATTCTTCACTTGAGAGAATAATTCTAGACCATTCTGCTGTCTCTCCTCCCTTACTTTAAAAAAATTTTTTTTCTTTTTCTCTCTTTATTTTTTAGTTTACATCATTCATTTCCACAAGATTTTGAGTTACAAATTTTCTCCCCAATTTTCCCTACTACCCCAAAACAGCGTTCCCACTGAATATCTCCTCCCCCAATCTGTTCTCTCCCATATCTTCCCCCACTCCCCATTTGACCTTCCAGCAGGGCATGGTGGATCTCTATGCCCCAGTGCCTGTACATCTCATTTCCCAGTTACATGTAAAATATTAATAATAATATGTATATATATTTTTAAACATTTGATTTTAAAACTTTGGATTCCAAATTTCTTCCCTTCCTCCCTTGTCACCCACCTTCATTTGAAAGATAAGCAATTCAATATAGGTTGTACATGAGTAGCTATGTAAAACATTTCCATAGTGGATATATTGTGGAAGACTGACTATATTTCCCTCTATTCTATCCCACCCCCCACTTGTTCTATTCTCTACTTTGATCCTTTCCCTTTTCAAAAGTGGGTACTTCCAACTTCACTCCCCACAGCTTGCCCTCACTTCCGTTATCCCCCCTCTCTTCCCCTTCCCCTCTACTCTCCTATAGGGTGAGATACCCTCTTTAGTGTGTATGTCATTCCCTCCCTAAGCCAAATTCAATGAGAATAAGGTTGACTCATTCCCTTTTGCCTTCCTGTTCCTCCACTCCATTGTAACAATATTCCCTTGCCTCTTCTATAAGAGATAATTTACCCCATTCTGTCTCTCCCCATCTCCTCTCATCTCTTATTTTCACCATTTAAGTATCATCACTTCCTATTCAATTGGTCCTGTGCCCTCTGTCTATGTATACCTGTAGACATATACACACACACTCACAAATGTATTCATATGCCCATATACCCTACTATATAGACATATGTATGTATGTATACATATACACATATACATACACACATACATATACATACACACATATATATTTCTATTCCCTTTAGCTATTCTCATACTGAAAAAAGTTTCATAGTTACAATTATCATTTTTCCATGTAGGAATATAAGTAGTTCAGTTTTGATAAATTCCTTATGATTTCTTTTCCCTGTTTACCTTCTCAAGCTTCTCTTGGTTCTTGTATCTGAATGTCAAATTTTCTAGTCAGCTCTGGTTTTTTCATCAGGAATGCTTCAAAGTCCTCTAATTCACTGAATGACTACATTTCCCCCTGGAACATGATACTCAGTTTTTCTGGGTAGGTGATTCTTGGATTAAAGAATTAAATTAAATTCTAGGATTAAAACCTAGCTCCTTTGACCTATGGAATATTATATTCCAAGCCCTTCGATCCCTCAATGTAGAAGCTGTCAGGTCCTGAGTTATCCTGATTGTGTTTCCACAATATTGAAATTGTTTCTTACTGGCTACTTGTAATATTTTCTCCTTGATCTGGGAACTCCAAAACCTGGCTATAATATTCCCAGAAGTTTTCTTTTGGGGATCTTTTTCAGGAGGTGATCAGTGGATTCTTTCAACCTCTATTTTGCCCTCTGGTTCTGAAACATCAGGGAATTTTCTGTGAGAATTTCTTGGAGGATGACTTCTAGGTTCTTTCTTTGATCGTGGCTTTCAGGTAGCCCAATAATATTTAAATTATCTCTCCTGGATCTATTTTCTAGGTCAGTGGTTTTTTCCCATGAGGTATTTCACATTGCCTTCTATTCTTTCATTTGTTTGGATCTGTTTAACAGCATCTTGATTTCTCACAAAGTCACTAGCTTCCCTTTGGTCCATTCTAAATCCAAAGGAAAGATTCTCCTCAGTGAGCCTTTGAGATTCTTTTTCCATATGGCAAATTCGGCTTTTTAAGGCACTCCTCTCCTCACTGCCCTTTTCAGCCTCTTTTGCCATCTGAGTTAGTCTATTTTTTTTAAGGTGTTATTTTCTTCAGTCAGGCTGTTGGCTCTCATTTCATAATTTTCTTGCATCTTTCTCATTTCTCTTCTCAATTTTTTCTCCACTTCTCTTATTTGATTTTCAAAATCCTTTTTACGCTCCTCTATGGCTTGTAACCAGCTCATATTTTTCTTGGAAGTTTTTGGTGCAGGAGTTCTGACTTTGCTGTCTTCCTTCTGTTCCATGCTTTGATCGTTTTTGTCCCCAAAATATGTGTGCTTTGCTTCCTTTGCCTGCTCATGTTGCCCCTCAATTGCTTGACTTTTGGGCTTTTTGCCACAGTAGAACTCTACTACCAGAAATGGGAGCTTTATCCCTAACACTGGGGTTTTCACAGCTGCCAAAGGTATTAGTTGGGTGCCCTCTCTGAAACCACTACCTGCTCTGGCAAGCTGGTCACACATCCCAGGACCTCCACCCTACACAGTAATCTAGATCCAAGCAAGTTAAAGCAAAAGGGATTACCCCTCAGACTGGTCACTTGGTCCCCTTACATTCTGCAGGACAGGAGCTAAAGCTGCCAAGTGGCTGACGCTGCAAGGTTGCCGTGCCTCATCCACTTCTCACCTGTGGGGCAAAGGTTGGGTGGCACTCTGAATTCCCAGGTTCCAAAGTCCACACTGCACTGCACTGATGCACTTTGTCCTTGGTATCTATGGGTTGATAATTCTGGAAAGAGCCACAGCTGCTGGTGATCTGAAGTCCCTCCAGCTGGCTAGCTATTGGTCAGACCCTCCCTGGGCCTCCACCTCTCTTAGGGCTGGAGTCGGCTCCCAGAGCGCTGTGCTGCCTGCTCCCTGCCGGCCTGCCGGGCTATCCTCAGTGGGAGGTTATCTTCTCTGTGTCATTTTGTGGGTTCTGTAGCTCCAAAATTTGTCTAGAGTCATTTTTTACATGAATTGGGGGAGGTGGGAGCTGCAGTTGTGAGGAAGTCCTATTTCTATTCTACCATCTTGACTCTGCCCCCCTCCTCCCTTGCTTTTTGCTTTCACCTCTAAAACCAAGAGACAAGGTCTCTTTTCTTTTTTCAATAATAACCTTACAGATAATGTATTCTTATGCACCCAAAAAACCCCAGCGCACCTTGCTTCACAGACACGACCTGCCAATGTTTCTGTGATTAGTTAAACTTGAGTGATTCAAAGAATATGCCCCTCTCATACCCTCATTCATCCTTAACAAATCAATGCACCCAGAGATTCCCAAGTGTATACCTAGAAGGAGGTTGCAGATTAAATCCTTTCCCCTACTAATTAAAATTTTAGAATGCCCCAAAAGAAAGGAGCATCTCTAAAAGCCATCAGAGATGAGACTTCTATACAAAATGGGAAAGCTGAGAAGTCATCTTTGGAACTGTCAAATCAACCCAATCTGTGGAACTGCTATACTAGCACCTCAATCCACATGCATATTTGCATGGAGGCCTATAGCATTCCTCTCCCATCCCCAGATAACTGTGAATAATAGTTTTAAATAAATCTCCTTTGGACAGGTAAGAAATCTTGTATAACAGTTTCTCTTCCCACTCATTAGTGCTGACATTTGAATTACAACACAATAACTCATAAGGAGAGATATTTCACACCAAATGAAGTAAATGGAAACTAGGGAGACTTTATCTGAACTGCTGAAGTGACTTTAATTGTATCCAGTACCCTTTCTTATATGTGCTCTCTTTCTCCTCTGCATTCCTACAATATCACCTGTACTATTCATATATCATTTGTCATATACTACTTATCAAGAGCTCCCTACAGAGATAAAAATTTTTAGTCTGGTCAAATAAATACCCCTGCCCTCCCCTCCTTTTCTTTTTACCTGAATGTTTCTTCTTGGAGTTGTTCTAATTGAGTCTGTAGCTGAAGATGTCTTCGGCCTGCTGGACTGTTGGGATCTTCTATTGAATCAGACTGGTTTAATCTTTCCATTAATATCTGATTTTCTGCAAGTAAACTACTTTTTTCTTCCTGCAATGCTGCAACCTATTAATGTGAAAAGGAAGATAAATATGTTTCAAATGCAGAATCATTATGATAATATGATGAGCGGACTGAAGATTATGTCATAGGAGGTTAGACTGAATGAACTAGGGATGCTGGCCCAGGAGAATACATTTGAGAGGGGATATGATAGCTGCCTCTGTAAGGAAACTTTAACTGAGAGGCTAAATAATTTGTCCATGGTCACACAGTTATTGTTAATGAGGTCCAGCCTGGATTTGAACTTGGGTCTTCACTAAGTTTAAGGAGTCTTCCATTATATTATATGGCTATTTGAAGACCACCTATAAAGCTATTTCATCAATACTGCAGTAGCATTCATTACTAGTGATGCTGAATTTTGAAGATCAGTGTTAACATAGTAGTTCAATAAATGTAGTGGTAGGTATGTGGCTTGGTGGATAGAATGCTACATCTGGAATCAGGAAGACCTGAGTTTAAGTCATGTCTTAGAAAATGTATTAGCTATGGGAACATAGGCAATTCATTTAGCTTTCTTAGGTTTCAGCTTCCTCATTTGCAAAATGGGAATAACAACACATACATCTTAGGGTTAATGTGAGATTGAAATGAGATAATATATTTAAAGCACTACATAAATGATAGCTATTTATTTTTATTATTATTTTAAATCTCATTGAGAAAGCAGAATTAGGGATACTACACATTCACAGAGACTCACACAGACACACTCTTTACAGCTATATAAAAAGTTGTAAGGAGTATGCACACTGGGTGAATATCCAATACCCTGTGGAAGATTTGGACATGAGTCACATACACTGAGAAGGCATGAGGAAAGAGCCTATAATCTATCCATATAAACATATGAAATATAATCATAAGCAAGTCTGCATACTTAAACATATAGCCTTTCGTTGTATAATTGAATGAGCAGAGTAGAAGGTGGGGAGGATTTCATTCCAATGAAGCAGAAATGCTTTACCCCAGGGAAGCAAAGGCAAAAAAAGCACATTACACAGGACTAAGACTGCCAATCACAGAATCTCAGAGTTGGAAGAGACTTCAGAAGTCATGTAGTCAAACGTAATGCTGAACAAGACACTCTTCTACAACATACACAAGTGGTTCTGGAGGCTTTGCTTAAAGACCTACAGTGTGAACACTAGAGAAGGAGAATTCATGACCCCTTGAGACAGTACAGTTTATTTCTGGATAGTTTTTCCTAACATCGAACCTACAGCAAACTTTTGACAACTACTACCCAATATTCACTAAGATTTATTCCAAGTGTTGCCACAATCTTCTCACAAAAGTTGATGGTGCAGCCAGTAGATTCCTTACCTGCATGTCTAATTCATGGCACCTCTGTGCAATCTCTTCTTTTGCTGCTAAAGCTTCATTCAGTTCCTCTGTTGTTTTCTTCAACTAGTTAAACACAAACATAAAAAAAAATCCAATTATCATACAGAATCAAATGGAGTAAACTGTGGGATTCAAAATAGTCCTCTACCAGAAATGTTAATTTTTGCAATAATCAAAACTAAGAGTTTATAAGTTTATTTTATTTAGGATTAAGTCTCATTTTCCCTACTCTCTTAATCTTAGTTCAACTTTCTAATTAATCTTTTTTGTATCAAATCATTTTTCTGATAATAAAAACATAAGAGGGCATTTCTGAATTATGCTTCATATTTACTTAAACTGTAGCTAAGTCAAAACTACAAAAATAAAATTATACTAAAGGCATTTTATTCTACACACCCAAGTATCTGTGGAAGCATGGCTACATACTCAACTTTAAAACAAAACATGAGAAACTGTCTAAGATGTAGGAATATCAACAGTAGCTCAGGTTCACAAGATAAAATCAAGTCTACAATGTGTATATTTTCCTTGAAGAAATACTGAGAGTATGATGAAGAAAATGATAATAGAGATAGGAAAACCTAGGGATAGGAAGAAGGCAAGAAGAAGAGAGAAAAGTAAAGCTTAGCTATTTCTACCTCTTTCTAAGTCAACTACTTTGTCCTCCAACTTTCCTTGCCCATCCAAAGGCTCTAAGTGTTTTCAAATGACGTATTAAGTTTAGACTTTATTAAAGATTTCAGACCCTAGCTCCCACTTGGAACATCTTGGGGTAAGATTGTGATTAGCAAAAGAATCACCTTCCTTTACTGATAAGGCAAAAAAACCCTCAAGTATGTGAATGTCCACTATTTCTTTGTATAGATATAAGTGAGAATGGGACTGCTATAACCTAACAGACAAACATAAAGGCACGGGTTTTTCCTCCCTTTTCAATAACTGGTCCATGTTTTGCCTAAAAATCTAATGCTGGGTAAGCTTTGTTAATATTGGGTATTTTTATAATCATTCTATAAAGATATTGAGAACAATATGGTATACTGGAGAAAGAGGTATGTGGAAGTAGTGGATACAATCCAGGATCTGACACTTATCTTGTTAAATAAAAACAGCTAATCACTTATCCTCTATGAGTTTTCAGGCAAATTGTTAAGATTCTAGTGCAGGGAAAAGGTTGCCCCAAAGTTCCCATAGGAACAAACCCGTGAGTCTTTGCTATGCCGATTTTTTAAAAAGGAAAACTGGAAAAAACTATCAGAAAAACAAATTTTGGCCTAATGCCCAGAGATACCTATAAGCAAAATTATTTACAAACCACCTCAAATAGATTTGATTGGTAAGGGGCAGCTAGGTGGCGCAGTGAGTAGAGCGCCGGCCCTGGAGTCAGAAGGACCTGAGTTCGGATCCAGCCTCAGACACTTATCACACACAAACAAAAACCTAGCAGTGTAACCTTGGGCAAGTTACTTAACCCCAATTGTCCTCCAAAAAGCAAAAAAAAGAAAAGAAAAAGATTTGATTGGTAACTACCAGTCAATTCTCACAATTGCTCAGAAACAGTTGCTTTTAAGCCAAACAGAAAAATTTCCTTCCTGAGCATAATCTGACCACACAAAGTCTGCTTTCAGCTAAAATAAGTGAAAACACAGGATTTCAAGTCAGAAGGAAATCCTTGTGTCCCTTACTAGCTTTCTGATTCTGAACAAGTTAGTCTTCTCTAAGCTAAGTCTCATGTGTAAAATGGAGGTGGTTAGTACTTCCAATATCCTTCTCAAAGGGCTCTTTGTAATATTAAATGAGAAGGTACTTATTTTGTTCCCATGAAGCACTATATAAATGTGTATTATAGGAATACCCTTATGAAATACTCAGGAAAACTCTAAGTAGCTAAAAGTAGCAACTCACTCTTCATGCATAAGAAACTTTGTTCCTAGGAACCAAAGCAAGTGATTAGCAAGTTATGAAAAAACACTTGATTCTTAATCTAATTTTTAAGCCTTAAATCAGGCTATAGGGGATAAGATACTGTATAAAATCTTGGGACCACTTGTTTTCTTTATATTGTTGTACCTTAGTACTTTGAAAAAGAGAGGTGCTTATTATATGTTTACTGAATTGAAATAATTCTTGCAACTGGGAAAATCTGGGTCCTATGATCATTATGTTATATTTCTTACTGCAATCTAAGTTCATGGAACCAAAATATGAGAGAGAAAAATATTTCCAATGAGTATCACTTATCTTAATGCTCATTAACTGCATATTCAGGTGAAAACAGTATTTCATGAACCTATATGTAAAAACAAAACTCCTTTCCCTGTCTGCCCCTCTCCCCTGCCCCCTCAATCCAAAGAGTATGAATTACTTTAGAATCATGGATATCAGAACTAGATGCATCCTTGGAAACCAACAATTCCAACCCCTTCATTTTACAAATGAGGAAAAAGGTCTAAACTTATGAAGTTGGGTACCTACCATAAACAAATTAATGGAAGCATTAAGTCTAGAACATTCAAGTTTCTTGAAATTACTAAAGCTGCCCTTTGAAAACAAGTCAGTAAGACCTGAGTTTAAATTCTGTCTTAGTCACTAACTCTATGAAGCTGGGCAAGTCATTTATCTTGTTCTGTACTTTTTTAATCTATAAAGTGGTGATAATGATAATACTTGCCTCACAAGGTTGTGGTGAAGATCAAATAAGATAATATAAAGTGCTTTAAAAATGCTGCTACTATCATTATCCTTTGAGGTTAAGAACTTGGCTAAATATTGCTAGAATTGTTTTTAAAATGTCTATTATTTCTTAGAGCTCAAAAGTAGAACCAACCTCTCTGTGCTTCATTTCTCTGTCTCTGTCTCTCGGGAGGGGGCAGGCAAATGGGGGTTAAGTGACTTGTTCAGGGTCTCACAGCTAGTAAGAGTTAAGGCCGAATCTGAACTCAGGTCATCCTGATTCCAGGGCTGGTACTCTAGCCACTTCACCATCTAGCTGCCCCATGATCAATTTTTCTTCGATGGAGCAAATCATTGACCTCTACAGTGTTTAATCCTATTATATTAATGAAAGAATTCTCCAATTTGTCAAATCCTGAAATTTCTTTCTTGACAACATCTCTCAGGTGGACTTCCCTTTTCTCTACTCAGAGTCACAATTTCAGTACCTAATTACCTCTCCCCTGGATTATTTCATTAGTCTTCTAACTGGTTTCCTTGTCTCAAGTCTCTGCTCACCTTAACTCATACTCCAATTAGCTATTACTTTCCTAAAGCCTAAGTCTAAAAACCCTAATAAACTCCAGGGGCTCCCTATAACCTAAAAACATGAAATAAAAAGTCCTGTGACATATAAAATCTCTCATGCCAAAATGCTTTCCCTTCTGCCATTTAATTTCCCTGGCTTTTCTTGAAACTCAGCTTAAATTTCTCCTTCTGCTCAGGGTCTTTGTGGTACTACTTCTTCTCTAGCTGGGAGGGCCTTTCCCTTTGAGCTGCTTCTTTGTCCTCCTCCCAAGTGAATTCTCACCTAAATGGTCTTCTTTGTTCCCTGTAACCTGGAACTTACTTGCTCCTCACTTCAGGTCTCACAGAATTCCTTTCACCCCTCAAGACACAGCTCAAACATCACCTTTGATATGAAGTCATTTCTAATACCCTTTACTGTTAGTGCCTATCTCACATTATCTTTTATTTAGCCACACTGTATTTTCTTGAATAGGGATTGCTTGATGTTTTACTTTTGCCCCTCAAAACGACTAGCATGGTGCCAGGAACACAGGAGATACTTGATGAATGCTTGTTGACTTATTTACTCTGTGTATTTCCCACTAGCTGAATTGCTTTTGGTTTTCAGTCATGCCAGGTACTTCCCCTATACTTTTCAACTTCCTTTTGTGTAATATCTTACTCTATTAGATTGTAAATTCCTTGAGGGCAGGGACTGTCATTCTTTTTATTTTTACCTGTGTCCTCAGCACTTAGCCCAGTATCTGGCACTAGAAGACACCTAATAAATAAAGCACTGACTGCTGACTGTGTATCTTCTATATACCTTTGGACATTTTCTTTCCCTGATCAGAAAGTGAACTTCTTAAGAACAGGCCTGTTTTTGCCTTTCTTTTTATATCCAGGGCTTAGCAGAGTGCTTGGTAGATGGTAAGTACTTAATAATGCTTTCTAACTAACTTAACTATTCTCTGAAACTTTACCCAAGTTAGGAATAAATTATTTTATTTTTTACTTAACTGTCTTCACTCTCAAACCTCACAATACAGAGCGCTTCCTTCTTTGCCTCTTTAATATACTTATCACACAGTATCTTGTATAACACAGGTTGTGTTGTATTCCCCCACTAGACTATAAATTCTACAAAGACAGATTCTATCTTCTCTAAACCATCCATTTCCCCCAGTACCTAGTATAGTGGTCTACATACAGCAGATATCACCTCACCTTGAGAGGCCTGTTTCCTCATCTATATAAAAGGAGAGAATTACAATGGAGGTTCTTAAGGTCCCTTCAGTCAGTAAAGTTTTAAAAAGATTCTCACTCAAACGAATCTGTTATTAAACCCATCTGGGAATGCCCTCCAACTTTGTAGGTCACAGCCCATATATGCGGGCTCATCCATTCCATCTCTCTCCCAAGAGGTCACCAAAGGGAGTTCATCCTAGGTGCTAGAGGCACTTCTTGACTTTTCTGACATTTTGAGGAAACCAGTGGAACAACTTGGCTACATACTTGATTGACATCTTTCATTTTTTCCACTTAAGTGCCTTTCATAAAATTCTTTAATACTATTCTTTTATCTTTTTCTCTTGGGAGATTCTCATTTGTTATATATTGTTGCCCCCTTAAAATTCCCATAGGCCTCTCCGCTGCTGTGAGTTTTCATTCTTTGGAGCCTGTTGCATTTTATGTCTTACTTCCCTATAGTGACACCAATAAAATGTTAATATTAAAAGATAGGTCTTTGCTTTCATGGGAAGCTTGGGATCAGTAAAAGTGTCTGTAATTTATCAAAAGCAACCCTAAAGCAATGTCTTTGAGGAAATGGGGAAAGAAAGAATTTGTTTTCACCTAGATAAAGATATATCCACTTATGGCACAGTAGACAGAGTGCTAGACCTAAAGTCAGGAAGACTTCCTGAGTTCAAAAATCCAGCCATAGAAATTTACTAGCCATGTGACCCTGGACAAGTCACATAACCCTGTTTGCCTCAGTTTCTTCATCTGTCAAATGAGTTGGAAAAGGAAATGGCAAATCACTCCAAATTTGCCAAGAAAGCCCCAAATGGGGTCACAAAGAATCAGACAAGACTGAAAACTATAACAATAAAGAAAAAGACACGAAGCAGTTGTGCTCTGAGAAATAAGAACAAAGCCCCTAAGTTTCTTGTTCCTGTATCTTTCATCATTTATCTGGGCCAGTACTTTAATTTTTTTCTTTTGTGGTCATGCTGGTAAATTTCTAACAATATGAGAATAAGAATTGTCTGTTTCCATAATTCTTTTCTTTTTCTTTTTTTTTTTTTTGGAGGGAGGAAGGCAGGGCAATTGGAGCTAAGTGACTTGCCCAAGGTCACATAGCTAGTAAGTGTTAAGTATCAGAGGCTGGATTTGAACTCAGGTCCTCCTGACTCCAGGGCCAGTGCTCTATTCACTATGCCACCTAGCCATCCCTGTTTCCATAATTCTTAACATTAAACTGAAACAGGATACTGAATGCTTGGGGGAGATAAGTCTTTGAAAGGAAGATAAATTTTATAATAATACAAAATTCAGTCCCCATAAAAGGCTATTTGGGGAAGCATAGCCCAAATTAGATGTGACTGAGTTTTATGCCCCATAAGGGAATATTATGGTTGCATTTTGATTTGGGAGAGTACCCAAAGAAGCCAATTAATTGGAGATTAGGGCAAGGGAGAAAGGAGAAATATAGAGCAGGTTCTACCCAGCATTAAGGAAAGATTAACTCATTGAGAGAAACAAATAATGTTTACCTTGATATGATATAGTATATTAAAGGTCATTCATTAGGCATAAATTTTATACTTTTATGATTTTCATGGGTAAATGAAAATTTATTTTTAAATGTTTTTTTCCCTTAAAGTTAAGCAACTAGAACTAGTTTCTATCTAAGCCTTAACTTTATATTAACAGCCAAATACATCTTAACTCAAAATTCTAAAATCACCAGCTCACTTTTAGATGGTAACTTGGGGATGCTTCCTTGCATTTCTTAAGGAGCTATTGGATCCCTTTTCCTTATAAGCAAAATTCACAAGTGAAGAGAAAAAGGTTAAGCAAGAACCTAAAATAAATACATTTTTTCAAAGACAAGCCTGAACCTCATATTTGCAATTCAATGTAATGTCCAATTAATTAATAAACAATATTAATATTATAATAGTATTAATATAGTGCTTTAAGGTTTGCAAATATCTTACTTTATACTCACAACAACCCTAGGAAGTAGGTGCTATTATCACCCCCATTTTACAGATGAGACAAAGCAAGCACAGAGAGATTAAGGGATTTGCCTGAGTCACATAGCTAGTTGAGTGTCTGATGCTGGATTTAGAATGAGGTCTTCATCACTCCAAATCCAGCACTCTATATACTGTGCCAACTAGCTGCCAATTAAAACAGACTTTCTAACCAAGAGAAGAAATTAAGCATTTAACACAAAAGCACATGTACACAAATGAACACATACCACACCCTGCACAATGCTAACTAGTACAAAATGAACCAAATCACAATATCAAAAACTAAATGGCTAACATTACATTTGTAAAATAAAACACTCAAGAAAGATGGATTTATTTTCTGAGTGAACTTGAAATAGTAATGAAACTCTCTAATCAAAGTCCTCTGGGACAATCAACTGAAAGAGATCGCTATTAATGGACTGCAGAACCCTTTGCTAAAAGAGAAGGCAGAGGTGGGAGGAAGCATTTTAGCCTATTCTGCCCGATCAGGCCACACATCTTCCTCAAAAGCACACAGAGCCCAAAACTAACAAAGTGCAAAGTCAAGAAAGAGGTTGGAAGAATGAGTAAACAAAAAAAAAAGAATGCCATCATAAAGAGCTATTATGACAACAGGGTACAAGATACAAACAAAAACATCTATGAACAAAATGCAGCTTGGACAAGAATGTCTAGAAAAGTTAAACCAAGTTTTTTTTTTGAGAGTTAAAATGATGTAAAAATTAGATAGGGGGAAATAGAAAAAGAAGTGCAAGCTAGGTAAGAATGATGTAA